>OY992876.1:48788704-49471204 GCA_963921405.1 Cepaea hortensis
GTGTGGGAGTTTGTTCATAATAGTAGGTTGGGGATGATGGGGGATGTGTGTGTGGGTGGATTCGTTGTGTGTGTGGGTGGGCTCAGGATGTGTGGGTGGATGGGGTGGGATTGTGTGGGTGGGTGCGGGATTTATTTGTGGGTACGTGCGGGATGTATGGGTTAGCGGGGAGATGTGTGTGTGTGGGTGGGGATGTGTGTTTGGCTAAGCGGTTGTGAGTGAGTGGCTGGAGGAGGATATGTGTGTGGATGATTGTTGTTGGGTTATGGGGTGGGGGTATATGTGTGGATGGGGGATATGTGGTGGGTGGGAGATGTGTGCAGGTCGGGGTGGTTGTGGGTGTTGGGTGGTGTGTATGAGTGAGGGATGTGTGTGGGTGTGGGATGTTTGGGTGGATGGGTGGGGAGTGTGTGTGTGTGTGGGTGGGTGGTTGGATGTGTGGGTGATGGATGTGTGGATGAATGTGTGGGGGATGTGTGTGGGTTGGGGTTGGTTGCGTGATGGGTGTGGGTGATGGATTTGGGGATGTGTGTGTGGGTGGGGGATATGTCTGGGTGGGTGGCGGTGTGTGTGGCTGGGTGGAGGATGTATGTGTGGGCAGTGAGGGTGATTGTAGGTGGGGGATGTGTGGGTGGGGAGGAGATGTGTGGGGAGATGTGTGTGTGTGTGGGTGAGGGATGTGTCTTGGGGATGTGTGTGTGTGGTGTTGTGTGAGAGGGGCGATGGGTGTGGATAAAGGATGCGTGTGCGGGTGGGTGGGGTGTGGTTTGGTTTGGGTGTGCCGGTGGGTGGGTGAAGGATGTGTATGAGGGTGGGGGATGTGTGTTTAGATGGGTGGTTGGGGTGTGTGTGGGTGGGTAGATGGGAGATGTATGTATTGATGAGTGAGTGAGGGATGTGTGGGAGTTTGTGGTTGAGTGATAAGTACATGTGTGGATGGATTGGTGAGGGGATGAGTGTATGGGTGGGGGATGTGTGTGTGGGTTGTGTGTGCGTGGATTGGAGGTGTGTGTTTGTGAATGGGGGATGTGTTGGTACTGGGGATGTGTGTGGGGGATGTGTGTATGGGTGGGGAGATGTGTGTGTGTGGGTGGGGATGTATGTATATGGGTAGGGGTGTGTGGTTAATGGATGTGTGGCGGGGGATGGGTGGGTGGAGGATGTGTGGTTGGGTAGATGATGTGTGGGTGGGTGATTGTATATGGGTAAGGGTGTGTGGTTAAGTGTTGTGTGGTTAAGGTATGTTTGGTTGGGGGATGGGTGGGTGGAGGATGTGTGGGTGGGTAGAGGATATGTGGGTGCGTGAGTGTGTGTAGGTTAGAAGATGGTGGGGGATGTTTGTATGGGTGGGCTCGGGATCTGTGGGTGGGCTGGGGGAGATGGAAGATTATGTGGGTGGGTGCGGAATTTGTGTGTGGGTAGGTGTGGGATATGTGAGTTGGCGGGGAGATGTATGCGTGCGTGGGGGATGTGTGGTTGAGGGATGTGTGTTTGGCTAGGTGGTTGGAGGTGTGTGGGTGGAGGAGGATATGTGGGTAGGTGATTGTTTATGGGTAATGGGTCGGGTGAAGGATATGTGAGTGGGTGGGGAGATGTGTGTAGGTGGGTGGATGTGTGTGGGTGGGGAATGTGTGGGTTGGGGAATGTATGTGTGCTTGAGGTGTGGGGGATGGGATGTGTGGTGGGTGGGGGGTGTGTGTGGGTGGGGAGATGTGTAGGTGTGTGTCTCGATGTCATTCAACCGCCAAAGCGTTAGAACTCGAACTGGAGTAAAAATGTAACAAAGTCGCTCACCTTAAAGACTGGTGCAATTCGAGACCATCCTTTTTATTCAGATAAATCTCCTTTTTCAGAAAATCGATATATAACACGGTCGTACAATATAACGGGCCCCTGACACGGGGACGGGACGTTACATGTAAATACAAACCCAGCTGTTCATATCTTTCTGTAATTGCTCAGTCTCTCAAGGACTATCGTAAACTATTACAAACTCGTCGTCTATGATTTATGTCCCGGTCCGACCATGGTATGAATGCCGTACAAACAGGCGATCTCCTCTTCCAGTAAGTATGCCTCGCCTAGACGATCAAATCCTTTTAACACGGAGCTCAAAGGAAACACACCGCTGACTTCATGTCCTTTCTCGAAGTGACCTCCGTTGCTGTCCTTACGATGCTTACGTCGGCCTTAGTTCCCGGTCATCAAGTCATTCTAATGTTAGACTGGGAATCTCCTAATTCCTATTAGGTGGTGCGCATGACCACTATGTGGCATAATGCCCCCTCCCAGAAAAAAAAATGCCAAGTCATTTTTTCTTTTCATAATTATCATATATGATACTTACAACTGTAACCATAATTTTCTTTTACCCACAACCACATAGTTCTAGAATTTACCACTTCATTAACCCTAAAAAAAAATTATAAATGCTACATAACGGGCACGCCCACCTATCCGAACCCTACGTCGGACGTCGGATCCTATGGAATCAGCTCAACTAATAAACATATTAGTCCCTATATAACAGTGTGTAATATAAGACGAAGGCCGGTCGTTTGTTTGTTGATAAAACGTTTATTGGCTTAATATAACCAAGCTTCGATGTACACCTCCATTCGCTACTCAAGCTGGGTTCTAACTGCCCATACCAACCCAATACGTCACGATTGAGCATCTCCCCCCCCTTTCAGTCTCAATGCTCAATCGTGCTGTATCGGAGTTTTCCAATAGACCCCAATTATACCTACACTGTTACACCTCCCCATATTACTTAAAGAATTTTCCTTTTAAAGGAAAAATCTTTACTTCTAATCCCCATACTCTATTCCCTACTTGTCTTTTAACCTTCGCCCATACATCTTTTACTCTTCTCCCAGTGCTATGATCTGTCTATAACCTCCCCATATACTTCTTCTTTCCTTTTTTATTTCCCCAACATTTCATAGTTATCTACTACGTAATTCTTCATTTCTGGTTCTTTCTGGTTATCTGTATCAAATATACATATCATAAGAACAGCTCATAAATTCTGTGTCAAAAATTATGATCTTATACAATTCCTCATTCTCATAAATTCTGTGTCAAAAATTATGATCTTATACGATTCCTCATTCTTTCAAACCCCAGGACGTACAAAAACAATGTAGTTAGAAAAAGTAAAGAAGTGGTGCGCACCAAATAAAGAACATGAAGAATGAATACACGACATGACCACATGGACATATTGTAAATGTACATTTAAGACATTCACCCTTTACCTCCCTTGCCAATAAAAAAATTTTTTTTGTAAAATAATTTTTTAAAACACCTTTAAGAAATATATTATTGTTTGTTATAAAACAATTTGGCATAAGTTTTCATGAACCTTTTATATTTCACACTGACATTGCCAACCACAATTCCGTTCCTCTTCCGTTATCTCACCTTTTACCATGAGCCCATGTTCATATTTTATGAACAACTTAAATATAATTAAAGCTGGTATTTCACAGCACCTATATCTTTCCCCCGTACAACCCATCCTGTTATTTTATAAATAAAGTGACGTGTGTGCAGACCCTGGATACGTCTATCCATTCGTGCATACACGTTCACCAACCATGGTTTCCCACTAGTTAATGAATGCATAGTTTCCCCTTACCTTGGACAAATTTGTTTTTATCAACTCTTTTCTTAACGAAAAACCTTTAGCAAAACCTCCTTCATTTGAAACTTAAATTTACTTAACTAACTTTACAAGCATTTAACTCAATATACCAAATCATTCATGTAATCAAAATAAAATGAACACAACCTCCAAATTAATCTAGAAGAAAAAAAAACACATTTTAAAATGACATAACATGCATGTTATCAAACCAGAATAAAATATCCTATTCTACCTATCACTATTGGACACTTTTACGGACCAATAGTTCTTGTCAACTCAAATGCTATGAACACAATCACCCTACTCTAAACCAATTACTCAAACAATAACAATCATATTTCAAGACCAAATCAAGAAAACAAAATGAGGTATTACAACTTAGGCTCAATAAAACAACCAAACAACATCCCTCATTTTCTAGTAGTAACTCAAGCATAAAAACATTTCTTATATGACTCATAACTCATAAAACTTAGATTTCATAAACACCGTTTTCAACACAATTTTAACTCTCTTAAAATTACTACCAGCATTAGGCTCTCATAAATGACGCATATCCAGTATTTATATGACCGAGAAGACTAAACCTCCTATCTATATATCTGTTATTTACAGATCAATTATGAACATATCTGTTCTATCTAGATAAACAAATCAGTAATCCAGAATTATCTATTTATTATCTCTTAACAGCACATAGTATCCTGAATAAGCTCTTAAGTAAGCACTGTACCCTATATCCAACATTAACTCAATGTAGCCATCCTCTACTTATCAACGTACTTGTGATCTATCCTGTCTATTATTATTATAACTTGTTAACCCCTATCTTTAAACACGGCACTTCTAACCTCAATAAAACAAATACATTCACCCACTGTACTAATATCTCAAAACCACTTTTTCCACCGTTTCGTATACTTCTTCTTGTTATCTACAGTACTTTCGATTTATCTACCTCTTACGTTTCCATTTCCTCAACAACTCTAAGTTTCTCTGAATAAGTGCTAACTCTATATCAACATCTTCTTCTTCGTCTGTATGTCTCTCTTTAGCTGCCGCTAATTTCTTCCGTTCAACATCCCACCTAATTTGTCGATCATTCTTTCTTAAGGATCTTTCTAGTATAGGTATATCGTCTCCGCTTGTTGAATCATCTCTAATTCTTCTCTGTCTTTTTACTTCTTTATCTCTTTGACTGTCCATTCTTCTTTTTGTTGCTTGCCTAGTATTTTTAAATGGAGCACCTGTGTCTTCTTCCATACTATCATAATGAGTTTCATTTGTCCCTTCTTCTTCCATTCTTTTCGGAATTGTCTGTTCTTGTTCTTCGTAACTTGGATTTGCTAACAACTGATTTTGTTCTGGTTCTTTTCTAAGATCTGGGGTTACTGTAGCTCTTCCAAGATCTGGAGTTATTGTAACAACTTGTTCATCCAAAAATTTTGCATCCGAATAACAATTATTATTATAATTATTATTTTCTATCTCATTTTCATCTCTTCTTAAGTGTTCAACATGTGCCCTTGCTATGTGTGCTGTGACCTGGTTCTTTATTACATACGATACATTACCCAGTTTTTCCAAAACGTAATAACCTGGAATCCAACGAGAATCAAACTTAGAGTTTCTTCTATGCTTTTTGTAATAAACTCTATCACCTACTTTAAACTCCTGTAATTTTGTATTTACATTTTTGTACTTTTTCTGTCTTTCCCTAGCTTTTATTATATTATTTCTTAATCTCATATGTGCTTTATGCATTTCTTGTATTATGACCTCTTGAAAATCTTCACCCATATATTTCCGTCTAGGTTTTAATAAATTATCTATAGGTAATATTGGTTCTCTCCCGTGTATTAAATAAAATGGCGAAAAACCCGTGCTCTCATTTTGATTTGTACGAATAGCGCTAAGAGCAGGTCCCAAAAATAGATCCCAATCTTTTTCATGTTCATCAATAATCTTTGCCACAATGTTGTATAACGTCTGATGTTGACGCTCGTTTTTCGCATTTGACGAAGGTCTATAAAATGAGGTCTTTATATGTCTTATGTTTAAATCTTTTAATAACTTTTCGAATTTTTTATTTACAAATTCTCTACCATTATCTGTAAGTATACTTTGTGGGCAACTAAACCTTGGTACGAACTCCTGTAAAAAAATATTAATGACAGTATCCGCGCTCTTATCTGGAATTGCATAAACCTCTGGCCAAAGACTGTAGATGTCTACTATATGAATTAAATATACATTTCCTGACAATGTTCTGGGGTGTGGACCTGATATGTCTAAACTAATCTTTTGCATTGGGAAGTGAGGAATATCTGTGTCCTGTAATGGAGATTTTATTGTTTTCATGTTCCTTAATCTGCACTTTTCACACGTATCTACATATTTGCATGCAGATTTAAATAAGTTTGGCCAATAATATTTACTTGTAAGTGCTTTCACTAGTTTGTCTCTACCGAGATGTCCATTTTCATCGTGATATGCTTTTAAAAGTTCATTTTCCAAATGCTTTGGAATATATTTCCTTAGTTGTTCGTTCTTTTCACACATATAATATAACTGTCCATCCTCTTGTAATAGCAAATAATTCCTTTTATATTTGTTATCTTCTGTTTCTCGTAACTTTTCCTTTATTTGTATGATTCTTGGGTCCAAATCCTGCTCTTCTTTCATATTGAATTGTGCTAACTGTAGATCTTCTTCTCTATGTTCAGACTCTTGATCTGATGGTAAGCTATCAAATTCTCCCCCATTTATTATAGCAGAATCCAGAATATTTACCTGCCAATTCCTGTCGTCTATCTCTGGTTCGGCTGCCTCCACTTCTGTATCCTCTGATGACTGTGTATATGGAATTCTAGACAAAAGATCAGCGCATGTGTTTATCTTACCCGGTATGTATTCAATTTTCGCGTCGTACCCCTGAAGATTCAATGCCCATGTCTGTATTTTCCTGTTCTGCACTGGAGCTTCTAAAAAAGACTTTAAAGGCATGTGGTCAGTTCTAATAACAAAACTTGCGTTATGTAAATAGTAATTAAGTTTTTGAAGAGCGTAATGAATCGCGTAAGCCTCCTTCTCGATAGTACTCCATTTTTTTTGTGATTTACTAAGCTTATGAGACAAAAAGTAGATAGGTCTTTCATTTTTTACCCCTGGTATTCCAGATTCTTTTCCTTCATATGGTTGTACTAAACATGCTCCTACTGCACTGTCTGAAGCATCTGTGTATAGTATTAACTGTTTGTTTAAGTCTGGATGCGTCAATAGTGGTACCAATGTTAAGCTGTTTTTTAAATAGTCGAAGGCTTTTTGACACTCATCATCCCACTTAAACCTGGCGTACTTGGCTGTTAAATTTGTAATTGGTTCAGCTATCCTTGAAAATGCCGGAATAAACCGTCTATAATACGCACACGTTCCTATAAAAGCACGTACTTCCTTAACGTTTGTTGGTGCAGGTAACTCTTTAATAATCTTTATTTTGTTCTGGTCTGGTTTTATACCCTCTCTATTTATAATATACCCTAAATATTTTGTTTCTGTTTTTAAAAATTGGCACTTACTAAGCTTCAACTTCACATCATGCTTTCTTAACCTGTCAAACACTAGTCTAATATGTTTCAAATGATCTTCTACATCTCCTTTGGTATAGACCAATATATCATCAATATAAGCAAGAGCGAACCTTTGCATACCCTCTAGAACTTCATTTATTAAGAGCATATAGTGTGAGGGCGCTGTCTTGACTCCAAAAGGCATTCGTAAGAATTCGTACGAGCCCATGTGGGTACAAAAGGCACTTTTCCGTTGCGCGTCCTCTGACATCGGAATACACCAAAACCCTGACCTTGCGTCCAACGTTGTGAAATATGTAGAGCCATTAAGTAGCCCCAAAATGTCATCAATTACCGGCAGTGGGTATGCTACATTCTTGGTGATTTTGTTCAACGCCCTGTAGTCACAACAGAAACGACTCGAACCATCAGGCTTGGCCACGATGACCACCGGAGATGACCATTCTGACTTCGACCTTTTTATTATTCCTGCTTTCAGCATCTCCTCTATTGCCTTTTCCATTATTTCTCTGTTTCTTAATGGAGTTCTGTATGGTTTTAGACTAATTGGTGGATGATCTCCCGTGTCTATCTCCATCGTAACCGTCCGCGTCTTACCCAATTCCAAATCACTAACCGCAAACACATCTTGATTTTGCTTTATAAACTGTTCTAACACTTCCTTATTTTCTGGCGAAGCTTTTAACTGTGACAGCAATTCTTGTTCCCTTGTTATTTTGTCTAGTGAATGTATATGTACTTTATTTTCTCCGAATGGATGGATCAATTCATTCATTCTGATTTTCCCTCTTCTTCCGCATCCGCGTCTGTCACTTCTCCTTTCACTAGAAGTTTCCAAATAACTTGTTCCCAACACTTCTGTTCTATTCGTTGCCAATATTTCACTAATGTTATGATCTAACTTTGCTATCACACATCCTCTGTATAACTTGATTTCTCTCCCTGTGTTGTTGATAATCATTACTGGAAAGGTTAAGTGTTTATCCAACTTCATTACTCCATCTGGAACCTCCAAACCAGGCTCATCAATTATTTCTTCTTGTAACTCAGTGATTCTGACTGTGTTTCCTTCCACATAATATGGGTTTCTCTTCAGCTTCGCTTGTATTAAATTAACCGACTGTGGTTTTAATGTCGTTGTCATTTTGACCCTAACTAGTGCTGCTATATGCATATCCTCTTCCATATCTATATATACGTCTCTAAATTTTAACTTATGTAAATCATAAAAAAGTCTTATCCCATTCTTTATCAAAAAATCTCTTCCTATCAACATATTTCTATTTAAACCCCTCACTACATGAAAAAGGTGTCTTATGTTGATCCCTCCTAATTTAAAATTGATCATTGTTTGTCCAACTACTTGTAAATTCTGTCCAGTAACAGAGTGTAAATTATTACTACACTTAAATACTCTACAATTTCTTACTATTTTGTATAAAAAACTTTCTTTTACTACACTAACTTGAGCTCCTGAGTCTATTAATGTACGAACTCTATACTTCCCTATTTCTAATATACACGAGCTATAATCTGTTTTTTCTTCTATAAATTTCTTGACTTCATCCATTTGAAAATATTCTCTGTTCGATCTATTATACTTGTTATTAACATACTCTCTAATACTTGGGACCCTATTATTTACCCTCCTATCATAGGTCCTGTCTAATAGGTAGGGCGCCGATTTACCTGTGTTCTTGTACCTGTAAAATTCCTGTGTCCATCAACAACATTCCCAGTCACCCTATTATTATCATATCTACCCTGTGTATTCGACTGGACACGCCTGTTATTACAAAAACGAGAAACATGTCCCCGTTGACCACAAACCCAACAGACAATGTTTGTGTTATTTGTGTTTCTTACTGCCTCACTTGTAGGGTATCTCACATTTCTTCTTTCAACATAATCGCTCCTATTTCTACCTTGTAAGGTTTGTATACCGCCTCTCCTATTCCATCCGAATCTTGTTTGTCCTATTTCCATGGGTTCCTCAATTCTGTCGTCTCTATTACTTCCCACTTCTCGTCCTGTTCTTAATCTAAACCTTCGTCTCAAATTTTCCTCTTGCACCGCAATATCCACCGCTTGTGATAACCTCTCAGGGTTATCCCTCATCAGTTTAAATTTCAAACCATCAGATTTGATGCCATCCACAAAAATCCCTACCAACATCCTTTCCACCTCCTCCCCTCGCACATTCTGTCCTAAGAATGCCTCTTCAGCCAGGTTAATCAACCTATCGCTAAACAACTGCACCGTTTCTCCGTTATTTTGTTTAGCCTGCCTCAACACCGAAAATGCATGTTGCGGATCCGTAATTTCTGCATATTTTCTTGCTAGGTCCTCTTTGAATTGTTCCCATGTCTCATCTACCCCAGCCTCTAATTTTCTTCTTATATGATGTGAGACCGGTTCTGTTGCCGTCTGATACGCTAGTCTCATTTTCTCTTCATCTGTTGCCGAGATCAAATAGGCATATTTTTCTATAGAGGTGACCCACTTCTTATAGTCCTTAGCCTGTCCACTAAATTTCATAATTTCTGTTGCCATCCCCTGTTGTTTGACCACCATATTAAGTCGGCCTACTGCTGTTCCTACGCCTGTCAGAACTTGTGCTAAGGTGTCCTGTTCCGCCATGCTGAAAAAAAATAGCAAAACAAAGCAAGCAACCAATCACACAATTATAATTTCCCAAATCCCAACCAGCACAATTCAGTTGGTTATAATATTGTAAGATGTTACATTAATCAGAAGAAGCACCAACGATGTCCTGTCTGAGCATAGGAATAATGAACCCTGTCCTCGAAAAAAAACTCAAACTGGTGGCAATCAGAAGAAGGTTCCTTGTAGATAATGTTCTGTACTCCACTCTAATAAATGAATTCGGAACCTCACGGGATTCTATTTCTAAATTACTCTGTTACCTTCAGTTCAGTTCAAGCAACCAGATCCCGCATTAGGTGAAACTCAGTCTCAGAGTTCAGGTGGTGGAGTTCAGATACCATTTCTCCTCCCTCAGGTACTCTCGTCCTTCTCATGGGCTGCCAGAAAATTCTTCAACCCCTGGTTGGGTCACATCTCATGGGCTGCCGGAAAATCTTCAACCCCTGGTTGGGTCCCTTCCTTGATTCTCAGGTGGGTACTTCAACGTCGTTTGGAATGGGTCATAGGATTAACGTGGCCCAAGGATGGATCAGGTGTTTGGGTCGTAGGATCAACAAGGCCCAAGGATGGATCAGGTGTTTGGGTCGTAGGATTAACGTGGCCCAAGGATGGATCAGGATCAGCCAAGGCCCAACGATAATGGCGTGTCTTAAGAACTTATGGCCCGATCAACGATCATGCTGTCCTGACAACTCCTGATTAGCTCTTTAACTTTGAGGAACTTAAATTGCTGGTTTGCCCAAACTTTCAGGACAGGATCACTCCTGGTCAATCAAAATGATGTAAGGCAGCGGCTTTGATGGCTCTTGCTAACAGTCAACCTGCAGAAGGGCGGCCATACAAACTTTCTTCACCGTGACCTCTGCAAAACGGCTGGTACAACAAACTTCTTATCTGAAGTCTTAAAAAAGACTTACAAAGGACCACTCCTGGTCGAGCTTTTGGCCTTTGTATTCAGATATTATTACTATCTCGTCTTATAACTTGCTGGCCATCTTTTGGTGCGGCTGTTACCAGGTTCAATAGTTGTTTTTTCACGTGCCGCTTGAATCTTTCCGCGACGACGTTATTCAACTCCGACTTTGCATAGTTTTATCTTTCTCATTCTCAGGTTCGCATCCTGGTCGAGCGGCTCCATTTCGCCTCTTATAACAGTGTGTAATATAAGACGAAGGCCGGTCGTTTGTTTGTTGATAAAACGTTTATTGGCTTAATATAACCAAGCTTCGATGTACACCTCCATTCGCTACTCAAGCTGGGTTCTAACTGCCCATACCAACCCAATACGTCACGATTGAGCATCTCCCCCCCCTTTCAGTCTCAATGCTCAATCGTGCTGTATCGGAGTTTTCCAATAGACCCCAATTATACCTACACTGTTACACCTACCTTGTCCTAACGACAAGTGTGTCCTAACTCTAGGTATTACCATGAGTTTCGGACGAGTTTAATAATGCAGATTCCCAGTAACAATGTTAGTCGTAGTCGTTACTTGATGTTCTATTGTCATGATATATTTAATCATTCATTTAATGGGTAGGGTGCTTGTCTATGACTCCACCTTAACATTTTCCCGATATTTCCTTTGCGATCATATTTATTTAGCTCCTGTTGTACTGATCCATCAACATATAGTATAACATAAAACATACCATCTTATCAATCTGGACACAAAATTCATAACTAACTAATATAAACGTTAATTACTCTTATGTAACTCTAATTAATAAATAATTTCAACATTTATAACATCACAATCACAGAGTGATACTTAAGATTTCTGACTGTCTTCTTTCCAATCGCAAGCACTTGTGTCCGTTAATAAATTTCATCCTTGCCGTGGCTCTGTTTTGAACACATATCAGATATACATGAACCTTCATTCTATTTATAATACTTAATCTAATAACCTATATTATCATGTTGGTTATTGTCATATTGACTTTCTAATAAGGCTTTATATACAAGTATCATCTCAATATATATATATATATATATATATATATATATATATATATATATATATATATATATATATATATATATATATATATATATATATAATTATTAACTATGAACTCAATTTATATCAACAAGAACTATAACTATAATTCAACTATAACTAATCAACAGTAAAATCTACTATTCTATAATCGACTCAGAATGTCAGCGAGATTATTATCTTTTCCAGGAATGTGACAGATGTCAAATTCATAGTCCTGTAATAGTAATGACCATCTATGTATTCTAGAATTCTTCGGATGACCCGATTTGAAAATTTGCAAAGGTTTGTTATCCGAAAGAACCAGAAATTTCCTACCTAGTAAGTATCTAGAGAACTTCTCAATACTTTCAATTAAAGCTAGAGCCTCTAGTTCAGTAACAGCATAGTTTCTCTGAGTTTCAGATAGCTTCTTACTGAAGTATAGAATAGGATGTAGTTTCCCTTCATGTAATTGAAGTAATACAGCTGAAATAGCATGCAAACTAGCATATGTTTGTAAAACAAAGTCTTTTGAAATATCAGGTAATTTCAAAATAGGATATGTACTAAATAGAGTTTTTATTTGTTGTAATAACTTCTCGTAATCCTCTGTCCAAACTATCTTTGTTGGTTCGCCTTTCTTTAAAAGTTCCGAGAATGTTGCTGTCATATTTTCAAAATTAGGGATAAACTTTTGATAATAATTAACCAACCCTAATACACTCCTAAGCTCTTTCTTGGATGTTGGAGGTTTAATATTAAGTATCTTTGTCACAACTAATGGATCTGTTTTCCTAAATCCGTTAGAAATTCTATGATCTAGAAATTGTATCTCAGTAAACCCTATCTCAATTTTACTTGGTTTAGCTTTCAATCCATGTTCTTGTTTTCTCTGGAAAACTTGTTTTAGAATTTTAATATGTGTGTCAATATCACAAGTAAGAATACAAATATCATCCATATACGTTGCTACGTTGGTAATTCCATGAAGTAATCTTCTCATCATTCTCATGAATGTACTTGGTGCATTTTGTAAACCAAATGTAAGATATGCCCATTCATATAAACCCAACGGCGTGCTAAAAGCTGTAATATGCTTTGAATCTTCCTCCATCGGAATTTGCCAATATTCTTTTGTAAGGTCAATTTTCGAAAATAGTTTCGAGTTTGCCATGGTTTCAATTAATTCATCAATATTTGGCATAGGTTCTGCATTTAGTAAAGTTAATTCATTAACTTTCCTGTAATCAACACATAAACGTAATGACCTATCTTTTTTCTTAACAATTACAACCGGTGAACAGTAATTTGAAATTGATATTTTTTATAATTCCAGTTTTATCTAGATCTGAAATTTCTGCAGTAACTTTTTCCAAGTAATGTATTGGAATAGGATATGGTTTCACTTTAACTGGGACATTTGATAATAAAGTTATTTTATGTTTAATCAGTGATGTCTGCCCCGGTTTATCCGGAAAAAAATGAACTATATTCCTTTATTGCAGCAACAAGATTTTCTCTATCTTGTACTGATAAATCTTTACTTATCTGTATCGCTTGCCAATTACTGTCGCTATTAACTATAGGTGTTGGAATCTGTTGTTTTATAGCATCTTCTTGTTGCTCATTAATTACCCAACAAGCTGTTGCTATCCTATGAGGAATTTGTTGTGTCACTTGACCTGAGTTATCCTCACGTGGAATATATGGCTTCAACATATTAATATGAAAATCTTATGTTTGCCATTCACATCAATACGATAATCTACATCGCTAATTTTCTTAATTACTTTAAATTGACCTTGCCATGAAGTAACAAGACAATCTCGAGGGTCAGCTAACAATAACCAAACCTCTTCTTCTTCTTTCAAGACTATTGTCTTGGCGTTCCTATTACCATATTGTCTGTATCTTTCTCCAGCTTTATTCAGTGCAGATTTTGCAATCTGACAAGCTGTGATAATTTTGTCTCTTAATTGTGTCACCATTTCATATGCATCTCTTTTCGGATGATCATATGTTTTCTTTGTGAGTAAGTCATTATATATTAATAATGGACCTCGTGGATTTGCTCCATATACCAATTCGAATGGAGAAAACCCTGTACTAAATTGTGGTACCTCTCGGTATGCAAATAGTACCGCTGGTAATAAAATATCCCAATCTTTGGGCCTTTCCGCAGCTACTTTCGCCAGAGTTCGTTTAAGAACTCCGTTGAAGTTTTCATTCACACCATTTGTCATCGGGTGCCAAGGTGAACTAAACATCTGTGGAATCCCAAGTATCTTCATTGCCTCTTGAGTAGCCGTTGATATAAACTGACTACCTCTATCTGATAATATGCAGCCAGGAAATCCTATTCTGCTAAAAATTATCAACAATGAATCTAGAATGGATCTACTCGTGATATATTTTAAAGGAATAGCCTCTGTCCAACGAGTAGAAAGATCAATCATAGTTAATATGAATCTATTGCCTCGATCAGTAGTTGTATTTAGCGGACCCACAATATCTATAGCTATTTTCTGAAATGGTCGTGATGCCAAATCAGTTTTCTGAACATGTGCTTTGGGATGTTTGCATTTTTGTGTGGTCATCTGACATAATGTACATGAACGTACATGTGTGGTAAGGTCTTTGGCCATTCTTTGGTAATCCAGGCCAATAGAATTGCGTTAGCAATCTATTAGTGGTTTTAGCAATCCCCATATGACCAGCGAATGGAGAATCATGTGCTAATTTTAATGCTTCAGTACGATATTTCGATGGAAGTACTGTCTGAAAATAACGTGATGTACCTCTATCATATCGTCTCGATAAAATATTATTGTCTAGGAAAAATTTCCAATTACCCCTTTTACCTTGTTTTATTGGTTCACTCAGTTTCTTAAAGCAAGATTTTAGAGTCGGATCTTGTTTCTGATCTTCTGGTAAATCAGTCACTAGTCTGATATTATTTTCTAATTTGTCAGTCTCTATCCCTTTTTCCTTGAGCTCTTGTAATTGCATTAGCTCTTGCATAATCAATCTCCCATGGCTTTGCTTGATCATACATTACTTGTTTCGCATCTGGTATGTTGCCAATCAGTAATCCGGCACATGGATTTGGTAATACCGCTGCATTTATTGTGCCTTCGTAATATGGTGACATAATTGTAATCGTGGCAATCTTATATCTCTCTATTGTGCCACCGAATGTTCTGCACTCTACAGTTTCGCCTGTATAATCTTCTTCTTTTATGAGCTTTCGATCTACTCCAACAATCGAAGCTCCAGAATTACGAATGCAAGTAGTGGGTTCACCATTTACCCATGCTTGATGGACTTTTATTTTGCCATTTTGTATGCTAACGGCATTATCTTCATGAATTGTTTCTATACATTCATTAATAATACTGTCAGTTATACCTTTATCTGACTTATTAGTCTGATCATCATACCGTTGTATGATAGCTGCGTGTGTCTCTTCTAAAACGTCTAAGTCACTACTGGAGTATATGTATGCTGTACTCGCTTCCTTCCAGGAATTTCTCATCGGACAAGACCTACTAGTGTGTCCGTATGCCCTACATGAAACACATTTTATGCTTCTTTTAAAAGAGTCATACTTATTTCTCTTCTTTGCCGTAATGTCTTTCAGATATGCGGTATAACCTGGATGTTTATCACACATCTCTAAATTTCCATGCGTTAATCTACAATACTGACATCTGGTGAATTGACCTTTCCTTGGTCTATCACCTTCTCTATTGTAAGGACTATTTCTATTGCCACCACTACTAAACTTTCTAAACTTACCGTTTCCTCTTTGAAATTTTGCATTTGCTCCTATCACTAATTCAGGTTGTGCACATTTAGCAAAAATATCCCTATGTGCATTGCAATAAGATTCACCTTTAGTTTCCATCTCACTTAAATTCTTACATTTATTTTCCATAAGAAATACTGACATAGGTTCTGGTATCGCAGATAACAGTCTATCTCTGATAATTAAATCTCTAACTTTTTCATAATTAGATTCTATATCAGCAGCCTTACACCACTTGTCAAAGCTAGAAGACATTTCAGAAGCAAAATCAAGGAACGTTTGATTCGACTTCGGTGTAAGTGTTTTAAACTTCGTACGTAACCCCGATTCGTCCAACGAAAAATGTGAAAGCACACGATCGCGCATATATTTGTAGTTTGTACGCAAATCCTCAGGAATTAACTCGATCACTTTTAACGGCGAGGTGACGGTGAAATAGAATCGGTACGTCTTTCTCGGTACTTTGTAGTACTTTACGAGGACTTCAAAATTAGTTATCCATGAACTAACATAATCACCTTGTTGAATATTCCTGAATAAACCTTGGTACTTTTTCACAGAATCGTTCTGTTTAGCAAGCATTTTCTCTCGCTCGATTTCAGCTTCACGTTCCATTTCAAGAGTCTTAACCCTTAGGTTACCTTTAACCTCCTTGTCCTTCCAGAGTGTTTCTGTAGCAAGTCTCTCCCTATCAAAAGCCAATTGTTTCTCTTTAAGTTCTGCTTCAGCAACAATTTGTTTCATCTTCAACTCTGCTTCTGTAGCCATTTGTTTTATCTTCAACTCTGTCTCTGCGGCCACTTGTTTCTCCTTTATTTGCATCTCTATCATTAACTTCTCTTTTTCCGCATTTAATTCTTTTTCTCTAGACTCCATTCGTTCGCGTTCCAAAACTATCTCATTTTGTCTGATAGCCATCTCTTTTTCTTTCAGTTCTCTCTCCAGAGCAATCTGAAGTTGTTTGGTTTCCTTTTCTGATGCCAGTCCTTCCTGTCGTTCCTCCTTCTCACGTGCAATTTGAAGTTGTCGATCCTCTTTGTCACGCTTCTGTTGTTCACTGAGCTCAAGCTTCGCCCAATTTCGAAGTTCGGCACCGGTTAAACCAGTCTTCTCACCCAACTCAATGAAATGTTGCAGTGTAGACATCTTGTCCTAATGTCCTACCTGTAAAATGAGCTATCTGGCTGAAATAAATATGGACGTAGGCAAGAGAAGACAAGAATCGACAAAATTGTGATATTGTCTCAAATCACTATTACTCAGATAGTAAGGTAAATGTCGTATCACCGTTGAGAAAATATCAACTCAATTAAATTTGTAGTGTAAATTTGAACACCACATAAAAAATCAAGTAAATATCTCTATAATGAACGAAACAAATATAAACTAGAGAAATAAATATGAAGAAATATATCCAATATAAAATATATGCAACGCAAGACAACTAACAATCATAAAAACGATTGACGAGTGACGTAAATACATATTACTGTTTACAAACAATAACAAAATTTATCCAAAAATGTTTAACGGATAACGCACATACTATACTACTACAGTTATGACAAGACAATAGTATTGTGGTGACACCCGCAAGATCAAAACAAAAAATTAATTCGTGATGACCTGGCGACTATCAACATACAAATCACTTCATGAACCAATCAAGTAATAATCTCAATTAGCATAAATAGCCTTATTATGAGTCAACATAACATCAATCAACAATGAACAATTTACTTGCCTGCTTCCGGCTCTCGTGTCCGACAATGAGCTCGACAATTCACATCCTCTATGTTGGCCAAGATATACCAAAGGAAGGAACTGTATATCACAAGTAAATTGCTCCTTGCTTTTACGAGAGTACAATAAACTTGTACTCAAACCCGAACCCACGCGGTTCGTGACCAATCCATGTGAAACGTGATTGGCTTGGGTATATTCGCCGAAACGTGAGTTACAGTAGCCTTATTATTTTAGGCTGAATGCTGTGGGTAATGGAATGCTTGATGCCCACAACGAAGTATAATTACATAAGTGTCGTACAGTTCAGCGTGAAGACGAATTGTATCACACCCAATACAAAAAAATGTCAATCAGTGTAGCATCCTAGTACCCTGTCATGGTGCCGTGTGCAGAGGTGTCATGACGATGAGGTGCATCTATATATCTGTTCGTTGCGTTCACAGTTCTGATATGTCACGTATGTACTGTCTACCCGTGTCTCGTTGGAGAATATCAATGGTAACTTTCCGTGTAGACGACAACTGTGTTGATCCTGAGCGAGTGAGGTGTCGGTTCCGTGTAATGTTCTACAATTTGTCCGTGATGACGTGTGCAGTGTATCTGTGTAAAGTCAGGCAGTGTCTATTGTGGAGCGTTGATGTTGAAAAGTCCGACATTCCGTGTAGAGGTTGCAAGAGAGGTGTCAATCCACAATAATGAAATGGTATCGTGAGAAGACTAAATGCAATAAGTCCTGACGTACTATATAGTATGTACAGTCCCACCGAATGTCCTTCTATATTTCCTTCAGAATCTTGGTGGAGGGAAGTGTAGGTAATCCCCATAATGTATAATGTACATCCATACTAACATCCGACATCACGTCCGTGTGTAGATACATGTTAAATAATTAATAATGAATGTTCCTTGTGCCGATAGTGTAAATTTGACAGAGTGTCGGCAGCCAATAACATTATGAAGATATCATTTTTCTCGCCAAGTGTATCTTGACTGTGTGGTAAATATTAATGTTCAAGAGTTGTGCAGTGTGCTGTGTCAACTGCTTGTCTAACTTGTGTAAACTACGTCTAATTCCAAAACATGTCTAATTCCGTCCTGGGTAAACATTTGGTACTAGCAAGTGTAGTATGTCTCCTGATACCGGACATCGAAACTGATAAAGTGTCCAATTGTCGTATAGATTTGTGGAATAGCACAGGTTTAATCTCTTACCTTGTGTGTGGTAAACGACATCCACATAATATCACATTTAGACAAATATTAAATGTTTGCAGTCTGTAACTTGTTGCACTTTCCGGCTTCCGCTGAGTTTAAGACGGTGCACGTAGTTTGCAGTAGTCGTGCACTTCAATTTGACGTGCAAATATTTATCTTCAAAGCAGCAGTCATTCTTTTCTTATAAATAACCCGGAAGATCTTAATCGTTATTAACAATATGCAATCTTGTCAAATGTATCGTTTTCTGGCGACGTAATACAGTTTACATTAAATCGGCCGCCATGTTGGTGCATCGTATGTAATCCTGATGCTGCGTCGTGCTAAGGAATTTATCATCGTGGCGTGCATTCTTTGTATGTTTACTTCTGATATGGCGGGAATCAATCGTCGCTTGTTTACATTAAACCATTGTTATCCCGGACGAGCCCCCACATTTCTCGGTGTCATTCAACCGCCAATGCGTTAGAACTCGAACTGGAGTAAAAATGTAACAAAGTCGCTCACCTTAAAGACTGGTGCAATTCGAGACCATCCTTTTTATTCAGATAAATCTCCTTTTTCAGAAAATCGATATATAACACGGTCGTACAATATAACGGGCCCCTGACACGGGGACGGGACGTTACATGTCAATACAAACCCAGCTGTTCATATCTTTCTGTAATTGCTCAGTCTCTCAAGGACTATCGCAAACTATTACAAACTCGTCGTCTATGATTTATGTCCCGGTCCGACCATGGTATGAATGCCGTACAAACAGACGATCTCCTCTTCCAGTAAGTATGCCTCGCCTAGGCGATCAAATCCTTTTAACACGGAGCTCAATGGAAACACACCGCTGACTTCATGTCCTTTCTCGAAGTGACCTCCGTTGCTGTCCTTACGATGCTTACGTCGGCCTTAGTTCCCGGTCGTCAAGTCATTCTAATGTTAGACTGGGAATCTCCTAATTCCTATTAGGTGGTGCGCGTGACCACTATGTGGCAGTGTGGGGATGTGGTGGATGGGTGGAGGAATGTATGTGTGTCTGGGTTGTGTGTGTGGTTGGGTGGGGGATGTGGGGTGAATGGGGGATGTGTGGGTGAATGGTGGATGTGTCTCATAACATGGTAATATGCATTGTTTATGTTTACAAAATTGATTTGACAATGTTTTTTCCTATGCATTATTGATGAACGAAAGATGAGTGATTTGAAGGGCCGAATGTAAGACGGGCCTGCGTGCCCAATTTGTTACCCTTTGAAAATAAAGTCCGTTCGCTCTCTCTCTCTCTCTCTCTCTCTCTCTCTCTCTCTCTCTCTCTCTCTCTCTGTATGTGTGTGTGTGTGTGTGTGTGTGTGTGTGTGTGTGTGTGTGTGTGTGCGTGTGTGTCTGAGTTTGTCTGTTTGCCTGGTATGATTGTCTGTTCTGTATGACTGTCTGTGCTGTCAGTCGTGTCTGTTCATTACGTCTGTCAGTCAGTCCTGTCTAGCCTGTCCTATTACTAGGCGCGCCCACCGGATGGTGGATGGTGTAGTGGCCTTTAGACATTTTGCCGAGGGATTGGCTGTGAATATGTTGAATAAGCAGCCGTGTACCAACACAAGCGGTAGTCACTGAGTGGGGAGGAGCTAGTTGGTGGGGCAGCTATCTCTATAAAATACCTCAAAACTCTATGGCGTGGCCGTCGACGGGTAAGCGGTACCATATATAACTATTGGAGTCAACCATGCACAAACTGGCGGAAGGTAAAAGGACACCACCGCCGATTTTCCCAAGAAAAGCATGCCTGTTTGAAGGTGTGAAATATGTTCGTTACGGAAGTGTTGGTTGTAGGGAAGAAGGCGGTGTCATCTGCGTAAGCAATTCATTTCCGCTCCCCAGACCCTTGTATAAATGTACCTTTAATGTTAGTGTCCTGTCTAATTGCTTCTAAGAGTGGTTCTAGTGAGATATCGCATTGGTTTAAAGGCTGCCACACACATACGTGCGCATGCAAATACATGCACCTACACACACCTGCACCTACAAACAGACGCATTCATATGTTACTGTCAACGATAGAGTATTCTTGACTGTTTGGCTCGTCTGTGTTACTTTTTTAGGACATTGCAGTCAACACCAGCATTTTTCAGCTGCTGTTGCGGCAATTTTTTATGTTCAGTAGTTTGCCACTGCTTTCTGAACGACCGGGTCACATACTTCCGTAAGTAACCAGGGCGACGCGATCCGCTCCCAATCTCGACCAGCTGTTTTATATGTGAGTATACAGGATTACGAACAACGCCTTTAAATCCTTCGCCGGGGAGACCGGCTGTGTGTTATTGGAACCTATAAATAAAGCAAAGAATAGTTACTCTGTAACCTACCATGTTTGACGTAGGAGGCTTCTCAGGTAGGGTGCCGTAAGACTGACTGCCTCACCCAGTGTAAAACTTAAAACTACCTGCAAAATCCGGCCAGTCATAATAAAGTCTACACAGCGATTGACGTGATTTAGTTGAGTATCTAGGCTCCATTGGAAGCCAGTAATATATTTTGCATATTTGATAGATGTCGTTCATTAGCATTTCCCTTTGTTCACCTATGCTTTGCGTCTATTTCTCCATCTGTCCATACAACTGGAGAGAGGATTGATTGATTGATTGATTGATTGATTGATTGATCGTGACCAGCCACATACGCGAAAATCACGTGACCACAGCCTCATCCGCGAATAATCACGTGACCAGCTGATTGGGAATAATGAGAGATTTTATTACCAAACGTTTGGTGCATCCGCGAATAATCACGTGACCAGCCGTTTGGGAATAATGAGAGATTTTATTACCAAACATTTGGTGCATCCTCGAATAATCACGTGACCAGCTGTTTGGGAATAATGAGAGATTTTATTACCAAACGTTTGGTAATAATCACTTCGTAGAACTATAGACATAATCATCCTTTTCCCCTTCATCCCTGACTTGTCCCTGGTTCAAACCCTGGTGAGGACCAGGATTTTTTCATGTGGACTTCTGGTAATAAAATTTCCCCTGGTCTCTGGGTAGTGAGATCGGACTCCCGTATGTATTATGGCGCACGTAAAAAATCCCTTGGCAGTTGGGAATTTTAAAAAAAAAACGCTAACGGCGTTGCCCAGGCAAAATTTCGAGTTTAAAAATCTACCCAAAGTATTTCAGGATCCTCGCCGGTGCTACAGAGTCGTGCACTGAGCTGAGTTTTTCCGGACTCAGGTTTGAGTTTGGAGGAGAACGGAGCACTTATGGGTTACACCCGTGTGCCATGATGTTGATTCCTCGACTAAACTAAACTAAACTAAACTGTCAACGATACAAACAAACATTTGTTTATTGCTGTGGCCTTAGAAGGCCAGTAAAAAATTAATTCTTAGATATAAATACGTCGCTGCATTAAAAGTATTCAAATAACATTTTAGAAATAAATATGTAACTGAAACGTTGATTATAAAATGTAAAAGTTTGTAAATGTTAAACATATTTTTTATACGAAATGTAAAATTATTATACTTGCCATTAAATATTGTACTTCCGTGTAGAATGTTTTATTTCTGAAAACAATAATATTGAAGTTTTAAGTTATTTAATATATTATCGCTAGTATATACTTTATATCTTTTAAATATAAGTAATTTCCCTTGTAAGAATATTAGATGTTTATGTCCCCTACTTATTGCTTATCTAAGTTTTTTTCTTTTGGATATCTTGTAATTCCGCAGAATGCTTGAACATAATTAATAAGTGTAATGATCAATCAAGACATTACTATCGTGTTATTATGATCTTTTAAATATGCTCTAAGCAGCTAGGGAAATTCATGCGCAGTTGAATTGTATGGTTTATTATTATATGTAGGAAGATATCAACATTGTGGGGATTGATTGATTGATTGATTAATTGATTTAGGAACCGACTTCACAGCATTCGGGGCATTCCCATAATCGCTCCGTCCCCATCCTCAGCAGCCAGCGAAGAGTTCCAACACCAATAGTACCAGTGTGTTTGTTTTCATATCCTTTACAGGACATCGCTGTCAACATCAGCATCTTTCAGCTGATTGTTGATTTCTTTGGCAAGATTACGCACAGCAGTTTGCCATTGCTTTCTGAGCGACCTGCTCCATACTCTCATAAGTCACTGGCGCGACCAGAACCGCTTCCAATTCTCGTGCGCTCACGTCAACCATGAGAGTATTCGGTGTTACGGAGAAAGCTGCTAACCCCTCGACCAGGGAGCCGGCAAAAGTACCAGTAGCAATCTGATTATATGACCGTCTAGCCTTTCCTCTGAGCGTCGAGCGTCGGCCAGATCCCCTCGTCACTCCTCGCTGTCTAACATTGATGTTGCATGAACTTTACAGTGTGTGAATACAAAACTTGGACCGGCCATATTTTCAAACACAGCACAGTCATTAAAAATACACCCTATATAAATGACATTTCCTCTAATTATAATATTTGTCTTTATAAAGCACATAAACTTGCACGGTCTTTAGCCAGCGCGAAAAAAAACAAACAGTGCATGTAGGTCTTGACTGCACCAGGCTAGTGTTTGTCCTGCTCACTTCGCCTATTAATCTGTCACCTCTCTAATTCCTATCTAGGCCATAGCCACCTGTCAGACCACTTACCCTTTCGATGAAATCCCAGAGGATGACAGTCATTTCACAATTCTTACACTGGTCCTAGGCCGTGTCTAATTCGATATAAAATATATCTAAATCTTCTTCTTTACAGTCTGCTGTTGGCGCATACCCTTGTATTATGTTTATATTCAGAGGTTTGCCGTGGAGTTTCACTAATAATACTCTATTTGAGATTGTCCAAAAATTCTGTAACTGTCCTAGCACTCATTTATTCCAAAATTATGCCAACTCCCCTTTTGTAGTCCTTCCCTGCTAAGTAAATAATTCTAAACTTATCTAAACATTTCCCCCCTGCAACTGGCCATCACTTTTCACTACTCATTTCACTACTCATCTTCATTCTTTCAATTTCTGCCTTGATATTATCTAATTTTCCGTTCAAGCTATGCGTTCTGACACTCCATGTACCAACATTTAGTGTACCGGAAGGCCCCGGTTAACGTCGGTGTTACGTTCTTGGAAAACGCACTTTAAGTGAAACGACGTTTAACGAAACACTATTTCCCATAGAATTAAATGAAATACAGTGTATTATGTAATGTTTATTTTGATGGTTGTTTATATTTACTGGCTGAATAGAGGTGGGTTGGAGGGCGAGTGGTAAAGTTATTGGGACGTAGAGGCATTAAAACCATGCCTTGCTGCAAAACTATCATCAGCACTACTAGTACTGCTCTCACCCGCTTTCATAGCTAGATCTTCATAGAGAGACTTTGCTTTCTTTTGGATAATCATCTTGCTTACGGGCATATTCCGTTGGTTCTGGTCTTAAATCAAGACGGCCAATAGTGCTTCCATGATCTCCATAAGAGTGTTTCTGGTACAAGTGATTGTGGAAGCACTCAAAGAGGTTACGTTTTAGCACCCCCTTTGATTTTGTCAGCACCAGCACGAATTGTCCTTACCGTAGTTGGAGGTTAACCATGGACTTTACCGATATCAGCAGCCCGATCGCCAGCCTCAAAACGACGTAACACATCTAACTTCACCTCAAGACTAACACTTTTCTTTTTCTCTTACAACCAGACACACTCTCAGCACTTACTGTGCGCTTTGAACTCATAATTATGGGTGACATGGGTGATTACACGATAAAATCCTGGAAAAACGCACTGCACAAAATGTAAAATGGCGACGTTAACGCAGAATAGCAACACAGGTGACGACGTTATAGAGGAACTTAGCTATGTAAAGTGAAGTTATGTCCTATTATGACAACGACGTTATAACGACACGCCGTAAACCGAAGGGACGTATAGCGGGGCTTTCCTGTATTTATAACCTTTAAGTTGCAAATGGCTTTGGCTACACATGTTACATCAACCCAACTGGACAGGGAAGACATGGGCAGGCTTTGGTGGTCAAGGACGGTTTACAGTATTCAATACTGGATATGAGTGGGTGGGGTCAGGAGAGTAAAGAGGTGCAGGGAATGCGGATACAAATCGGCCGATACAACTGGAACCTGATAAATATATATGTAAGTGGGGAATCTTGCATAAGCAGAGAGATTTGGGAATGGTTGAAATGTTCAGTGGACACCCCAGGTACCAGGTATCTGATATGTGGTGATTTCAACGCCCGCGCCAAAGAATGGGACAGGTCTGGAGAGAACAGACAGGGCACTGCTCTTGCTGATTTGTAAAACGAACCAATGGGCCAAACTGTCTCTTTAATATTAAATATTCTGGCCCTGCTTACACATTCCAAATGTTATTGTTAAGTTCACAGACATGTGAGATTGGTTCACCCAGCTGATTCCATGAATTACATCACTAATTAACAAGTGGTTATAATACACTTAAGATATCTGACCAGTGAGTGGCTATCACTGTTGCAAATTGTATTCATTTATTTATTCATTCAATGTGGATTATTTCAACGATATAAAGGAAATAACAAGTAAGTGACACACTGTTTATACAGTTCTATCTGTCTTTTATATCTGTCTATCCCGTATACATGTCTGACATGCCTGCCTTTCAGTTATGCATGTCTGTAAGTCCCATATATCTATATGTTAGTCTCTGTCTGCTTGTCCTGTCTGTTTGTCCCTGTGTCTGCTTCTCTCTCTCTCTCTCTCTCTCTCTCTCTGTCTCTCTCTCTCTCTCTCTCTCTCTCTATCTGAATTTGTCTGTCTGCCTGGTATGATTGTCTGTTCTGTATGACTGTCTGTGCTGTCAGTCGTGTCTGTTCATTATGTCTGTCAGTCAGTCCTGTCTAGCCTGTCATATTACTAGGCGCGCCCACCGGGTGGCGGATGGTGTAGTGGCCTCTAGACATTTTACCGAGGGATTAGCTGTGAATATGTTGAATAAGCAGCCGTGTACCAACACAAGCGGTAGTCACTGAGTGGGGAGGAGCTAGTTGGTGGGGCAGCTATCTCTATAAAATACCTCAAAACTCTATGGCGTGGCCGTCGACGGGTAAGAGGCACCATATAACCTCTTCCCCCTGCTGCCTTGCAGAGTCTGCTTTTAAACAAAGTCTATTGGAGTCAACCATGCACAAACTGGCGGAAGGTAAAAGGACACCATCGATGTATTTTCCCAAGAAAAGCATGCCTGTAAATGAAACCGATAAAGATAACGACGTCAATGTGGATTCCATTGGAGTGTCTTCGTCCGGTCGAGAGCATCATGTTCTACGGGTGATACTCGATCGTATGCAACTTAAAGGTTATAAATACAGGAAGGCCCCGCTATACGTCCCTTCGGTTTACGTCGTGTCGTTATACCGTCGTTGTCATAATAGGACATAACTTCACGTTACATCGCTACATTCCGCTATAACGTCGTCACCTGTGTTGCTATGCTGCGTTAACGTCGCCATTTTACATTTTGTGCAGTGCGTTTTTCCAGGATTTTATCGTGTAATCACCCATGTCACCAATAATTATGAGTTCAAAGCGCACAGTAAGTGCTGAGAGTATGTCTGGTTGTAAGAGAACCAGGAAAAGTGTTACTCTTGAGGTGAAGTTAGATGTGTTACGTCGTTTTGAGGCTGGCGATCGTGCTACTGATATCGGTAAAGTCCATGGTTAACCTCCAACTACGGTAAGGGCAATTCGTGCAGGTGCTGACAAAATCAAAGAGAGTGCTAAAACGTAACCCCCTTGAGTGCTTCCACGATCACTCGTACAAGAAATACTCTTATGGAAAACATGGAAGCACTATTGGCCATCTTGATTGAAGACCAGAACCAACGGAATATGTCTGGAAGCAAGATGGTTATCCAAAAGAAAGCAAAGTCTCTCCAAGTGATTTTATGCGGCCCGCGAGGGCATTTAAAAATAAAAATTTTAAATTCGTTTTTAAGTTATGTTGTTGAAGTTTACAGAATTTCATGTACCGTTATGATGAGTGTCAATAACAAACGTAAGATTGAAGATGAATGCCGTGTTTTTAATGATGAATGGACAACTAAGTACTGTTTTATAAAAGTTGGTAGCAAATCAGTTTTCTTGTTGTGAGTCAGTGGCTGTCTTCAATGAGTACAATCTAAAAAGACATTATCAAGCAAAACATTCCGATTTCGGATACAATTTAACGAGAAGGAAAGGAAATGCCTTGCGTTGGTGAAAAATTTGGAGAAACAGCATTTTCACTAAACAGTCTTCAATTTAAGATGCCGCAACTGAAGCTAGTCTTGTGCTGTCACACATAATTGTAAAACAGAACAAGCCATTTTCTGATGGCGAGTTCATCAAGGAATGTTTGCTAGATGCAGCAAACATTATGTGTCCAGAACACAAAAAAAAAAAACAACAACAGATTTGACAACATTACTTTATCAAGGAGAACTGTGGTCAGACGTGTTGACAAGATCAGTGACAATTTGATGCATAAACTTCAAGATGCAAGTAAACAATTTTTGTGGTACTCTCTTGCATTGGATGAGAGTACCGATGTACATGATACTGCCCAATTATTGATATTTATACGTTGAATAAACACTTCTTTCAAACTCAATGAAGATTTACTGAGTGTTGAGTCATTCAAAGACACAACCACAGGCCATGATATATTCAATGCTGTTACTAACTGGATTGAAAGAACTGGGTTGGTTTGGAACAAAATGGCAAGTGTTACAACTGACGGACCTCGTGCTTTGACTGGAAAAAATGTAGGTCTGGTAAAGTTCATAAGTGATAAGATTAAAGCAGAATATCCAGACCACACATTATTACCACTTCACTGTGTGATTCACCAAGAAGGTCTGTGTAAAACTGTTTTGAATATCAAGCATGTTATTGACCTAGTTGTCAGTGTCATCAACCTCATCAGATCAAGAGGACTTAATCACAGACAGTTCAAGTCATTACTTGACGATTTGGAAACTGAACATTCCGATGTCCTGAACCACACCAGTGTTCGATGGCTGAGTCTCGGCAAGGTGTTGAGGCGAGTGTGGGACCTCAGAGAAGAAATAGTGATGTTCCTAGAGATGAAGGGCATTGCATGTGACTTTAATACTAACATTGTCAATAAAGAGTGGAAGTTAGACTTTATGTTTGCCATTGAAATTATTGAAAAGTTAAATGAACTGAATGTCAAACTTCAGGGCAGTGGTGTGTTTGCACATGAATTGTATGTATATGTAAAATCATTTCAGGCAAAACTCTCACTGTTCTCCAGACACGCAAGAAAAAAGATTTTGTCACTTCCCTTTGCTGAAACAAGAAACCATTTCTGGTGAAATGACTGAAAAATACAAAGCCCAATTAGATGCATTAATTGAATAATTTGGATGGAGATTCCAAGATTTCAAGAAATTAGAGCCATAGTTCAATATTCTCAGTTCGCCTTTTAGTGCAGAAGCTGATACAGCCACAGAGGACATACAGTTGGAGTTGCTTGACTTACAAGCATATCATGACCTGAAAGAGAAATTCAAGACAGATGGTTTGCTGGATTTCTATGGATCTTTATCACAAGAATAATTTCCCAACTTGAAAAACTTTGCAGCTAAACTTTTATCATTATTTGGATCAACATACATTTGCGAAAAAGATCAACAAATCTAAGAATAGGTCTTTATTGTCGGACTGCAGCTTGCATGCTGTCATGCTAATTTCAAAAAGTAAACTTGCTCCAGATTTCAAGACTATTGACAAAAATTGCAAGCAGTTACATACATCTCATTAGAAATCAACAACTGTAGTGACAATGTAGTCGCTGTGTGTCTAAATTAAAGCCATTGATAGATAATAAAGAATATTTGTTATAATAACAAGTTGTAAAATCGTGTTAACAAATTAGTAAAAGTTTTTGTCCATATTGTCAAATATAATGTAAAAGTGTATAAGTAAAATAAAATTGCAATAATTAGTTATTTATACTGCTCTATAACCTGTAAATAATTAATAATTACTTATTGTAATAGGTTGCTGTAAACAAAATGGATATATATATATATATATATATATATATATATATATATATATATATATATATATATATATATATATATATATATATCATGTGCCATGCCGGAAAGCGTGGGCGGTAATGACTCGCCATTTCGCTCGATCACCAGTGTCGTGGATCAGCTCAGTGTTCCTGTCTCGTCCATGCCATGTGGCATATATATATATATATATATATATATATATATATATATATATATATATATATATATATATATATATATATATATATATATATGCGGCCCGCCAATAGCTTTACATTTGTCAATGCGGCCCTCCGCACGAAAAGTTTGCCCACCCCTGGCCTAGGTGATAAGAATTAGAGAGGTGACAGATTAATAGGCGAAGTGAGAAGGACAAATACTAGCCAGGTGCAGTGGAAATCTGCATGCACTGTTTTTTTTTTCGCGCTGGCGAAAGACCGTGCAAGTTTATGTGGTTATATATATAGAGACAAATATTATAATTAGAGGAAATGTAATTTTTATAGGGTGTATTTTAATGAGTGTGCTGTGTTTGAAAATATTGCCGGTCCAAGTTTTGTATTCACACACTGTAAAGTTCATGCAATATCAATATTAGACAGCGAGGAGTGACGAGGGGATCTGGCCGAAGCTCGACGCTCAGAGGAAAGGCGAGACGGTCATATAATCAGATTGCTACTGGTACTATTGCCGGCTCCCTGGTCAAGGGGTTAGCAGCTTTCTCCGTAACCCCGAATACTCTCGTGGTTGACGTGAGCGCACGAGAATTGGAAGCGGTTCGGGTCGCGCCAGTGACTTATGAGAGTATGGAGCCGGTCGCTCAGAAAGCAATGGCAAACTACTGAGCGTAATCTTGCCAAAGAAATCAACAATCAACTGAAAGATGCTGATGTTGACAGCGATGTCCTGTGCAGGATATGCAAACAAACAGACAAACTGGTACTATTGGTTTTGAAACTCTTCGCTGGCTGCTGAAGATGGGGACGGAACGCTTATGGGAATGCCCCGAATGCTGTGATGTCGTTTCCAAAATCAATCAATCAATCAATCAATCTCAGCAATGTTGATATCTCCAACATTTAATAATAAATCATACAATTCAACTGCGCATGAATTTCCCTAGCTGCTTAGAAGATCATAATAACACGATAGTAATGTCTTGATTGCCGAGGGGTTACACCACTTTCTCCGTAATCCCGTTTATCACGCAGAGTCTCGTAGCGGACGAGAACTGGAAGCGATTCTACCCTCGCTGATGACTTGCGGGATAACTGAGCCGGCCGCTCAGAAAGCAATGGCAAACTACTGAGCGTAATCTTGCCAAGAAATCAACAGACAGCTGAAAGATGCTGCTGTTGGCAGCGATGTCCTGTAAAGGATATGCGAATTGAAAACAAAAAAATTTCTTGATCATTACACTTATAATTCTGTTCAAGCATTCTGCGGAATTACAAGATATCCAAAAGAAAAAAATCTTAGATAAGCAATTAAAAAGGGACATAAACATCTATTATTCTTACAAGGTAAATTACTTATATTTAAAAAAAATATAAATTATATACTAGTGATAATATATTAAATAACTTTAAAGCTTCTATACTATTTTTTTGGAAATAAAATAATCATCACAGAAGTGTAATATTTAATGGCAGATATAATATTTTTACATTTCTTATAAAAAGTATTTTTAAAATTTATAAACTTTTACATTTTATAATCAACGTTTTAGTTATGTATTTATTTCTAAACTTTTATTTGTATACTTTTTATGCTTCCACTATTTTAACTACACAAAATTTTCCCCTGTATGGGGGAAAAACATTTTTTTTACTGGCCTTCTAAGGCCACACCAATAAACAAATAAAATAAACAAAAGTGTGTCTGTATCGTGGGCAGTAACATATGTATGCGTCTGTTTGTAGGTGCAGGTGTGTGTAGGTGCATGTATTTGCATGCGCGCGTGTGTGTGTGTTGTGTGTGTGTGTGTGTGTGTGTGTGTGTGTGTGTGTGTGACAGCCTTTAAACCAAGGCGATATTTCAAGTATTAACATGATTGATTGATTGATTGATTTAGGAACCGACATCACAGCATTCGGGACATTCCCATAAGCGCTCCGTCCCCATCCTCAGCAGCCAGCGAAGAGTTCCAACACTAATAGTTCCAGTATTCAATGATTCACCTCTGTAACTATGTGACCTAATAATTATAGGAAAGCGACATTTCAATAGGAATGATAACGTCCCTAAACAACCATACTGTGAACACAGACCTGCCGGCAGTAAGAATGGATTGGAGCTTTTTGAGTAGAACCCAATCAATGACATATCTTGGCGTGAGACTTGATCGTAGCCTGTCTTTCAGAGATCATGTCGATTATGTCATAACGAAAGCTCGAAAAGGTTTGTCAGCAATGAGAGTCATGGCGACTGCCAATATCGAGCAAAGACTGCTAATACTTCTGTTCCAAGGACTGGTGCTTTCACCCATCGAGTATGCCCTGGCCATCCTCGCTGTCAGCCCTACACAGATTGGAAGACTTGAAAAGGTACAAAACGAAGCCATGCGCATCATTTTGGGCTGCACAAGAGACACCAGCTGTGTAGCGATGAGATAGCTCCCTGATTTCCCGACAATGAACCACAGGATCAAGATCTGGAGAGCTCGTGCATACTTAAAACTAAGTGCAGATGAGCAGCACCCTCTGCAGGATGCTATATTCAGAGAAAAGGGCGACAGGCTAAAGAGGGGCAAATCATGGATGGGTCGGGCGGAAGATGTCAGACAGGTCTGCAGTTTTACCAGTATCAACCCCGGCAAGGAATGGGTAACGATGCCTCCGGCTTTTAAGTGCACTTTTTCCTGCATTATCACACTCGACAGATGGTGCAGAGAGCAGAACCCTGCCGCTGTCAATGCAGAGGTCAACGCGCTCATCTATCAACACTCAGATAGCCCCAAAGTGCTCATCTATACAGATGGATCTGTTGTAAAGCAGCAGAGAAGTGCGTGGGCATTTACAGCCCGTTCAGCGGGCCGAACCGTTCAAGAATCCAGTGGTGCATACTCTATGACCACGAGCAGCATGACGATGGAGGTGATGGCAGTTACACAGGCTTTCATATTACTGGAATCACAGCTTTATACCAACGTGTGTGTACTAAGTGATTCAATGAGCATTATTCGGAAGGTCAAAGCTGGATCTGTACATAGACAGTGGACTGAGTCGCTGCGGAAGTCTGTTGTCCGTAAAGTCACCTTCATTCTCGTCCCGGGATATGCGGGAGTCGAGGGAAATGAACGAGCTGATAAATTGGCTGGCTCTGCACCTCCTGTAAATGGCCAGTCCATGGATCGTGCCGATGTTATTAACGTCCTTAAAGATATGTCGAGAACAGAGGATTTTGACGTCAGTAAATCCACATCGCTGTCATGGATGAAAGGCTTGGGAGTAAGAATTGGCACGGCCAGACGCGAGATGTACATCGGGAAAACGAGGTGCCTCGTCAACCAACACAGAACTGGCACTATTAATCACCGGACGCTGATGCATATGCTGGGGGGAGGATCTGAGCACCTATGGACCTGTCCGGAGTGCAATGAAGATACCCCAACAGATAACTAACTAACTAACTGATAACGTAAAGGTTCTGAAAGCACGAGATAGATCAAGATAGAATGTGTGTGTGTGTGTGTGTGTGTGTGTGCGCACGTGTGTGTGCGCACGTGTGTGTGTGTGTGTGTGTGTGTGTGTGTGTGTGTGAGAGAGAGAGAGAGAGAGAGAGAGAGAGTCTGTCCCCTCTCTTATTCATAACATATATAGATAACATATGTAAAGAAACCAGCTAAACAGAGACCACCTGACGATAACACAGAAGAGGAACCATCGGCGAATTACACCATTTGAGAACTCCTGTTTGCCGATGACCAATCACTATAGCAAAATCAGAAGCTGAATTACAAGACCACATGAATAGTCTAATCGAAACGAAATGTGTAGGGAACATAACATGAAATTTTTTTTTTTTTTAATTCGCATATCCTTTTACAGGACATCGTTGTAAACAGCAGCATCTTTCAGCTGTCTGTTGATTTCTTGGCAAGATTACGCTCAGTAGTTTGCCATTGCTTTCTGAGCGGTCGGCTCAGTTATCCCGCAAGTCACCAGCGGGGGTCGAACCGCTCCCAGCTCTCGCCCGCTACGAGACTCTGCGTGATAAACGGGATTACGGAGAAAGTGTTGTAACCCCTCGACCAGAGAGACTGGCAACATGAAAATTAGTATAAATATAAAGGAGGAAATGACTATAACTAAAGAAGGAAGTTGAGTTGACTTAAGAACCGACATCACTGCACTCAGTGCCAAGTGCCGGATTCTTGCCACATGTCCGACATCTTAGAATTTGTCCAGGGGGAAATATTTCTAATTGCTCGTACACACACACGTTACGATTTACAGATATGCTATGCACACAACTCACAAGTCCATTGCGTCCTTAGACAACACAGTCACTTTTATTGTAGAACAGTTATCCCCGTGGCTGTCATACACCGCCGGCTTCCTGCCGTTCAGCGTTCTGCGTATGACCAGCACACCCACTGACTACAAATATACAATGCATGGTTCATCTAATCGTCATTAGGAACTTTAGTTGATGCATCTGAGATATCGTACGATGGTATAGTTAACGTGCTTAATCATTATATCACTACTCACGCATACCACTGGTGACCAGCAAGTCTTTGTCACGGCGTGTCTCTGACCGCCATTCTGATCGATGGGTTCTCACAACTGTGTCGGCTATCTCGCCACTGCTTGTCGGCGTTTACGGCCCGATCGTCAGGCATCAGCTTCAGTGTGTTGCTTTACAATCACAAACTTTCACAACAGAACATTCTTTACTTTGGACTGCATCTCAGATGACTTCACTCATTGAAGAACTCTCCAACACTTCCAATCGACCTGTCTCTTTCACGTCTCAGCTCCGTCTCCCCTCGAACACACGTTTTCCGGCTTTTGACCTGGGCGCAGTCATGTGACCACATTAACCCCGCCCACTAGTGCCCCGGTGTTCGGTTGATTTCTCAACTGTGTGTTTTAGTGACATCGTTTCACACACTTGCTCTGTTTCTCGTATCCATCTCATGGCAATATGCTCTCCCCCCCCCCCCTTTTTATGTTGTAAACATTTTTACTACCTTTACTCAGTCTTCTACTTCTTGACATGAGTTGGATAATTACATACTACAGTTTCCTTTGGTGGACTCTATGGTCGCACGCTTTGGTCCTTATCGATACTCGCACATATTTGTACGTCAATTGTCATTACATATGAGCTTATCTATTCCATGATTCATTTAGACTCGTGACAAGTCTTCATCAATAAACACTATCACAAACAAATAATATAATATATTATGCGGACACGGTAACCCGTCTACACCTAGACTTCCGTGTAGTCACAGCCTCCTTTTCAAGTTCAGAGGTCTGAGATCTAGTCTGACGTAGGATCCAATGTTTCATCAAACATCCATAGCAGCTCCTCAATCATGTAATTTACATGAGCATCTTACCCTTCTCCAAGCCCTCACGCCCTGGGTAAGGCATATGTGTGTGCTTATGTACTATAGCTTCCACTGTATCTTCTTGTATCTATGGATCGCTCTTGATTTGACTTGGACGTTGATGAGTTATGTTTGACCCTATTGCTGCTTTGATGCATGTAGTGTATTTATCTCCTCTGTAATTTACCCAGGTATTATCTGCTTTGGGGTGTGTTGACCTGATCTTTCTTTGTCTGGGTGCTATTATTGCTCCTGGACGTTATGGCGATGCTGGTTTTCTGTTTGTTCTTCTTACCACTTCTCTATACAACTTGCTTCGCTTCGGAGGTCACGGGTAGCAAGCATCACCTGGATCTTTTCTCCTGGGCATGCCGGTGTGCTGGGGAATGAACAGGCGGACAGATTGGCTGGCTCGGCAAAACTTGGTGGAGTATTGATGCATGACAAGGCAGATGTGGTTGCGGCCTTGTGGGAGCACGTGTACACCTCGGAGGAGCAAATGGATCACCATGGTCTGGTTAGAATGAGGCAGCGAGGAGTGACGAGGGGATCTGGCCGACGCTCGACACTCAGAGGAAAGGCGAGACGGACATATAATCAGATTGCTACTGGAACTATTAGTGTTGGAACTTTTCGCTGGTTGCTGAGGATGGGGACGGAGCGCTTATGGGAATGTCCCGAATGCTGTGATTTCGGTTCCTAAATCAATCAATCAATCAATCAATCTATACAACTTATTACCTTGTCTTTACCAATTCTACAATTACTAGTGAGACTCATTTACCCCACTGCATCATCATATCAATACAATGCATAAATGTTCCATAATCCTCTTATACCTACTAATAATATATTATATACAATGTACACATGTTTCATCATATTCAATGAATAAAAATATATTCTTTCCTATGTATACATGTTTCCCTCTATGCAATTACTGTTAACATAATACTTTGCATTAAATGTATACATGTTTTATAATTTGACATCACTGTACATTGAATCAATACAGTAATATGACACATCTACAATGTGTTCGTTGTTTTATTCATGTTCTATTTGAAATATTCTGGTTTAGAAAATTTCTGCAGACTTGTACTTGTTTTGTTTCTCTCACATTCCCATTTTCACTTGTTGTTGTTTATATGTTCAGTTGAACTATGACCATCCTCTACTTTACCACTTGCTTCAATTTGCACCTTTTTGTTTTAATTGTGACCACATATGTCGTACTGTTGGACTTGTAGTTTTTCTGTTTGCAACATATAGTTATTCTGTTGTAGAGACTTCAAGTTGTAGATTCATAGGTGTCTCTCGTACTATATGTAGCGGATCTTCTCATAAGATCATAAGTTCTATTGAGACTATTCAATTTCCAAAATCTCTAACAATCTATGTAATCATTCATTAATTGTCATAATGGTGATGAATGAAATGATAATAACATCATCATGGGAAATAATATTTTTTTCTCATTATTATTTTTTTTTTTTCATTTCCCATTTCAAAACAATTTTTTTTCCATTTCATTTTTTTTTTTTTTTTTTTTTTTTTTTTGTGTATGTTTTCTTTTGTCAAAAAATTTTGATGGTGATGATAATGATAAAAATTATAGTCCTACTTAATGTCTTGAACCTAGAATCTTTGATGAATACTTGTGAGATGTAGATCAATCTTGTATCTATTCAACAGTAGCTTCTAAATAGTCTGGTGGTCTATGGACTTCTATGGTGCTCATAGTGTGCTCAAGGGGCGTAGGTCTTCTATCTGCAGCTGTATTCTTACGCTCCATTCAGCTGCAGATACTATAATGCTATCTGAGAATAATAACACAGTGGGATGTACGTATCAATGTACATATGAATACACAACAAGTATTTATACAAGAAACGGTAGTAACTAATTTTAAGCTGTTTCCAGTGACATGCAAATGTCCTGATTAGCAATTCAGAGTGCTGTTGATTCTTCAAGCACCCTTGCTATGAGGTAATTCATCAGTGATTTATAGATAATGTGATGTACATTTGCAGTGTTTTTCTTTGCTATTTACATCGAAGGTTTACAAGTTTGCATGGACTCTGACATATATTCAAATCATATTGATGTAGAAGTATTACTTTAACTCCATTTAACCAATGATCATTATATACTATCATGATGGCATCTTCTGGACAGTATGTGATATCACACTTGAGCTCCTCTATATCAGAGCTATAGTTAATGTTATTATTCTTGCATTTGATGTTTCTTTCCTAATATGTTCATTCACACAACATTATCATTAACTAATCATTCATTCTGTTAAAATAATTATATCTATCCTAAACTATCTATAAATTATATACATATCACAAGACAAGAGTATTTCTTGTTGATAACTGTGAAGTTATCTTGTAAGTGGTACTAATGTGTTACTATTTTTAAATTTTCAATTTCTGTTTGATGTTACTGATTTTTCCATTGTCTTCTGAACCAAGGACGTATAAGCTGTTACAATCATCTGCTGTACTTAGACTGGTGGTGTACTGTGATCAGTTAGTTTTAAGCTTTCTGTATATTCTGAAGCAGAATCTCGGTTTTTAAATATCTGTTTTATTCCTGCAATCAGTGTTTCCCACATGTGCTGTAGTGTTTGGTTTTTTTAAAATAATAATAGTAGTCATCATCATGCTGAATGTTACCAATCTAGGTCTGATGCATGGTGTACTTGTATTACCAGACTGACATTTTAATAGGCATTGTGGTGTTGGTATGACTGTTGGTTGTTCATTTGTCAGTGGTCTATCTGTCTCTTTATCAGCAACATGATCTATGAGGTGAGACTCTGATTTCCTGTCACCTTGTTGACAGTGTTTCTCAGAAGTGTTTTCTACTTATTGTTTGTTGTATTTATCTATCTGAATGTCTGGGATTAGCGCATCTGTTTGCTGGCACAGTTTACATGATCGGACCTGGCTTCTGATGTCATTTTCAATGCCTGGCCAGTAGTATTGAGATAACAATCTCTCTCTAGTCTTGGCCATTCCCATATGGACTGTAGCTGGGAATTCATGCGCTAAGTGCAGCGTTGCTGCGCCGTTGTATTGGCAGCACAATTTGTGAGATATGTGTTGCATAACTTGTATATTTTCTTGTGAAGATGTTACTCTCTAATATAAATTTTCATCTACCTCCTTTTGCTTTTTAAGATGGTTGGTTTACCTGCTGAAAATATGTTTGTAACGTTTCATCGTCTCTTTGCTGTTTTGGTAAGTCATAGGTATGTTTGTCTGATACCTGTTTAGTGTCTCTTTGGTTATCATGTGGTGTGGTTACTTTATCTTCTTCTTTATCTTTCTTATTATGCCGTGTGTAGTTTGTATTATCCTGCGTTATATTATCATCCATTATTTGGGTTTCACTTTCTGTACACTCTGTTGCTCCAGGAATGTTGCCTAGCATTAGTCCTGCACGTGGACGAATTAACACTGCTACTCGTGCTCTCCCTTTATAGTATGGGGGAGATCTGGACCCATGCTATGGGGTACTTCTCAATTGTACCGCCGAAGGTGCGGCATGTCATACTATCTCCTGTGTAATGATCCTTATTTACCAGACTCTGATCTACATCAACTATTTCTGACCCGGTATCTCTAAGGCAGGTGGATAATTTTCCGTTCACGAGTGCTTTGTGAATTTTCAAAGTCCCGATGTATATGTTGTTTGTATTCGTCTGTTGTGTAAGTTCTATATGACCATTCGCAGAATTATCGATCTGTTGTTTATTATGTTTGTCTGTTGCTATGGATAATATGCTTGTCTTTTGGTCATGTTTTCCTTTTTTTTAAGATGTAGCAAATGCCTTTTTAGCTTCTTTAGTTATCTGTTTCAGCCTACAATTCTTTACCTCATGTCCAAAACTATGACAAAGGTAACATTTTATGTTCTTTTTGCAGATTGTTTGTGCTAGTGGTAGAGTCATTTTCTCTTTCTCAAAATTCCACTTGTCTATTTCAAACTGTAGTCGTTTTGTTTCGAGATCTAATTTTTGTCTTTCAAGAGCTAGTTCTTTATCTTTCTATTTTTCTTGCGCTTCTAATTTTTTCAGCTCAAGTTTTTTAAGTTGTTTTGTTGCTGCGTATTGTGCTTCTATGTCTTGTTTAGCTGCTGCTCTGTCTTCTCTTTGCTGAATCTGAAATTCTGAGAGTTTCTTTTCTGCCCATGTCAAAAGTTCTAGGCCCGTGAAACAAAATTTCTCACCAAGTGCTACAATATCTGCTAATGTAGGCATGTTACGGTTGTGTACCTGTCTACTATATCTGTGTCAATAATCTGTAGCTGGAACCAATGTACAATAAGTGCAGATACTATCTGTATCAGTGTGTTGGGATACTAGTATCTGTGTTGACGATGGAAAAGAATCTCAACAGCAAGAATATATATTAGTCAGTGTCGCTGCTGATCTTGTTCTGGCGAAGCCGACTGTGATGAACTTGCTGTAACAATACTGTTGAACAATAATTATAACAATACTGGACAACAATAACACCTATCAGAAGTTTCAGCTAAATGACATAACACCTGTGGATAAAACCATTTTACATAATAGAGACATTAATGATGTTAAAGAACAACAAAACAAGACAAAGTTCTCGCAAGCAGTCAACAATTTACTTAAATTATCAAGTCAATTTCGAATGCTAACCGAACGGAACTTACTTTTGGGTGATAATGAAATAACACAAAAGTAGCCCTCCAACCTCCCGCTAATGATGAGGGTGAGTAAACATAGTGATGAGTGTGTGCCTGTTGACTCTGGACTACTATGCAGGACACATACACAAATCAAATGAAAACAACTTAACCTGTGTATATTCCGCTCCGGTGTCCTTGGTGGCTTGGTCCAACTGCTTGGCTCCACTTCGGAATTGTTCAAAAGGTGCTATGGATCAGCTCAACTGCACTTTGGTTTGATCAGGAATAAGTAGAAGTTGGATCCTCAAAATGCTGCTCCTCAAAAATGGTGTAAAATATCCTTGTTACACTACTGATGGATGTTGACAATTGCATCTGGAACAAATTCTTGAATCTAACAATTTGATTAGTTCAATAGAGCACTATAGTGCATTAAGCACCTGAATACGGCTCTGTACAGCTGGTTTGTGTGGCTGAGAGCCATAATTTTTCCCTTGAAATACCTATACAGCATCCTCTGATCTACCCCGGTTGCTGCCATAGCCCTCAATGCATTAAGTCCCCTACCAGCCTTCACCACCAAAGCCTCCCCATAATCCTTAAAAGACAAAGACCTGTCAAAGGTGATACCCAAGTACTTCAATTTACTCTCTCGACTAAGAGGACATCCGTTCAACATAATACCTAAAGAAGGAAACACAACAACAATTCACCTAAACGAACATCCCTTGAAGCAAGTAAAGAGTTTCAAGTACCTAGGAAGTATAATATCATCAAACGGCAAATCAGAAGACGAGATCGAAAATAGATGCAATAAGGCAAACCAACTCATTGGACAAACATGTATCAATAACTACTAATAAAGCACTTTACAACACAGTCTTCCTACCAAACCCGGAGAATGACAGAAAAAGAGAAAAGAAAAGTCACAACAACAAAAATGAGATTTCTGAGAAGAATACTCAATGTATCAAGAAAAGATAAGATCAGAAAGGAAGAAATTATGACTAAAGTGGGGGTTATAGCTGCGCTAGATCTTATTAGACCCCAGGAGAGGAATCGGTGAAGTATGAACATTGCCTACGAGAAATGTATATCTTGTGTGTGTGTGCTAACGCTAAATAAATCACTTAACAATCTTCGATCTGAAATAACAATATACAATACATGTCCCAGTTATAACCAAGACTGTTTGGACATGATCATCATCATCATCATCATCATCATCATCATCATCATCATCATCATCATCATGACACAGTGCCTGGACGGCTGGTGTTGGCGATCATGCCTCTCCACAAATCACGATCTAAGTCATGTATCAATTTGTGTGTTGACTCCCTTCCGTGCCATGACACAAGACTGTCAATAATCTTTTCACGGTGTCTTTCTCTATCTCTCTTTCCACAAATCTTACCGGTTGTCGCAATATATTCCAATTTTTATCTTCTCATAGCGTGGCCAAAAAACGAGGACTGCCTCTTTCTGATGTTTGTGATAAGTTGTCTTTGCGACTCAGCTTCCATAAAAACATTTTAGTTACATAGGATTACACTGATGGGTCACTTGTGAGACACAGAGTGGTTGGGGTTTCATTGCGAAGGCTTCTTCTTTCGTTCGCTTGAAATGTGTCTACAACTGCAGTGTTGTCTCTTGTATGAATTTAACTGTATTTTTTTTAGTTCACTCAGCGGTCCATAAAGTGTATCTTCCATTGTCGTCTCTCTAGGCCAGAAGGTTTGCCTAGATATGTTGTATTTTGAGCAGTCTTGGAGTATGTGCTTTGCTGTCTGCGGCGTCAATCCACATGTGCACATTGCTGATTCACCAATCTCGAATTTTGTATACATGTGGTTGCGTAATCTATTGTGTCCTGTTCTGAGGCGCAGGATAATGACTTGTTCTGGTATGTCCATAACGTGATAGTCATCTTGAGCAGGTTTTGGTGGCTTTCTGACTGATTTGATCATTCTTTTCTTTTGGTGGCAAGTAACGGCCACATCAGGCTGTTCTTATTTTGTTCCTTCCTTAGCCAATCGATCAGCTCTGTCGTTTCCGGGTACTCCACAGTGGAATGGTATCCACTGTATGGTGACCTATTGCTGTCTGCTAAGTTCAGAATGTAGTGTCCTTAGTACTGGCAATTTCCCAGACAGGAGAGCCTCGAGTACTGATTTTGCATCTGTCAATAGCACCAGAGGTTGTGTACCATGGCTGGTATTTAGTAATTTCTCAGTTGCTATCTTGATTGCCTCAATTTCAGCATCATCGTTATGGAAGTACTTTCCTGTTGGTACTCTGGCCGTGTTCCTAGTATTATTTGAGTATTCCTCCATTTCGAACAGCATTTTGTGCTGACCCAACTGTGTAGACTCGGATCCAGAGGTCCTGTGGGTATTCTTCATCAAGGAAGCTGAGAGTGGCTGTTCTGAGCCGTACACTGTTCTGTTCTTTCTTGTCAAATACTCCTCTCACTTTTGTCTGGATTTATAGTGATAGTCTATGTTCATCATTCCATGGAGTTCGCTCTGGTATAGTTGTTAGGGGGATACCAATTGTGGGCAGATCGGTGGTTTCTCTGCAGAGTCGTTTGGCCTGGTTGATAAAATTGTTTCTTTTCAACCGCCCGGTAGTTAAGTTTTCAAAAATGTTATTCTTAGGGTGGCCTGGCAAGCTGAGGAACTTTTCTGCTTGTATTAGCGTTTTCGTATCTCTGTGCTCTCTCGGTGCCTGTGTCTTGCAGTCACCGCTTCTAACCATACTAGTTTCGAGACTTGTCCCACTCTAGGTTGCGACAATTCCACAGCCAGCACGAGGCCTTTTCGGCTGCCTCAGACAGTTGTTCTGGGCCCGGGCTCTTAAACGTCCTTTCAAGCCCATTCGCTTCAGCATGTCAAACAAGGAGTGAGAGACAAGACCTCTGGCGCCAACCTCGACGGTGAACAACCTGACGGTGTACTCGGCCCGCCTGAGACTTGCGACCATGTCATGTACTTCGTCATCTTGTACACTTGTTGCTTGCTCCTGAATATTCGATTCGTACGGGACAGTCAGCTCAATCAACGTTAGCTGCTTGGCTGACCAGGAGCTAAGTACGATGTCCGGTCGCAAGCCAAACCTTCGGATTACCTTAGGGTAATTGCCACGGTCTTTTAAGTCTACGGTCAGTTGCCAGTCCCTCGCATCGTCGAAGACTATAGCAAGCGGCAAGTCGTCAGCTTTACCATTCCATCGGCCTCGGTCTGTGCCCCTCTTTGTTTGCCTTCATTAGTGCAACGCCCACTATGGCGGCCAACTCGGTTAGGACCTTGTTATGTCGCCACGTAAACCGCCCTTGGGTCAGGGCGACCTTACAACCAGACAGCACGTGTTGCGTTGTCTGGATTATCTGGGCTTTTTTACAGAGGGGACAGAACAGGTCGGTGGTTTTCCCCCACTTGGCCAAGTTGGTACCTGATGGCAGGACATCGTAGAGGGATCGGACGACGAAACCTAGATGCAGTGGTGCAATGCGCCAGATCTCATTCCACGTAATGCATCTCTGCACTACCGATACCGACTCTCATGACATCCACTGCGCTTTCTGCGCCTGCTGGGCAGCCTTGCGGACTCTTTCGTCACCTTCCCCCTTGTGGATCTCCTTAAGCACCAGGTCCCTGCGTTCCTTGGCCGTCGCCTTCGACCACATCGGATCATTCACTTGGAATCCGAACCCTTGCTTGCCAAGTTGGTTGTGGCCCATTACCTCCTTCAACTGAGTGTAGCAAGGGCTTCTTCGACTGCGCTGACGACTTTCCACTTCCTTCCCGTCTTCAAGGCGGGTACTGAAGCGCTGACCGTTATATCTGGAGACTCGCGCAGCATGATCGCGAGTCTGGATTTTCCGGCTGTAAACTCTTCCACGGTCGGTCCATCTGGTCCTGAACGTTTTGGTCGAGAACCGAAGAGAGAAGCCAGAGATGTAATGCACTAACCTCTCCGTTATGTTCTCGGGCAGGTGTGCCATGAGATGGATACTAGAAACAGAGCAAGTGTGTAAAACGATGTCACTAAAACACACAGTTGAGAAATGAAGCGAATACCGGGGCACGAGGAGGCGGAGATAATGTGGTCACATGACTGCGCCCAGGCGACAAGCCGGAAAACGAGTGCTCGAGGGACGGAGCTGAGACGTGAAAGAGACAGGTCGATTGAAAGTGTTGGAGAGTTTTGCAATGAGTGAAGTCATCTGAGATGCAGCCCAAAGTAAAGAATGTTCCTGTTGTGAAAGTTTGTGATTGTAAAGTAACACATTGAAGCTGACGCCTGACGATCGGGCCGTAAACGCCGACAAGCAACAAGCAGTAGCGAGATAGCCGACACAGTTTTGAGAACACATCGATCAGAATCGCAGGCAGAGACACGCCGTGACAAAGACTTGCTGGCCACCAGTGGTATGCGTGAGTAGTATAATGATTACGCACGTTAACTATACCATCGTACGATATCTCAGATGCATGAACTAAAGTTCCTAATGCCGATTAGATGAACCATGCATTGTATATTTGTAGTCAGTGGGTGTGCTGGTCATACGCAGAACGCTGAACGGCAAGAAGCCGGCGGTGTATAACAGCCACGTGGATAACTGTTCTACAATAAAAGTGACTGTGTTGTCTAAGGACGCAATGGACTTGTGAGTTGTGTACATAGCAGATCTGTAGGTCGTAACGTGTGTGTGTACGAGCAATTAGAAATATTTCACCCTGGACAAATTCCAAGATGTCGGACATGTGGCAAGAATCCGGCACTTGGCAAGGTGATAAACCTTGAGTGCATGCCACAACACCTGTTGTGGCACTGACCCATAGGCCTTCGCCATGTCCTACCATACCACGTGGAGTTCCTCCTTCTTCGTCTTCGCTCTCTGGATAGCATCCCACATCATGGTACTGTGCTCGAGACAACCGGGAACTCCATGTAGCCCCCCTTTTTGAACCGCTGTCTCGATGTACTTGTTCCCCGTCAAGTGCTTCGTGATCCGACTGGCCATGATCAAGAAGAATATTTTCCCCTCAACGTTCAGAAGAGAGATCGGTCTGAATTGGGTAATGCCAGCAGAGAGGGCAGGCAGGAAAAAGGCATTATGGTGTGGGCTTTGCAGTGAAGAATTCGCTACTGGGAATAATTGACATTCCAGCTGGAGATAATGAAAGACTGTTATCCCTGCGCTTGGCAACCTCTTGTAGTTTTGCCATCATTATCACTGCATATGCACCGACACTCACTTCCTCAAATAATCTTAAGGATTTGTTCTATGAGGAGTTAGACTCTGTGATCAAGGCAGTTCCAAAATCCGACTACATTTATATGCTCGGTGATTTCAATGCTCGTGTGGGCAAGGACTCCAGTTCATGGCCAACGTGCCTTGGAAAATACAACATCGGTGGCATGATTGAAAATGGGCAAAGGCTGCTGGATCTCTGCAAAAGAAACCAGGCGCTTTATGAATGCGAAGAGCATCGCACTATAAGTCTTATGAGTTACATGACAAAGTTGTTACTGAAAATAATTATGAAAAGAAAACTACACAAGATTAAACCGAAATTAGTGATGAACAGTGTGGATTTGTGGTGGGAAAGGGCACAAACAACGCTATATATATATATGCTCCCAATGTGCATTATCAATGCCTGTATCAATCATGTCCCGCTTACACACATCTTTGTATCTTAGTAGATGCCGACCTTGAGATCTCTTACCCATCTGTAATTCACCAAAAAAGATGTCCTTTGGTATTCTACCATCATCCATCCTCCTAAAATGTCCTATCCATCTAAGTCTACGAAGACTGAGTATGGAATAAACTGTGTCGCACAACCTGATCTTTCCAATACTTCAGTATTTGTGATTTTGTCTTGCCACTTAATACCAAGAATTCTTCGCATACACCGCGTATTAAAGCTGTTTACACATTTCTCTTGGTGTGAGTAAGTTGTCCATGTTTCACTGCCATAAAGAAGAATACTAAGGATACAGGCTTGATAGACAAGGACTTTTGTATTGGCAGTAAGCTTCCTGTTCTCCTAGGCTCTTTTTCTTAACCTGTTCATTGTTGTTGCTGCCTTACCAATCCGGATGTGGATTTCCCGATCTAGGGATAATTTGCTATTTACCACTGATCCTAGATATGTAAAATGGTCTACCATCTCTAGTTCGGCGTCGTCAATAAAGATTGATGGTACCCCATGTGCACTTTGTGACATAATCTGTGTCTTCTTTTTGCTAATTGTTAAACCAAATTCAGAACAAGCATTGGAGAATGCAAATAGTAGACATTAGAATTCTTCCTCAGAGTGGGTCGTAACTGCAGCATCATCTGCAAAAAGCAACTCTCTGATCAGTACCCTCCTAATTTTGGTCTTGGCCTTCAATCTCTGAGCATTGTAGAGGACGCCATCTGAGCGTGAGTGAATGTATATACCACCATCCTGATCACGAAAGGCATATTTTAGTAGAAGTGAAAAGTATATTCCAAAGAGGGTGGGAGCTAGTACACAACCTTGCTTAACTCCACTCTTGATTTCAAACTCTTCAGAAGTTTCACCATCAAACTTGATTATACCCTTCATGCCTGTGTGGAACGATTCCACAATGGACAGAAGAGTTGGTGGGCAGCCAATCTTCTTTAGTGCCCTGAACAGACCCTCACGACTGACCAAATCAAATGCCTTTGTGAGGTCGATGAAGGTAATAAGCAGTGGTTGATTCTGTTCACGGCATTTTTCTTGCATTTGTCGCAATGAGAATATCATATCAATCGTAGACCGGTTCTGTCGAAAGCCACACTGTGATTCGGGGTAGACTTGATCTCCTAGGACCTGAAGTCTGCGCAGAACAATTCTGGCAAATACTTTTCCACCTATACACAGAAGTGAGATACCCCTATAGTTGTTGCAGTCGCTCCGATCGCCCTTGTTCTTGTACAGTGTTATGATGCTTGAATCTTTGAAATCAGGTGGGACATGTCCTTCTTGCCAGTATAGCTCTATTAGCTGGTGGATCTGTAGAGTGAGTGTGTCTTGCCCACTCCTGATAACCTCTATTGGAATCCCATCCTTACCTGGAACCTTGCCAGATGCAAGTTCATTTATAGCACACTTAACTTCTGTTATGGTGGGAAGTGTGTCCAGGTGGTCAAGAGTTGGTAGAGCCTCTATGGCGTTGAGGGCATCATCCGCTAGTTTGGTCTCACTTGAGTAAAGCTCCAAATAGTGTTCTACCCATCTGTCCATCTGCTGTTTCTTATCAGTTATGATTTCTCCAGTCAAGGTTTTCAATGCTTTCTTACTTCTTTTGATCATTGGACCATTTTATTCTTTATTCCTTCACACATGCTTCTTATATTTCCCTTATCACCTGCGATTTGAATGGACTCATACAACTTGATCGAATAATCATTTGCACACTGCCTGGCAGCCTTTTGCAAATCCTTCCTAGCTTGCCTTAGCTCACTCAGAATGTTACCCGTTGGTTTCTTATTTCTTAAGAGAGCTATCTTCTTCTTATCAACCAAGGGCTGCAGAGTCTGACTGTTTGCTGCAAACCAGTCCTGCCTCTTATGAACCACAGTGCCGTAAACGCCTGCGGCAGTTTTATAAAGAGTTTCCTTAAGTTGACCCCACGTTTTATTTACTGTACAATTTTATGGTGTAACAGTGAAAGCGTCTTCAAGTTGCTGTTGAAACTGAAAGCACTTTTCAGGATTGTGAGTGTTAATAATATTAATCTTGGGGCTAGATTTGTGTTTCGCTGTGTAGATTCTCTTTGGTCTCAGTCTAACCCTTGCAACAACCAAAGAATGATCCGTATCACAGTCAGCACTGTGGCAACTTCGAGTCAATGATATGTGGTTCAGATGTCTCCGTGTGATGATGAAGTCCAGCTGGTGCCAATGGCCGGATCATGGATGTTTCCTTTAAAAAAGGAGTTTGTAATACGTAGGTCATTGTCGCATTTTGCGCACCTCAGTTCATTTCAAAGTTCCACACCACATATCCAAAACACATAGTTCTTCAAAGTGCCTACGCTAAAGCGCATTTGAATGTCAAGAATATTGTATCACGTCTAAATATAGAGGTGTCACTCGATGATGGACAGGTCACGCGTTCAAATCTTATACATCGATTGGTCGACATAGCCTAGGTAGCGTCCTAAGAACGCACACATGCAGTTTGATCTTCTAGGAAGCCGGGTGTGTTTTTCTTAAGAAGTATCTTATACTTGTGTGTCCCTCACCTGATTCAGTGTCAGAGTACCTCTGATAATGGATATGTAGCTGATATATGCGTCAGGTAATGCTTTGTGTATGTGAGATCTGTGTGTGAAACGGTCCGGCACGTAGGAACCTATATTCTTCAATTTGGAGATAGCCGCCAACTTCTGTCCCTGCCTGTGCAATGGCTGATTCCGCCGTCACTGCCTTGAAAATATCTAGCTCCATCTTTATCTTCTGTTTCCAAAAGAAGTGCTGTACTGTACACTACATCTTAAGCTGTGAGAAGAGGCAAGTCTAGGCGCAGAATGCTGTTCTAATCTAAAATCCTATAGCTTTCTGATTTCATTCAGAGCCTGGTTTAGTAAAAGAATGCTGTGTCTTCTGCGCCGACCACTGCCCTCCTTTTTAAATCCACAGCCAATCTTCAACACACGAGAATGAGAGAAGGGGGAATTAATGTTTTCTTCCTCTTGTCTTTATACATCCGTGGTGTAGAGAAAGATTGTGTTGCATGACTGATTAGATTTGATGACAAGTCCAGCGTTTTAAACTGCTGTGATATATTCGAACCGATTTGTAAAATGATCACCACTGCATCTAGCACTCTGCTCGAACTGTAGTCAAGCTAACAACCCAGTCTAGGCACTCCAGTGAACGAAGAAGAAGAAGATTAGTGTTGGGATGAGAGAATGAGCTTGTACTTTGTCATCTCATCTCTCTATCTCAACGTATATACGTTGTTGTCAATGGATGAGAGGCGGTGTGAAATTTCACAATGAGTACTTCACCTACACTTCAGTATTCATTCAATATACTTGACAATAATTGTATTAACTTATGAATGAAAATTTTCATTATATGCTTCCTTACATTATTGCTTTAATTCAACATGTGAAATGTCATTTTATTAATTCACCTCACTGTTTGAAGAAGTAAGTAAAGAAAGATATACATCTTATGCTTTCATGCATTATAAGTGCTAACCAGCCTGGGGAATATCATTAGTAATATTGCACCCCTGCCTGTGAAAGTAAGTAAATGAAGATATGCTTTCATGCATCTTCACTTCTAACCAACATGGGATATATCACCCTAGTGTTAGAAGAAGTAAGTAAAGGAAATGACAAAAGAAGTAAGAAAGAATAAACAAGAGATATAAAGAGGCAAACTAAGCATCTGAGGCAGCCTTGATTTGGTAATGTGAGTTTATATGAATGATATGCATCATCACATTTTCAGGATCAGATCTTACTGTGTGCATTCCTTCATGAACCCTCCATCACTCATCTACTAGCCTTGTCATTCTCTGTGTCTGTGTCCTCTGTGAGAACATCAGCCCTAACAGATCACTATGTACAAGAGCAAAAGAAGATATAGCTTGCCAGATGAATTGAAAGATGCCTGATACCAGTACAAAGAAGAGACACTGTAGCTCTTAACTTGTAAGTACTTCCTGAATCTTCTACTTTATATAACGTCTATCTGTAGCCCTTTTCATTCTTGTCAACTGGAGTACCATCATCAGTTGAACATATATAAATAGGATCACCATGTTTATTCACGATAGGTGAGGGAGACGGTGTTCGCAGATTTATGGCAGATTATCGCAGATTTATCACAGATCTATCGCAGATCATTGCAGATCTAGCGCAGATTACTTCAGATTACTGCAGATTATAGCAGACTATTGAAGATCAAAGTGATAAGATCATATTAAATGGATGGACAGACTGTTGAGTGAAGGATGGGCTGAACCAGAACCAATGCCAATGATCAGCTGGAGAGAACATTAGGGATTCTTGCATTTCGTCAAGTGGTCAGTTACCCCGAATCTGTTATTTCAGGAGACTATATGTTCTCTGATTGAAGCAAACCAATTCATAGAGGAGCTGCCAAGCTAAGAACTCCCAGAGAATCTAGTGCTCAGTGTTGTCTAGGTGTCCTACCAAAAGCCAGCATACCTGACCGAGAACCATCTCGCCACCAACTGAATTGAACCCAATTGAAATTAATAAATCTTGAGAACAAATTGCCAAAGGCATATCACATTCATAGACTGAGAACATTTAAATAATAACCTCAAGTCATAAATGTGTGTAGAGACTGTTTAATTTCATAAACATCGTGAATCCATGGAAATTTCAACATTATAATGTGTAGTCTAGAGACATTGCTATGGAAGAACTTTGTGGATAGGCACAGTGATAATCTGAACTGTTACAATCTAGAACCATTAGAGTTAAATGATTCCTATAGGACCATTCAACATTATCTATTGGTGTAACGATTTGTAATTCATGTTTCAGAGATGCCACTACATGCTTTTATCTCCACAGCATATTAGTCAATAAAGTGATTTTCACTTTTACTTCTTCTTTTGTCGGGTACATTGTGATGTGAAAGAAACTTTTATGTGTTTAGTTAACATTACTAAATCACATACTTGAAGAATTTGGAACGATAGGTGGCTGGGTAATCACGAATAGACAGCACAGTCCTGTTCTATTGTAAGCACCCAGGTTCCAAGTTATTCATAAAGGAGAACTTGAAATCATACAATTATTCTTATTATACTGATTATATTCTGATTATACGAAAATCCTGGACACATGGTTCTCACATTCCAGGTTGCAATGATTTATATTTTTCTTTTCATTAGTACCTGGCGCATTGGTTTTACAGCCTGCGATTCAAATTTTGTCCAAGCTCCAAGCACCCATTGAAGCAGGCAGGTTGTGGCGGATCAGCACCCAATTGACCGCGGGCTACCCAGCTTGAGGCGGGCGGTTGCTGATCAGTGACACCTGTAGGTGTCTCCCACCTCCTGAGGCAACGCCTGGCGCCCCATGCCTACGCTAATTGACAGGGACTTATAACCCGTAACAGTTGACTCTCGCTTTGATTCCGAGACCGGCTAAGACCAGGGATGGAGTTATTGCCTCTCCATAGCACAAAGCCTGGGCTAAAATATAGAGACCATGTGTTGCACATGCAGCATGATCCCTCTCTCTGCTTGCCTAGTTTACTCCAGAGGAAAGGTAACACCTATACATCTGGAACAAGACAAGCTGCAGAAGGTGCCGGATCAGCAAAGCAATGCTCTAACTGTCCGCCTGTCGCAGCTTCGATCCAAGACCAGCTGCCAACCAAGGCTTAGGGTCTGATCTACCCTGCCATGACATTTTGTCTTTAGGTTGCATTTCTCGCACCAAGGTAAGTCTTGTACCCTCCCAATCGCGCTCTACCGCCAGAAGCCGTTGGCACAATGTGGGGTGTCGAGTTTGGTAAGTGCCGCCCAATGTTAGGCGCTAACAGAAAGCAGGTAGTACCATCTACTGGCATACGGTAGCTCAGTCATATCTGACTAAGACCTGATTTTCAGATATATATATATAAAACTATATGGGAGGTACGGGGTGTCAGGCATGGTAGTACCTTTGGTAAGGATGACTCTCATGTACTCTTCAGGACCCATCCCCCACTGGTCCGAGCCTGACATCCAGCTCACGCATGTGGCTCCTAGTAGCTGTCAGCATGCGACAGCGGCCATCTCCCGGGCAACAGCTGTGAGAGGCTGGCTAAACCAGGCGTGGGTAGCCGATTTGGTGTCAAACGAAGCGGTGAACTAGGGTATGCCTACCCAGCATGTGAAGACAGGATTCGGCAGACTGCGCGGATGAAATCACTGATGATCCAACGGGCAAGACGGCGTTTACCTGCAGAGCGTTGTGGAACGTAATGAGCACTGCAAGGCACTTAGAGCGCCCTGGTCATCCAGTTAGTTAGTTAGTCGACAGATAATCTTCATTGCACATCGACCCATTCAGTCCATAAGTGCTTGGATCCCCTCCTCAGCAAATCCCGCAGCGTGTAGCGGCTAACGAAACCAGTTCAGTGCTGGTTTATCAATCTTCTTTGGCTCCCTGAGTAGTGTTATTGTTTGGTCACACCTCTTTTAATTTGCTGTTCTCTCAGTCTGACCATGGTTGTATATTCACAGTCATCACTTGGTTCTCACAAAAGTCTTACTTCTCGTAGAGCATTCAGAATGTCAGCCTGGTCCATGGCGCGTCCGCCCTCCACATTAATGTAGCAGAATGAGCACCATCTCAGTTATTGGCTTCGATGTGCAAACTTAGGGCACGGTTGAGCATCCTAGAAGAACATCACTAAGGATGCTCAAGTCGTGACGTAGGTTGTTTTGGTTAGTTGAAGTACAGCTAAAGTCAAGACAAGGCAACATCATATCTCTTTCTTACTTCTGTATAATTATCGGCCTATTATGAACCAATAAACCTTCTGAAAGAAATACACCAGGACTTGTTTTATATCGTCCCTGCATCTGTACTGTTACAGGAGGGATTTTTGGCGCCGCAGACCAGGATCCGAGTTGTCGCGGACACAAGTCATCATGACAAGGCAGAACGATAGATGATGTCTGGAAACTTGAGGTCGTGTTGTTAAGAACTCTCAACAAAACGGAATCGGCAAGTTTTTTACGATGAAGTTGGCTGACGTTCGTTAAAAATTTGAAAACAACCGCCACACAAAGTACAAATTGCGGAGACAGAACTGCCATTGTCATGCTATACCCTTGAGAACCTGGCTGATGTTGTTTCTTTTTGAACGTCAATATGTCTGGAGATTTTGTTTCGAAGGAGCCGTTATCTTCCTAATATTTAACTTTGCTCGCCTGGGGCGAACTGAGAAGCCACGACAGCGCTGAACCACAATCAAGTTTAGCTGTTGCCTCAAGGGAGTCAACTTTTTAGAGGTCAATCAACTTTAGCCGTTGCCTCAAGTGAGTCAAATCGTTGGAGGTCAATCAGGTCCAGCTATTACTATTGGTTCAGTCAAAAGTTTAAGACTAAATTATCTCAAATCAGTAAAAAAAAATTCAGAATAGCAATGAATTTGGACAGCCCGTTTTATCAAATCTCATCCAAAACCTGTGAAGAAACTAGTATTGGATAACGTTCAACAATCTATCGATTGGGCCATGTCTTTTAGACGCTGTCAGGTCATCTCTGGGTTCTGTTGCATATGAGAGCCGCTGTCGAATCATTTCTGGGCTCTGTTATTCACGAGAGCCGTTTTCAAGTCGTCGCCTTGAAGGGCCCTGTTTAGGGTGAAAAGAAAGCTCAAGTCTGGTGTGCCCAACCATGGGTGAAAGCATTCCTACCGCTGGAGAAGAGTTGTCCTCTTGCTGAATCGTCGCCACACAGTCTGCTCGTTGCCTGAATAACGCCGCTACTCTACACTAGCGTTCATTGATGATTTCAGAGGGCTGGCCAGTGCTGTCCTCTGATCACAGTCGTTGATTGTTGACATCGAGCCTTATCGATCCTTACGGGGTACTGAAGCCGCCTTGTCGATCCTTGTTCAAGTACTTGGGTGCCAGATACCGTGCCTCTCAGTCTCAGCATACGAGAGCGAAACCTGAGAACCATTAATGTGCAGCTTTCGACGAGTCTCTAACTACAGGCAGGGAACTATCTTTGACAGCCAACACTTGGAAAGTATAAATTTAATATCATAGTATTAGAAGATTATAGGACCTGATAAGTTTAATTAACATATTATTATATTTTAACATATAATTATATTATAGTGAATTATTTGGTACAAATTTGAAATGGAAATCTTTTATAGAAAGTTAGGACGTGTAACGGAGTTAATGGACAGTTTAAGGATGGACGTAGACAGAATTTCGTCCATGATAAAAGTAATAAAGAGACAGACGCTTGAACGAACAGAGCACAAGACAGGTATGAGACGTTTTGAGGTAGACAAGTCCAATAGAAATGATAACCAGTCTGGTTACAATTCGAAAGTTATCAACCATATACATATGAAAGCAGATAAGAGTGAGACACAGATACATATAGGAATTAGTAATGGTCAGAAAAGGAAACAATGGTCGTGGCCTTCAAATAGTGAAAACGCAAAAGCCTTGCGAGAGAACTGGTTTCAGATCAGACAGTTGCGATATTCGGTAGCAAGGTTGAGTAACAGAGAAAGAAACACAGATAAGATTTTGGGTAGTCAGGAGGTATCTTCAGTCTTTTGTGTCAGACAAGAAAGAGAGACACAGACGCAACCAGGCAGTAGTGTGGAAAAGAGTACTCAGACGTCGATTGATAAAGTGACAAAGAGAGATACTGGTACAGAGGTTGAACAACCCAAGACAGAAGACAGGCAGACAAGTACCAAAGATGTTAAAAGACAGGTGAGGAAAAGTATTAGGGAAAGGAATAGTATGATAGTTAATAGAGGTACGACGACTGCTATGTCAAGTTCCTCAGGTATAGACATTAAATTAATCCCTAAATGGTATAGAAATATTAAGTGTGAGAGTTCAGGTTATGGAGAGGATATTTCTACCTCTACCGCCGCATATTATAGTAAATACTCCGCTGCTGAAACAACTATAGATACTGATGATTCAGAGAACGAGAGGATTGCACTACGAGCAGATCCTGACTCGAAGCGTGATGTTTCCTCATACGGTGTGGTTGCTAGTGGACAGACAGACAAAATTTTAGTTGGTGACTCTTTAGAACAAGATACCAGTATATATGACAGAAAAGTAGTGAAGGCTAGGAGACGAATACCAAAAGAGAGAGAGAAAGATACTTCCAAAAAGAAAGATGTTTGCCTAGTAGAAAGTAGAAAACGAGAACAGCAGAAGGCTGAAGCGTCGCTGGATAGGGCTAGAAGTCTCATGAAGTCGATAAGACCATGGTTATATTTAAATAAGAATTAACTAATACGTGAAGAGTGGATATTTTGTTGGGTGGAGTAATTCAGGTTTGATGAGGCTCAAATTTCGACTCAAATGTGGTGTTGCTGTGGAAAATGGTGGAGAATCACTACCTGTAATGGGTGATGTCGACAACTGTTGTATTGCATAGGTTATTTTGAGAGATAAAGGAGTCATAGAATAGTCACCGATAGGGTAGTGCGACTGAAAATAGCGCGAAGAAGTAAATCATTGTTATGAAGTGATGAGGAGGTTAAGATAAAGTGAGTGAGTAGTTGACAGTCAGAGTAGTTTGACGTGGAGAATTAAGTAGGACGGAGAATAGTGGGATTATGATGATTGAGAATGAAGTAAGAAAGCAGTTGAATTGTGAAAGTCCTGTTGAGTAATTCGTCTGGTTATGCGTTGTCCGTACGTGAGTATAACTATAGACAAACAGATGTTCGTCGCGCTGAGTGAAGTAGGAGTGAGGTTTTGAGACGCCATCTAAGTGGAGTACATGGATAAAATGTTGTCAAGAGATTAGTAATAGTTGCGCGTTTGATATATCTTGTGTCAATGTGTGTGGAGGAGATCGACACGCTTAGACTGTGGTGAGTGATTGCTGGAATGTTGAATTGGCGTCTAAATTGTTTTGTTTTTTTTGAAGTAATGGTATGGGCACGTCAGGTTGTCGCGATGCGAGAGTAGTCGTGAGATGAGAGCGAGGTTGTGTATCACTGTCTGAGCAAACATAAAATACGAATACCGTGTGAATATGCGAAGAGTGGCTGATAAGTGACGTTGATAAAACGTGGAGCATAGAGTATGCGAAAATTGAGAGGTGGAAAGAAGATGATTGGAAATTTGTGATGTCTTTTGGTTAGAATGAATGTCTGACGTTAGACAGAGTTAATGAAAATTGTATGACAGGCTGACGGAAAGAGAGTTAACATTTTGAATGATGTTTCATGAAACAGATTTAGTAGTGTTGGCAGAGACATATCGAAGCAAGAATGCCTGATACAGAGAATTGAGAGAATATGGTTTGCCCAGTCGAAGTGAGATTTCTCGTTAGTCATGTGCGGTGTGGTTTATTGTTTCTGATAGAGTCCCGATAAATAGGAGTAAGCAAGAGAAGGAGAGAAAGTGATTAGCTAAATGAACGTCGGAGCATTATAAATAGAGCACTATAGAAGGTGTTCCGATAAGGGTGATTGGTTTGACTATCATCGCGGTATGAGAACGCTAGGAGAGAGTTGAGGATAGCTTAGAGTTGTTGTGGTGAGATGTTGGAAAGTACTGATACGTTGGTTAGTTGCGTCGGGTAGACGAGAAAAATAAAATTAGTTGTTGACAAATCTAGTAGCTGGATATGTTGGTGAGGTCTGTAGTAAATAGACAATTTTTTGGTGGTTGTAGCATTGTGGAAATACCGTAGTCAACGGTAATGCTTAAGAAGTTGTAGTAATTATTGGTGCAAATCCAAGGGAAACAACTAGATTAGTTACAATTTCCCTTACTGAGTAGATGAATTGTGGTGTGTTGGATTTATTTAGTACCATGATGTGGTGGAGGTTTGGTAAGTGACACGAGATTGCTGGATTGTAGAAGAAGAAGAAGTGAGTAACGTGCTGCGCCAGACAGCGTGAAGGCAATTAGTAAAACATGAATTGAATCCCATGTTTTACTCCGAAGAATAATTATATACTGTGGATATCAGTACAATAGTAAAGGATTGTAAGTGTGTTAGTGAGAAATGGACATTGTCAGTATGGAAGGCTCATAGCGAACAGAGATAAAATGCCATGAGGTTTTAGGGGTCCGTGATATATGGACTGAGAGAGAATAACATTAATTGCAAGCAGTCACAGACATGAGTTCAGTGGCGGTATATTGTTGCTGTGGATAACGGCATAAATTGAGGTTCAGGAGGACATTAGTGGGTTGCTGAAGTTTTCGGCGAAATTAAGAGGGAATTCTGAGTGAGGTATAGGAGAAGAGTAGTTATATGAGGTGAGGTGTATAATGTTGGAGGAGGTCTTGAGAAATAATGGACCTTTTTAATTTGTGTGATATATAGACATTTAGGAGTGAATAATATTTTTAATGGTTACTTGATGCTGTAGATAGCAGCGCAAACTGTAAAATTGCCATAATAAGTGGTATAAGTGAACTGTAGAAGATATATAATTGTTTTAGACTTTATTACATAAAGTCTCAGGTAACATAGGGGGGTAAGTATGAGTGTGGTTTTTGTGAGAAAGAGTTCTGCTTCTTTTACATTCCGGTGTCTTCCTATCGTGTGAGAGTGATTTCAGATTGGTTGAAAGGGGAGAAGTAGTAATGTGGAGGTAATACGGTTAGTGATGATGATAAAGAGTTTGAGATAGTATCAGAAGGGTACGGTGTTTTTATAGTTGAGACCAGATATTGGTCGTGATGAAAAGGTTTTAAGCGGATCGCTTATCAAGAGAAGAAGAAGTACACATATATGGTTAGGATGGATGGTATAAAACTGAGATTTAAATATGATGGGGTATAATAGATACCTATACAAGAGATAAGATAGGTAAATTATAATCCTGAGTTGAAATATCTTTAAGAATGTTTTTTTGTATTGAAAATTTGAAGAGCCAGAAACGAAGAAGAAGTATAACTTCATAGCGGTTTGCTATGTGGGATGGTGATAAGGGACAAGTAGAAGAAAGTAGTTACTTAAGATAGAGTTAGTTTGGGAAGGCTGGTTAGGTTTAGAATAAGGGGGTTAGGAGTTAAGACTTTTGAAGAAGAAAAGTCTTTTTAAAGAAAGGGAGGTGTAGCAGAATGAGCACCATCTCAGTTATTGGCTTCGATGTGCAAACTTAGGGCACGGTTGAGCATCCTAGGAGAACATCACTAAGGATGCTCAAGTCGTGACGTAGGTTGTTTTGGTTAGTTGAAGTACAGCTAAAGTCGAGACAAGGCAACATCATATCTCGTGGTCTCTGTATAATTATCGGCCTATTATGAACCAATAAACCTTCTGAAAGAAATACACCAGGACTTGTTTTATATCGTCCCTGCATCTGTACTGTTACATTAGCTATATCTGCGAGCTAGTCAGCCCGCTAATTTCCTTGTACTCCCGCATGCCCTGGCACGAAGATGAAACTAATATTTGCCAGCCGAGACCGCTCCAGAGACAGCAACCACTCTCTTCAGACCCACCCCGTCTCTATCCTCTTGAGCATGCTCATTGAGTCGCTAATTGCACATGCCATAGTGAATGTCTGTGTTTCGAGCCATGTTATTGCTTTACTTACTGCCATGATTTCCATAGTCAGGCTACTTGTGGTCTCAACAAAAGCACCAGAGTCCTCCTTCACAACTCTCCCTCCGGCCCGCGCCGTAAAGGCCCATGAGCTTCTTACAGAATGAAGGGCAGAATGTCAGACGGGCCTGCGTGTCTAATTCTTAACCCTTTGAAAATAAAGATTTCGTTCGTTCGTTCGTACATGTTGGACGACCGACCCATCTGTGTAAATGACCGCATCACCGTCTAACGAATTCTCGAAAATCAGCGCTTGTACTTCCGCCTCCACAGCAGCCGGATTTTCTTGTCTGCATTTCTGTCTATTTGGATGCAAACTGAAAGGAACGTACATAAATCTGTTGGCACTTGTACCTACTCCTCGCCACATTCTACGTATTCCAGTGAACACACCTGTTGAAGAATGTCTTCAGCTTGACCCAAACACGACCTTCCTCTTTTTAACCTGCTGCCCTTTAACTTCCTAATTTCACTATGCAGTGGATGTTGTGTGTTTGCGTTAACCATGAGGTAGGTACGTGCTCTGCAAATTTGTAGTCTGTCTTCAATGGTTGGAAAATCAAGAAAGTAGCACATCGCCCTGCATGCTGTATCTCTTGTACATACAAGAATAATGCGCATAGCTTCGTTTTGTATCCTTTTCATCCTTTCTATCTGCTTACGGCTGAGAGTCAGGATCGCCATCGCACCCTCAAAAACAGACATGACCAGCCCCTCGTATATGAGGCATAGATGACGCTGCTCAGTTTGCTGTCGCCATCACTTGCATCGCAGCCAAACCCCGCTTGGCCTTTGCAATCACCTGGTCAATGTGCTCATTATAAGCAAGGCTTCGATCAAAACGTATCCCCAGGTAATTCATTGCCTGCGTTCTTTCCACAGTCTCTGAATACAGATTAACAATTGGTGTCACTGTTTTTTGCCTTTGTTGGGTCATCCACTGCACCTGTATTCGTTTCAAGTCATTTTGACTTGTCTTGCCACTGGACTCAGATGGACCCACGCTAGAGAGTGAGGTCGATAAACTGCGCAACTCTTCCTCACTTTAATCCAATTCATCGCGCAAGTCATTCTTCATCCAACTTCATATATCACCTTCAAGCACTGTGGCGATGGGCGAGCGGCGAAGCGGCACAGCTCACCTCCATAGCATGAGGAAGGGGCTAGAAAAGGTGCCCTAAACATTGTCTGCTCCATCATTACCTAACCAGCTAGCCGCGGTTGGTGGGTACCCTATACTGCGGTCGACATACAAACAAAGTAAAAACAGGTAAAGCTAAAAGAGCTAACCATATTCCCTTGACAATCGGAACTTGGAATGTACGCACCCTACTTGATAGAGACGGTGCGTTGGGCCCAGAGTGACGAACAGCACTGATTTGGAGAGAGCTGAGCAGGTACAACATCGACATTGCAGCCTTGAGCGAGACACGACTTGCAGAAGAAGGCCAAATCTGTAAAGTAGGTGCCGGCTACACATTTTCCTGGAGTGGAAGGAAAAGCGAGGAAAGACGCCAATCCGGTCTGGGATTTGCCATTAAGTTGGTTGGAAAACTAGCTGAATTTCCAAAGGCTATAAATGACAGGCTTATGCTGAAATGAAAGAAGCATGCAACCATCGTGAGTCAGTACGCACAAACAATGGCAAATGAACATGACGTCAAAACAAGTTCTATGAAGACAACGTATTAACATCTGTTCCCAAAGGAGACAGACTTATACTTCTTGGGGACTTCAATGCCAGAGTAGGCAAGGACACCGCCTCTTGGAGTGGCATCATTGGAAAGTACGGAGTCTGAAATTGTAACAGCAATGGGCTCCACCTCCTTCAGACCTGTGCCGGACACGATCTCCTGGTCACCAACACAATTTTCCGTCTTCCCATGACAAATAGGACATCATGGATGCAACCTCGCTCGAAACACTGGCACCTCATTGACTATGTCATCGTCAGGTGGAGTGACAGACAAGACGTTCGGGTGACAAAATCCATGTGTGGTACCGAATGTTGGACAGACCATCGTCTCATTATCTCGAAAATAAACATACACATCAAACCACAACGACGTCCTCAAGGGGTAAAAAGCCTCAAGCCAAATGCTGCAGCTAAACAGGATGTGGAAACAGTGGAGAGCCCTAAAATACACAATTTATAACACCGCTATGGAAATCCTGGATCCAGCCCCCCGAAAGCATAAAGACTGGTCTGATGAAAATTCTGACGATATCAACCAATTGCTGGCCGAGAAACATCTTCTCCTCAAGGCACATTTGAATGACCCGAAGTCAACATAAAATAAAGATGCCTTCAAAAACATTCAGAGAGTAGTGCAGCAGAAACTTCGGCACATGCGGGACTCCTGGCTGAGCAACAAAGCTGACGAAATTCAAGGCTTTGCTGACAGACACGATATAAAAAAAACTTCTACGACTCACTGAAAGCGGTCTGTGGTCCTCCATTCACAGGCATAGTTTCCCTCCTCAGAACAGATGGGGGAAGATTGGTCACAGATAAGAAATAAATCCTTCAACGCTGTACAGAGCATTTAGCAACATCATAAATGCAGCTTCCTTCTTCGATGATGAAACCATCAACTACCTTCCTCAAGTTCCCACTAATGATACACTTGATGACCTGCCAACCATAGTGGAACTAAACAAAGCCATCCAGCAACTTTCCAGTGGAAAGGCGCCCTTGTCCTGACTCCATCCCAGCAGAGATATACAAGGCAGGTGGCCCGGTCCTAATAGAGCAGCTTCATCAAGCCTTTACTAACATATGGGTGAAAGAGACCACGCCACAAGATTTCAAGGACGCGTCAATAGCCACCTTTACAAACGTAAATGAAACCGTCATTCCTGTGACAACCACCGAGACATGTCTTTGCTCTCAATCGCAGGGAAGATACTCGCCAGAATTCTTCTCAATCGCCTCACGGCCCATCTCGATCAAGGTATTCTTACTGAGAGTCAATGTGGCTTCAGAAAAGAACGAGGAATGTTGACATGATTTTCGCTGTAAGGCAGCTGCAAGAGAAATATCAGGAACAGAACTCTGAAATGTTCTCCACTTTCATTGACCTTACCAAGGATTTTGTTACAGTCAGCAGAGAAGGACTGTGGACGATTATGGCGAAATATGGCTGTCCACAAAAGTTTGTCAAAATAGTGCGGCTATTTCATGATGGTATGCAGGCAAGAGTACAGAAAAATTATGAACTGTCTGAGCCCTTTCCTGTCACCAATGGAGTGAAGCAAGGATGTGTCCTGGCACCAACACTGTTCAGCCTTATCATTTCAGCTATGCTGACGAATGCCTTCAAGAACAGTGACATTGGAATAGACATCAACTACCGCCTGGATGGAAAGTTGTTTCATCTCAGAAGGTTGAAAGCCAAAACCAAAACTAACAGCGACATCGTCAGAGAACTGCTGTTTGCTGATGATTGTGCTCTATATGCCAACTCAGAGGCAGACATGCAATACCATGTTTCAGCTTTCTCATACACATGTGCCAACTTTGGGCTCAATATCAACTTGGAGAAGACTGTAGTTTTGTACCAGCCAACTCCAGGGAATAATCACACCATGCCGAATATCAAGGTGAACCGTCATAGACTAAGTGTTGTGGACAAATTCACCTATCTTGGCATCATTGTGTCACAAGCTGCCACAATTGATAACAAAGTGAATGCAATAATCTCCAAGGCCAGCGGCAGACTGTACAAGATTGTATGGGACAGAAATGGAATAAGCCTGCAAACAAAGCTGAAAGTCTGTAAAGGAGTTGTATTATCCACACTGCTATATGCTTGTAAAACATGGACTGCTTATCAGTGACATGCTAGAAAATTAAACCACTTCCACACAGTCTGCCTTAGGAATCTATTGAAGATTAAATGGCAAGACAAGATCCCAGACACTGAAGTTCTAGAAAGAGCATCCATGCCCAGTATCCACCCTCTACTAATAAAAAACCAGATTCGCTGGTCTAGTCACTTAACTCGTATGCCAGATCACAGGCTCCACCACCGTATTTAACCTCTCTCCAAAACAAAAGGTAGGGATTATCCAGATAAACGTTATACGCCTAAGAGAAGATAAAAAACCAACATAATTTGATGACAGGCTGACATTGAGAAAGCACATCAACAAGACAGTAGCAAAAGCCGGAAGGAAAATAGCTATCCTGAGAAAACTAAGTGGAACCACATGTGGAGCCAGTAGGAATATCCAAAAATATGGGTCAACTGCGTGGTGTTCAGCATAAAAAACCACACTACAAGAGCTGGACAAGGTGTAAAATCAAGCACTTAGAGTCACAACTGGAGGGATTAGATCAACCCCTTTAGTGGAGATGGAGAAGATGGGGAGAACATAAGCACTGAGAGAGAGCGCAGAGATACGAAAAGACTAATACAAGGAGAATAGTTCCTCAGCTTATCAGGCCACTCTATGAAAGATAGATTTGAAAACCTGGCTATGGCTCGGTTGAAAAGAAGCAGTTTTATTCACTTACATTCATTGACAGTGACTTATTGCATAAGATACTCTTCATTTTCTGAAATGCCCCCGGGAAGGTTAACCCGGTCAACAAATGCCCGCAGCAGTCGGGTGTGTCGGCCTAACGGCGCAAGAATGCAGCACTGCTGTAAACAGGCACAACGCAATCACGTCCGAAAAAAAGTCCGGATGAACGCAGAAGAAGAAGAAGAAGATTTTCCGAAATGCGGCCTTTGATTGCCCTATTCTGCTCTTAATCTCTGTTGTACATCTTCCATCTGAAGTTATAAATGCCACTAGGTATATAAAATTATCCACTTGGTTAAGAATTGTCCCTTCACTTTCTATTTCACATTGTGGTGTTATTTTCTTTGATATCACCATTGTTACTGTTTTCTTGATATTCAAGGAGAGTCCTTTCCTTGCACTCTCTGTTACTACAGTGTCCAACAATTGTTGTAGGTCTGTTGAATTATCTGCCACCAATACTGTGTCATCTGCATAGCGTATATTATTTATATTATATCCTCCAACTAGTATTCCTGGGGTCTCTTTGATCTCTCTCATTATTATTTCGCTATATAGGGAGACGAGATCTGGTGACAAGACACACCCCTGTCGTACTCCTAGCTTTATCTGTTCGTAACTCCCCTCTTTATTTCCCATTTTAGTTTAGTTTAGTTTAGTCGTTGGATCAACATCACGGCACACGGTTTAACCCATAAGTGCTCCGTTTTCCTCCTAACTCAAACCTGAGTCTGGAGAAACTCAGCTCAATGCACGAACTCCGTTGCATCGGCGAGGATCCTGAAATACTTTGGGTAGATTTTTAACTCGAAATTTTGCCCGGGCAGCGCCGTTAGGCTACTCTTTTTCGATTTCCAACTGTCAAGGGATTTTTTACGTGCGCAACAATACACACGGGCGTCCGATCTCACTACCCAGAGACAACAATACACACGGGCGTCCGATCTCACTACCCAGAGACAACAATACACACGGGCGTCCGATCTCACTACCCAGAGACCAGGGGAAATTTTATTACTGGAAGTTCAGGTGGATTTTTTAAATAAATCCCGGTCCTCACCGGGGCCTGAACCCGGGACCTCCAGCACTCGAGGCGGACACCATACCTCGAGACCACTCATCCCCCATTTTAATTGCTGCTACTTGGTTCCAGTAAATATTCTTTATTATTCTTAAATCTTTCCCATCAATGTTTATATCTTCCAACATTTTAATCAGTTCATCATGTTTTACTTTATCAAATGCCTTAGTATAATCTATAAAGCACAAATATATGTCTTTCTGTTTCTCTATTGACCTTTCTCTTAGTGTCCGTAATGTATATATTGCATTGTTTGTGCCCTTTCCTTCCACAAATCCATACTGTTCTTCACTAATTTCCATTTTTATATTCTTTCTGGTTCCTCTCATTATGCTTCTGAGTAGAAGCTTAGTGATATGGTGTATGAGGTTAATTGTACGAAAATCGTCACATTCAATTGCTCCTGGTCTTTTTGGTATAGCTATAAATACAGATTTCAGCATATCACTGGGTAAATATCCACTGCTGTAAATATCATTCAACATTTTGGTTAATATATCTACTCCAAATTCTCCCAATACTTCTAATTCTTCTATTGTGATTTCATCTGGCCCAACTGTTTTTCCTTTCTTCATATGTTTTACAGCGTCAGCTACTTCTTATTTTTTTTAAAGAATAGGTGGACCTTCTAAGTTACTTTCTTCTGTTAATTCTTCCCTTTCTCCATCATATAATTCTGCTATATACTCATTCCACCTCTTCATTATAGCACCTTCCTCCAATAATATCTTTCCTGTTTTTGATTTCAAACACCCATGAACTCACTGATTTGTCTGTGCATAATTTTTGTGTCTTTAGTGAAATTTAATAAGATCAGAAATGAAGAACTCAGGACTAAAGTGGGGGTTATAGCTGCACTAGATTTTATTAGAAAGCAGCAAGTCAAATAGTTTGGCCATGCAAGCAGGTTACCAACTAACAGTATACCACAACAAGCAATGATGTACAGACCAGAGGGAAGCAGAGGAAGAGGCCGACCACGTAAACGATGGACGCAGGGAATAACAGAGTCCATGGGAATATCGATACATGAAGCCCATAAGCTGTTTGTACTTCACCTCGACACCGCAAGGTACAAGAGGAACATGATGAGATGAGATGAGATGAGATGAGATGAAATTTAATTCATATTTTTTTTGCACTACTCGTTTAACCAACTTTCTTTTGTCTTCACACATTTATCTTGTCTTTCCTTATTTATCTTAGCGTATTCTTGTTTGTCATTTTTACCCTGTTTTCTTTTGTCCATCAGCATTAAGATTTCTTGATTCATCCATTTTTTTCTTAGCTGTTTGGCATTTCTCCGGAAATATTTCTTTGGTAGTTTGATGAATAGAGTCCCTTAACAGTGGTTGTAGAAAGTGGGGAAAAATGGGCTTTGGTTTGAATAATAGAAAAACAGAAGTCATGATGATATCAAAGAAACAGATTGTGCCTATATGTGCATTTAAAGTAAATGACGTTATTTTGGGACAAGTGTAGAAATTTTGACATCTAGGCACATGGTTAACATCAGATGGAAGATACATCACTGAGATAAAGAACCCAATTGGACAAGCAAAGACTGCATTCTATCAAATGAAGAACGTTTTGTGCAATAAGTCATTGTCCATGGAAGTTAGAAAAAGAGTTCTCGCATGTTACATAGAACTAATTTTAATATACGGCTGAAAATCCTGGACAATTAGTAAACATGGTAAAAGTCCCTTTAAGCCTTGGAGATGTGGTTTTATAGAATAATGATGAAAACTAATTGGACAGCCAAAATGAGCATACCGGACATTTTGAGGGAAGCTGAGCCGCAAAGACTACTTACCACAAATGTCAGTAAGAAGTAATCATCGTTGTCTGGCTACATGAGAAGACTTAAAATGGGACATGTTGGACAACTGGAAAGATTTGTGGAATGAGAGACATAGGACGACAGTGTTAGAAAATTCTTGACAGTCTTGTGTAATGGTACGGAAGGATGTCAACACACGAACTGATCCATGCCATCGAAGATCGCAATTTGTGGAGAGGCATGATCGCCCACTCCTTCCGGCATGGCACTGGATAATGATAATTATTTTTGAAGTTGAGAAAAAGATTTTGATTTGCACTGTGCCTTTTGACAAACATGATAAACGCTTCTAATCCATTTGCACTATTTGGGTTTTTAATAATTATTTCATAGGGAAGTGTGCACGAAATTCTAATTGGTGGACTTACGCAGCAGTCTTGTCAGAATGCCTCTGACAGACATCAGTGGGGTTCTAGTGACTTTCCGTTCACACCTTTTCCATGCCAGGTGGATTACATGAGCAAATTCTTCACATGTCTACAGAAGGTAATTCTAGGAAATCATTTTAGTAGTGCATTACATTGTTTTAATTTACGACGCAGGTTAATGTGCTGGTCAAGTCTTAGAAAACAGTTGTAGTAATAACCGAGGGATTAATATACTAGTCATGATCTGAGATATAGCTTCTCAAACCCTGCTAATGCTAAGGCAAAGTATTGTTTTTATAATATGTAAATAATTGACATCTATACGCTGTATGGCAACTGGCAATGTGAAGGTCAATAATTATAAGCGACAATTTTCCATGCTTTGAATCGTTTTGAGTATGTAATGCCAGCCCCAGGTTTGTATAGACCAATCAGCGCTCAGTGTATGATATGGTCAGTATTGTGCCAACCACCTTTACTTTCAGAAAATGTCCCGTTACCCATTTAAGAGTGGATTGACCTGAGAACTCAGATCAATTTGTAAAAATCCCTTAGTTATTGTTCTCTCCTTATACAAGTATATAGACTCGTTCACGGTTGATTGGATTTACAGCTCAAGTTTGCTATAGGATGCTGTGACATAGCTTCATCAAAATGCCTTTCTCAGTATGGCTCGATAGCAAGACCAGTCTCACGATGATATTTTAAATAACTCGCACTGCATTTCTTACGAGACCATTAATAGCAAAGGGGAAATGGGGAGTAAGAGGTTAATTAAGGCGTTGGGGGATTATGGAGAGAAATGTCTGTGCAGACAGGAGTTGTAAACTGAGCCAGGACAAATTGATGGTCAACATCACGCCCATTGACTGACCGGTTAAAGAGTACTGACTATGCAATGTACAATTACCTGTAGTGCTTTTGTTCCCTCTGTCAGAGTCTCCCCTATAGTTACAACGCGTCGTCTTCGACGGCGCCAGGCAAGTACAGCCAGGCTCAACTCTGAGCGACGTTAACCACGCTAGTTACAACGCGTCGTCTCCGACGGCGCCAGGCAAGGACGGCCTGGCTCAACTCTGAGCGACGCTAGCCATGTTGTGGGTCAGTCGGTACCGGCGTGAACCATGAAGTTCACGCAGAGGGACACAACTCCGACTGGCGAGAATTCTGAGCGTCCAGGCAGATGGCTTGGAAACGTTGTAGTGGACAGACGGTGTGAATGGTGCTTGTGATGAATTGTGTGTTTGAGCACGAATCGATAGCAAGCCTGTATGAGGTTAGGAGACTGTGCGCCTGAGTTGTGAAGTTGTAAGTGTATTGCATTTATGTATTTATTGATTGTATGCATTGATTGTATCATAGCATCGCGAATTGTGATTGCGCGATGCATGCATTGATTGTGAAGAGTGAGCTGCGAGAATAAAGTGTTTGAAGTGTTGTTGCAGTGTGTCACGTTGAGTTATTTAGTGACTGTATTTAGTATCACACTTGCCAGCAGATACGAGCCTGAGTTCTTGCCTACCGCAAGATCCTGACAAGTGCAAACGTGGGGTCTACGTCCAGCTTGAACCAGTTGTGTGAGATAAGTGCGAACGTGGGGTCTACGTCCATCTTGGACCAGTTATGCGAGATAGGTGCGAACGTGGGGTCTACATCTAGCTTAAACCAGTTGTGTGAAATAAGTGCATCCATCTTGAAAGTTGTAAAATATGATCGAACGTGAGTGTAAGCGGAAAGTTTCGGAAAGGAAGCAGCATGGAAAGTGAGTTGTAAATTGCGGTGAACTGACGACAGAACGACTAACAAAAATACTTGACAGCACACAAACCTACAAAACTTAGTTGACATCGCATACACCACACATTTGTACATGTCCTAATTTCTCTTATTCCAAAAACAACAGGTTATTTTGTGTCACCCGAATCCGTTGATTGTAAAGTTCATTTTTTCGGCCTGAGGTAAAATCTATTGTGATTCCGGGCAGTAACAAGCAGCCATTGTCCGAGACAGTTTTCAAGAAACACTTAAGGTATCATTCTTTTTTCGGAATACTTTTGTAATCAGGTCGAAGCACAAGCTGTAACTATGAAATATCGTACAAAACATTGTATTTGATTTACTAACAACATAATTAACTTTGTAGACATTCATTCCATCGAACATATTTCATCATGTCTAGTTTAAGTGATTTCATCAAATTGGGTCTAAAGATGAATTTATCTGGTGAAGAATTGAATAACTGGAGTGAGAGAAAGTATGCAGAACACCTCCTATAACAGGAAAAAGCAATGGAACGTGAGGATAGAGCTGCCGAAAGAGAAGCCAAAACTAAGCAAGCAGAAGCTGAGGCTGCTTTAAAACAAGCTGAGCTAACTGCCAAGAGTAAACAGGCAGAAACAGAGGCAGAAATAAGAAAAGCTGAAATTCTAGCTCAGAGCAAGAGAGAAGAGCTTGAAGTACAGCTAAAAATTGAACAGCTGAAAGCTGAAACAGCAACAGAGAAGGATGTTAGAAAGTCTGACAGATTAGACAAAGAAAATCAGTACAAAAAGTACCAAGGGATAGTGAAAGGTTTCACCACGGGCGACTGCATAGCAGCCTTCACCCAAAACTTTAAATGCATTATGGAGCATTATCAGATCCCAGAGACTGAATGGAACATTATATATATGAGAAGTCTTTCTGGGGAACCTCTAAAAGTGATAGAGACCATTCCCAAAGATCTTAGGAAAGATTATCATTATATTAAGTCTAAAATTATGTCTCATTTCCTGTTAGATGAAGCAGGCTACAGAGAACAGTTTAGTAAATTGTCACCTAAACCAACACAAACGTTCTCTGACTACGTCTCAGTAGTACAGGATATTTTTACTAAGTGGCTGTCAGCAGCCAAAGTGAATGATAGTTTTGATAGACTGAAAGATCTCATTCTTAGAGATAAAATTATTACATCTCTTCCACCACCATTTTCGAAATACCTATTAGAATGTGAGTGTGAGAGTGTGCGACAGATTGAGAAACGAGGTTCGGCTTACTTTACAGCCAACAAACAATGTTTCACTAGTGGATTGACTAGCACAGACTTTGTAGCAGCTGCTACATATGACAGAACGAAGTCAGTGCCCTACAATAAACAGAAACCCTATAAGCAATCTGCTGAGAAATATTATCAGTGCAGATATTGCCATTTACCAAACAATGAAAATTATATGTGTGATAAACATCCAGGGTACCTCACCTACTTGCAGAATTACATAGATAAGCAAGATAAGGAGATAAAGAGCTATAAACGTCTCACCAAATGCTTCCTTTGCAAAGCCTATGGCCACTGGCGCCACTTTTGTAAATGTAAGCAAATTACTAGAAAGGCTAATGCAGTCATGTTTGATAGCTCTTCCTCAGATGAGGAAATTGTTGCAAACTCAGCAAATTCAATTGATGTATTTCACCTTGAAAAATGTACCATCTGTGATCGTTTTCATGAGGATGGCGTTTTAACATGCGGCCATTCCATACCAGTTACCAATGAGGAGGCCAATTTAGTGATTAACTCCAAAGGTAAATTAAACATCCACCATGGGTATGTTAATGGTAAAGCTGCCACAGTTTTACGGGACAACGGCAGTACTCTCATTGGTTTAAAGAGAGACTATATTTTACCTTCAGAGTATACTGGCAGACATGTGACATGCAGAACTTTCTCAGGTAACATCGAGAAATACCCGCTTGCATGGGCATATATAGATACACCATTTCTTACAGGAAAGGTTAAATGTGCAGCATTAACCAATCCTTGCTGCGGTATTATCATTGGTAACCTTCCTGAAGTAAACGATATGCCACATGACAGTATAACATCATCTGTCACTTGTAATGTTGATAATACTATTTCACCTTCAGCTGAACTCATTGTTGAGAATGTATTATCACCTGTAAATGAATGTATGTTTGCCAATTCATTAATGTCATCACATGATTGTATGGGTCTGAATGTAATACCACCTTGCAATGTGGTTGATATTACAAATGCAGTAACTAGATCTGCTGCACAAATGCAAGATCGAAGCGATCAGGCAGAGGCTTTACAAATGTTGAGCCCAGTTGTCTCATCTCCTGAAACAACCAGGGAGAAGTTTATAACAGCCCAAAAAAGCCGATCGATCGTTGCAGAAATATTTTAAATTAATAGGCCAAAAGCCACGATTATCAAAGAACGCTAGATGGCATTTTGCTCTGAAAAATGGGATTCTGACACGCTACTATACCAAAGGTTCTAGTACTACAGAACAAACGGTACTACCATCAGAACACCGCAAACAAGCATTACATCTAGCGCATGACATACCCTTTGCAGGGCATATGGCTTATTCCAAAACTAGATCTAGATTGCTTACCCAGTTCTACTGGCCCAAATTCTGCAGTGATACCAAACAGTATTGCAGAACTTGTGACATCTGCCAGAAGCTTGTTAAAAAGGGTAAACACCCGCAAGCTGAACTGCAAATTACAGACTTAGCAAGCAGACCTTTCGAAAAGATCTCTGTTGATATAGTTGGTCCTCTACACCACGTAACATCTAGAATTCTAGAGGGAATAAATATATTCTAACGACAATTGACCTCTGTAGCAGGTGGCCAGAAGCGATTCCTCTTAAGAACATAACTGCCAAAGACATCATGGAAGTCTTTTTCCATATTTTTGCTAGAGTAGGGTTCCCTGATACCATCTTCTCAGATCGGGGTAGTCAGTTCATAGCATCGGCCACTCAAGCCTTTACTAAAATGTTAGGAGTGAAGCAGTGCTTCAACAGCCCCTACCATCCTCATTCGACTGGGATTATAGAAAATATTAATGGGGATCTTAAGCACATGCTCTCAAAAGTTACCCAGGAACACCCCGAAGACTTGGATACTTATTTACCTGCTATCTTATTTGCATACCGTGAAGTGCCTCATTCCAGCATTGGGTTCTCACCATTTCAACTTGTATATGGTGCCAAACCACGCGGCCCATTATCTATGTACCATTCCATGTTAACTGAAAGTGTAACTGTACATAAACCTATATCATCGTATGAACATGTAACATCATTGCGTGAAAGGATAATGAAATCTTGTGTGTTAGCCATAGAAGCACTCAAGCAATCAGGTGCTATCTACCGTCAGTATGCTTACAGAGGAAATAGGATAATAACACTGACGCCAGGGCAAGACGTTCTTCTTCTATTGCCAAGCGACAGACATCTAATGACAGACTCATGGCAAGGACCGTTTAAAGTTGTAAGACAAATTTCGACTGTAGATTACGAAATTGCAATTTGAGACAAACACAAAATATTTCACATAAACATGCTTAAACCATATTACAACAGAGACGAGGACCAGGTAGAGACAGTTGCAAGCACGACGATAGTGGACCAGACATACGATACTGACGAAATACCGACTCCATCACTTGACACGACAACCAACCTGCAGGACATCAAGATAAATCATAATCTGACTCAGACAGAGACTGACAGTTGCAGACAATTGCTACATGACTACAGCAGCATTTTTCTAACAATCCAGGACAGACAGACTTAGTACATCATCACATTATTTTAACATCCAACACTCCAATAAAATGCAGACCATACTCCATTCCCATACACTACAAGGACAAACTACACCAAGAAATTATAGACTTAGAGAAGAACCATATCATCAGACGATCACAGTCACATTTTTATTCTCCTATTGTCATTGTGAAAAAGGACAACACCATAAGACTCTGTGTTGACTATCGTAAACTCAACAACATCACACAGTTGGATTTAGAACCAATGAGCAACTGTGAAGACATACTGACTGAACTGACAAACTCACGTTACTTTACGAAACTGGACATGACAAAAGGCTATTGGCAAATACCGGTACATGACGACAGCATACACCTGACAGCATTTGCCACGCCCTGAGGCCTATATGAATGGTGCAAACTTCCATTCGGTTTAGTTAATGCCCCAGCGACTTTCGTATGAGGAGAATGACGAGACTTCTTCTGACGAACATTTCTAATATTATTTGTTACATGGACGGCATTTGTATACACACAAAGAATATGACAGACCACGTAACAACATTACAGCAGACATTTGACAGGATCAGACAATACGGACTGACAGTCAAACCATCCAAAGTTGACATAGCCTATCAAGAAATCTCATTTTTGGGCTATAAGATCTCGGATGGCTTTGTCACAACTGACGATAACATCATGTCTAGAATTCTAAAATTGTCGCTTCCGACAACCAAGAAAGAGTTGCGAAGTGTCTTAGGTCTGTTAAACTATTACAGACAATTTATTCCACATTTTGCTGAATTGACCGCATGTTTCACTAATCTACTAACAAAAAAACCACCCTAATAAAATTGTACACAGCGAATGCTTACGACCTGCATTTTCAAAAGTGTTATTATACTTTTCAAGTAAACCCATTCTTAAACACTATTTTTAGGTTGAGATGTGATGCGAGCTCCGTAGCGATTGGCTGAGTACTCCTTCATGAATACGAGCAAATTTTACATCCTGTGTACTACGTCAGCCGCGAGTTGAAAGACAGAGAAAAACGTTACTCTACGCCTGAAACGGGGGCGTTGGCGCTTGTGTTTTTGGTACGTAAACTTTCCAGATTTCTTTTAGGTCATAATTTCATAGTGGAAACTGACAATAGTCCTTTAACCATTATCACCAAGGGAGCGCCGACCAATCACAGGGTCGCAAGATGGTCACTGCTACTGCAGGACTTTAGCTTCGAAGTCAGACATATAAGTGGCTCACAGAATTCATTAGCTGACCTTCTATCCAGATGTCCATACGACGTACCCAGTAGCCACATAACACCTGAGCACACTGCAGAGAATGTGTAAACTACACAGTGATATACTGCTCAGTATCACAGCTAAAGTTTCAGTAACGCTGTGAAAATGCTGTGATAGGGATGATCTAATCTCCCATTGTAAATATATATTATATATCTTATTATTATATGAATAAGTGTGTCGAATACTTGTGAGATATGTGGTAGAAAGAGTATATTGTTTTAAATATGTATTAGTGTTGCGAACAGTACTACAGGATTCAAAGACTTACTGCACTTGAACAAATCCGAATATCCGTGGTACCTGCAAAGCAGATTGTTCCAGCGTATTTTAATCCGTGTGAGAGAGACTGTGACAGCCGGATTCCAGCAGAACACTGTAATCCATACTGAAGAAGGAAGAAGGTATCCAGCAGCTGTTTTCAAGAACTGTTTACTCCGTTTATTTATGTAACATCCAGACGAAAGAACTTTGTGGTATTATCAACTTAACACACCAGCGGGGTACTTCCGGTGTGTATGAATATTAATTTGAAAGCTAGCAGAATATACTAGAATACTCACAAAACAGTGACGTTTTCTACAAATGTTGTGAGTTAAATATTTCCATATACGGAATTGTATGTGAGGATTTTGTTAGATGTGATCTCAGCATCGTAAGTTGATCCACTTGGTCACAACAGTGACATTATGTTCACTTTTGTCAATAAGTATCAAATTATGACACTAAGAAATACGAAGACACAAACAATAGATTGCACGATTTATTGCCTGGCATATTTCGCTGCATCTCGTCAGGTACATACTGCAGAAATCACACAACTTACGTGAAATTAACTAGATAAATCCTTCAAGTTGAAATATACACAATTTCGCACAGTAATGTCACTTATCTACCACGGTAATTTTAAGCTGACTAACATGTCTTTCTGTTTACACAATTCTGGCTTGCGTTGATAGATCATAATTGCTTCTGCAAATTTTAACAAGCGAGTATTTTGTGTTCTAAACAACACGCGAAATGCAGTGTCCCTGGACACAACATGGCGACTGGCGACAATGTGCCTGCCGATTGAAGACGTCGGGAGCTTCCGGTGTGTCGGCTCCTCGTGGCTAGCCTCTCCTGTGTGTTGTATCTTGTTGACCCATTGAGGTATGTGTTCTGACACTCGTTTGTTAAGCTGTCTCTCCGTTCGACCAATGTAAACGGCCTGGCATCTACATGTGAATTGGTAAATACAATTGTTTGTGGCGTACAGAGGAAAAGGCTCTTTGACTGTTGGTGTAGGAATGGGTACGGTTTTACATCTAATGACTGGAGTTGCCGCACAGAATGTTCGACCTACTGCTGTAGTAAGCCGGTCTTGTAGACGTTGCATTACGTCATCCCCTCGAAAGGTTAGCTGGATGAATACCTTGAGTTTAGGGACTGTAGTTACGTCTGCTTTGGGTTTGGGCTGTTGGCAATGGCGCTTTATAAATCCTGTGGAGTACCCATTCAGGTTTAAGACATTCTTCAGAGTTTCAAATTCCTCTGTCAGTGTGTCCTGGGTGCATATCTTTCTAGCACGGTCAAACAAGGTCCGTACTAAGCCCCGTTTGTACTGGACAGGTGTGAAGCTCTGAAAATTTAGGTATTGGCCAGTCCATGTTTCTTTGCGATACACCGATCTTTGAATTGTGCCGTCTGCTCTACGTCTCATTAGAATATCTAGGAAAGATAACGCTTCGTTGTGTTCGTGTTCCATAGATAGAGAGATGTTTTTATGCGTCTTGTTCATTGTGGCCTGAAACGATGTTGCTTGTAGCTCGTCTGTGGTGATAATTAGTATATCGTCCACATAACGCCGGTAAAAGGCCAAGTTGTTGATGTCTGAGGATCTCTTTTCTTCTAAGTGTGCCATGAAGATGTCCGCTAGAATAGGACCAAGAGGACTCCCCATGGCCACTCCGTCAATTTGGCGGTATGACTTAGTTAGAAAATTGAATTGGATGTTGGCGGTACATAGTAGTAGTAGCCTCTCCAGAATAGGTGTTGGTATGCCTAATTTTAGTTGTTTGTCTTCAATGCTATGGAACACGAACACAACGAAGCGTTATCTTTCCTAGATATTCTAATGAGACGTAGAGCAGACGGCACAATTCAAAGATCGGTGTATCGCAAAGAAACATGGACTGGCCAATACCTAAATTTTCAGAGCTTCACACCTGTCCAGTACAAACGGGGCTTAGTACGGACCTTGTTTGACCGTGCTAGAAAGATATGCACCCAGGACACACTGACAGAGGAATTTGAAACTCTGAAGAATGTCTTAAACCTGAATGGGTACTCCACAGGATTTATAAAGCGCCATTGCCAACAGCCCAAACCCAAAGCAGACGTAACTACAGTCCCTAAACTCAAGGTATTCATCCAGCTAACCTTTCGAGGGGATGACGTAATGCAACGTCTACAAGACCGGCTTACTACAGCAGTAGGTCGAACATTCTGTGCGGCAACTCCAGTCATTAGATGTAAAACCGTACCCATTCCTACACCAACAGTCAAAGAGCCTTTTCCTCTGTACGCCACAAACAATTGTATTTACCAATTCACATGTAGATGCCAGGCCGTTTACATTGGTCGAACGGAGAGACAGCTTAACAAACGAGTGTCAGAACACATACCTCAATGGGTCAACAAGATACAACACACAGGAGAGGCTAGCCACGAGGAGCCGACACACCGGAAGCTCCCGACGTCTTCAATCGGCAGGCACATTGTCGCCAGTCGCCATGTTGTGTCCAGGGACACTGCATTTCGCGTGTTGTTTAGAACACAAAATACTCGCTTGTTAAAATTTGCAGAAGCAATTATGATCTATCAACGCAAGCCAGAATTGTGTAAACAGAAAGACATGTTAGTCAGCTTAAAATTACCGTGGTAGATAAGTGACATTACTGTGCGAAATTGTGTATATTTCAACTTGAAGGATTTATCTAGTTAATTTCACGTAAGTTGTGTGATTTCTGCAGTATGTACCTGACGAGATGCAGCGAAATATTCCAGGCAATAAATCGTGCAATCTATTGTTTGTGTCTTCGTTATTCAAATTCACTACGGGAAAACATTGTTTTGAACTAAGAAATACATTTATGAATGTAATTTATTGTGTTGAAAACATGTTGAAATGATCTCCCATAACTTTTGTATTGCAACCAAGGGAGATAACTAAAACTGTTGGTAATATGTAACATGTGTTGAAACCATTATCATGTTGCCTTATGGGTAACACGTCAAGATGACGTCAATTGGGCATGGAGATAATTACCGAAGCTGTAGACCTTCATTGGACTCTCTGACTAAGTAAGGTTATAGGTCTAAGGTTGGAGTCATCTTATAGGGAGATGCTCGCAGTCTGACCTGATGTTTTTGCTATTTTTCTTAATTGGTCGAGAGTTAGTTGCGTGTTCGCTGTAAGCTAACGGACTGGCTGTGTCACATTGCAGCTGAAGTGAGAAATCCATCGAAATGATTGTACTTGATGTGTGTTGCTTCATAGCAACATTGAGAAATGTGTAAATATAGCTTACAATTACCTACAGATGTTAACATAAACCAAAGAGTCACGTCAGATAACTTACATGGGTCGATTCTGACAGTATAAATAAAAGGCATATAGAGTACATGAAAGGATTCCCTTTCATGAAAAAGAGGGTGGGAGAATGTCAGAGTCTCCCCTATAGTTACAACGCGTCGTCTTCGACGGCGCCAGGCAAGTACAGCCAGCTCAACTCTGAGCGACGTTAACCACGCTAGTTACAACGCGTCGTCTCCGACGGCGCCAGGCAAGCACGGCCAGGCTCAACTCTGAGCGACGCTAGCCATGTTGTGGGTCAGTCGGTACAGGCGTGAACCATGAAGTTCACGCAGAGGGACACAACTCCGACTGGCGAGAATTCTGAGCGTCCAGCCAGACGGCTTGGAAACGTTGTAGTGGACAGTCGGTGTGAATGGTGCTTGTGATGAATTGTGTGTTTGAGCGCGAATCGATAGCAAGCCTGTATGAGGTTAGGAGACTGTGCGCCTGGGTTGTGAAGTTGTAAGTGTATTGCATTTATGTATTTATTGATTGTATGCATTGATTGTATCATGGCATCGCGAATTGTGATTGCGCGATGCATGCATTGATTGTGAAGAGTGAGCTGCGAGAATAAAATGTTTGAAGTGTTGTTGCAGTGTGTCACGTTGAGTTATTTAGTGACTGTATTTAGTATCACACTTGCCAGCAGATACGAGCCTGAGTTCTTGCCTACCGCAAGATCCTGACACCCTCTGTGTTTTGGGGAATTAGCCGGGGGAAGAAAAACGCTGCCCGTGGATTCAATTAGTAGAGTACTGAAATGTTATTTTAGAATATAACACTTGTGTAAGGAATGATCAAATACTGATTATTTGTGTCTTGTAGGAAATGGTCATTGGTTTTTCTGTCTGTCCATGGTATTCATTGCATTTTCCTCAGAAACCACATTTCCACAGCCATCAGACGTTATGCAGCATGTCTGCTCATTGTCCACTCTTCACATCCATACAATAGTGAAGATTCTATGTGGCACCTCCACACTCTTTTTCTCCTAGCAATTGACATCTTTTTATTGATCAGTATATTTTTCATTTTGCAAAAGGCTACGTTCGCCGTGACAATTCTTGTTCTAATCTCTACAAGGCATCTCCCATCAGATGTTATGACTGCTCCGAGATAATTGTACCGATTCACTTGTTTAAGAATATTCCCATTTACTTGTATATAACATTGTAGTATTTCCTTCTTCCTGGCGACGACCATAATATATGTCTTCTTACAATTTAATTCTATCCCCCATTTGTTCACTGTGTGCGACAACCGCATCTACTAAATGTTGCAGATCCTGCTCATTGTCGGCAATGAATACTGTATCATCCGCATATCTACTGTTACTGATGTTTTTTTTTTTTTTTTTTTGCATATCCTTTACAGGACATCGCTGTCAACACCAGCATCTTTTAGCTGGCTGTTGATTTCTTGGCAAGATTTCGCTCAGTAGTTTGCCGTTGCTTTCTGAGCGGCCGGCTCACATACCCCGTAAGTTACCGATGCAATTCGAACCACTGCTGATTCTCACCGTCATCACGTTACCGACGAGAGTGTACGAGATTACGGAGAAAAGTCATAACCTCTAAGCCACGAAGCCGGCGTTACTGATGTTACGTCCCTTAATGATGACTCCTTTCATATCTTCTACATTTCTGAATATATTTTCACTGTAGAGGGAAAAAAGATCTAGAGCCATTACACATCCATGTTTCACACCTCTCTTAAATGGCTGATATTGACCTACATATGTTTTTCAAAAGTCTATGGTCTTTCCCATCAATTTGTAGATCTGCAAGCATCTTTATCATATTCACATGTCTTACTTTATCGAAAACCTTTGGGTAGTAAATTAAGCAAAAAATGTTGGTCTTTGTTTTCTTCTATAGAACGTTCAATTAATGTTCTCAGCAAATCCATCCATCATGTGTCATGCCGGTAAGCGTGGGCGGTCATGTTTCGCCATTTCATTCGATCACCGGAGTCGTGGATCAGCTTATTGTTCTTGTCTTGACCATGCCGCGTGGTCAAGCCATCCAGGTATTTACTTCTCTGTCTTCCCCTTGTTCTCTTTCCCTCGATCTTGCCAGTTGTCACCAAGTTCTCTAATTTATTTCTTCTCATGACATATCCAAATATGTTGACGGTCTACGTCTATGTTCTATACCAGTTTACTCTCACGTGCACCGTTATGCCTAAGGTATCTGCAATGTTCAGTGTTCATCTCCATGCTGCCTCTTCCTCCAAGACCCATGTCTTCTATCAGTGTTCATTCCAAGCCACTGTCACGTTTTCAATGGCCAAGGTATCTCAGTTTCCCATTCAAACGACAACTAGCCAAAAAAAAAAAAAAAAAGACAACAACAACAACAACATTCCCATATGTATGGCACGTTACACCCACCTTGGGTATTCATTATGCCCATGTAAACATTGCCTCAACGAGTCATGTATTATTGATTATTTTTCATGCGTTTTAATGCTTATTGTTCTTTTGTTGTCAAAGAATTGCTTCATAAGAGATGTTGAATGAAAGAATGTATGAGAGGAAATAGAGAAGAAGAGCAGAATGTCAGACGGGCCTGCGTGCCCAATTCTTAACCCTTGGAAAATAAAGATTTACTTACTTTACTTACTTACTTACTTACTATTCATAAAGCTGTTTATGAGTCAGTGTTCAATGGCCAAGGTATCTCAGTTTCCCATTCATGAAGCTGTTTATGAGTCAGTTTTCAATGGATAAGGTATCTCAGTTACCCATTCATGAAGCTGTTTATGAGTCAGTTTTCAATGGCCAAGGTATCTCAGTTTCCCATTCATGAAGCTGTTTATGAGACAGTGTTCAATGGCCAAGGTATCTCAGTTTCCCATTCATGAAGCTGTTTATGAGACAGTTTTCAATGGCCAAGGTATCTCAGTTTCCCATTCATGAAGCTGTTTATGAGTCACTTTTCAATGGCCAGGGTATCTCAGTTTCCCATTCATGAAGCTGTTTATGAGTCACTTTTCAATGGCCAAGGTATCTCAGTTTCCCATTCATGAAGCTGTTTATGAGTGACATATGCCTGGGTCATTGACATTGAGATGAGTGACCTGTGTAGCGGGACTACGAGAGAAACAGTCAACCCTGAGAAATAATGTGGCGGGTGTGAGTGGAAACCCCCAGGGGATGGATGGGGAGAGAGAGTTTAGTTCTGGGTGAAGTCAGAGGACTTGGGGCAGTGGATGTTTTGACGCCGAACACGACGGTTGTCGAGGACGTGGGAGTTTAGGCTGACGGTGGGTCAGTTCTTGTGTTGTGTTGTTCTCCCAGTGTTGAATGAAGGCTTGAACCCAGAGTGGGTTGGATATCATTAGCAGAGGCTAGACCCAGTGTGTGGGTTGTGATGTGTGAGGTCCAGCGGTGGATAGGAGCTGGATTACCTGTCGGGTGAATTTGAGATTCAGCAGGCCGTGAGATGACAGTGATGTGTGCGTGTTAATGTTGTGAGGAGGATATGGATATTCTATGGATTATATATATTGTTTCTGGATATATAAATATGTTCCGTGGGTCTGTGTTATTTCTGTATTAAAGGATTATGTGCGCCAAAGCGATCTTGTTTACTGACTGGTGAATGTGCACTGCGGGGGTGAGTCATAGTGTAAGACAGTGAGAGAGCTCAATTGACACACCAGGAGTATCGTTACCTAGACAACGACCAATATCACGAACTTATCATAAAGAACGTCGTGTGATAACTGGGGTCTCTCCGGTCAAGAACGACGGGGATATATTGATTATCTGGAAGGCTACGTACGGTCAAGAACAATATAGACATTGATTATGTGGTTGTTTCGGGATTTGAAATTTAAATATTGAGCACAACCCACTACTGGCAACGCCGATCGCATTCTGGTATGAACCTAAGGCCTATCCACGTCAATATGGAAGCACTATACTCGAGTTTCGCCCTCATTTGAGCTCGTCAGTAGTGCATATCCCTGACCGGATCCGGAAACAGTCCCGAATCACGCGTGTGAAGCGGGTGTGTAACCACGCGGCACACACTGGACACACAAAATTATCACAACAGAACATCACAACGCTACCCATCGTAGGCTATGCTCAAGATTGCCCAATCGCCCCGACCGACGTCCGTCAATCGATGGGACCCGAACGATCAGGACTTCTCACTGGCAAGGAACACCCATCGATTGACGGACGTCGGTCGGGGCGATTGGGCAATCTTGAGCATAGCCTACGATGGGTAGCGTTGTGATGTTGTGATGTTCTAACGTTTTATAGACAACACTTACTGTTATCATTCATTCGTTTTGAATATGTGTGTATATATATATATATATATATATATATATATATATATATATATATATATATATATATATATGTATGTTTAAATATATTTCCAGAGTTTTTTTTAAACAGCTATTTAGTATATATGCGAGGGAGTATAGGTGATATTTCCCCTCACTACCTAGTGCGTGAAGAGTGACTGTGTGAGTACAAAGTGATATTTTAGCACTACGAATTTACGTACACAGGGAGTGGTGGTGTACTTAGGGAGGGCACACAAAGACTCGCAGCAGAGTCTTTACATTTATAGTTGGCTGACAGACAGCAACGTGTAACCAAGTACAAGATGTCTACTTTAATGGAATATATTGAAGCAGGTGAAAGAATAGGTCTGAAAGGGAAAGAGTTACAGGAGTTTGCAGAAGCAAAATTGAAAGAAGTTCAACACTGGGAAAGAGAGGAGAGGCATAATGAACGCGAGGCAAAACGCCTACAGGAAGAAAAGTTAGCTGAGAGAGAACAAAGACAGGCCGAAATGGAAAACAAGCGTCTACAGGAAGAAAAGTTAGCTGAGAGAGAACAAAGACAGGCTGAAATGGAAGCCAAGCGTCTACAGGAAGAGAGAGAGAGACACATATGAGAATGGAAATTGAGAAAGAGAAGATTAAGATGGAAGCGGAAATTGCACTTCGAAAACTAGAACTATCATCTAAGGGTCAAAGTGAGGAAAGCAGAAGACCTTCGCAGTCGTCACAACGATTGAAATTGCCATACTTTACGGACCGAGACAACTTGGAATCTTATTTGTCGAGATTCGAAGCATCAGTGAAAGTGTTAAGCATCCCGGAAGGCGAGTATGCAATTAGACTGGGCGAGTATTTAACGGGTAAGTCCCTAGACACCATGTTTAATTTACCTGTGGAAGAAAGAAACAACTACACTATTTTGCGGCAACGTTTGTTAACAAAGTTCCAACTAACTGAGCATGGCTATAGAACAAAGTTTAGACACTTAGGACCAGAGACAAATCAAGATTTCACAGATTTTGTTAACACAGTAAAGAACACATTTAACAAATGGATGGAGCTTGCAGAAGTAGGGAAAGATTTTAATAAATTAGTGGATTTAATGTTAAGAGACAAGGTAGTATCTGCATGCAATACAAACTTAGTAGCTTTCTTTGAGGAACGTAAGCCAAAGGACATAGACACAATGTCACAGTTAGGGCAAAACTACATGACTGCACACCCAAACAGTTCTATTGGTAGACTAATGAGTGAGGAAATAGTCTGTGCAGCGTACACTAAACAGGACCAGAATCCAGTTATTAAACCAAGATCGAAAAGTGTGGATTCAGCACAGAAAGATGAGCAGCAAGAACCTCAAGATAATGGCTTCCGTGGCAACCATTTTGGTAGAGCAGGACGGTACCCATACAAAAGGGGTAATTTTCAGAGACGTCCAAATAGTTATGCCGGATGCTGGAATTGTGGGAGCTGGAGACATTCCCATGGATTCTGTTATTCCCTCCGTCCAACGTTTACGTGGTCGGCCTCTTCCTCTGTTTCCATCTGGTCTGTACATCATTGCTTGTTGTGGCATGCTGTTGACTGGTAGCCTACTTGTATGGCCAAACCATTTGACTTGCTGCTTTCTAATAAAATCTAGAGCAGCTTTAACCCCCACTTTAGTCCTGATTTCTTCATTTCTGATCTTATCTCTTCTTGATACGCTGAGTATTCTTCTCAGGAACCTCATTTCTGTTGTTGTGATTTTTCTTTTCTCTTTTTCTGTCATTGTCCAGGTTTGGCATTGGTAGCACAGAGTTGGTAGGAAGATTGTGTTGTAAAGTGCTTTCTTAGTAGTTATTGATACATGTTTGTTCTTTAGTATTGGTGCCATTTGTCCAATGAGTTGATTTGCCTTATTGCACCTATTTTCGATCTCGTCTTCTGATCTGCCATTTGATGATATTATACTTCCTAGGTGCATTACATTTAATGGGGCAGTAGAATTCTACCCATTAGCCGTGATAGTAGTAAAAACACCATATATCACAGGAAGAGTGGTAGCGTGTGTTCTAGACTCGCCAGTGGCAGATTTGATCATCGGAAACGTGCCAGGAGTTAAAGATTTTACAGAAGAAGAAGTAGTTTATTGGGACCAGAAACATAGTTTAAGTAGTAGCGAGGGAGGTACCAAAATAAAACATAAATTAAAGAGTATAGCTGAACAAGAAGAGGCACGTGAAGTAGACACAGGAACTCAGGACAACGATAGGACAGCTGAGCAGGTGAGAATGGATCTCAAATATCAATCAATCAATCATGTGCCATGCCGGAAAGCGTGGGCGGTCATAACTCGCCATTTCACTCGATCACCAGTGTCGTGGATCAGCTCAGTGTTCCTGTCTCGTCCATGCCATGTGGCCAAGCCATCCAGGTATTTTCCTCTCGGTCTTCCTCTTGGTCTGTTCCCCTCGATCTTGCCAGTTGTCACTAAGTTCTCCAATCCATTTCTTCTCATAACATGTCCAAAAAATTTTGACTGTCTACGTCTAATTTCTCTAATCAGTTTACGATGTTCATTTGTCTCCTGTAGTACTTGGTCATTGTACTCTCAAATATAGCTGTAAGGAATCCCAGAAACAAGATACTACTCTCGACAAATGTCTCCAAGGGTGTAGGAAAGTGAGACATAGACAATCAAAGAAGGGTAGATGGTGCTTCGGAAGGAAGAACAATACTCTCACTCGCCGGTTTTCATGTGACGGAACGGCATGCGGGCAAGGAGTGGTACCCTTAGCATATAGAGACTGATATACTAGAACAGCTAAGGATAGGGCATGTGCAGGGCACATAGGAGTAAGGCGGAAGCAGCATAGAGCAGGATGCCAGGTATATTGGCCAGGATTTAATAAAGAGGTCAGACTAAACAGAGACTCCAGTGTAACAGTACAATATGCAGATAGCAATGTTAACGCAGTTCAAAAGAGTGTTAACGACATCACTGAACCAGGATTAGCAAACAGATGTGTTAAAGATATAGGAAACATGAGGCATGGGTATATGAAGGGTAGACACAGCATCGACAGGAATCATAGGTGGAGGTTTGAGGCAAGAAAAGAACCACCTGATATAGGGTCGGTACACAAATAGCTGGTGTCTTTTTGAGGATGTTAATAGACCTGCCCATACACAGATATGATGTTTCCTATGATGTATTAGTATTATGTGATGTATTAGTTCATGCATTGGTACACAAGATAGAAAGTTGGATGTATTGATGTGTGGGGAATAGGGGAGTGTGCTATGAGCATTTGATGTATTATTTAGTGTGGTAGCTAGAGTAAGTGGGATTTATACTTACTACTACCCAGGCAATATGTCTGGGTCACATATTTGATAAGTATTAGTCTCCCAACATTTGAAAACGATGTTTTCTTTTAAGGGGGGGGGGGGGGATAATGACATATGCCTGGGTCATTGACATTGAGATGAGTGACCTGTGTAGCGGGACTACGAGAGAAACAGTCAACCCTGAGAAATAATGTGGCGGGTGTGAGTGGAAACCCCCAGGGGATGGATGGGGAGAGAGAGTTTAGTTCTGGGTAAAGTCAGAGGACTTGGGGCAGTGGATGTTTTGACGCCGAACACGACGGTTGTCGAGGACGTGGGAGTTTAGACTGACGGTGGGTCAGTTCTTGTGTTGTGTTGTTCTCCCAGTGTTGAATGAAGGCTTGAACCCAGAGTGGGTTGGATATCATTAGCAGAGGTTAGACCCAGTGTGTGGGTTGTGATGTGTGAGGTCCAGCGGTGGATAGGAGCTGGATTACCTGTCGGGTGAATTTGAGATTCAGCAGGCCGTGAGAAGACAGTGATGTGTGCGTGTTAATGTTGTGAGGAGGATATGGATATTCTATGGATTATATATATTGTTTCTGGATATATAAATATGTTCCGTGGGTCTGTGTTATTTCTGTATTAAAGGATTATGTGCGCCAAAGCGATCTTGTTTACTGACTGGTGAATGTGCACTGCTGGGGTGAGTCATAGTGTAAGACAGTGAGAGAGCTCAATTGACACACCAGGAGTATCGTTACCTAGACAACGACCAATATCACGAACTTATCATAAAGAACGTCGTGTGATAATGAGTCAGTTTTCAATGGCCAAGGTATCTCAGTTTCCCATTCATGAAGCTGTTTATGAGACAGTTTTCAATGGCCAAGGTATCTCAGTTTCCCATTCATGAAGCTGTTTATGAGTCACTTTTCAATGGCCAAGGTATCACAGTTTCCCATTCATGAAGCTGTTTATGAGTCACTTTTCAATGGCCAAGGTATCTCAGTTTCCCATTCATGAAGCTGTTTATGAGTCAGTTTTCAATGGCCAAGGTATCTCAGTTTCCCATTCATGAAGCTGTTTATGAGTCAGTTTGTTCGATATTTTGTTCTCATAGAATGTCAGTATTTTTCTTCTTCTTGATCCACTACGTACTCACATTTAAGGATGACGCAGAGTCTTCTAATCAACAATAGATCAGATATTTATCTTACGGCAAATAGCCGAGAAAAATTAGGAATATAAAAGAGATCTCCATAACATTTTTGTGGATTTTAAAAAGGCGTATGATAGTGTCCATAGGAATAGTCTATGGAATGCTATGCAGGAATTTGGAATACGAAGGAAGTTAATCAACATGACCAGACTATGCTTGGAAGATACTTATAATATAGTAACATATAAAGGCGGGAAATCAGACCCTTTCCAAATAACATCTGGCTTGAAACAGGGTGATGCACTATCGCCGCTCTTTTTCAATCTGGCTCTAGAGAAAGTTGTAAGGAAGGTAAAGGAGGAATGTGATATTGGAGGCACATCCAGGCTGCTTGGTTATGCAGATGATATAGATATTATAGGGGAAAATGAACAAAAGACATTGGAAATATTGACTCACCGGCCTGCTCAACAAATAGGGCTGGTTATCAGCCAAGATAAGACAGAATATATGTTAATTTTAAGAGAAGGAAAGGCTAAAATCTCTGGCCACATACAAATAGATAATATGACCATTAAAAGAACGGAAACATACAAATATCTGGGTACAATCTTCAACTGCTCCAACATAATCAGGGAAGAAATACAAGCTAAAATCAACTCTGGAAATTAGAGATACTATGCACTACAACATCTGCTAAAATCAAATGCGCTATCTCATAAACACCAAGATCACAATATATAAAACACTGATCAGACCAGTTGTGCTGTATGGCTCTGAAACCTTGAGTACAACTAAAGGAGACGAGGCCTTGTTACAAACCTTTGAGAACAAAGTCTTAAGACGCATCTTTGGGCCCATTAAGGATACACAAAGTGGAAAGTGGAAAAGAAGAAGCAACAAAGACATTTATGATCTGTTTAAGTCCCCGCTAATCACTGGTATCAAGAAGGCTAATAGACTACAATGGCTGGGGCATATAGAAAGAATGGAAGATAATAGGGAAACAAATCTCGCATACACTCAGGAAATAAATGACCGTAGACCCCGAGGTAGACAAAGAAGACGGTGGCGAGATCATATATATACAGACCTACAAGCACTTGGAATCAACGACTGGCAAGAGAAGGTCAACCAGAGAGACGAATGGAGACGGCTTGTATCTGCAGCAAAGAACCTCAATGGCTCGGAACGCTGAAGAAGAAGAAGAAGAAGAAGTGTGTGTTATGGTGTTCATTTCGTTGAACAGATGATATCGGAGTCTGTAATGGCGGGTACTGTGAGGCCGCAGTCGTGGGTAAAGCTTGGATGTATCGCATACACACCGCCGGGATGCCCTTTGTGTAGCTCAAAGACCACCCGCACAGCTTCATTCTGTATGCGCTCTAGTTTCACCAACTGGCTCTTTGACGCTGTGAGCAGTCCCAGTCCACACTCAGTAGATGAGAGAATCAGATGTTGATAGAGTGTAAACAACATTCTTTGCTCCGGGTTCATTGCTGTCATAATGTTCAGCGCACCAAGTCCCTATCTGGATCTCATACAACTTTTCCTGTAAGATCCATGAACGACAGACGTTTGTCGTAGGGGATTCCTAGGTATCTAGTCTTTTCTCCCCCCTCCCTCTCTCTCTCTCTCTCTCTCTCTCTCTCTCTCTCTCTCTCTCTCTCTCTCTCTCTCTCTGTTAACATTATCATTCATTGTGAGACCTTAGGCGTTAGCTTTAATAATCCTATTGTCCAGAGAGCACCATAACACAGACGTTTTATCCGGGTTAATGACACTACCCATCTCTGTACATGAGTGATCACTTTTTTGACTGTCCTCTCAACTCTTGCGCTATTTGCATCCTGAATCTGAATCTAATGCGGTATGAGGTCAATAATTTGATTTTCTCTGAGCAATCATTGTATAATTGTGTTGTGCTTCTTATATTATGCTGGTCTTAGAGTCGTTTATTGTATGACTAACTGCATCCATACCTGCGATAATTGAGTTGAAGCCTGTTGACAGAAAAGTGGAGGAAATATTGCCAACCCAATCAGTCTGTGTATGTCTATATGCGCTGTGCTGATTCATGCCTAATTACATCCTAATACAGCTCTCCGCAAATGTTAAGTTCGGGTACCGGTTTACCACAATCCGATGGTTTTTCTTATGGAGAAGGGTGTTTGTCTCTGGGTGGTGAATTCTAAAGCAGTTATCCTGCACTCTCGTAGGATTACTCTCCGCCTAGGTTCATGCACCCCGGAGGCGTGTATCATTACCTCCAGATTACCACAAGGGTCTGCAATCTCGCCTGAGCTATTTAATGTTTACACCAGTGAGATTGCAAGCATTGAAGCACCAGAGATTGGAAGTATATTGACATTTGCAGATGATGTCCTTTCATATAGAAAGGGGAGAGAAAGGGTGCAGAAAACAACCAGCTAATCAAACTGAATGTATCTCTTTATGTATTGCCCAGCGTCTATTTCAGTAATTCCTTCGTTCTCCGTGAACCTATTGGCCTTCTTGTTTGCAGTATTTTCCACTGTATTATAATTGGTCTGAATTTATATAATTTGTGCCGTGTGTGTGTGTGTGTGTGTGTGTGTGTGTGTGTGTGTGTGTGTGTGTGTGTGTGTGTCATCAAGCGAACCCACTCCGACTACTGAGGTACTTGTATATAATTTACGTCCCAAGTCAAGGACAGAAGTTGACATGTTAGTCCAGTGTAGGGGTCGAACGCATTACCTCGGCATCAACACACCGGAAGTCTAAGAGCGAGTGCTCTTATCCATACTGGCATGCTGACACCCATTCTAAGAGTCTTGTAGTGTTGCAGTTAGGGTGTCTTTTCTTCCACTGTTTCTCAAGACTGACTACAGAATGGTAGCATGTTCAGAACATTCTCTTTCTTTGGAAAAATCTTTATTGTTGGCCTGATTGTCAATGCTTCTACTCCTGCTTTAAAGTTACTTCAGTATAGTCCAATAACCAGTTGAGTAGTGATTCCAATTGATTATTGGGGGTACTATATTACCCCTTTTTGTACTGGTATATCTGTACTGGTGTGTGTGCATTCAGTCGTTGGGCTTTTGTTTTTCATTCTAATATCTTCTTCTTCTTCGTTCATCCGTAGATCTCCACATTTAAGTCTCTATAAACGGTCTTTTGTCACTCAAGGCAGGAATATGCTCCTGGCTATTATAGGTTTACTTTTTTTCGCTTTAAACTCAAGCTTAGTCCATTCACCTGCTAATACTACTAATAGTTGCTGCACTAGTGAGTGCACTGAATTGATATATATTATATATATAGGACCAGCCGGTTTGCCTGGCCGAGGGGTTAGCAGCTTTCTCCGTTAATCCCGAATATTCTCGTAGTCAACGTGAGCGGACGAGAATTAGAAGTGGTTCGAGTCACGCTAGTGACTTATGAGAGTATGCAGCCGGTCGCTCAGAAAGTCGTCGCGTGCTGATGAGCGTAATCTAGCCTAGGAATCAACATACAGCTGAAAGATGCTGGTGTTGACCGCAATATCCTGAAACAGGATGGAAACGCGGGAAAAAAAAAAAAAAAATATATATATATATATATATATATATATATATATATATATATATATATATATATATTGGAGAAATGGATGCATAATTTCTCTTAGAATAATAATTTAGTGTTTTAAATTACTGAAAATTGATCAGATAGGATGCTTGTTGTGGAAAATGAGGAGCGCATTGCTTGTCTAAATTAGCTACCAGCAGAAGCGATTCAGTTATGTGCGACTTGACTTTCTGTGCTCTGACATATTTTGTGAGAGCACCGTTTATTCTAAAGACATGCCTCCGGCAAACGCAAACAAGAAGAGTTCATGAATTCTGAAATAGTGCACTCTAGTCAAACGCCAATATAGCGTCATTAAAGGACACATGTATATTTGCCTACGCTCATGATTACATTAGCCAACCGTTTATACACTTGAAGTAAAGTCACGTAAAAAGGTAAGTAAAGGACCCTCTTACGCACCTTGAGGTGTATTGTGTATATGGTGCGCTGGTGTCGTATTTGTGTGTGCAGATCGGCACTGGATGGGTGGTGTAGTCAATATCACGTCGTCCGACATTATATACATATATATACGAAGACATTTTCTGGTTCGCATTTTAGGCTGGGTCGTCCATTGAGTCAAGGTCAATTTATTAAAACAGTGGTTCTCAACCTTTTTTGGCCCGTGTCCCCCTTCACCATATTTTCAGAACGTCATCCCCCCCCCCTTTCGTATTTCCTACTTAAAATCCCCCCTCCCTCCCCTACACAGTATACGTAATAATGGAAGCACATACTAAAACAAGTATAGACGTCCACATAAAACGTGATTTGTGGGTCTACTTACTTTATAAAATGAATTTTAGAAGGGTGAGACGTACAGAACCGTAAAGTATGAAGGGAAAAACAAGATCAAGTAACCGGTTCTTGTATTAATACGATCTTGAAATAATCTTCATTTCTCCCCCCCCCCCTGGAAACCCCAAAAATCCCCCCTGGCGGGGGGGGGGGGACTCCCCACCGGTTGAGAACCACTGTATTAAAATACCCGCATCAAAAGCCGCGTACTTCGTGCATATTATCTATAATCTTTAACATGACACAGAAATATAGTTCAATGTGCAATGTCACACCACCTGAGCCCTAACCTAATTCATACATCACGCTTTCATATTTAAATTAATTGCCCAAGATTATCTACCTTTGGGGTCATGTCTATAGATTGGACGAATAGATACATCAGCATTGCCTACAGAGAATGGCGCGGGAGGGAGTGGCCTAAGGATCTGACCGACGCTCAATACTCCGAGGAAAGACCAGACGGACTGCAGCTGGTACTGTTAATATCTGGAATCTGCTGGTTGTTGGAGATGAGGATGGATCGCGTATGGGAAGTACCTCAGAAGGCGAAGTGCGTTCGCCTGATGGCGAGGGACACTAGTAAATGGGAAAGTTAATCCGCACGCAAAAATCAGGCAAGTGCACTAGAGGAAGTAGGACAAGTATGGACTACGCTTGAGTTCAAGGCGAGCGAACGCAAAACAAAAAGAACACACACACACACCCACCCACCCACACACACACACACACACACACACACACACACACACACACACTTTACTTCTCATAATTGAATTCTGTCTTCTTCTACTTCTTTCGTTCGCTTGAGATGTGTCTATGCCTGCAATGCTGCTTTAATTCTTACATTATCGTTGTTGTCATATACATCTCAGGCTACCTCTGACATTTGGATTGTCTGAATTCTTACATTATCGTTGTTTTCATATACAGCATAATCTACCTCTCACTTTTGGATTCTTTCTTTATTCTAACATTATCTTTACCTCCATTAACAGTATAATTTACGTCTCACATTGGGAAACTGTCTTTATACTTACATTATCGTTGCTTTCATTTACAGCATAATTTATATTTCACGTATGGATCGTCCCAGTTCTTATATTTTCTTGTTTGCATACACAGTGAGGAGAGCCTGGCCGAGTGGTTAAGAACGCCGGGTTCTCCTTCAGGAGACCCGCTTTCGAATCCTCTGTAAGGTGTGGGATTTTTTTCTGTCTGGGGCAAAAAGAACATCCTAACATGAACAGTTCGCGGCAACTGCACTAGCCAGGCGGCCTAAATTCCTCAGGCTCAAAGATCCCCCCTCCCCCCTGCCATACACTGAAAGGTACTACAAGCAGTGGATGACAGACAGCATATTCAGCATAATTTACCTCCCACAACATAATTCTGTCTTCATTCTTACATTATCATCTTTTAAGCAAAGTATTGTCCATTAAGTTGTTTCTAATGACTGCACATATAGATCAAAGTGAAGAATCGGTCGTAACCAGTATGGGAATTTTCACAGTGTAAAAGTGTTGACTCTTCAAGTTATATTAATTTTATAGATCAAACTGGCATCAGTTAAGGATAAAGGTTTAAAAGATGAGGATCTTTGCACCTGGTTTTACCCCATCTGGCCCGATTTCTCTTCGCAATATGGCAAGTCGTCTGCCGAGAACATCGCATACAAGTTTTTGTGTTATACTACGTATCGTCGTAGTAAGATTTCCTGCCGCCGAGCTTCTAGGGAAGTGCGCATAGAAGCACGAAGTAAGAGGCCCGTGTTCGCGTTAAATATCCCCCGATAAATGGACACCGGAAAGCGCTGCCCAGGCTCATTCTCAGATTAGAAAGCCTTCCCATTAACTTAGACGTGGAAATGGCCGATAGGATAAGGGCGCTCGCTCTTAAACTTCCGCTGCTGGTTAGGTATTCGATTTAACACCCACACCGGCATTAAGTTGCACTTAAACGTTGCGTTCTCATTCAGAAAGCAATGGCAAGCTACTGAACGTAAAACTACCTAGAAGATCAACCAGGCGGTAATCGCAGCGTCCTACAAAAGACAAAAACACATGATTTACCCACACATTTATTTATTACACTAGTGCTGGTGAGAGCCGAGGGGTAGCGTAGTGGCCTGTAGGCAATGTGCGGGTTCGAGTTTTTATAATTGATCTGGGTTCCTATGACGACCCAACCTTAAACGGTACTGGAAATGTTTTAGGAAAGTAAAGACGGCTGGCGTGATACTGACGTCATAACCCAACCAGTGCCGATTGGTCTTTAAAAATATGGGTCTAGCACCACGTGACCGATGCGCCGTACGGCGTATAAAAGGATTATTTTACATTACCCCATATGGACAACAATCAGCTTCGGATTACTAAGCCTGTTAGGGTAGACCCAGGACTATCATTCTGAGCCGGTGATGTGCCCTACTATAACTTCTCCTTGAAGTTGAACGGGGTAGGGGTAATGGTGAAATCTAAATCGAATATGTGCGATTGTGGTGTTCAAATCCTGGGATGTTCGACGATGCTACTAACTTAGTGCATTGTACTGAGAACTGCCTTGTGTGACCTGTGAGGAAACTCGAGCATCTGAGGTGATAGTGATCAGTGATAGTGATCTTTGACAAACTAAACCAAACCAAGTTAATAACCGTATATGCTGGTGGTTATGGCATGCATGGGTTTCTTTCATGAGCCCCAGTTGGTGGCTGTAGTACATATGTGTGTCTTTCATGAATGTCACTTGGTGGTTTGCCTGGAGAGAATGGTGCTGCGGGGAGTGGCATGAGGATCTGGCCTACACTTAAAACTCCGAGGAAAGACCAGGCAGACATTTAATTAGAATGCTACTGGTGTCATTAGTATCTGGACTCTTCTCTGGCTGTTGTAGATTATGACGGGTCGCGTATAGAAATGTTTCCAATTCTGTAATGTCAGTTATTGACTCAACTCAATTCAACTCAACTTAGTGGCTATGGCATATAAGTGTGTCTTTCATGAATGACACTTACCTGCGCTGACTTTTATGGATTTATTGCCCTGTACACGATCTATGATAGGTTGGCTGGTTGGTTGTGAATCATTGGAATACCGTGGGTTTTAATTGTCACGTCCGATGCTTTGACGTCAGATTCCCCTGAGGCTTGAAAAGTGCGTGCATCTGTCTGAGAGAAGTTGGAGTAGAGTCCCTCCTCCCGACCTGGTGCTGAAGTAGCATCTATCTGAGAGAGGTTGTTGTAGAGTCCCTCCTCCCCACCTGGTGCTGAAGTTGCATCTATCTGAGAGAGGTTGGAGTAGAGTCCCTCCTCCCCACCTGGTGCTGAAGTAGCATCTATCTGAGAGAGGTTGGAGTAGAGTCCCTCCTCCCCACCTGGTGCTGAAGTAGCATCTATCTGAGAGAGGTTGGAGTAGAGTCCCTCCTCCCCACCTGGTGCTGAAGTAGCATCTATCTGAGAGATGTTGGAGTAGAGTCCCTCCTCCCCACCTGGTGCTGAAGTAGCATATCTGAGCGAGGTAGGTGTAGAGTCCCTCCACCCGACCTGGTGCTGAAGTACCATCTATCTGAGAGAGGTTGGTGTAGAGTCCATCCTCCCCACCTGGTGCTGAAGTAGCATATCTGAGCGAGGTAGGTGTAGAGTCCATCCTCCCTACCTGGTGCTGAAGTACCATCTATCTGAGAGAGGTTGGAGTAGAGTCCCTCCTCCCCACCTGGTGCTGAAGTAGCATATCTGAGCGAGGTAGGTGTAGAGTCCCTCCACCCGACCTGGTGCTGAAGTACCATCTATCTGTGCGAAGTTGTTGTAGAGTCCCTCCTCCACACCTGGTGCTGAAGTAGCATATCTGAGCGAGGTTGTTGTAGAGTCCCTCCTCCCCACCTGGTGCTGAAGTAGCATATCTGAGCGAGGTAGGTGTAGAGTCCCTCCACCCGACCTGGTGCTGAAGTACCATCTATCTGAGCGAGGTTGTTGTAGAGTCCCTCCTCCCCACCTGGTGCTGAAGTAGCATATCTGAGCGAGGTTGTTGTAGAGTCCCTCCTCCCCACCTGGTGCGGAAGTAGCATATCTGAGCGAGGTAGGTGTAGAGTCCATCCTCCCCACCTGGTGCTGAAGTAGCATATCTGAGCGAGGTTGTTGTAGAGTCCCTCCTCCCCACCTGGTGCGGAAGTAGCATATCTGAGCGAGGTAGGTGTAGCGTCCCTCCTCCCCACCTGGTGCTGAAGTAGCATATCTGAGCGAGGTTGTTGTAGAGTCCCTCCTCCCCACCTGGTGCGGAAGTAGCATATCTGAGCGAGGTAGGTGTAGAGTCCATCCTCCCGACCTGGTGCTGAAGTACCATCTATCTGAGAGAGGTTGGAGTAGAGTCCCTCCTCCCCACCTGGTGCTGAAGTAGCATATCTGAGTGAGGTAGGTGTAGAGTCCCTCCTCCCGATCTGGTGCTGAAGTACCATCTATCTGAGAGAACGAACGAACGAACAAACTTTATTTTCAAAGGGTTAAGAATTGGGCACACAGGCCCGTCTAACATTCTGCCCTTGGTGTAGAGTCCCTCCTCCCCACCTGGTGCTGAAGTAGCATCTATCTGAGCGAGGTTGTTGTAGAGTCCCTCCTCCCGACCTGGTGCTGAAGTACCATCTATCTGAGCGAGGTTGTTGTAGAGTCCCTCCTCCCCACCTGGTGCTGAAGTAACATCTATCTGAGAGAGGTTGGAGTAGAGTCCCTCCTCCCCACCTGGTGCTGAAGTAGCATCTATCTGAGCGAGGTAGGTGTAGAGTCCCTCCTCCCCACCTGGTGCTGAAGTAGCATCTATCTGAGAGAGGTTGGAGTAGAGTCCCTCCTCCCCACCTGGTGCTGAAGTACCATCTATCTGAGAGAGGTTGGAGTAGAGTCCCTCCTCCCCACCTGGTGCTGAAGTAGCATCTATCTGAGCGAGGTAGGTGTAGAGTCCCTCCTCCCGACCTGGTGCTGAAGTACCATCTATCTGAGCGAGGTTGTTGTAGAGTCCCTCCTCCCGACCTGGTGCTGAAGTAGCATCTATCTGAGAGAGGTTGTTGTAGAGTCCCTCCTACCGACCTGGTGCTGAAGTACCATCTATCTGAGAGAGAGGTTGGTGTAGAGTCCATCCTCCCCACCTGGTGCTGAAGTAGCATCTATCTGAGAGAGGTTGTTGTAGAGTCCCTCCTACCGACCTGGTGCTGAAGTACCATCTATCTGAGAGAGGTTGGAGTAGAGTCCATCCTCCCCACCTGGTGCTGAAGTACCATCTATCTGAGAGAGGTTGGTGTAGAGTCCCTCCTCCCCACCTGGTGCTGAAGTAGCATCTATCTGAGCGAGGTTGGTGTAGAGTCCCTCCTCCCGACCTGGTGCTGAAGTACCATATCCACGGACACCTTGTTTCAGAGCCTACTCTCATCTCTCCAAGCTCAGTGGTGTGTGCAAGGCCGGTGCTGGAACTTCACATCTTCGTGTGTGTGTTGGGGGGGGGGGGGAGGGGGGTATTTGGATTTAGCGTGTCAATTCTTTTAAGCACATCACATACGGACTGGCTGAGATTAGGCAAAGTTTGGTCATGTTTCCGTCACAGGTTTCAGGTTTTACATTCTCATCTGACTCTAATTGCCCAGAGAAAAGAATTGTGACCGTCTAAGTTCGTGGACTTCTAGAGCCCATATGTTGGATGTAGGCTCCTGCAGTTTCTGAGCAACTGGCAGAGGGTCAATGATCTTTTCAGCGGGCCGGGATGTGAGCGACTTTTTCCTAATCACCCGCCTTATGATGATTCTGCTATGTATATGGTGAGGTTGTCGTAAGTATAGGGTGCATTTTAATGACTGTGTTTTTTTTTTAAATATTGCCGTTCCAAGTTTTGTATTCACCCTCTGTGGAGTTCATGCAACATAAAAGGTAAATACAAAACTTGGAACGGCAATATTTTCAAAAAACCCACAGTCATTAAAAATACATTCTGCATTAAACAGTGTGGTTTGTAGTATATATATTATTACTACGTCTTTTATGTTCCCCAAGCTATCATTAGCTCAGTCTGGAAATGTAATGACAATAAACATTCTTTGAACCTTAAAGGGCATTAGGTCAGCTATTTAAGGCCAGTATTTCTGAGCGTTCCTGGCTGGAGATCAGCAAATGTGGCCAGGTTTCCCAAATTATTTATTCCCTTTTGTTCTAGTAAATATCTTAACAAAATTATTTAGTTCCCTTTATCCTGGTTAATTACCATATTGATTGTCCTTTGTCCTAGTAATTATTTACCATATTAATTATTGGTCTTTGAATAACGAATACATAAACAATAGATTTACGATTTATTGCCTGGCATATTTCGCTACATCTCGTCAGGTACATAGCCTACTGTAACACAACGAAACGTTGCCGTTCCTGGATATCCTAAGGAGACGTAGAGTAGACGGCACAATTCAAAGATCGGTGTGCCGTGAAGAAACATGGACTGGCCAATTCTTAAATTTGCATAGCTTCGCACATGTCCAGTACAAACGGTGCTTAGTACGGACCCTGTTTGACCATGCTAGGAAGCTATGCACCCAGGACACACTGACAGAGGAAATGGAAATTCTGAAGAATGTCTTACACCTGAATGGGTACTCCACAAGATTTATAAAGCGACACTGCCAACAGCCAAAACCAAAATCAGACGTAACTTCAGTCTCTAAACTCAAGGTATTTATTCAGCTAACCTTTCGAGGGGATGACGTAATGCAACGTCTACAGGACCGGCTCATTACAACAGTCGGCAGAACATTCTATGCTGTAACTCCAGTTATTAGGTACAGAACCACACCTATTCCCACCCCAGCAATACAAGAATCTACCCCTCTGTACGCCACATCTAATTGAATTTACCAATTCACATGCAGGTGCGAGTCTACATACATCTGCAGAACAGAGCGGCAATTACACAGTAGGGTTGTTGAACACATACGAAACTGGATTGACAAGATACTACACACAAGCGATGGGATCATGGGAAGGCTGACAACCACAGTTATAAACTTCCGGCGTCGTCCATTGCACGTCATGTCTTTGAACCCGGTCATGTAATTGATAGAGCAACGCTTTTCGCGTGTTGTTTCATACACAAAATAGTCGTTTATTAAAGTTTGCAGAAGCGATAATGATTAATCTACATTGGTCAATTTTGTGCAAACAGAAAGACATGATAGCCATTTAAAAATTGCCATGGTAAACAAATAATATTACTGTGCGAACATGTGTATATTTCAGCTTGGAAGACGTATCAAGTGATTTTACTATATGTCATATGACTTCTGCAGTATGTACCTGAAGAGATGCAGCGAAATATGCCAGGCAATAAATCGTACAATACATGGTTTATGTCTTCGTTATTCAAATTCACTACGGGAAAACATTGTTTTTATTTTTCTTTGTTTTAGTAATTATTTTAACATATTCACTTTATAGCTAGCAATAAGTTTAGACATAACCTACACCTAAATGTGACGAGAAAAGGCGGATAAATTGCCCTATGTCCAGCTGACAATTTTACAGATAATATCAAGATATGACCAGAGTGCAGATTTGCAGAATGTACAACCACGACACCGAATAGAAACTGCTAGACATCCACTGCCAGTCTCCGTGGCGAAGGTTATACGGACGCGGTTCGTAATCCCGCTGACCCGCGTTAGAAGAACAGCTGTGCGTGATATGATAGCACTGGGTTTTACAGAACTGGTATGGGAGCCTGTCGTTCAGAACGCAATGGCAAACTACTGAACGTAAACTTGCCAAGACATCAACAGCAGTAAAATGATGGTTTTGACAGCGATGTTCTGTAAAAGGATATCCCCCCCCCCCAAAAAAAAAAAAAAAAAATATTCATTACCGCTAACCATCACTGCGGAGATAGTACTAGTTGATGATGAAACTCGAAGACTCGAAGGTGCTCTTCTACATCAGACATGGCGGGATGGGGACGCCGGGTGGGGCGGGGGTGTGGGAGGAGGGAGGGGGAACATAACGTCTTTTAAGAGTTAACATAAACTGGAATATATTGGAGTAGATACAAGTTACGTTTTATTATACATAGTTTGCAAAATGTTTCATTTTACATGGTTTCCAAAATGTTTCGTTGAACAAAAATTCACAATAGTTCAATTGTCACGGTTCCCCAAAATGTTTCACCGTTTCTTCTTTGGAAGAATTAACATCTATTGAAGTAGATAAGTTACGTTTGATTGTACATAGTTTGCGAAATGTTTCATTTTACAATGGTTTCCAGAAGTTTTCGTTGAACAAAGATTTTCCAAATGTTCACTTTACATAGTTCCCCAAATGTTAACTTTACAGTTTCCCCAAAACTATTTTACTTTACATAGTTTCCCCAAATGTTTCACTTTACAGAATTCCCCCCCCCTCCCCCTCCCCATGTTCATTAAGTCTGCAAATTATTTCACTTTATATAGTCTCTTAAATGTTCCATTTTACAATGTCCCCAAAAAGTTTCACTTTTACAATGTCTCCAAAATGTTTCATTATACAATGTCTCCAAAATGTTTCACTACAATGTTTCAAAAATGTTTCATTATATAGGGTGGGGCAAAATGATCTGACACATTTGTAACTTTAATCAAACTAAATTAGAATAAATGAACAAAAATGTATTTTAATTTGTCAAATATACACATGATGCCATTTTGTTTTATGTTGTTTGAATAATGCAAAAGAGTATTTTTATTTCCTTTATTTACAATATCGTTCAGAGTTGACGGTCACTGTAACACTGTCTTCTTCAAAAAAGTACGGACCCAGAATGCCAAATTCTGCTATCGCACACCATACAGTTACATGAGGACTGTGCAAGGGGCGTTCGTGTAACTCATGAGGTTTGTTTTGGGACCAAGAGCGGAAATTTTGCTTATTCACGCTTCCACACAAATGAAAATGGGCCTCGTCACTGAAAATCACAATAGCAGTACGGGGAACCTGTTGTTGAATATCCCCACACAAATCATTATTGAAACAACATAAAACAAAATGGCATCATGTGAACATTTGATAAACAAAAATACTTTTTTGTTCATTTATTTTAATTTAGTTTTATTAAAGTTACAAATGTGTCAGATCATTTTGCCCCACCCTGTACAATGTCTCAAAAATGGTTCACTATACAATGTCTCAAAAATGGTTCACTATACAATGTCTCCAAAATGTTTAACTTTACATAATCTCCTAAATGTTTCACTTACAATGTCTGCAAAATGTTTCACTCTACATAGTCTCTGAAATGTTTTCCTTTACACAGTCTCTAAAAATGTTTCACTTTACAATGTCTCCCAAATTGTTCCCTTTACATAACCGCTAAAAATGTTTTACTTTACATAGTCTCTAAAAATGTTTCACTTCACATAGCTTCTAAACATGTTTTACTTTACATAGTCTCTAAAAATGTTTCACTTTACATAGTCTCTAAGCATGTTTCACTTTACAATGTCTAAAAAATGTTTCGCTTTACATAGTCTGCAAAAATGTTTCATCTTACATTCTATAAAAATGTTTCACTTTACATAGTTTCCCAAATGTTTCCGTTTGCAATGTCTCTAAACATGTTTCATTTTACAATGTCTTCAAAATGTTTCACTTTACATCATCATCCAGTGCCTTGCCGACTGGGGTGGGCGATCATACCTCTCCACAAAATATGATCTCTGACTCGTGGATCAACAGCCTGTGTTGACTCCCTTCCGTGCCATGACAATAGACTGTCAAGAATCTTCTCACTCTGTCTTCCTCTAGCTCTCTTTCTGAAAATCTTTCCAGTTGTTCACTTTACATAGTCTCTAAAAATGCTTCATTTTACAATGTCTCCACAAATGTTTCACTTTAAATAGTCTCTAAAACTGTTTCCACTTTACATAGTTTCCAAAAATGTTTCATTTTACAATGTCTCCAAAATGTTTCACTTTACATAGTTTCCAAAACTATTTCACTTTACATAGTCTCTAAACACTTTTCACTTTACAGTCTCCAAACGATTAAGGGATTTAACTGTACTTAGTCTCCAAAACGTTTCAGAGATTTGACTACACGTGTGACATTTCTTCGTCCCGTAAAATGGAACGTGTTTTTTCCGAAATGTTTATGGATTAAGTGTGTTTTTTGTGGTGAAATGGAGTTCGGACCGTGCAACGGAGTTCGTGCACGCGCGCCCGGACTTCCCTCGGCGTATCATCGGCGCCCGGTGGCGATAGTTAAGCCTAACACGACGACCAGGCGACCCGCAAGGACACAGCGTTGGAAGTGGGCAGGCGTGCGCAGAAGGCGTTTAAAATATGAAAAATTGGGTATCGGAAACGTTCGAGTACTGTACTGGAACTGTGCATCATTTAGTCAACGCCGACCCATTCTTGAAAAACTACTCTACGGAAACGATATTGTAGTCTTCCAAGAAACACAGCTCGGCGACGGAACAGTCAATGTCGCGGGATTTCAGGGATTCTTTAACGGCACCTCGGACAGGCCATTCTGGTCCGCGACAACATACTAGTGTCTGAGATCGATATGTCTTCCTGGAACAGTGATGCCCTGCAAGTGCAGGCATTAAGAATAATGACGCCAGTGCAGCTTGTAATCGTCAACGTTTATGCGCGAAATGGGAAGGTCGACGTGCGACAATGGCAGAGTTTATTAAATATGGATGAAAGGCATATTATCTACTGTGGGGACTTCAATGCCAGAGGCAGTCAATGGGGGAATTGCATCACCAATAGACAGGGAGAAGATCTGGAGGACGCCCTGGCATCTGCTGCCCTAATCTGTCTGAATGATGGGAAGGTCACTAGAATAGCCACTCGACCAGGTGATTCTGACAGCGTTATTGACTTGGCTCTGGTGTCGCCCACCATCGCACCAAGGTGCCGGTGGGGCACACTGGGATACCACGATAGTGACCACTACCCTTGTGTCATCCTGATCAAGAAAGACAGGGCCATGAGTCAAAGAAACAAGACAAATGCCTTCCCGTACGACAACACTGGTCAAGACGCCATAAGCAAGATCAGAAGAAGAAAACTAACTTCCTCCCGCAGGAGACAAGAAAGATGGTTGCAGCCACCATGGTGGAATGGAGAGGTCGAGAAGGCATGGCTGGGAAAGAGGCAGGCTGTCAAAGACTGGCAAAAGGCCAGAAAGGCTAACATGCTACAGGTTGAGTTGGCAAACCTGAAGACTGAGGTCGATAGGACGACGACTTTATTCAAATCCTGCGCCAAACAGGCCAAGACCGAAAAATGGGACGAGTTCTGCAGGAAGGTGTGCTCCGAGCGATCTCTTACGACGTTCTGGCGCCTCCATAAGAGCATGAACGGTGCCGCACAACGTAGGGGTATTCCAGACTTTCAAGGCACAGACCTCACATGGAAAAATTCGGATGCGGATAAAGGTAAGGCCCTTTTTGCACGCTACATAGAACAGACTGACCAGAAAGACGAGCCCGCCAGACAGAGGACCACAACGACACTATCTCAGTTGTGCGAGGGGGTCGGGACAGACGAAGAATGGATAATCACAGCTGAGATGATGCGTGCGATGCTCAAGAAATCACCTAACACCGCCCCAGGCCCAGAAGGCATCCGATATGGTGACCTAATGGTGATATTAGATGATGACATGGAAGAACTGGCCAGAGAATTCAACACCAGTATCCAGAGGGGTCAGATCAAAGAAGAATGGCTACACAGCTACTTGCTGCCGCTGCCAAAACCGAACAAAGACCATTCCAAGATAAGCGGCTACAGAATCATTACGATGCAGAACACTGCGGGCAAGTTACTGGAGAAAATTGTAGCACACAGACTTGCTTGTGACTTGGAACAACTCAGCTGCTTCCCGCCCACACTTGGAGGGTACAGACGCAATAAAGAGTCATGGCTGAATGCGGCGGTGTTCGCTCAAGATGTTTACGAAGGATTTCAGGTCAGAGAAGAGACATATGCGGCCGCCATAGACTTAGAGGACGCATATAACAGAGTATCTTTCGAGCACTTGATGCAAACCCTCCTCAGGCTGAAAGTGCACCCTTACCTTGTACGATGGATAGCTGCAGTTCTGCTCCAAAGGAAGGTGATGCTAAGATGCTGGAGCTGGTCTTCTGAGCCGATAACGATATGTCCAGGTTTGCCGCAGGGTTCACCACTGTCACCAGTACTATTCAACGTGTATACGGTGTCGATCACTGAACAACAGTTGGACGGGAGGGGTAGGACTCTGTCATTCGCTGACGACATCCTCGTGTATCGACAGGGTCGAGATAGACAGGCGGTTGCCAATGATATGCAGGGCGAACTAGATCGTATTTCCTCATGGTGTGCTGATGGCGACGCCCTTGTCAACCCTGCAAAGGCATCGGTTACATGGTTCTCCCTAAACAACCATATTGTGAAAACAGACCTGCCGGCAGTAAGAATGGATGGGGGAATTTTGAGTAGAACCCAGTCAATGACATATCTTGATCGCAGCCTGTCCTTCAGAGATCATGTCGATTATGTCATAATGAAGGCTCGAAAAGGTTTGTCAGCAATGAGAGACATGGCGACTGCCAATATCGAGCAAAGACTGCTAATACTTCTGTTCCAAGGACTTGTGCTTTCACGCATCGAGTATGCCCTGGCCATCCTCACTGTCAGCCCTACACAGATTGGAAGACTTGAAAAGGTACAAAACGAAGCCATGCGCATCATTTTGGGCTGCACGAGAGACACCAGCTGTGTAGCAATGAGATACCTCCTTGACTTCCCGACAATGGAACACAGGATCAAGATCTGGAGAGCTCGTGCATACTTAAAAATAAGTGCAGATGAGCAGCACCCTCTGCATGACGCTATATTCAGAGAAAAGGGTGACAGGCTAAAGAGGGGCAAGTCATGGATGGGTCGGGCGGAAGATGTCGTCAGACAGGTCTGCAGTCTTACCAGTATCAACCCCGGCAAGGAATGGGTGCCGGTGCCTCCAGCTTTTAAGTGCACTTTCTCCTGCATTATAACACTTGACAGACGGTGCAGAGAGCAGAACCCTGCCGCTGTCAATGCAGAGGTTAACGCGCTCATTTATGAACACTCAGATAGCCCCGAAGTGCTCATCTATACAGATGGATCTGTTGTAAAGCAGCAGAGAAGTGCGTGGGCATTTACAGCCCGTTCAGCGGGCCGAACCGTACAAGAATCCAGTGGTGCCCACTCTATGACCACGAGCAGCATGACGATGGAGGTGATGGCAGTTACACAGGCTTTCATATGGCTGGAATCACAACATTATACCAACGTGTGTGTACTAAGTGATTCAATGAGCATGATTCAGAAGGTCGAAGCTGGACTGAGTCGCTGCGGAAGTCTGTTGTCCGTAAAGTCACCTTCATCTTCGTCCCGGGACATGCGGGAGTCGAGGGAAATGAACGAGCTGATAAACTGGCTGGCTCTGCACCCCCTGTAGATGGCCAGCCCATGGATCGTGCCGATGTTATTAACGTCCTCAAAGATATGGCGAGAACAGAGGACTTTGACGTCAGTGATTCCACATCGCTGTCCAGGATGAAAGACTTGGGAGTAAGAATCGGCACAGCCAGACGCGAGAGGTACATCGGGTAAACAAAGCGCCTAGTCAACCAACACAGAATTGGCACTATTAGCCACCGGACGCTGATGCATATGCTGGGGGGAGGATCTGAGCACCTATGGACATGTCCGGAGTGCAATGAAGATACCCAACTGATAACTGATAACTGATAACTGACTACACGTGTTCTGTTGCTGCGAGTGTAAAGGCAGGTAGATTAATGCACAGACTAGATCTGTGGTTCTCAACCTCTTTACCCATGCACACCATATGTTCAGAATGCCGTCTCCCCTCCCCCCTTTTCGTATTTCCTCTCTATAAATCCCCCCTACACTGTATATGTAAAAATGGAAGCTAAATTTAATAACACGTGTTAGAACACATCTAAACGTCTACATAAAACGTGATTTGCAGGTCTATTTACGTTATAAAACGAATTTAAGAAGAGCTAGATGTACAAAACCGTAAAGTATGGGGGGGGGGGGGAACAAACAATACCAAGTAATCGGTTCTTGTCCTAACGCGATCTTGAAATAATCTTACCCCCCCCCCCACAAACACCCCCCCACCCCATGGAAACCCTAAAATTCTTCCCTGGGGGTGCGGCGGGGGTCCCCACCGGTTGAGAACCACTGGACTAAATGTCATGCCATAACATGTGTGTGCTCGAAGAGTGATTCCACACAGATACATCACGGCCGTTCGCCCTAACAGTCACCATGTGGTGTTCATACTAACATTTATTTAAAAAAAAAAAAAAAAAAAACAATACCCAGTCTTACCGAGGTTCTAGAACTCATTCTAACCCATAAGCCAGCCTCACATTTCCGAATTTTTGATATAGTCTCTAAGGTGACATGAAGAATCCCGGTTTGGTTGGTAACAATAGCTTTTAATTTTTATGTTCCCGAATGTGCCCAGTAATCTTTTAATCTTGACCCTCTTCCTTCTACTTTTAGGAGTCCCAATCAATATTTGTGAATTTGATTATGTGCTGATTGAAACTTATTCTTCGGAAGATAATATCTTGGTTTCCTCTTAATTTCTTTACGCCTTGGGTGGTTTGTGACTTCCGCCTTTGACATTACTTTCCGGCCGTTAGGACAAATGATGCACTGTTCTGCTCAAATCCACTTATTCTAGCGGATACTCTGTCCTTCTAACTGCGTTTGCCACACTTTTATGCATTCCTGATCCACCACCATTTATAGTTGCAGCTTTGTCTATCTCTACATCGAACTAGCACCATGATGACATTTTTCACACTGTCCAGCACTTGACACGACATGACACCCAACACGGAGAACAATTATGTATCGTCGGCAAGCATTTAGTTTCTTCTTGTCCCCACCAATCTGTAACTCAGCTGCGCTGTGTGTACATCACAACACAGCCTTTGGACATCTAGTTCGTGTTCTATTCTAATGCTTTGGATTTTCAGCACAATGTGTGTACGAGTGACTTGTATTGAACGTACGGTAGCAATGCTTGGCCATTGAAATCACGGTTGTCCAAATAGGACTTGTATAAATGATTCCTATTCAAGTTTGTCTACTCGATTGTGTCCTAAAAACCTCCAGTATACACTTGGCAAGGCACTCATGGCGACATCATTGTAGACAAATGTTTGAATAAAATATCAACTCAGGCCATGCAATATTTTATCACTTGTGTGTGATGCAGTTACAAGAAATACATCTTGTTTCTGGGACACGGTAAGTTTTGCGTTTTACTTTTCTGTTCAGGAATTTGTTTCCTCTAATTTGTTGTTGTCTTAGTAATGTTTTACTTTTCTGTTCAGAAATGTGTTTCTTTACATTTGTTGTTTTAGTAATGTCTTACTTTTCTGTTCAGAAATGTATTTCGTCTCATTTGTTATTTTTTTAGTAATGTTTTACTTTTCGGGTTCAAAAATGTGTTTCTGTTCATTTGTTGTTTTAGTAATGTTTTACTTTTCTGTTCAGAAATGTATTTCCTTTTATTTGTTGTTTTAGTAATGTTTTACTTTTCTGTTCAGAAATGTGTTTCGTCGCATTTGATGTTGTTTTAGTAATGTCTTACTTTTTTGTTCAGAAATGTATTTCGTCTCATTTGATGTTGTTTTAGTAATGTCTTACTTTTTTGTTCAGACCTTTCTTTCCCCTTTCATTTGTTGTTTTAGCAGTTTTAATTTTCTGATCAGAAATGTATTTCGTCTCATTTGATGTTGTTTTAGCAATGTTTTAATTTTCTGTTCAGAAATGTATTTCGTCTCATTTGATGTTAACTTAGTAATGTCTTACTTTTCTGTTCAGAAATGTATTTCGTCTCATTTGATGTTGTTTTAGTAATGTCTTACTTTTCTGTTCAGAAATGTATTTCGTCTCATTTGATGTTGTTTTAGTAATGTCTTACTTTTTTGTTCAGACCTTTTTTCCCCTTTCATTTGTTGTTTTAGTAATGTTTTAATTTTCTGTTCAGAAATGTATTTCGTCTCATTTGATGTTGTTTTAGCAATGTTTTAATTTTCTGTTCAGAAATGTATTTCGTCTCATTTGATGTTATTTTAGTAATGTCTTTGGAGGTTGACGTAACCGAAACTTTCTCTGGTGACAGCGACGTTGTTGGTTCATTTCACACATTGGTCATTTGACCTGAAATGTTGACTGTTCGTCTTGACTTACGGGACATAACTTATATATACCCCAGAAGTCGGAGTGGGTTTTTCCTGATGGCGGGAAACACCCACTAGAAGTAGCAACTTTCACTGGTAGTAGTAGCACATGTGTGGACGACACTCGTGTTCAAAGCTAGGGAACTCAAAAAGGTAATGACTACGACAAAAGCCCGGTGTTTGAAAGCTTCTTCTTATAGTCCATGCCGTTTTGGGGTTGGTGGTCATGTCTGTCCCCAGCCTCTTTCTCGTGCGCTGTCAATCATTTGTGATACTGATGTATGCCAGGATGTCAAACTGCCCAGCATCGTCCCTCTTGGTCTTCTCCTTCCTTCCAACCTTCCCGTTGTGACGACATACTTCCCCCTTGTCGTGACATGCCCAAATAATGTGGACTATTTTCTTCTGATGCGAGTAACCAGTTCTCAATGCAAGTTAACTTCTTTCTGTATCGCTTTTTCTATCTAGCCATGGTGTTCCCATCATTCTTCTATACAACCAGATCCCCGCAGCCTGCACATGGTTGGTTCCTCGCATGTCTGCTAATTGTCCATGGTCCCATTCCTCTTGTGTGTTATAAAGTTACAAGAACAAAATCTCTTGTTTTTATTTTATTTTCAATTTAGTTTTAATACATGTTGATGATGAGGAGCGGCTGGTCGAGTGGCTAGAACGCCGGACTCTCCTTCGGGAGAACCGGGTTCGATCTCTCGGTAAGGTGTAGAGTTTTCTTCTGTCGGGGGCAAAAAGAAAATCTTAACCTGCACAGCTGGCGGCGACTGCACTAGCCAGGCGGCCTTAATTCCTCAGGCTCAAAGACACCCCCCCCCCCTCTGCTATACACCGCAAGGTACTATATTGGCAGTAAATGACAGTAACAGTTTAATACATGTTTCTGTAAATGTCAGCTCGTTGAAATTCTCTGACAACTTTGTATGTTTGTGTGGGTGCTTGAATCCCTGGACCAATATTTAATAACACGCTGCCAAATATATTTTGAGACATATTTCTGATTGCTATTAGTAAGACTGCTATTGTAATCGCAAAATTATCTATAATTTTAATAAGAATATTTTACAACAATTATTTTGTGTTTGCTATGCAGATAAGTGTAGCTTTCGTCTTGCATTTGGTTCATTTCCATTTGTTCTAGTTCTAATGCTTTCTAATTTTTTTTTTTTAAATTGGTGTTTTATAATTTAAAGATGACGTTTTAGCGTTTTGTTTGGAGTATTTTTTTTTTTGCATATCCTTTACAGGACATCGCTGTCAACACCAGCATCTTTCAGCTGAATGTTGATTTCTTGGCAAGATTACGCTCAGTAGTTTGCCATTGCTTTCTGAGCGGCCGGCTCACATACCCCGTAAGTTACCGATGCGATTTGAACCACTGCTGATTCTCACCGTCATCACGTTACCGACGAGAGTATACGAGATTACGGAGAAAAGTCATAACCTCTAAGCCACGAAGCCGGCATGTTTGGAGTATTACAATGATTAAATTAGTCAGTCTGTAGACTGGTTCACGTGACTGCACATTTTCCCCATCACATTGTTTTGAAATGTTTTCCTACCTTAATCCAATTCTCCTGGCTCTGCCGCTGTTGTGTGTAAATTGTCTGCGTGTGGTCTGCTTTACCTCCGCCTACCCGGTACACCGGCTTCCGTGATTATCATTTAAAGAGGAGAGAAAGTAACCGAATTGTGCCTAGAAACAGTCTGTAAATCACAAATATCATATATGCTATTTAGACAACATCTTAGAAAGTTGTATCGTGGATCTCACCGATAGTAACTACAGGAACCAGACTGATTACATCAAACATAACAAAGTTGTATCGCAGATCTCACCGATAGTAACTACAGGAACCAGACTTATTACATCAAACATAACAAAGTTGTATCGCAGATCTCACACGATAGTAACTACAGGAACCAGACTGATTACATCAAATACAACAAAGTTGTATCTCAGATCTCACACGATAGTAACTACAGGAACCAGACTGATTACATCAAACATAACAAAGTTGTATCGTGGATCTCACCGATAGTAACTACAGGAACCAGACTGATTACATCAAACACAACAAAGTTGTATCGCAGATCTCACACGATGGTAACTACAGGAACCAGACTGATTACATCAAATACAACAAAGTTGTATCTCAGATCTCACCCGATGGTAACTACAGGAACCAGACTGATTACATCAAATACAACAAAGTTGTATCGCGGATCTCACCCGATGGTAACTACAGGAACCAGACTGATTACATCAAACACAACAAAGTTGTATCGCAGATCTCACACGATAGTAACTACAAGAACAAGACTGATTACATCAAACACAACAAAGTTGTATCGCAGATCTCACACTATTATATGTCAGGACCTGAGGTTTGCGTGAGTATCCGTTGTCCCATGTCTGGCTTATTGGTGTGCAGACTGGTGGTTCCTCGCCGTACAGGCAGACACTCTCCGACTTCGGAGGAATCAACGATCCTACTGACTTTAGCCAGGACTCCAAAGGGACCTGTTGCCCAGAACGCTCGGCGAGGACGCGTCAATAGGTCTTGGCCAGTATAGAACCCAGCCCTAGTGCCTTGGAAACACCTCTGCGTCCCACTATCATGTTCGCAAGATCCTCCTGCGAATCGTCATGAATAAAATTGAAACTAAGCTAGTATATGAACAGTTCAGAAAGCAATGGCAAACTATTGAACGTAACACTTGCCTAGTACATCAACAGCAGCTGAAAATGCTGGTGTTGAATGCAACGTCCCGTAAGGGATACGCAACGAGTAAGCACAGACAAGTCACTGAAATTGTTCTGGCGACTACATAAAAGCATGAGTGGTGTATTCAAGAATAAGAGCATTTCTGACTTCCAAGGTGCTGACCTCATCTGGCAGAGGACTGACGAGGGCAAGGGCAAAGCCCTCTTTGAACGCTATCTAGAGCAGAGCAACCAGACAGACATGGGAGGCCAAAATCTGGCCACGGAGGTCACCTCAGACAGGTGCAAGGCCCAGAACACTTCGGATGAAGACACAGTGACAGTGAAAGAAATCAAGGCTGTGCTTCGACGATCAAAAAACAGCGCTCCAGGGGCCGATGGCATAAGATACGACGACATCAATAGGTGTACCGACAACGAGCTACAGAAACTAGCAGACATGTACAACAACAGTATAGGGAGTGCTAGCATCAAGGAGGAGTGGTTACACAGCTATCTGATTTCCTTGCCTGACAAGGACCACACAAAAATTCGGGGATATCGAATTATAACCATGCAGAATACAATAGGCAAGCTGCTGGAGAAGGTAATTGCCAGGAAAATATCAAACCAGCTGGAGAGGCAAGTATTTTCCCACCTACCTTGAATGGGTACCGTCCAAAAAGAGAAACCTGGACCAATGCAGCATTTTTTTGCCGATGATATCTATGAAGGTTTCCACTCAGGCATTGACACCTTTGCTGCAGCGATTGATCTTGAGGACGCGTACAACAGAGTACCATTGGATTTTTTAATGCTTCAGCTTCTTGAACTCAAAGTAAGTCCATTCCTCCTTAGTTGGATCGCTGCAGCCCTCTTCCAACGGAAAGTAGTTTTTAGATGTGGCAGTTGGACTTCGGAACCAACAAAAATATATCCTGGCCTAACACAGGGATCACCATTATCTCCGGTACTGTTCAACGCCTACACAGTGAGAATCATCAGTGAGCAGATCACTGGACCTGGCAGGACATTGTCATATGCCGATGATGTTTTAGTGTATCGTCAGGGTAAGGATAGAGAGCAGGTTGCTGTGGAACTACAAACCGAACTCAGTCGCATAAGTACTTGGTGTGATGAAGCTGTGGCAATGGTCAACCCAACAAAGGCAACAGTGACTTGGTTCTCGTTGAATAATCATATTGTCAACACTCCAACACCAACTGTAAAGCTGTGTTCAGAGACGGTGGAAAGAACGCAGACAATGAATTACCTGGGGATACGGTTTGATCAAAGCCTTGCTTATAATGAGCACATAGACCAGGTGATAACAAAGGCCAAGCGGGGTTTGCCTGTGATGCGGGTGATGGCGGCAGCAAACTGTGAACAGCGCCATCTATGTCTTCTGTACGAGGGGCTGGTCATGTCTGTTTTTGAATATGCAATTGCAATCCTGACTCTCAGCCGTAAGCAGATAGAAAGGATGGAAAGGATACAGAATGAAGCTATGCGCATTATTCTTGGATGTACAAGAGATACAGCATGCAGGGCGATGCGCTACCTTCTTGATTTTCCAACCATTGAAGAGAGAATACAAGTTTGCAGGGCACGCGCATACCTCAGAGTTAACGCAAACACACAACATCCACTGCATGGTGAAATAATGAAGGTGAAGGGCAGCAAGTTAAAAAGAGAACGGTCGTTTAAGTTTGCATCCAACTAGATAGAAAATGCAGACAAGAAAATCCGGCTGCTGTGGGGGTTGAAGTATAAGCGTTGATTTTCGAGAATTCACTAGACGGCGATGCTATCATCTACACAGATGGGTCGGTCGTCCGACATGTGAGAAGCTCATGGGCCTTTACGGCTCGGGCCGGAGGGAGAATTTTGAAGGAGGACTCTGGTGCTTTCACTGAAACCACAAGTAGCCTGACTATGGAAGTCATGGCAGTAAGTAAAGCAATAACATGGCTCGAGACACAGACATTCACTAGGGCATATTTCCTTAGCGACTCAATGAACATGATCAAGAGGATAGAGGAGGGGTCGATCCGAAGAGAATGGTTGCTGCCTCCAGAGCGGTCTCGGCTGGCAAAGATTAGTTTCATTTTCGTGCCATGGCATGAGGGAGTACCTACGGTGAAGGGCGGACGCGCCATGGACCAGGCTGACATTCTGAATGCTCTACGAGAAGTAAGACTTTTGCGTGAACCAAGTGATGACTGTGAATCCACAACAATGGCCAGACTGCTCATCTCATCTCATCATGTTCCTCTTGTACCTTGCGGTGTCGAGTAGAAGTATAAACTTCGTGAGAGTGCCCGATTATGGGCTTCATATATCGATATTCCCATGGACTCTGCTATTCCCTCCGTCCAACGTTTATGTGGTCGGTCTTTTCCTTTGTTTCCATCTGGTCTGTACATCTACATCATTGCTTGTTGTGTTATGCTGTTGACTGGTAACCTACTTGCATGGCCAAACCATTTGACTTGCTGCTTTCTAATAAAATCTAGTGCTGCTTTAACCCCCACTTTAGTCCTGATTTCTTCATTTCTGATCTTATCTCTTCTTGATACGTTGAGTATTCTTCTCAGGAACCTCATTTCTGTTGTTGTGATTTTTCTTTTCTCTTTTTCTGTCATTGTCCAGGTTTGGCATTGGTAACATAGAGTTGGTAGGAAGATTGGCCAGACTGCGAGAACAGCAAATTAAAAGAGGGGTGGCCAAACAAGAACACTACGCAGGAAGCCAAAGAAGATTGATAAACCAACACAGAACTGGTGTCGTTAGCCGCTAAACGCTGCGGGATTTGCTCAGGAGGGGATCCGAGCACTTATGGACTGAATGGTTGGATGTGCAATGAGGATGATCTTTCGACTAACTAACTAACTAACTAACTAAGGGATACGCAACAAATTTTTTTTAGTATATGAACTATATAAAAATAACTTACAGACAGGGCAGAGGAACTAGTGATAATATCTTCAGCATAAGAACCATTTCATACCCATTCAACATATATGCAGAAAATGTAATGAGAAGTGTACAAAATTATCAGGACAGATATATCGATATATATATATTACACAACTATATGGCGCAGATACTTGGATAATGAAAAGCAAATAAAATGTCAAAATGAAGCTCCGAAGATGTAGATATACAGAAGATTGCCCACATTGTCAAAGAACATTTCTAGTCAAAATAGGCTTACCAGCCATCTTAGAACTCACGGCTCCATACTTTCAACACCACTGAATGAAATGAATGGTCATCATCATTCTTGATGGACAAACAACATAAGAAGATTAGATTGTATTTCATGCACGGATCAACATACATTTGCGAACAAGCATTTTCTTGCTTGAAGATCAACAAATCTAAAAATAGGTCTTTATTGTCGGACTGCACCTTGCATGCTGTCATGCGAATTTCAACAAGTAAACTTGCTCCAGATTTCAAGAATATTGTCAAAAATTGCAAGCAGTTACATACAATCAATCAATCAATCATGTGCCATGCCGGAAAGCGTGGGCGGTCATGACTCGCCATTTCACTCGATCACCAGTGTCGTGGATCAGCTCAGTGTTCCTGTCTCGTCCATGTCATGTGGCCAAGCCATCCAGGTATTTTCCTCTCGGTCTTCCTCTTGGTCTGTTCCCCTCGATCTTGCCAGTTGTCACTAAGTTCTCCAATCCATTTCTTCTCATAACATGTCCAAAAAATTTTGACTGTCTACGTCTAATTTCTCTAATCAGTTTACGATGTTCATTTGTCTCCTGTAGTACTTGGTCATTGGTTTTTCTGTCTGTCCATGGTATTCTTTGCATTTTCCTCAGAAACCACATTTCTGCAGCCATCAGATGCTTTTCAGCTTGACTGCTCATTGTCCAAGTTTCACATCCATACAAAAGAACAGGCTCTATGTATCCCCTCAACACTCTTTCTCGTTTCAATTGACATCTTCTTATTGCATACATCTCATTAGAAATCAACAACTGTAGTGACAATGTAGTCGGTTTGTGTCTAAATTAAAGCCATTGATAAATATTTTATTTTAAATTATTATAATTTTTAAAAATGTAAATCTTGTTAATAAATTAGTAAAAGTTTTTATACATTTGTAAAATATAATGTATAAGTGTATAAGTAAAATAAAATTGCAATAATTAGTTATTTATACTGTTTAATAACCTATAAATAATTCATAATTACTTATTGTGATAAACACAGTGTACATAATATATAAGTGCCCCCCCCCCCCCCAATATCTTTACATTTGTCAATATGGCCCTCCGCACAAAAAGTTTACCCACCTCTGTTCTACACTATTCATGTTATCCTAAAGCAGCAGTTCTCAACCTTTTTTGGCCCGTGCCCTATAACAGTACAGCGAAGGGACAGTGGATTATCAACAACTCCAAGACGGACGGTTCTAGTTCCATATCATTTTATTCAGAATCAAGCCAGATGTTGCTCAGTTAAATCATACGTCCATCTCTTCTTAGTCCCTGATGTTAACTGCCCCGTAACAACCAACTACGTCACGACTTGAGCATCTCTCCTCCCATTCCATCCCGATGCTCAATCGTGCTGTAGCCTTTTCCCACCTAATACCTAACTTCTGCTACACCTTCCTATGTTTTTCTAAAGAATTTTTCCCTTAAAAATTCTTTACTCCCAATCCCACTACTCTATTCCCTTTCTTTCCTTACCTCCCACAACTCCTCTTAAGTAAACATTCCATTCTTTAACTCTTATCCCTGTCATATTATCATATAGTAACCCACTATAAACTTCTTCTTCGTTTCTGCCTCTTCATAACACAACACACATCAATAATTAAAATCTCAACTTTATACAATACATCATACCACATATGGTTACCTTTTTAAACTAAACACTCCTTCTCCCCTTTCCTTATTTCTCACAGCTCCTCTAATCTTCCCCAAAGTAAACCAATCTATTCTTAACTATTTTCCCCTGCAATATAGTAAACTATAAACTTCTTCTTCATAACATAACACATTACATATAACCTTAAAAATCTCAACTTTATACAATACATCATAACACCTTTTTGAAATAAACACTCCTTCTCTTTATAAGCGATCCGCTTAAAATTCCAAACGCTGTACTCTTCTGATACCAACTCCCTATTGTCATCACCAACATTACTTACTAATTCTCTATGAACATTCGCACATGATAGAAAGATAAGAAATCGGTGCGCACCGGAGATACAAAGAAGAAGTAGAACTCTTCCACATAAGAACCACACTCAGCTAAATCACACACCTTTACCCCCCTATGTCATTTGAGACTTTATGTAATAAAGTCTAAAACAATTATCTCTTGTACAGTACCACTTATTACAGTTTACGCTGCTATCTACAGCCTCAAGTACCAATCATCAAAAATATTATTCACTCCCAAATGTCTATATATTATAGACAGTACACAATTAACAAGGTCCATCATCCCTCTAGACCTCTTCCAACTTTATACAGATCACCTCACATAACTAATCTTCTCTCATACCTCACTCAGAATTCTCTCTTAGCGACCCCTTAATGTCCATTTATTATGGGCATCTCTACTAAAACTTCTACTTATGCCGTTATCAACAGCAACACTATACTCATGTCTGCAATCAACTTTATTCTATTACAGTCCATATATCACGGACCCTCTAAACCCCCATGTTATTATGTCTCCACAATGTTCATTTCACACTTACAACCCTTTACTATTGTACTGCTATCCACAGTCTCTAACCGTTCTTCAGAGTCAAACATGGATTCAATTCATGTTTTGGTAATTGCCTGGCTTAGCACGTTACTCACTTCTTCTTCTATAAGCCAGCAATCTTGTGTCTCTTATGAAAGTGCACCATGGTTCTTCTGACCCCATGGAAACTATGTTTAAAACTTTCCCCTCATTCACCCCACTGCTATATTCATTAATCTTTTCCTCCCCAATATGGCGTTCAATCCATATATCCAATTAATGTTCACTTAAATTCCCCATAACCATTTTACTTGTGTATTAACCCCGTCACTTAAGTATGGCCTATGTTTCCACAACTTAACCTCTCAACGCTGATTATCACAGCAATCTTGCTAGTATAATATACATAAACTTGTTATTCACAAGGAGAATGTGTCTCTCTTCTAGTCCCCAGTAGTTTATTACTATTTTCTGAACGAAGGGTCTCAAATAAAGCCCCATACACTGTCTTACACAAAACCATGTAAATCAAACTTAACTTAACTAATTTCCAACATGTATATACAAACATACAAGACAATTCACTTAGACCACAAGTGAAGCGAAGTAAAATCAAAACAGGACATCATACCCCCCAAACAGTTTATACATATTTTATGTTTCCCCACATATAATTTAAAATAACACAACATACATCCTATTCTATTGTTGCCTAATACTACTGGTCACTTTTACGGACCAATAGTTTGTACGCAAAAGTCTAAGAACACAATAATCCTATTCTAAAATCAAATACTAACAATCATTTTGCAAATCAAGCAAAAAAAACATATTACATATATGAGGCATTAAAAACTCAGATTCACTAAAAACAACTGTCTTCTCGCTAAAGAGAAGGTTTTCAAAAAAAATATAATTCATTTAGAATTAACTACATAAAGTGACCCAGCAAGATTGGTCTCTTCTACGAACCAATGTAACACATATCTATTTACACAAATCACTCCTTTATAACCAAGAAAAACAAAACAACTCACTGCCAGGTATATATATATCTGTTACCTACAGACCAATTCTTAACTTAAAACAATATCTGTTCTCTCAATAAAAGTCACTAATTAATAAATGACCGTCAACCATTGATTCTCTCCCCTCACAATATTCTACCTTTTTCCAGACTAACACATCACAATATCTGGAATATCAGCCTAACCAACCGCTGTAAACTGCAGCTCAATATCACTTCACTTACTACTATTGTGGCGGCTATCCCAGCACACTACAACTCATCTCTCTACTAAAGGAAACCTTACCTCGACACACTAATTGTTTCCCTTGGATTTGTTCCAAGTATTTATACAACTACTTAATTATTATTACCGTTAACTACGGTATCTCCACCCTCCTACGTCCAACAAAACTTTGTCTATTTACTATAGACCTCTCACCAATACATCTAACTCTACTTTTAAGTTTCTCGTCTACCCGACGCTATTAATATGCATTCTCCTGCATCAGTACTTTCAACATCTCACCACAACAACTCTAAGCTATCCTCAAGTCTCTCCTAGCGTTCTTGCACCGCGCTGATACTAGTCACATTTATCGGAACATGTTCTCATGTTCTCCAACATTCATTTAACTAATCTTGTTTACCTCCATATCTTTCACTCCTCTTCCTATTTATCGGGATTCTTACAGAACAGCAACCCACACTACTTATAACTGACAACGGACTTCCACCTGTCCCCGTCAACAATACTAAACATATTTTATGAAACGTCATTCAGAATGTTAACTCCCTTTCTGTCAACCTGTCATACAACTTCCATAAATTCCGTCCAAGATTACACATTCCAAACAAAAGACATCACACCTTACTAATCATGTTCTTTCTATCTCTCAATTTTCATATACTCAGTTACTTTATGTTCCACGTTTTATCAACATCACTTATCAGCTACTCTTCGCATATTCACACGGTATTCGTATTTTATATTTGCTCAGACAGTGATACCCAACCTCGCTCTTATCTCACGACTACTCTCGCATCGCGACGAAAACCTGTTTATCTATACTTATACTCACGCACGTACTAAACGCCTCGTACATGCATGCGGTACTTATCACTTGTCATCTTCCTATTCTTTCTCGACACACATATGTTTGTCTACATTTTTACACCTACAAGAACAACAGATTATCAGACAACCTACTTCAACACTCAACAGGACTTTCACAATTCAACTGTTTTCTTATTTCTACTTTTCTCACTCATACTCTCCTTTTCAAAGGTCATTACCTAAGCATTATCTCTCGCAAACTATATCTCTCTTACACACTAACCAGCCCTATCAACGATCTCACAGAACAAACTTCACTCCGACGAGCCACTAACCTATACTTTTCCACAACCTTCTCAGATTTAATTACCTCTTCTTTCTTCGCAAGCATGACGTAATTACTTCATCCCCCTCACCAAGAACTCGTATTCTTCAAGCATCAACTGGCTATTTCTCCTCAACCTATATCTCCTCATCAGACACTCTCAGTTCAGCTGTCAACAATACTATACTTACTTCTCAACTACCAAGCGAAACTATCATAGCTTTGAGTTGAACCATCCACTCTAGTACGAGCATTCATACTTATTTTCTCTCTCTCTCTCTCTACTAATTATGTGCTGAATCTACTCTACTTTAATCACTCCAGTTATACATCACTCAACGTGATCGCCTCTCTATATCTATCCACTCTAGACAAAGGACTATTTTAATTTCTACCTTGTTTACTCTCCCTACATCACCACCAAACACAAGATATCCTGTATTACGTATCCACGTAGAATATCATTTGTCGTAACTCTCTATCCTCAACAACACTATTGCCTACTTTGTACCATGTGACGCTACACCATAAAAATTCATCTGCCTATTTTAGACAGCCCATATGTATTTGCTCAAACCGCAACTCCTTTCATAAGCCAAAACAATGCCATATGTCCTTCGTTACCCGAAGAATTTTAACAGTTATAGAGTGTATCTAAGTTAAATATTTCATTATCTCTCAGTACATTAGTACGTCTTTCTTTTATTATGTCATCTTCACTATCTGTTGTTAACCTGTTGTTAAAGTACTCAGGTCTTAATTCTCTGAGTTTTCTTATGTTATCTTCTGTCGTCAATGAGTAAATTTCCGCTATCTGTCTATTACTATTCTTCTTCTTAAATGCTTTCTTTCTATTTCCTACATTTACGTCGGTCTGCTCGCTGTTTCCTGTATACCTTACGTAACGTTTATATTTCCCCATCTCGTCTTCAGATGACACACTGATAATAGATCCTTCATCAGATTCATAATAGTTTACTGCAGACACGTCGACCCTATTCCCATAGTCGCCTTTTGTACGTCTGGCTTTCTTTCTATTTCTTGGTATTCGTCTCTTAGCCTTCCCTACTTTCTTGTCATATAAACTGGTATCTAGTTCTAAAGAGTCACTAACTAAAACTCTGTCCGTCTGTCCACCAGCAACTACACCGTATAAGGGAACATCACGCTTCGAGTCAGGACCTGCTTGTAGTGAAATTCTCTCATTCTCCGAATCATCAGTATTCACAGTTGTCTCAGCATCACGGTATGTACTATAACATGCGGCGGTAGAATTATCTTCTCCGTAACCTGAACTCTCACACCTAATATTTCTACACCATTTGGGGATTAATTTCATGTCTATACCTGAGGAACTTGACATAGCAGTACCTCTATTAACTATCATACTACTATTTCTTTCTTCAATACTTTTCCTCTTTGGTTTCCTTTCATCTTTGGTTCTCTTCTGTCTATCCTTCTTAACTTCCACTGTGTCTCCTTTTTCTAATTTCACGTGAGGTGGTTCCGCAATTTCTACCGTCTTAATAGTTTGCGTTCCCTTTTCTATTTTCTTAATTGACTGTACCTGGGTTGTCTTCTCTACAGTATCCCTATGTGTCTGTGTACTATTATTTATCGTATTACTTGTCTGCGTCTGTGTCTCTCGGTCTATTCTCTTTATTAACACCGTCGTTTTCTTTTCCTGTCTAACAATCATATTGGCAATCACCTTAGTAATAGTTGAACCTTTACTTACGTTTTCTACTCTGTTCTTTGACCCTGACTTCAGATACTGTCTCTTTCTTTGCTCAAACCAGTCGTCACGTTTTTTCCTAGCAGTCTTGCCATGGGATGGCCATTTCCATAATTTCTTGGAAAAGTCTCTCTCAGGTCAATTCTTGTACCTATAACACCTATCCCAGTCCGACCCTTCACCATTACGTCTGTTCTCACCGTCTTTTACCCCACATACATCAGGTCTTAGTTCATAATAGCCATATTGTCTTCTGTCTTTATTAAGCAGTGGCTGTTTCCTGTTATTCTTTCCTACTCTATTGTAGTCTACTTTAAATCTATAAGGGTCTTGTCCAGTCGTTCTGTTCTTCAACGTTTCTACAAAATTCTCTACTTCATTAACTGCTACCTTTAACTCTCCCAACCATGTACTAATACGTTGTAATTCTACATGTAGGAAATTCATATTAACTTCTTTGTAATTTCTATCAAGCCTAAAACAATATTCCTACATCTTCTTCTACATATTCCTTGGTACCTGGGAAAAAAAATTCGTATGTTTCTCTACTGTGCTGTGTTGGGTCTGCCTGCTGTTGCCGTTCCCACCCCAGTCAAAACTTGTTCCGTCATGCTGAAATATTTACAGTTATTCAAGCAAAAAAAAACAATCAATACTTATTACTATACAGTCTTAAATTAAGCAAAGGATGTTATCTTCCTCCTATCTAATATAAAAATTTAATTATATTACCCCCGTTCTCGTTGAGCTAAATTTTCCAATCGAAAATGAAGTCCTTGTCGTCTCTTCCCCTGTATGCCTAGACTGAGAAGCACGGTATCTGGAACCAAGATCGACAAAGCGGCTTCAGTAAGGATCAAAAGTGCTCGACTGGGCTCGATAGGCTCGACTGGGCTCGATAGGCTCGACTGGGCTCGATAAGACAGTGAAGAACGACTAAACGTATCAGCCACCCAGGGACGGGCTCTTGAAACAAGGCAAGGAACGATTGGATGTATCAGCCACCCAGGGACGGGCTCTTGAAACAAGGCAAGGAACGATTGGATGTATCAGCCACCCAGGGACGGGCTCTTGAAACAAGGCAAGGAACGATTGAAATCAGAGGACAGCACTGGCCATCCCTCTGAAATCAGCAATGAACAATAGTCAGCCTCTCAAAATAACCGACAGTGTAGAGCAGCGGCGGCTGACTGACTTGACAAAGCGGCTCTCTCACACAACGGAGTCCGGAGATGATTTTACAACGGGTCGATTGGCTCGATAATGATCTGAGAACGGACTGGGCTTCACCACCAGCAAAGCTCGAAAACGATTTGAGAGCGGACTGGACTTCACCACCAGTAAAGCTCGAAAACGATTTGAGAGCGGACTGGACTTCACCACCAGTAAAGCTCGAAAACGATTTGAGAGCGGACTGGACTTCACCACCAGTAAAGCTCGAAAACGATTTGAGAGCGGGCTTCACTACCAGTAAAGCTCGAAAACGATTTGAGAGCGGACTTCACCACCGCATGAAGATATTACAGGCTGATCTGTTCCAGTCTAGGTCGACATTTTGGAAAACCTTCTAAAGTCCGTTCAGCAACAATCTGATAACGTGCTAATGTTTCAAAGGCACCGCATTTTCCACACAACCGCTGTATGAAGTAGTGGCTGCATCAAATATAGTGGCCTAGTAGCTCCGCTATGTACCGCAACAACTGAAGTTATTCATCCTGGTCACGGCACCAATTCTGTACTATAACAGTACAGAGAAGGGACAGTGGATTATCAACAACTCCAAGACGGACGGTTCTAGTTCCATATCATTTTATTCAGAATCAAGCCAGATGTTGCTCAGTTAAATCATACGTCCATCTCTTCTTAGTCCCTGATGTTAACTGCCCCGTAAAAACCAACTACGTCACGACTTGAGCATCTCTCCTCCCATTCCATCCCTATGCTCAATCGTGCTGTAGCCTTTTCCCACCTAATACCTAACTTCTGCTACAGCCCCCTTTAACCATATTTTCAGAACGTCATCCCCCCCCCTCCTTTCGTATTTCCTACCTAAAATTTTGGCCCGTGCCCCCTTTCACCATATTTTCAGAACGTCATTCCCCCCTTTTATATTTCCTACCTAAAAATCCCGCCCCGCCCCTATACAGTATACGTAATAATGGAAGCTAAATTTAATAGAACATACTAAAACACGTGTAGACGTCCACATAAAACGTGATTTGTGGGTCTAGTTACTTTATAAAATGAATTTTAGAAGGGTGAGACGTACAGAACCGTACAGTATGAAGGGAAAAACAATATCAAGTATTCGGTTCTTGTATTAACGTGATCTTGAAATAATCTTAATTTCCCCCCCCCACCTCCTCCTTGGAAACCCTAAAATTCCCCCCGGGGGGGGGGGGGATTCTCCACCGGTTGAGAACCACTGTCCTAAAGGGTCCTGACCACACATGCCTTTTCGTGCACCAATATCACTCAGCGGTGCAACCCCTCCCCCCCTCCCCCCCCCCCCCCCGAAAATAAAACTAAATAAATAAAATAAAAGAAGGAAGTGACCCACAGGTACGTCTTATCCAGCAGCAGTGTATTATTTTTCTCACCCATTCTTGATTCGCTGGAAGGTTGTCTAGTTATCTTTCCTTAGCTTGGCATTAAATATTCCGTTATACTTTGGTCTAAATATGCAAAAGTGGAGACTATTTCGGTGCTGTATTCTTCAATCGTTAATGTAAAACCATTGTGAAATTCTTGCTAATCTCGTGGTTGTTTCTATTTATCTTCACACTATATATGTTAGCTCAATTTGCTATTTTAGATTGCCTGTAAGGGAAGCCAAGAATAGTAGCATTGTAACATGCATGTTGTAAGATGCGATTTTAGAGGGTTCGTATGAGACTGGCTATCTTCTGCTTTGGGAAATCTCTCTGCAAATTCCAAAAAACCATGAACGACTCTCCAAAGATCTTCGCAATCATTGGTTGAGAATCTATGGTCCATTGGAAGATGAAAGGCAGAAAAACAGAAAGACGCAGTTATTTATGTTCGCCCTTGGTTTAATGGCACCAATAATTGAAGGAAAATGTATGCCACTGTAATCTACCAAGCATGTCGTAAGAGATGACTCAAGAGGGTCGGGATTAAGCCGGCTTCCCATATCCCATAGAAAACGAGATGTACAATTAATCCAACAAAGAACAGGTCTCTAGGTAAAGGGGGGAAAACGAGAATAAATCAGCAAACCAAGAGGAGAGGAGGATCTTCAAGAAGAGTTGTGTGGTGAACCGGAGACAACCCAACGGAGTCCGGATCAACTTCCTTTCACATTGAAGAATCCCCAGAATTTACACTTGGAACTGAAGGAAAGGGTTTTTTTTATCGAATATTGTGACAAGTGATGAGACTTGGGTTCATTTCTTTGAACCAGACTCCAAGAGGCAGTCAATGGAATGGCATGACACAACATCGCCGACAAGATGACACAGAGACCCTTAAACGCGCCTTATGCCTGTGATATAGGGAAAAAAAGACTCAAATGTTTACCGTGCTGGGATACATGCCCTTGTGAGAGAGATGGACCAAAACTATAACGAATAACGGGGGCTACATTGAGAAATACATTTTTGAAGTACAATCTTAGGGCCTCATTTCAATGTGAATTGTATCTCCACCTCTTCTCTAATTGAATGAAATTTAAATAAAAATTACGAGGCATTACTTATTGACCGCCCTTCGTACAATATCCTTGATATCGTCAATCCATTTTCTTCTCGGGCACCCTCTTGCTCTCGTACCCGATCTTCTTTGGTGTAGCGCCTGTGCTGGTAACTTATGGTGCTGCATTCTAACGAGATGGCCAAACCGTTTGATCTTCTGTGTATATTGCACAAGGTGCGATTTGGATAACCTCCTAGTTTGATACTAATAGCATGGGGTTGATATGAATACGCTATTTATTATCAGTCGGTTGTCATACATTGGTATGCATGGATATTTCAGTATGAGTGATAGTTGATATATAAGCACACTTGCTTTTTGACATCTGACTTCGATTTCTCTGTCTATTCTGCCATCCTGTGTGATAATTCTTCTCATGTTTTTCTATTATTTAGCTTGCTTCAGAGGTTGCACTATTTATCTGCACAGTGGACCAGGAGGTATCTATCTATCTATCATGTGCCATGCCGGTAAGCGTGGGCGGTCATGTTCTGCCATCTCACTCGATCACCAGAGTCGTGGATCAGCTCCGTGTATGCTACAGTCAAATGTCTTTGAATAATCCACAAAACATGAGAATAGGTTTATATTAAATTATCTACAGTACTCTATTATTAAACGCATGTTGAGTATGTGATCTCTTGTTCCTCTTCCTTGTCTAAATTCAGCTTGAACTACATTAATCTCTTCTTCCATTTTCTTACGAAGTCTTCCCATTATGGTTTTCAGTAGAATATATAATAATACACAGAGGAATAGTTCAAAATGTAAGACAGCGAAAGAATTCTGGCTTGTCAGTGCAAGGTGCTTGAGGAGCAGCCAGACGACACACAACATATGTACAGAAAGTTGCAGGTACTAGCAGACATTGGAAAGCATACAGCTCCAGGTTGTTAGAAAATAAAGGAGGGTAAAATATGAATGCACAAAGAACCGATAATTGGAAGATAAACACACACACACACACACACACACACACACACACACACACACACACACACACACACACACACACACACACACACACACACACACACACACACACACACACACACACACACACACACACACACACACACACACACACACACACACACACACACACACACACACACACACACACACACACACACACACACACACACACACACACACACACACACACACACACACACACACACACACACACACACACACACACACACACACACACACACACACACACACACACACACACACACACACACACACACACACACACACACACACACACACACACACACACACACACACACACACACACACACACACACACACACACACACACACACACACACACACACACACACACACACACACACACACACACACACACACACACACACACCCAGACACCCAGACACCCAGACACACAGACAGACAGACAGACAGACAGACAGACACACACACACACACACACACCCACACCCACACCCACACCCACACCCACACACACACACACACACACATATGATGGCGAATCAGCACACACACTCACCAATGCTGAAAACAGAAGTTGAAGATGCTATGCAACACATAAGGGAAGGTAACTCGCCGGAGTTAGATAACATCACTGTTGACGAAATTATAGCTTTTGGTGAATTGGATGTTAAAAAGAAAAAAAAGTCGCTTTAAAAAAGTCGACTTCATTGCACCAGGTTTTATCCCATATGACTCGGTCTCTTTCCGCAGCGTGGAAAGCGTCGTACAAAGCACGAACTCCGTAGCTCTAGCGACGAGCCACAGGAGTCTCCGAAAGATTTCACTCGTGAGCCGAAGGACACGGCCCGGAATCGAACCCACAACCGTCGAAGCCCGACTCAAACGGCATGACCTCTTCGCCACGGAGACTTGTAGAAGTGACAACTCAACTGTCAAAGAGATCTGGTGCAATGGATTGTGGAGAACACTGCACAATTATTTTAACGATTCATGTGGCTAAATTACTGATGAAAATTATAATGAGAGAAGAAATAGGTAAAATAAAAACTAGACATTTGGGATGAGGGGTGTCGATTTGTGGAAGGTAAAGGCACAAACAACGCCGGCTCTATGGCGAAGGGGTTACCAATGCCTTGCCTTGGTTTACGATACAAAAGATATGAGTGCCGGTCTTTCGGAAAGCAATGAATACTGCTGAACATACACTTGTCAAGAAATCACAATCAGCCAAACATGCTGTGGTTGACTGCGACAGCCTGTAAAAGATATGCAACTAACTTAACTAACTTTATCGAATTTAAACAGTCTCATGGAGCGCAATTACGTCGGCATCATGAATTCGTCCCCCCCCCCTCCCGCCCTAATATCTGTATCAATCTCTGCAGTTCCAACATAATATGCATCTGCACCTGCACGTATCTTTTGTCACCTTCCGACATGCCTTTCTCTGCTTCTTCCACGCTTTGTGAATGCTGCTGCACAAGGTCTCAGCACGAGTGCACAAACTCTATAGCTCCGGCGGGGATCGAGTTTATTTAACATGTAATGTATTTAAGTATTTGGGTACTTTAAGCTAAATGTATACAAAACAGTTGTATTATCCATACTGCTATATGCTTGTGAAACCTGGACAGTTTATCAGCGACACGGGAGGAAATTAAACCACTTCCACACATTCTGCCTCAGGAAGCTATTGAAGATTAAATAGCAAGACAAGATCCCAGACACTGAAGTTCTAGAAAGAGCGTCCATGCCCAGTATCCACACACTACTAATGAAGAATCAGATTCGCTGGGCTGGTCATTTAACTCGCATGCCAGATAACAGGCTCCCTAAACGAATTTTTTTACGGCGAGCTGCGTTGTGGTAAATGCTCCCAAGGCTGTCAGAGGAAACGCTTTAAAGACACTCTGAAAATCTCACTGAAAGCTTTTGGAATTCATCTTGACCCCTGGGAGACTGCTGCCAAAGACCGAAATTCGTGGCGTACATCATTACACAAGGGTGCAGTCACTTGTTAAGCAACCAGGACTGCAAAAGCTGTGAAGAAAAGGCTGGACAGAAAAACCACTGCAGGAGATTCTCCTTCTGGAACGTCAAGCATTCTTTGCCCACATTGTCAAAGAACATTTCGAGCCAAAATAGGCCTTATCAGCTATCCTAGAACTCGGCTCCATACTTGCAACCCCACTGGGCGAAATTAATGGTCATCATCATTCTTGATGGACAAACAACAACAACTTTAATAACAGCCGCTGGAAGACTTATTAAGGATACAATTGCCGAAGCAAATGCAGCATTTCATAAGAAGAATATTCTGTGGAACGTATCTTTGTCAATCGAGCTGAGAAAAAAGTTCTTTAAACCTATTTTAAGCCAATCCTGGTGTACGGCAGTGTATCATGGACAATTGTTTTCGTCAACCTTTCCTAATATGCATGATACAATCATGGAAGGATAAAACATCCATGAAGTCACCCTCGTTTAAGTGACGAGGAATTTGTATTTCTTTCTGTAAGCCAGATTGTTTCTTCTTACTCAGTATTACAGTGAGAATAACATTGTCCACTTTTTGCTTAATATACACATTAAAATCAAACGATCTATATCGTTTTCCAATCGATTACATATTTTTAAAGGTGTACTTAAGGACATAGGATGTAAAGTTATGCCTTTTTTCATAATAAATTAAAGAGATATGCATGTATATAGAGAGAGTAGTATACAAGTATATAAAGAGATATACAAAATGTTTGCATATCCTTTACAGGACATTGCTGTCAACATCAGCAACTTTCAGCTGGTTGTTGATTTCTTGGCAAGATTACGCTCAGTAGTTTGCCATTGCTTTCTGAGCGGCCGGCTCACATACCCCGTAAGTTACCGACGCGATTCGAACCACTGCTGATTCTCACCGTCGTCACGTTACTTACGAGAGTATACGAGATTACGGAGAAAAGTCGCTAACCTCTAGGCCAGGAAGCCTGCATAAAGAGATATACATGTTCAAAATTGTTTGATATTATTTCAGTAAATAATTTAGATAAGATCCCTGTTGCTCACACATTTACAAACATAAAACTAGTCTCTTGGGGCGAAAATATGAGATAACACCCGGTGCAATGAAGTTGGCCCTGTCGACTGTTAAGCGACTATTAAGCGACTATTAAGCTAGTTTCTTTACCAGTATCCACCTTGTCCTTGATTAATGTTCCAACCACTCGCGCTAAATGAATTAACTTGCAGAAGAATAATGAGAACATGGAAATAACTATAGATATGGGCTGGTTTCGGGGGTTAATTATTTATTACAATGGTCCGTATTGTGTGTATGTGTGTTTGTATGTGCGTGTGTGAGTGTGTGTATATATATATGCGTGTGTGTTTGTGTGTGTTTTTTTATGAGTGCATGTCTTATTATGTGTCTATCTTTGCGTGTGTCAGTGTGTATATGTGTGTGATAGCATCAATGCGTCATATCTAACTATGGGTTGATTTTCCCTATGAGCAGGAAGCTTTCAGCTGTTGAGACTGGCGTTGCGCTCGACAGATTCTTGTGTCCTCCGCTCATTGAAGGAGTCTCTTTTCATCGAGGTCAAGATGCCTCCATACAGTGTCATACAGTGTATCTGCATAGGTTGCGGTAGAAGCATTTCCCTCCCAGGTTATTGTGTCCATGCACAACTCTTGCTTGTCTCGCTTGTACGTACTTGTATCTTTGAATCGTAGCTGAAGGGCATTCAATGGTTTACTATTTGTTTGCTTGCCGTCTGGTCGTCTGTAGGGAATTTTCCCAGAATAGGTTTTTCTGTTACGTGATTTACAGGGACAACCTGTCGTATTCTGCATTGTCTAAACAGTTGTTTGGGCAGTGTGAGCACATCAGCATTTGTTACTCATGTGTGTGTGTTTGTGTGTGTGTGTGTGTGTGCGTGCGTGTGTGTGTATGTATGCGAGTGCGTGTATGTGTGTGGGCATACATATATTTGTGCGTATGTGTGTAGGTGTGGTTAAAAGTACTCTACTGGCTTCCAGCTGTAAAGTGGCTTTCACCACTATTATTAGATGGAGTTGCCTGTCCGTTTCAACCGTTGAAATAAATGGTGTAAGAGTTCCATATTTAAGTAAATAACAACTAAAGGCATACAACCTTTTCACGATATGCGTCTTTGCTGTTTATTTTAACCATTCCTGGCTGGATAAAGTAGGCACTCACTGCTGATCAGTAAAGACTTATCTCTTATTCATGTAAACATTGCAGGTCAGCAATCGAATGGATAAGAACGCGTATTCTTAAACATCCGGTGTACTGATGTTGAGGTCAGGGGTTCAATCCCTACACCAGACAGTTGGACTAAAATGTTGACCTGTCGTCCTTGACTTGGGGGACGTAAATTACAAGTACCTATGAAGTCGGAGTTGGTTCGTCTGTTGTCGAGGGACACTATTAATTGGGAAAGCTAATCTACACGCAAAATTCAGTCTGTTACTACTTTAAATAGTGTTTAAGGACTACGAATTTAAGCGAGCGAGCGAAAAAAAAATTAGACATTTATCAAATATTTTGTTATCCGTCTCTAAGTCGTCGTCTAGTATACAACCAAGGGTTCATGTTATTTTTACCGTGAATCCTTTTGGTCATATTTTCTCAGGTACTTTTACCCTGGGATACCTACTTAAACTAGTCAGGTCTTATATTGATAAGTTTATTTACCAACAGATAATGACACATTTCAACCGGACGTATTACAATATTTCGGGAATGGTGGGTATTGCTGTATACTTATTAACCAAAGACTTGTTAACAAAATATGTAATTTCAAAGTTTATTCCGTAGTATCTACATGCAAACAAAACCAAATTAACCTCGTATTTAAATTACACATATATTTAACACTGGTAATTATTTGTTGCAGGCAAACAGGCCTCCAAGTTCCGTGAACTGGAGACACTTCCATCGCAATACAACTGTCATCACACACAGTCTGTGGGGCATTATCCACCCAGAAACTCGTCAGTTACAGAATGTTTCCTTTGTGGCAATAAGAAGTTTACAAATAATTGCAGACCGACATATAGCAATCAGAGTCAGCAAACAGAATTACCATGACGAAGGCGGGAGACTGCGTCGTCTATTGTTGTGGCAAGCTACACAACACCCCAGCCGCTGCTATGTGTGTTATTTTGTTTCTGGCTCAAACTGCTGCTATGAATTACTATTTGGTGGTGTATCTGTCCAATGATCATCTGTACTGGGTGGTTTCAGATGTGCTCAATTTGGGCCTTCTCATCAGCTGTATTTATCAGTCCTATTCTGCTAGAATGAAAGGGAAAGCTCATGAGAAAACTACTCACAGTTTTGCCTGGTTGTCATGGCTGATTATGAACATTGTCCTATCTGCGAAGACAATAATTATTTTCGTGACCATCGCCCATGCATTAGAAGAAAAACATGCTTCATTTTTTGGACCAAACACTTTAAAAACTACTATTGCTTTAGGCAGTTGTATATTTCTACTTCTCCTGACAACCCAACACGACGCGCCTTTGGGCAGTGAGAGAAGACAGTACATCAACGAACTAACTGGAACTGTGGTCTTTGATCTCCTCGACACTGCTGATATACTGGAGATATTATTTGAGCAGAATGAAACAGAATCATTTTGGACAGGTCTGAAAGAATTCATTCTGGCTGTAGGTGCTCTTAATCTAATCATACCCACAGTTCCCCTGCTGACTTTGAGTCTAACTCATTTTGGACGTGATAAATTGCAAAGACGTCTCATGTACCTCCATAGGATGTTGGTGGTATTAGCTGTGAATGTTCCAAACCTGTTGGTGAGACTGAACTTGTGGCATGGACATAGTGTTGCAATTTCTCCGTTTACTCTGAAGAATATTATCCTGATCTGCATCACGGTCTACGAATTTTATCTTCACAAAAGGGGCAAGTACGAGGAGCATAAAAAGGAACGAAAAAACAATAAAAACATTAAAGACACTAGAACGAACTCAGTTGATATATTTTCTGTTAACATTGCTGACGACACAAGTAATCATAAAAGGATTGAAGACAACTTTGCGATGGAACAAAGAGTAATAACTTCTGAATAGGAATATAGATTCCACAATTGAAAATAAAGAAATAAATTTAGTATATCAAACAATATACCTATTTTTAATGCAGACATCGTTGCTTTACTAAAAATACTGGAAGTGGTGATAATTGATAACCCTCCCCAGAAGCTGACAGTTTTAGCAGATTCGTTGTGAACATTTCTGACTCTAAAAAATACGAATGTAGCAGATCAGATGTAGCAGAGGAGATATTCCTATATAGTAAACACCCGCCTACGCCCAAGAGAATGTTCAGTGCAAACTGTGTGGATATTGGTACGTGTAGAAATTTAGTGGTAATGAAATGGTGAACAAAGAAGCACACAACGCCAGAGTAAATAATAAGAAAGTAAGCGTAGTTCTGAGAAAAGATTACTTTAAATCAACACATGAAAAAGTAGTATAGACACCCACTAATGTAGAATGAAAGCGTGATTGAAATATATAAATACAAATGGCTAAATCATCTAGCAAGAACACGCTAAGTAACACATAAACTTAAAACATAAAAAAATGACATGTCACAAATTGGAATGACCTATTTTACTACAATCTGAATGCTGAAAATGTGGCAGTGTGAATGTGTGCCTTAGCGAACTGCAAGGAAGAAATAACAATATACATTAATTATACTCTCCAATTAAAACCCAGAAGGGTTGAAGGGGGTATTGTTGGTGTAGACACAACACAATACAGAGTTGCAAGCAAAAACAAGGAAATAAAGTACAAGGACTAAAATTCAAAATATAAGGATTAATATTGCAAAGTGAGATATTAATAATTTTGAAAAGCTGTAAATATATAGGGAAAGGAATAAAGTGGGTAGCACAATATGAATATCACAATTGTCTTAAGGACATGATTATATAATCTACGCATTTTTACACAGCAAAAGTATGAGTCCGTTTATACTTCTTAGTTTTTCTACGAGCAGTATGAAGATCCCCTGCCGGCTTGCTAGGCCAGTCGCAGGTTTGGACAAAAATCTGCCCATAGGAATTCTCACCCCCATGACGAGCCTTACTTAGCCCTTTTAGCCCATGACCTCGCAGCAAGTAAAATGGTTTAGCCATGCAAGTAGGTTACCAATTAACACTATACCACAAAAAACATTGATTTACAGACAAAATGGAAACAGAGAAAGAGGCCGACTACGTAAAAGATGGACGTATGGACGGATGGAATAGCAGAGTCCATGGGAATATCGATACATGAAGTCCATGAGCAGGAATTCTCCCGCTGTTTATACTTCACTTCGACAACCGCAAGGTACAAGAGGAACATGATGAGATGAGTCTGAAGAGAAAAATATCCATCGTATGAAATAGTTACAATCACAATATATTCACATTATAACAAGGATAGTTGAACTTTAAATACCTGTTTTCAATACAATACAGTACGGTAATTTCGTATTAATCAAGAAAAGGAGTTTCAAGTTGGTGCTAATTCGTAAAGAACAAAAAGCAATAATGTGATTTTGTGTTTATTGAAGAAAACGAGTTTCAAATTGGTGCTAATTCGTAAAGAACATGAAAAAAGGCTGATTTCGTGTTTATTGGAGGAAACGAGTTTCAACTTTGTATTAACTCTTAAAGAACAAACAGGAAGCAAGTTTGGAGTGCCCGATATTTCCAAATAGGAATGACGGGACTCTAATATCTGAGGCCAATAAATGTTACCACATTGTTTGTTTTCTTCCTTATTACAGTTTTGAATAATTAATTCTTTGATAACCCGACTGGCACCTTGCCGTCTTGACAAACGGTAGTTTGGAAAATAGTTATATCTCTCCATAGCACAAAGCCTGAATTTACAGAAGATGTGTTGCCCGTGTAGCGTGATCCCTCTCTCGGCTTGCCTAGTTTACTCCAGAGAGAAGGTACCACCAATACGTCTGGAATAAGACACCAATACGTCTGGAATAAGACACCAATACGTCTGGAATAAAACACCAATACGTCTGGAATAAAACATGCTGTAGAAGCTGCCAGATAGAGCACAGGAATGCTCTAACTGTCGGACTGTCGGAGCTTCCACCCTAAACCAGTTGCCGACCAAGGTTTAGGGCCTGGCCTGTTCTGCAATGACATTTAGTCTTTAGGTTGCATTTCCTAGCCCTAGGGTAAGCTTGTACTCTCCCAGTTGCGCTTCTCCGACTGAAGTCGCTGGCACAATGTGATGTTTAAGAACGCGCGTTCTTATCCATTCGGCCTTGCTGACCTCCCGACAATAATTTTACTTCAATGTTAGATCAGCATGGCCGAATTTATAAGAGCGCTTATTCTTAAACATCCGGTGTGCAGGAGCCGAGATAGAGAGTTCAACCCCTACACCAAACAGTTGGACTAAAATGTTGACTTCTCGTCCTTGACTTGGGGACGTAAATTGCAAGTATCTATGAAGTCGGAGTGGGTTCGCCAGATGGCGAGGGACACTGGTAATAGGGAAAGCTAATCCATACGCAGAATTCTGCCCAGTGCTACTAGAAGTAGTGTGTATAGATTACGTATGAGTTCAAGGCGAGTGAAGGCAAAAATATACCAGTTATTGCTCATGTTGATGATAGAAAGAAACACTGTCAGCTACAACTAAATCATGAAAATATGGGGAGAGCGAGAGAACAAGAGAGCGAGAGAGAGAGAGAGAGAGAGAGAGAGAGAGAGAGAGAGAGCGAGAGAGAGAGAGAGGGAGAGAGAGAGAGAGAGAGAGACAGAGAGAGACAGAGAGAGAGACAGAGAGAGAGACAGAGGGAGAGACAGAGAGAGAGAGTGGGGCTGGGAAAGATTCGGATCTGTGATTGTGCAAGCTCTCAACATGGCAACCTACCAGAGCTAAAACGAATATGACGTGAATTCAACACAACACAAACGGATACTATGTAAATATGGCATCCCCAGAAATTAAAGGTCGAGCGTGTTAGCTATAAAAGAAGCACAACGGGACCAAAGAAATCAACCAAAGCACCTTCCATGGAAAGAAGACCCTCATCAATTCTACTTGAAAACTCAACCCATAATTTGTCAACTATCACTGTCTCAGTCGAATATTCCTAGTGATCCCGTTCTGTATCTGGACATAGCAGGCAGAACAACTTCACAGATTACAATTGGTACACGTTCACCTATGTGTACATGTGGACAGACAGAACAGTCATTTACACACTTGAGTTTGGTCCATTCACCCATGTGTACATGTGGACAGACAGAACAACCACTTACACAGATTGAAATTAGTCCACTCACCTATGTGTACATGTGGACATACAGAACAGCCACTTACACAGATTGAAATTGGTCCACTCACCTATGTGTACACGTTTACAGACAGAACAGTCACACAAACTGAAATTTGTCCATTCACCTATGTGTATATGTGGACATACAGAACAGCCACTTACACAGATTGAAATTGGTCCATTCACCTATGTGTACACGTTTACAGACAGAACAGTCACACAGACTGAAATTTGTCCATTCACCTATGTGTATATGTGGAGATACAGAACAGCCACTTACACAGATTGAAATTTGTCCACCACCTATGTGTACATGTGGACATACAGAACAACCACTTACACAGATTGAAATTGGCCTATTCACTTATGTGTACACGTGGACAGACAGAAAAAGCCACTTACACAGATTGAAAATAGTCCAGTCACCTATGTGTACGTTTGGACAGACAAAGCAGACAGTCTCCCAGATTATGCTCGACATATTCTTGGTCAAATGAAGACGGAATATTGTTCACCGACGACAAACATTAACACAAAGCTATTTGACAATCTCAACGAACTTTCAAATACAGCAGAATAATTGTGTAACAGGTTTTTTTTTTTTTTTTGCAGAGCATTGCTCTCATTAATGCACGCCAAAAAGCCTCTCGATCGCTTGCCATGTCTCCCGTCTCATGCACTCTCATACCAAAGATGTCTGCAATGGCATGTGTTTATCTACGTACTGGTCGTCGCTGCCTCTTCTACCGGGAACCGTGCCTTCCATTGCTGTTCTCTCCAAGCAACAGTGGCGTTTAAATAGCCAAAGTATTTTAGTTTCAAAGACAATACTCTTTATGATCCTGTTTTCTACGATGTTCATGGGGGTCAACTGCGCTGGACATCCCATACCACTCATGATGTTCCACAATGTCTTAGGTCGAACACAGCAGAAAACCATACAGCAACATAGATCCAGAAAATCTAAATTCGTATATGGGCATAACTAGAACCACAGCGAACACGATGAAGTCCTAATGACATAATCTTCTCCTTCTTCTTTGTCAAAGACCAATCAGTGTGACTAAAGCTCACACTCTTATCACGGTTGAAAGAGTAGATTACTTGTGCAAGAAGCACGTTTTCGACTGGGTCTGAGAGCGAGAGAGAGAGAGAGAGAGAGAGAGAGAGAGAGAGAGAGAGAGAGAGAGAGAGAGAGAGAGAGAGAGAGGTGTCTCTCCTAAACCGATCACTCATGGGGCGACCATGGTCGAAGTCAGACAATGTGAATTGAAATTTGAGTTGGTTTTCTTTGATAAATGGAATTATTTACAATTGGGTGCATGTTTATTACTAACCAATGTTGCTGATTTCGGAATTAATTAATCGTTAAATTACCTCAGTGTTATTGAGTTCTTCTTCTTCTTCTTCGTTCATCCGGAGTTTTTTTCCGGATGTGATTGCGTTGTGCCTGTTTACAGCAGAGCTGCGTTCTTGCGCCGTTAGGCCGACACATCCGACTTCTGCGGGCATTTGTTGACCGGGTTAACCTTCCCGGGGGTTTCTTAGGACGTTTGACTCTCACTGTTGTGGTGTTATCTCCCATCCTAGCTGGCCCATATAGAACAGCCTAAGAGATCCTGGTCAACCCTCAAGGGAAGGCAGGGGCAGACCATGGGCATTCCCCGCCATCCAAGGAGGCTTCCATACTTGCAGAGCCAACACACAGCGCTCTGGTACTGGGCTCACCCAAGGAATCGTCACGTCCTGCACATGGCTGCTTAGCCTCACTTCCGTATATTTGGCCTTCCGTTCACCATAGGCTGTTCTACCGGAAACCAGAAGAATGCAGTGTGCAGATGACATCCACACAGTGAGCTTTCGATTCGGACTTTCCGCACAATGGATTTGCTATCCGAGCAATATTCCATTTCGTGCCACTAGGACACTTTTTCCACCTTTTTTGAAAGCCCAAAGTGAGCTTTTGGTTCGGACTATTTCATGCCTCTGGGAGGCTTTTGTAACCGACATACCTGTGGTATGAAGTGTGGCAGTCTGAATACTTCTTCATACACCTTTAAATGTCAACCTGTATGTAGTTAAAGTAAGCTACGGTCAACTTGAGCTTGTTGATATCTCCATAGAGCTTGTCCTCAAATGAAGCAGGTGTGGGCCAAAATATCTTTCTCTGTTCTGCATATATTGGGCAATCCTGAAGCAAATGTTTTGCTGTCATTTTTCCAGTTCGACAATTACATTCATCGGTATCTCCTATCTTTAGTTTATTGAACAAGTGGTATTTCAGCCTGTTATGTCCTGTGCGGAGTCTGAAGATTGCTACTTGTTCTCTTCTGTCGAGTTTGTAATATGCATCATCCTTCTGGTGGCCTGGATGCTCTGATTCCCATTTGGTTCTATAGGTGCTTTTTATCAACCTCTTTGCCTCGTTATAGGTTATGTCTATGTCAGGCTGTGGTAGTCGTCCGCCCTCTTTTGCCAGTCTGTCAGCCTCTTCATTTCCAGGTATACTGCAATGTGATGGGATCCACTGTATTACAACTTTTTTGGATTTCTGGCATAGACCATGGAGTGCTGCTCTTAGGTCAGCTATTTCTGTGCTGTTTTTGCTCTTCAGTATTGAGACAGCTGACTTTGCATCTGTGAAGATAGCTATTTGCTTCTCTTTATTTTCCTCCATCAAGAGCATTTCTGCTGCAGTTTTCAGAGCCTCTACCTCCGCTTTGAAGTTACTTGAAAACTTTCCAGTTGCCACTGAATGTGTTTTTTTCACTCCATTTTTTAAATTTAGGAGAATTCCTCCTCCTCCATTCTCTATTGAATTTTTGGCTGATCCATCTGTATATGCATGGGTCCAATTGCTGCTTGGGTAATGTTCTTTTATGTAGTTTAGGGTTATTTCTCTTCTTTCGGTTTCATGCTGAGTGTTCTTTTTCTCAATACCAGGAATGTTTTCTATCATCTCAGGCAGTTGCTGCTGTCTCCAAGCTGGGAACTTGTCTGCATTGTAAATAGGTTTGACTGTTGATATGTTAAGTATGGGATCTGCCCTAATTTTTCGTTTTGCAGTTTCTACAAAGTTGCTACGCTTCAGTCGTCCCTTTCCAAAACCACTAAACCTTTTATACATAGGGTGGTCTGTCAATCTTCTAAATTTTTCTGCTTGTTGCTGGGCTCTGCTATCTCTTCTATCCTGCATTGGTTGTAAACAAGTGATCTGTTCAAGTTCATTAATAGGCGTTGTCTTCAGGCTTCCAGTTATGATTCGCATTCCTTGATTTTGGACTCTACTTATTTTGTTAAAGTTTGACTTAGCTGCTGTTGCCCAAGCTGCAATGCCATATTCCAGTACTGGCCTCACCCGTCCAGTATATAACTTCTTGAGAACTTTCTCATCTGCTCCCCACGTTGTACCAGCAAGCTTTTTCATGATTGCCATTCTTTGCCTTACTCTTGTTCGATTTTTCTCAACCTGTGTTTTCCATGTCAGGCGACGATCAAAGGTGACTCCGAGATAGTTTGGATTTTCTTCATGGCGCAATATTTTTCCATTCAATACCAGCTTAGGTTGTTGAGTTTTATTTGAGAGGGAGAACACTGTGCATGTTGTTTTCTCCTCACTTATCTTCACTAGCCATGATTTTGACCAGTCCTCTAGTGCTAATAAGGCTTGCTGTATTCTGCTGTTAGCTGCACTAATATATTCTTCAGATGACCATATGGCTAGGTCATCTGCAAAGGATGATGTGTGTACTCTGGCTGGAAAATTTTCTGTGATGTCGTTTATATATGCTAGGAATAATGTTGGTGAAAGAACTCCTCCTTGGGGGACACCTTGCTCCAACAGCATCATTTTGCTGGTTTGTCCTTGTACTTTTGTCCTGGCAGTTCTGTTCTCAAGGTAGTGGCTGATCCATTTATACATTTTTCCACAAACATGCATGTTTTGCAGTTTTACTTTCAGTCCTTCCTTCCATACTTTATCAAATGCTTTTTCTAAATCTATCCAGACTGCTAGTGTGTGCTTTTTCTCTTGGAAGGCATCCTCTATTTCCTGAGCTATATAGGTTATTTGATCTTCAGTGGATCTGTACTTTCTGAATCCTGCTTGGTGTGGTGTTAAGAGTTTGTTTTCTTCCAGATGCCATGTTAGCCTGCCATTGATAATGCGTTCCATTAATTTTCCTACACAGCTAAGTAGACTGATAGGTCGATAGCCATTTGGTTCTTCCAGGTCTTTTCCTTTCTTTGGGACTGGTATTAGTATAGCTTCCTTCCATGCCTGTGGGACTATTCCTCTCTTCCAGCTGTTATTTAGGACTGCTAGTAGTTTCTTCTTTGCCTTGGTGCCTAGTCCTATTAGCATTTCATTTGTGATTCCATCCTTTCCTGGTGATTTCTTCTTTTTTAGGGTATTCATTGCCTGTTCCATTTCTTCCATTGTTAGATTTGCCATCATATATTCTGCTGCTGTCTCTGTATTTCTATGATGTATCTGTTTGTCTTTGATTGCTTTCTTCTGTTCGGTTGTAATATCAATGCGGTTTGCATTTGCATAGTGTTCCATTAGTGCATTTGCAGCCTTTTTTCCTGTAAGCAAGGCATTTCCTTGTTTAATTGTTATTTGTTTGTTGCTAGGTCCTTCATTGTTCATGGCTTTCACTAGTTTCCATAGTTTGTTTCCATCCCTGTCAAAATTCAGGTTTTCTGTTTTTTCCCTCCAACAATCTCTTGTTGTTTGATTTACTGTTCTTTTATATTTTGCTGAGATGGCTTTGAGAGAGATGTTCGCTTCAGTTGTTTGTTCTCTCTCTGCGGTGTTCCTAGCATCTTCAACTTTGTCCTCCAAAATTTGTAGTTCTTCAGTCCAGTATGGTTTGTAATTTTTCCTCGCTCCTCTTGGAATAGACTCAGTGGTCGCCTGTATTATTGCTCTGTTTAGACTTTCCACCATTTGCTTCATGTTGCCATATCGTGTATTTATGTTTTCACAATATTTGTCTGTTAGTATGGCAAATCTGTCCCAATCTGCTCGTTTGTAATTCCAACGGGGCAAAGGCTTTTCCTCCCGTGGAACATACTCCATATTTATTACAAGCTTGATTGGTCTGTGGTCACTACCTGCTAATTGGTTAAGCACATGGCGATCGATTTTGTGGAGGATGTCTCCTGTGCAGAAAGCTAAGTCTGGAGTAGAAGTGGTAATCCATCTTCTGGAGTAGAAGCTCGGTGTGTCATCCGCTTTGTTGAGTAGATGGAGATTTGAGTCTATTTCCCAGTCCTCCACTTCATCTCCTCTTTTGTCAGTATCTGGGTATCCCCATCTTTCTGAACGGCTATTAAAGTCTCCGACAACAATGCAATTTGTGTCAGTTATTTCCATGTTTGAGAGTGTAAGATCCTTATCTGCCGGGCTATACAGATTGTAAATTCTTATTTTCACGTCCTTTATCATTATATCAACACCTATAATTTCCGTTTGGTTGTCAGAGATCACAGATACTTCGCTGCAAGGTATTGTATTTCGTGTAAGTATTACAACTCCTCCTTTGTGTCCTTCGCGGTCGAAACGTGTGGCCTGATATCCCTCGACTGAAAATGTGCGATTGGCGTTGAGGTGTGTCTCTTGAATGCATGCCACATCTATTCTATCTTTATGAAGACGCTGTGTTAGGGAGGCTTTCTTGTTATAAACTCCTTCTGCATTCCATTGTAGTATGTTGAGTGTCCGGGGTGTTTGGTCAATAGCTCTTAACCTACTCCTCTGTGCCTTGACTCCACAGCACAGGGGAAGGTGACCACCAGTAGTCATGGGTGGACCCCCTCGAGGCAGGGGGCCCGGCACTATCACCGCCTGATGGGACTTCACGGGATTAGCACCATAACGATTAATTTTCATCTGTGGCATCATGAAATGATAAAGTTACGTTGCACTTCTTTGTCAAGCCTGTGGCTCAGTACATCCGATTTCGACAAGCATTTGTTCGGGATGCTTTCCCTAGCCTTTGACTGTCCCCAGTCTACCTACAAGGCAGCAGGTTTGTACGTCGCTTCGTCTGGTCCCTCTCCCTTGACCTGTCCGACATGGGTGACCCTACCAGTAGCTGTCCTACCGTCGGCATAGCTCTTGGGGTCATTGGAACGCTCAAGCCCCTCTACCTCGTCAAGGTGGACGCACGGCAGAGGGGGTTATTGAGTTAAATTACTATTATGTCGTTATATTTTTTAGAAATAATATAATTGCAGAGAAACACATACTTGATATGCAGTGCATTATACTGTATTGGGGTTTAGGGGACTCTCGTAAGCTGATAGACAAATGTATTATAGTCTGTGCCGAGATTGAAGCAGCATCCCTTAGCTGATGTACTGGTGTACTGTATTCTGTGCCTAAATTGAAGCGATTCCCCTAAGCTGATATACCGGCGAACTATATTCTGTACCTAGAATGAAGAAAAACTATCGGGGGTCTGATACATAGTTAGTGTTAATACTAAGGTTATATATGAGCGGTAATAGATATGTAATAATGATTTGCAATTGCTGATTAACATAATTTTGTAATGATTAATTAAATTTAAAAGATGTAATGGAATTAATTTCATCTCCCTTTGAATTCATGCCGGGGCCTATAAGGGAAGCAAAGAATAGCAACACTGTAGCCTACCACGCATGTCGTAAGAGGCGACTAAGGAGGCTTGATGGTTCCGTCGCCCTGCTACTGAGTGAGTGCGTGGCGCGACACTGTGAGCTGTGAGTTTCGTGTGGAATGCTTTTGAATCTGCCCAAGGTTTTTTGGAACGTGACTGCATGTTCGGAGCGATGGTAGATGGCTATGTTCCAGAGTTGACCGGTTTTTGCCTTATGCAGAAATGCGTGGCTGCTGGGCTTCTGGTTGACTGCCACTGCCATCGACGATGAACTGTATTTTCATGGACTGTGTGGGTGAACATCTAGGAAACATCCAGATGGGAAAATGACTGCCGATTCCATCAGAGATGAACTGGGTGTTTCGTGGGGGACTATTGTGTTGACATTCTGGCAGCGGCATTATGCACAGTGTATCTGTGCGGGCTGTTGTTTGTTGAGACTCCTGTCTTTTCCACTTTTCACATTGGGCAGTGGGGAGCGTTTTGTGCGATATTCACTGGCACAGGAACGGAGCATAATGGGGACAACCCGTTGCTATGAGGTTGGAACTATGACTAACTAACTAACTAACATTCATGCTCCATTTTGTGACGTCAGTCGGAGTATTTTACTAAGACAAAGAAGGAGGTCATGGTGGGCTCGAAACCTGAAAACGACTGGATAGGGTGCCTACTACACTACTAGCGTTGTAAATGTGAATTCAAGAACACAATAGAAATCATAAAACGGCACGGCGTCCTGATCAATATTTATAATTAATGTGTCACTCAGTGGCTCGTCATGTAATGTTAGAGTCAAAGTGTAGCATTGCAAACAGTTTCTCATAACTGATTTAACTCAACCGCTTGATTACAAGTTAAATCAGTCCATTGATAATAAGCAGTCGACTTAGGCCACCGACACCCAGCAACACTTCTGCACCCGGACAATGTCAACTCGACTTGAACACTCAAACTCAGCTAACCCATGACAGCTTGAGGACACACCTGTGTAATGTATATTGAGCCATGACACTTCCAAGTCAAAGTGTTCCTGCTGACATCTTAAAGTGGCGTTAACCACAGCTAACCCATTGTCCACCAATCAGTCATTTGTGTGTCCCACGATCAGCCATCACTGGGACCCACGACTATACCACTTATTCCCGACCCATGGCATTCGTTACTTTTCCTTAAGGAGCGCGTCACTGCTAGTTGTGCACCTTAAAGATCAGCGTGTCCAATTTCGACTGGTATATGTGTAAGGTTATCTTCTTCGACCCGCTCCATGGCGAAGGGTTTACGGACGCAGTTCGTGATCCCGCATACCCGCGTTAGAAACACCGCTGCGGGCGATTTGGCAACGACCTTGTTGTGTTGGTTTTTTTACGAAATGATATGGGTGCCGGTCGTTCAGAAAGCAATGGCAAACTACTGAACGTAAACTTGCCAAGAGATCACAAAAGCAAACATTGTTGGCGTTTACTGCAACGTCCTGTTAAGGATATGCAACTAACTCTTTTTTTTAAAACCTTCTTCTAGTCAGATTCCATCCAAGGTAACAGCTACGTCTTCCAATGGGTTCGTTTTACTGAAATAAACAAAACCTTATGAAAATTTCAACAAAATTCAAATTCCCCTTCGTCAGGCACTCAAAAATAAGACATTACCTGTCTATACTCTGTGTATTGTGTATTGTGTCCTAAATATAAATTTCCTCTCAATATAACTAATGTTTAGTGTATTTCATTAAGCCAGAACAATTGGAATCTCAATACAGTGCACACGTGGGAACCGCGGTAGAGCAGTAGCTAACAAGCACGCATGCCGGTGTCTTGGTGTCTTGGGTTTGAATTCTCATCGAGGCCTTCCAGATCAAACCCAACCGAAAATATATGCCAGGAAATGTCTAGGGAAGTAAGGACGGCCGACGTGATATTGACTAGTCATCTCCTTCAGCGGGTTGCCGATTGATCTATAAACATGTGTAGCTAGCACCATATGTACAATTCGGCTCAATAGTGTTAAAATGATCCTTTTCTTTCGTTTTACAGTTAACATATTATAAATCAATCAATCAGGGGCCGTCTCCACAATGAAGGTAGGCTGCAATGGATCTCTAGCACTGCCTGTCTCTCGCCCTGACTGTACATTCTGTCAGATTGCTGTTCGTCCATATCTTGATGTTATCTTCCCACTTGTATCGTTGTCTACCTCTTGCTTGCTTTCATCTTACCATCCATAATTATTTCTGAACAAATTCCATATTTGTAAGTTCTAGTGGATTAATACTATTAACACTCGCGATCCTGAAAAGTTCTTTCAGTTTCAACAGCAACTTGGAGACGCTTTCACTGATACACCAGAAAATTGTACAGTAAGTGAAAAATGGGGTAAACTTAAGGAAAATCTTTATAAAACTGCCGTAGGGGTTTACGGCACTGTCGATCATAAGAGGCAGGACTGGTTTGCGGCAAACAACCAGACACTGCAGCCCTTGATTGATAAAAAGAAGATAGCTCTCTTAAGAAACAAGGAAAGAACAACGCGTAACACTCTGAGTGAGCTGAAGCACGCTAGGAAGAATGTGCAAAAGGCTGCCAGGCAGTGTGCATATGACTATTGGATCAAGTTATGTGAGTCCATTCAAAATGCAAGTGATAAGGCAAACGTCAGAAGCATGTATGAAGGGATAAAGAAAGCCTGTGTTCCAATGATCAAAATAAGTGCACCATTGAAAACCTTGACTGGATAAATCATCACTGATAATAAACAGCAGATGGATAGATGGGTAGTGCACTATTTGGAACTTTACTCAAGTGAGACAAACTAGCGGATGATGCCCTCAACGCCATAGAGGCCCTACCAACTCTTGACAACCTGGACACACTTCCCACGATAACAGAAGTTAAGTGTGCTATAAATGAACTTGCATCTGGCAAGGCTCCAGGTAAGGATGGGATTCCAATAGAGGTCATCAGGAGTGGGCAAGACACACTCACTCTACAGATCCACCAGCTAACAGAGCTATGATGGAGAGAAGGACAAGTCCCACAGGATTTCAAAGATTCAAGCATCATAATACTGTACAAGAACAGGGGCGATCGGAGCGACTGCAACAACTATAGGGATATCTCACTTCTGTGTATAGTTGGAAAAGTATTTGCCAGAATTGTTCTGCGCAGACTTCAAGTCCTAGGAGATCAAGTCTACCCCGAATCACAGTGTGGATTTCGACAGAACCTGTCTACCATTGATATGATATTCTCATTGCGACCAATGCAAGAAAAATGTCGTGAACAGAATCAACCACTGTTTATTGCCTTCATCGACCTCACAAAGGCATTTGATTTGGTCAGTCGTGAGGGTCTGTTCAAGGCACTAAAGAAGGCTGCCCACCAACTCGTCTGTCCATTGTTGAATCGTTCCACACAGGCATGAATGATATAATCAAGTTTGATGATGCAACTTCAGAAGAGTTTGAAATCAAGAGTGGAGTTAAGCAAGGTTGTGTTCTAGCTCCCATCCTCTTTGAAATATACTTTTCACTTCTACTGAAATATGCCTTTCGTGATCAGGATGGTGGTATATACATTCACTCACGCTCAGATGGCGGCCTCTACAATGCTCAGAGATTGAAGGTCAAGACCAAAATTAGGAAAGTACTGATCAGAGAGCTGCTTTTTGCAGATGATGCTGCCGTTACGACACACTCTGGGGAAGAATTACAATGTCTACTATCTGCATTCTCCAATGCTTGTTCTGAATTTGGTTTAACAATTAGCAAAAAGAAGACACAGATTATGTCAAAAGGTGCACATGCGGTACCATCAATCTTTATTGACGACGCCGAACTAGAGATGAAAGACCATTTTACATATCTAGGATCAGTGGTAAATAGCAAATTATCCCTAGATCAGGAAATCAACATCCGGATTGGTAAGGCAGCAACAACAATGAACGGGTTAAGAAAAAGAGTCTGGGAGAACAGGAAGCTTACTGCCAAAACAAAAGTCCTTGTCTATCAAGCCCTTGTCCATAGTACTCTTCTTTATAGCAGTGAAACCTGGACAACTTACTCACACGAAGAGAAACGTTTAAACAGCTTTCATATTCGGTGCCTGCGAAGAATACTTAGTATTAAGTGGCAAACAAAATCACAAATACTGAAGTATTGGAAAGATCAGATTGTGTGACGGTTTATTACATGCTCAGTCTTTGTAGACTTAAATGGATAGGACATGTTAGGAGGATAGATGATGATAGAATACCAAAGGACATCTTTTTTTGGTGAATTATAGATAGGTAAGAGATCTCAAGGTTGGCCTCTACTACGATACAAAGATGTGTGTAAGCGGGACATGACTGATACAGGCATTGATAATGCACATTGGGAGCTAGTCGCCGCTGAACGTGTTGCATGGAGGGCAAATATCAGAAATGGAATAAAGACAAAGGAGAAATCTTTGCAGATAAGTCACACACCGAGCGAGTGAGACATAAGATGGTGCATGATGGTGGAAATGACCATGTATTCTCATGCACCCACTGTGGGCGTACATTTACATCGCGAATTGGCCTTATCAGTCACATTCGCTACAGCCATGGGTAGTAGTTATTATTCCTTTTTGAAGCACAAATTATCGTCCGTCAAGACGGCAAGGTGCCAATATATATAATAAATATAGTGGATTAGAGATCTGGCTGAAGAGGATATTCTTTTATGGGTCTAGTTGGTTGTGCACTTGTTCATCGGCGATACCACGCCTTCATTTTGAGGCGACAGATAGAATTCTGATGTGGCCACATATTTTGTGTATTCAACACTACCATACAGTATAGACGCCTGGACAATGAACAAGCAATTATAAAGTAGAATGGAGGCTCTGGAGACGTGGAAATACAGAAGAATGTGTCGTATTTCATGGAAACAAAATTAATAAAATTCAAAGGTTCTAGAAAAAACTTGGATTGACAAAAGAGTTGATGAAAGAAATTTAAAAAACAAAGAGGCAAGTAAAATATTTCGGCCACGTTAAAAAAAAAAAAAAAAGGTCGCTTAAAAGGCGAGAGGGTCGACTTCATTGCACCGGATTTTATCCTTTATGGCTCGGTCTCTTTCCGCAGCGTGGAAAGAGTCACACAAGGCACGAGCTCCGTAGCTCTAGCGACAACCCACAGGGGTCTCCGAAAAATTTCACGCGTGAACCGAAGGACACGGCCCCGAATCGAACCCACAACCTTCGGAGCCCGAGTCAAACGGCTTGATTACTTCGCCACGGAGACTCGTTCGACTCGTTAAGAGACCTAAGAGTAGCAAGGTCCTATTTTTGTCAGTATCACAGCCTGTGATTCTGAGATGAGCAGCAAATATTTTTTTTTTCATTTTCTCTTCATTGTTCTCATCCCCCCCCCCCCCCCCCATCTTTTTATTCTTCTCATCTCGTTCTTATGCCGTAATGTAGTCACTCGAGGGTCTTCTCCATGATTATATGTGATGTGCATGTGTTTGCTGACGAAGGCTACTCGCCACAACATCCTGTATGTTTCGTAATTCTGTTCTGTAAAGCTGCATTACTTTGTGTTATTTTATATTGTTTACGTTAAAAGACATAAGACTCTTATAAAAACCACACTAGATGGTAAGGTTGAAGGCAAGCGAAGAAGAGGTAGACAACGATATAAGTTGTAAAGTAACATCAAGAGATGGGCGAATAGCAGTCTGACAGAATGTACAATCAAGGCGAGAGGCAGGCAGAGTAGAGGTCCATTGCAGCCAACCTCCAAGAGACGGCACCCGTGTCCGTCACACTACAGCTTTCATTTCTATATTGTCATAATAGGAAAAGCAAAAACTGGATTCTATCAAATGAAAAACGTTTTGTGCAATAAGTCATTGACCTTGAAAGTTAGAAAAAGAGTTCGTGCATGTTACATAGAACCAATTTTAACATACTGTTGTGAATCCTGGACAATTCGTAAACAAGCGAATAAAATTCCATGAGGTCTTATAGAAGAATGCTTAGAATTAATTGGACAGCCAAAATAAGCAATCTGGGCGTTTTGGGGGAAGCTGAATCACAAAGACAACTTATCCAAAACATCAGAAAGAAGCGGTCATCGTTTTTTGGCCACGTTATAAGAAGACACAAACTTGAACATGTGACAACCGGAAAGATTTGGGGAAAGAGAGATAGAGGAAGACAGCGGGAGAAGATTCTTGACAGTTTTATGTCATGGCACAGAAGGGAGTCAACACACGAATTGATCCATGACGTCGGTGATCGTAATTTGTGGAGAGGCATGATTGCCCACGCCAACCGGCAAGGCACTGGATAATGATGATGATTGTCTAGCACAGTGGTTCTCAACCTTTTTTGGCCCATGCACCCCTTTACTATATGTTCAGAACGTCATCCCCCCCCCCCCTTTCGTATTTCCTCCCCATAAATTCCCCCCTCCCCTACACGGTATGTGTAAAAGTGGAATCTAAATTTAATAACACATACTAGAACAAGTCTAGACATCTACATAAAACGTGATTTGCGGGTCCTTTTTTAATGTTGCATATCCCTTACAGGACGTTGCAGCCAACACCAGCATTTTTCAGCTGTTGTTGATGAACTAGGCAAGATTACACTCAGTAGTTTGCCATCGCTTTCTGGGCGACCGGCTCACATACCCCGTAAGTTACCAGAGCGGCGCGAACCGCTGCCGATTATCACGCAGCTGCGTTTCTCACGAGAATATACGGGATTATGGAGAAAGACGTTAACACCTACGCCAGGGAGTTCGGCGGGTTTACTTACATTATAAAACGAATTTCAGAAGGGCGAGAAATACAGAACCGTAATGTAAGGAGGGAAAAACAATATCAAGTAATCGGTTCTTGTATTAACACGATCTTGAAATAATCTTAATTCTAAAAACCCTAAAATTCGTCTCCACCTGTTGTGAACCACTGGTCTAGAATGTCCTCTCATTTATAGGCCTACTTCCTTCCTTCCTTTCCTTCAATGAATATCACGCAAAACCTGTTAAATTATTTCTCATGCTATTTCTAAGGCTCAATAGCTCCAGAGTTCTACTTCTTCTTATGTTCGCTTGCTGCATCTCCAGAGCTTCAGAGGAGAGAGAGAGAGAGAGAGAGAGAGAGAGAGAGAGAGAGAGAGAGAGAGAGAGAGAGAGAGAGAGAGAGAGAGAGAGAGAGCTGAGTTTCTCCAGACTCAGGTTTGAGTTAGGAGGAAAACGGAGCACTTATGGGTTAAACCGTGTGCTGTGATGTTGATCCATCGACTAAACTAAACTAAACTAGAGAGAGAGAGAGAGAGGGGGGAGGAGGAGATGGGTTAAAATTTAGTGTAAGAACAGGAAGGTTTGTTTCGGAGCGTGTTGTTTATAAACAGTACGACTTTTTAAGTGTGAAGTAAACATTAAAATTATGAAACAATTCCAGCTGTCTACCACCTCACCACGTCTTCTTGTGATGGCTGATGTCTGAAAGTCTAAATAATGATCCAGATCACGTAGTAATAATATAGTAATATGTTGCTCACGCGGCTTAGTCACTTACTATCAGTGCTATAGTATGCATATTTATTTTACTACTTACAGTCAGCATGTGACGTACCCAAATAAACAATACATGTCTATTAACTATTTAACTAAAACGTTTAAGTTTAAGTGAGAAATTATCGCACATCACAACAGACTGAACAGAAACATGACAGCAAAAGAATGGAGAATTGCGGAAGAAACGGCACAGCCTTTAGTTGTAAGTAAAGCTGCCTCATCTCATTCCGTAACCCAGAGTGTGAGTCTTAGGGGTGTCATGTCATGATGGAAGCATCAGTAATCAGTCCTCCATCATCATCATCATTGTTCTCTGTACTCGGCAAGAAATTAATGGGTTGAGTTGAGCTAGCCATTCCAGTAACATTTTCTGAATTGCTTTTTAATTATGCAAATTGCATGGTTGGGTACCTCTTGAAAAAACAAATCCAACGGTACCTTATTCAAGTCTGTTGGTCAATTCTAATCTGAGATATTAATGTTTGTGTGTAACTTTATCATTTATTATGAGCAAAGAGGAAAATACTATTTGAGCCCTTTGACAAAGTGTGACCTACACACTCACACCACTGTTTTTAACACATACTTTAAAGGGAGATAAAACTTCCTATTTATTCTTCCTAACTAAGGGGAAGCTAACTGCTGCAGATTTTTATATATATATATATATATATATATATATATATATATATATATATATATATATATATATACACTGACCACGTCATGCTGTGATGACGTCAGTCTGCACGCGCTGTCTGTCAGCGCAAGGCTACAAGAGTAGATTCATTTTGACCAGAGAAGTTCCATTGAAAATTTGCAAAATTATCAACGATCTGGTCCGTGTAGAGTGATGAAAAATTACACATAAATCCAACAGCAGGTGTTGAATGTAAACATGCATTCATTATCATTGTAGTCGCTCTGAATTTTCCATAATAATATTAAATGGTTATAGCCAGAGTATGACATGGAAAACTTCTATCTCCCGCCATTGAAATATCACATTACAGCATCCGATCTTCATAATTTCAGTGTAAAATTGATAGCCAACTTAAATGTTCAAAAATTACAAAATACATGTACATATGGATGCTACATTGAATAATACATAGTAGAACAATGTATCACGTCTCATAAAACAGTATTTATGGGTTTACTTACCACTTAGAATAGACAGCCTGGTTCTCTGGTGTAACAAGGATTCCAAGAGTGTGAGAAATACAGAACATAAAGCATGGAGGGGAAAACTGTATCGAGTAATTGGTGTCTGTTCTAACGCGATCTTGAAATAATCCGGGAATTTAACATCTCATGTACGCTTAATCTCCTCAGATTGGAGTCACAAAATATATGTTGCCGAAAAAAGCCAAAAATATATTCCGGATAAATTTGGTGATCCAGTATTGTAGGGGCTAGGTTGAACTTCACAGGATGTTAGCTGCAGTAAAGTACTAAAGTAAAGATACAATGAGTAAACCAACAAAAGTGGAAAGGTGAATTGGTCAGGTTTATGCACACAAAAAGATAAAATCACTTCAGGTCCTGGAGACAAGATATCCTAAAACACAAAAATCAAACTACTATGGGCTCTGCAGATCAACTGACAGGAAGTGACTTAGTGGTAGAGTGTAAGCTAAAACAAAGTAATTATGGGTGGCTGGAGGTAAATCCCCCCTCCCCCCACCACACACACACACACTTAGGCCTGAAATACTTAGGTGTACCCCAATAAATAAACTTGGTCTTGGTTGTCGAATTTTACTTTAGTTTACAGCTAAATTTGACAGATTACTTAAATAAGAAATATTCAACACAATATTTCAAATGAAAACAAAAATTGTAACTAATTACTGACCATATATTTGCTTCTATGAAATTTATATATATATATATATATATATATATATATATATATATATATATATATATATATATATATATATATATATATACATATCAATCAATCAATCATGTGCCATGCCGGAAAGCATATATATATATATCGTAATCTCGCATACCCGAGTTCGAAACACGGCTGTGGGTGGTTTGGCAGCAGACCGCCTTACATTGGTTTTTTTAATGAAATAGTATGGGTGCCGGTCATCCAGAAAGCAATGGCAAACTACTGAACGTAAACTTGCCCAGGAATCACGAACAGCCAAAAAATGCTAGGGTTGACTGCTACGTCCTCTAAAGGATATGCAGCTAACTTTTTTGGTATGGAAACACTGTGAGTGAGCTTACTACTGCCACTACTCACTCATGTATTACCTGGGCACCTAAGGGAAGTAGAGAATAGTAACACTGTAACCTACCATGCATGTCATAAGAGGTGGCTAAGGAGGGTTGGGATGGGGTTGGCTGCCTTGTCCTGTAAAAAACTTTAGCTGCAAAATCCAACCAGTCATGAATATGTCAACAATAGGCTTGATGTGAGATGATTGTAGGTCGGTGCTCCATTGGGATATGAATGAAGAAGATGGCTGTTGCCACTGATACTGCTACTACTACCACTTCCACCCCTGCCACAACAGTTGTTTTACTGTGTTTATTGTTTCCTTAAACACGACTTTTGTAAATGTAAATCTGTGTACTAATGTTATATTTCATACTTCCGGGAAGGTTAACCTGGTCAACAAATGCCCGCAGAAGTCGGATGTGTCGGCCTAACGGCGCAAGAACGCAGCTCTGCTGTAAACAGGCACAACGCAATCATGTCCGAAAAAGAAAAAAAAAATCAGGATGAACGCAGAAGAAGATATTCCATACTTTATATTTTGCTTCATTTTGTATGTGTGATCATGGACCTAAGCAACTACATGGCTGATCAGGGTACTGATTGCACCATGCACCACCCAGCATGACTTATGACATGGTATTTTGCTTCAACAAAAGATATAGGAATGAAATTATAGGACATCAGTCTGTTACAATTTATAGTAGTTTAACAGATACTTCTGTGTTTTCTTTAGTCGGTCATCCTGCCAGTGCACAATGCAGCGAAATGGCTGCATGAATGTCTTACGTCCGTGCAGCAGCAGAGTTACAAAGGGCCTTTGGAAATAAGCATATTTGATGATGCTAGTACAGTAAGTATATTACATCACATTGTGGATAAATATACAATGGTATTGATAGATGGGTGTTTCGGTACAAGTGTTAGTGTGAACATTTGAAACATTGAGAATTTTCTCTCATGTAGCAGGTCGCTCAGAAAGCAATGGCAAACTACTGAGCGTAATCTTGCCAAGAACATCAACAGCTGAAAAATGCTGTTGCTGACTGCAATGTCCTATCTATAATGGATATGCAAAAAAAAAAAAAAAAAAAAAAAAATCAGGTCCTTTGCAGAAAGTTGCTCTCATTATGGCCTGCCAAAAGTTTCCTGGTCCCTGCCTAGTGATGTGCCCGTTACATACCACCAAAATAAAAGAATGATCAAATCAGTCAGAAAGCCACCAAAACCTGCTCAAGACAACTACCACGTTATGGACAGACCGGAACGAGTCATTATTCTGCGCATCAGAACAGGACATAATAGATTACGCAACCACATGTATATAAAATTCAAAATTGGTTAATCAGCCATGTGTACATGTGGATTAGCGACACAGACAGCAGAGCACATACTCCAAGACTGCCCAAAATACAACATATCTAGGCAAACCTTCTGGCCTAGAGAGATGACAGTGGAAGATAAACTTTATGGACCACTGAGTGAACTAATAAAGACAGTTAAATTCATACAAGAGACAACATTGCAGTTATAGACATATTTCAAGCGAACCAAAGAAGAATTTGTGTGCTGATGTTGTGCCATAGGTTCTTAATATTGTTTAACCTCTCCATTGTGATGGACAGCCTTAATATTGTTTAACCTCTCCATTGTTATGGTCAGTTTACACCTGACTTCTGTTGAACAACCCCGTTATTGTTGACAGTGGGCCCAGATATTCACAGTTTGCCATATTTTACAATGTTCTATTTTTGCTTATATTTGCTTGGCATGTTGATTTTGTCCTTGGATATTGTGTGTATATGTGTGCTTTAGTCCCGAATAAGCTTTTTATTGTCACTATGTCATTTAACAGATAAAAGTACAGACTTAGGGGCATCAAATAATGATTCAGAATTTCTTGGCTACATACAGTATTCATCTGGTTTGGCAGACACCCTCTCCCAACATGGCTCCCTGTGATTTTTGGCTATTCCCGAAGCTAAAAAGGGTCCTGATTTGAATCATGAGAAGACATTATTCAGAGTGTGATGGCCACACTGCACTGCATTCCCAAAGAGGCCTTCCAGAAATGCTTCCAATAATGGCAGGAGAAGTGTGTACGGTCTTAATTAAGGAGAGTACTTTGAAGGTGATTGTGGTTTCATACCTCCAGAGGAGTAATTATATTTTTTCCGACCAAAGGTCCTACACATTGTGAACAAAGCTCATACATTAGTTGTGAAATTAGCATGTTATTTACACAAATCTCTGCATTCTTTTTCATGTCCAGGATGCCAGCAAAGATATATTAGACAGTTGGCAGAGGTCTGTTCAACTTGAGGGCACAAGCTTTACTGTTGTCATTTCAGGTCACACTGGAAAACCAAAGGGAGGTTTGTATAGCACATTACTTTGTGTATTGTGTTTGCTTGTGAGTTTTGTTTGTCCTGTAAACTTGTCAATAGTCAGAACTTTAGCATTGTAATTTTACACAACAGTGGTCTTGGGTTCAATCCGCATCAGGGCAGTTTTTGATTGTATTTTTAAAAACATACCTGGGCTATCAGGTGAACCCAGCCTAAAATGGGCACTGGGAAATTTCGTGGGAAGTAAAGCACATGGGACTTCCAAGTGTTTTGCCCTTGTCTGAGAAGGCTAGACGACTGATCTGATACTCCAGGATCAGAGGGAGTATACAATCCTATTCCTTATTTTTGTGAAAAACCAAATTGTCAATGTCATAAGAGTTACCTGATTTGTTTGAGCCACATGCTGTAATTAACATCTACACCCACTGCCTTCTACCTCTCTACCATATTAAAGATGTGTTTTTTTTTTCTCCCAATAATTTCTTACACTGTGCATTTTCTAGCAGAGCTTCACGAGACTATTAGTTTATCTGTCAAGTTTGTTGGACTGTCATTAGCCACTGCATTAAATGTCTTTTGGTTCTTTCCTCAGTTGGGTTTGCTAAGAATAGAGCTATAGACCAGAGCTCAGGACAATACCTTTGCTTTCTTGATGCAGTAAGTTTATTTAGGCACTTATACACACTTAGAAAAACACAAGAGTACGTGTGCAGAGAGAGAGAGAGAGTAACTAAAAGGAAAGGTGAGGCCAGCATGGTCGAATGGATAAGAGAGCTTGCTCTTAAACTTCCGATGATCTGATACCGAGGTAGCAGGTTCAGCCGCTTCATTGATCAGTTGAACAAAAATGTTCTCGTCCTTGACTTGTGGACGTAAATTACAAGTAACTCAGAAGTCAGAGTGAATTCACCTGATGGCGAGGGACATTGTAATAGATAAAGCTATTTCATATGCAAACATCAGTCCAGTACACAAGACGTATCTGCACGTGCTTGGGCTACGCTTGAGTTCAAAGTAAGCAAACGCCCCAAAAAAAAAACACCTTGAGGCATAGTGGGCAACAGATGCTAACCCTATATTTGTATATAGTAATCAGCACTTGAGGAGTGGTGTGGTGTGGTGGGGGGGGGGGGGGGGGGGGGGGGTGTGATGATGTGGTGGGGGGGGGTGATGTGGTGAGGAGTGATGTAGTGGGTAGTGATGTGGTGGGGGGGTGATGTGGTGGGGAGGAATGTGGTGAGGAGTGATGTGGTGGGGAGTGTTGTGGTGGGGAGTGTTGTGATGAGTACCACACCGGCCGCCTTTACTTCCCAAGACATTTCTGGTACCCACTTTAGGCTGGTAGCCCAGGTCAGTGTTCAACCTGTCTTGATATGCATTCAAACCCATAACCACCAAGCATGCTAGTCCTTGTGCTGCCACGGCTCTCAAGAGAGCAAGTAAGTCATGCATAGAAAGAGCACAAACAACAGGTGGCATTACACTTGCAGTCTACTCATGGGCGTAAAATATAGTGTCAATTGTCAACACAGCATGAAATTAAGTGAGATAAAGATGGGCCAACTAGTCCCCCACACATTCAGGCCTAAAAAATGTGATGTCCCTGACACATTACTGTCTGTCTGTTTGTCTGTCTGTCTGTCTGTCTGTCTCTGTCTTTCTGTCTTTCTCTCTCTCTCACCTCTGATAGTATATATTTAATGTATATGCTACCTCTGAAGTCGGAGTGGGTTCGCCTGATGGCAAAGGTCACTGTTAATAGGTAAAGCAAATCCACACGCAAAATTCAGTCCAGCATTTACTAGAAGCGGTGTGTCTGGACAACGCTTGAGTTCACAGCGAGCAAGCTTCCCCCCCCCCCCAATGTATACGTTAAATGATATGTTTAATTTTACTGTTATTTTGTTAGGATGACGTCATGCATACAGATCGAATTCAATACCAGCTGCAAGCTGCACAAATGGATACTAATGCAGTTAAGTAGAGGCTGATTTACTATTCACAGACACTGTCCTTGCTCAGTGAGCTTTATACTCATGGGTGTAAAATGTGTAAATTGTCCCTTGCAAGAAATCAACACAACGTGAAATTAAGTGAGGGAAAGATGGGCCGGCTATTCCTCTGCACATTCACGCCTACAAAATGTGATGTCCCTGTCACATTACAGACCCTTAGCAGACTTTTCCTGTATGTGTGCATTGGAACAGTTAACTGAGATTTCTTCATCGGCAAATATGTTCTTGGTTATGTCAAGTATTTATGTCAGTACGAACACAAATACATATAGTACATAAGAGAATTAGCAAGTGCAGCAGTTTATAGCAATATAAAATGAAACAGGTATGTGTGGCTCCCACAAGAGAGAGGAAAGAGCGAGAAAGAGAGGAAAGAGCGAGAAAGAGAGAGAGATAAACACAGTGTACGTACTTCAAATCTCAGTCTTGGTGAACAAAAATCACAGTAGGAAAATGAATAATAACAATAAATGAATAACTAATAAAAATAAAAAGAATATAATAATACTAAATATTGTTATCAAATACGCAATAAATAAGCTAATCCTAACACAATGAATCCAATGTTTCGATCCCAGATCTGCTTCAGGAACAGTACAAACAGTTGTACTTCATATGGGATATATTCCCAAGTATTTTCCATCAAACAGTAAATCATTGAGAAATCATCTGAATATTATTCCCCCTGAGGCCAGCATGGTCAAATGTATAAAAACATGTTCTTAAACATCCGGTGTGCTGATGCCGAGGTAAGGGGTTCAACGCCTACACCGAACAGTTGGACTAAACTGTTTACCTCTCGTTCTTGACTTGGGGACGTAAATTATAAGTACCACTGAAGTCGGAGTGGATTCGCCTAATGGCGAGGGACACTGTTAAGAAGGAAAGCTAATCCACGCGCAAAATTCAGTCCAGCACTACTAGAAGTAGTGTGTATGTACTACGCTTGAGTTCAAAGCGAGCACCTCCCAAAAAAAAAATAACAACAAAATTATTCCCTGCATCATTAAAAGAACGGAAACATACAAATACCTGGGTACAATCTTCAACTGCTCCAACATCATAAGGGAAGAAATACATACTAGAATCAACTCTGGAAATAAGATATACTATGCACTACAACATCTACTAAAATCAAAGGCGCTATCTCGTAACACCAAAATCACAATATACAAAACACTGAGCAGACCAGTTGTGCTGTATGGCTCTGAAACCTGGAGTACAACGAAAGGAGACGAAGCCTTGTTACAAACCTTTGAGAACAAAATTTTAAGACGCATCTTTGGACCCATTAGGGATACACAAAGTGGAGAGTGGAAAAGAAGAAGTAACAAAGACATTTATGATCTGTTTAAGTCCCCGCTAATCACTGGTATCATGAAGGCTAATAGACTACAATGGCTGGGGCATATAGAAAGAATGGAAGATAATAGGGAAACAAAACTCGCTTACACTTAGGAAATAAATGACCGTAGACCCCGAGGTAGACCAAGAAGGCGGTGGAGAGATAATACATATACAGACCTACAAGCACTTGGAATCAACGACTGGCAAGAGAAGGTCCACCAGAGAGACGAATGGAGACGGATTGTATCTGCAGCAAAGAACCTCAATGGCTCGGAACGCTGAAGAAGAAGAAGAAGATCAGGAGTTTCACCAGCTCTCAGTATATTCATATTAATTTCATCAAGTTCGATATTGATGTTTTTACAACTTTTCTCAACATTATATTTCTGTTGTCTTATGGTATGTGCTTATAACTTGTTTCCTGAGTGGTGAACTCAAATAATGTTTTCCTGAACTATATCTTCCCATTTAGATTGTAGGCTGTCAGTTCCACAGAGACCCTGCTGGCTCTACAGAACGCTACACACAGTGGGCAAATTCTCTCACTAATGAACAGTTGTACACACAGGTATTGTCTTTCTCCTCTTTGTTTTTTAATCCTGTTTATTTACCCTAATTCTTGTCTTGTGAGTCCATTCTCGGACTGGTTATGTATCGTTTGTGTCTGTGACGTCAGCAGGGGGATCGGTCGGCGGCTATCCTTTGTGCTCGTCTGTGCTTGTGGTTTTCTTATTTAATAATGACCAGAATTGTTGATGAAAAATTTGACACCTTATATAGTTGGACAGTAAAGACATCACTTTCATTGTTGCTAATTGTTGCTGTTACATACTAGTCCACAAAATGAAGAGCTCAAGAAATTATGCTAGTGTGACTAAAACAGACTTAAAAATCATGACATTAAAAATATGATATGCCCTTGTCCTGCATTGATGTGGCAATTTGTTTTCTATAATGAGGTAACCAGCTCTATAAAAGGTTAAAAACATAAAGAATACTAAGGTGGCCAGCTCCATAATAGGTTAAAAACAGTTGAGTTGATGCAAGGGATAATGAGGTAGGAAGCTCCATAATATGTTAAAAACAAAGGATATAGGGATAACAAGCCTTTTGTAGGATAAAACATAAAGCATCCTGAGGTAACCAGCTCCATAATGTGGTAAAAACATAAAGAACCTGCTTCATTATCTCATGGTGGCTCCCTCTTGGAATTGGGTTGGAGTCTGTTGCTGATGAAACGCCTAACTAAATATCTTGTGGAGGAAACACGACCAACCCATGCCTGAACCCGTCCAGTTTGTATGTGCTGTGCTGAATCATGACCTGCTGACATCCCAACATGCCTGATCCCATCCAGTTTGTATGTGCTGTGCTGAATCATGACCTGCTGACATCCCAACATGCCTCTCCACACATGTGAAGCTCCTGTGCTGGTCTTGCACACCCCACTGGTTTCTGAGCTGGAAAAGGGACATGATAGCTCTGCCGCTCAATGCCTGTTGAGATCTATTTCAGTACCATGTCGGGAGAAAAGTCTCTACACCCACCTCACTCCAATAGGTGCAAACCCTTTTCAGCGCTCAGATGCCATGAACATCATTGGATCGGACTCAAATGTTAAACCTCAGTCTTCCAGAGGATTTATCAACCAACTTGAGGATGATTTGAAATTAGGACTTACTGGACATGGAGGCGAATGCACTTGCCACTACAGGACATATAATTGTCTGTCATCATCATCATGTGCCATGACAAAAAGTGTGGGTGGTCATGTTTCTCCATTTCACACCATCACCAGAGTCGTACATCATCTCTTGTGTGTGTGTTTTTTTGTCTCGATGTGGCCAAGCAATCTCTATCTCTGTTGACTAGTATTTAAAATCGTCCAATATAAATCACACTGTGTATTTCTCTTATAACCTGGATAGTGTGAATAGGATATTATTGACTTGTTTGTACATTTTCATGTTGTTTAGGTTTACACATCCTTTGGTCCAACAGTGATAATGCCAACGTGGTTCTGTCATCGCCATGTTCTTGATTCAGTTGGACCTTTTGATGAAACCGGCAAGGTAAGAGGCCAACTAAAGCAAGGCAGCTTTTGAACCATGTTTTACTTAACTACTTTCAGTAAATGGCTTTTGAACCATGTTTTACTTAACTACTTTCAGTAAATGTAAAGATTAAGGTCTCCTTTTCACGCTATGAATCAATTTCGATATATAGTTATAGTCCAGAGGAATTTCATGACTACACCGGATGATGTAGTCAGTATTACACCGCCTGCCTGTATGTACATTCCACAAAATTGTGTGGTACCCATTTGTGGGTTGGACTGACTTGGCAGCCCAAGCTAAGGAGTAAACCCCCCCCTCCCCCCACTTCCAGTAAGTAAAGTCAAGGACACTTGTTCACAACTGGAGGCGTGTATGGTGCTGGCCCCATGTTTGTATAGACCAGTCAGCACTCGATGAGTGATGTGGTCAGTGTCATACCAGCCGCCTGAGCTTCCCAGAGATCTCCTGGCACGCATGTTAGGCTGGCTGAGGTGGGAGGGCTTATATTTTTTAAAACATCCCTGCCTTGATGACAGTTTAACCACATGCAGACAAGCATGCTAGCCACTGCACTGCTGTGGCTTCCTTTAATTATTAACCCTTTACAGGGCAGACGCTTGTCCGTTTTGTAGCCCTGAACGGGCAAGATTTTTTCAGGTTCTGTAAAAATTTCGGGTCGCGTTAGTAAAAACATCACAAACAAGGTGTTAGTCAACCGATTTTAGTTAAATAAACAACACAATGAAGGGAAAAGCATGCAGAATATGTTACTCACGTGATTGTTGCCGGTAATCCATATATGAACACAAATATTTATGAAATACGGCATGTTGTTTGTGATTTTCCGTCATCTATACGGCAATTTACAAACACATTTTCAGAATCATAATCACTTTCTTTAAAGTCCGACTCACGACTGCTAATGCAAAGTAACACTTTGCACTGATATCTAGCTCCGATTAATAATCAACTTCATGCCCTTTAATGTCATTTAAATTGAACAGAGCGAAATCTCGGCTATCACTTGAAGAATCGCCGAAATCCATTTTGAAAAACAGCGTAAAACTCCCAAAAACTATCAAAACAAGTCCGTAAAAGTCTGTTCAAAGTCATTGTAGCGCGTTTACAAATGGCGGCCACGTTGTCAAGCTATGGGCGAAAGTGAAAGTAGCCGACGGAAGTGTCGGAAAGCCGAGAGATCGCGTTTTTACAATGCATAATAGTATCGGCCGGAATCGGTCGTTACGCTCGTATTTAGAGACCGGCCGGTAACGGACGCTACGCCTTGTAAAGGGTTAAGTGAACATTGACATTGTAAATATTTTAATTAATGATGGTGATCAAGACAGATAGAAGAATATATTTTTTTTTGGCGCTCACTTGCTTTGAACTCAAGCGTATTCCATTCACACTACTTCTGGTTGTGCTAGAGTGAATTTTGTGTGTGGACTAGCTTTCCCTATTAACTGTGCCCCTCACCATCAGGTGAACCGACTTCAGAGGTACTTGTAATTTATGTCCCCAAGTCAAGGATGAGAGGTCAACATTTTAGTCCAACTGTTCGGTACAGGGGGTGAACCCCTTACCTCGACATCAGGACACTAGATGTTTAAGAACGCGCATTCTTATCCATTCGGCCATGCTGACCACCATATAATTAATTTAATTTGCAAGAAAGTACAATTACCTTACTAGTCGCCGTTAGGGACAGATCACTATTCTTTGCCTATGTATGGAACATAACAGACTGAGTGAGCACATGTGTCTGAGTGAGCTTCACGTGTCTGTTTCACCACAGTGCCTGTTTGGACTTAGCAAACAAACTGAGGAAATGGTGCATTTAAATAAAGAGCTAATCAGAAAACAGTTACGTTAATTGTTTCACAGTAGATACAATGAAGACATCAGTCACAAGTACTGCATTATCACACTACACACAAGGCTCTTGATTGTCTAGGTGACACCACACAACACACAAGGCTATTGATTATCTAGATGATACTACACAACACTAACAATTAGAATCACAAAGTGGTTTCACTGACAACTTTAATTATATTTACATACACAAGAATCAGTTGACTTAATGCCATATGTAGAACATAGCTTCCAGCCATAGGCAGATATTCTGGTGACCAACAGTAGTCCCCGAAGTCACTTACACATATCTTTTATGGGACTGCCTGGGAGTCCATCATTCCTCCTCCATGTTGCTGTCTTCCTCAGTACCACCACCAGTGACAAGACTTCTACATTAGATACATCACTCCTTGGCAGACTTACTCCTGAGTCCTAGCTATACTAGCTGTCATGCTATAACAATCAGACTGGCACTGTGTCTGGAGTCTCAAGCAAGACTTAATATAATGTTGACGTTTTTTGTACTCCAGCCACGACCACCCATAATGTTTCTATTATTGGACGCACGTTCTCTTCAAAATACCAAAATAACTGTGTGACGCTCACATGCACAGGGACCACAACTGCATTAACATCAATAAATTACATCATACTCATCACGCTGAGCTTCTCTACTTACTTGCAATGTGGTACGCAATTCATGTTGTCCACTTGGCCATGCTTCTCACATGTAGCAGTACACTTCTTTAATACAGGATTGTTACATCAGTCACTGATCCCGTAACAGTATGATATGCCAGATTATGGTGTCTAATAAACTTGGCCAAGGGGTTAACGACATTGTTGGTAATCCCTTATATCCACGTGGGGAAAACAGCAGCTGTGAGATTCGCAACGGATCGCGCCGCGCTGGTAACTTACGGGGGGTATGTGAGCCGGTCGTTCAGAAAGCAATGGCAAACTACTGGACGTAAAACTTTCCTAGAACATCAACAACAGCTGAAAAATGTTGGTGTTGACTGCAACATCCTGTAAGGGTTATGCAACAACAACAACAAAAAAACACCTTCTTTGTACCAGTATTGTGACAACAAATGTACTTCACTCCACAATGTTCACTTGCTGAGCATGTACAGCTAACACTTATAAAATGATTATTTCATTCTTTCGGTTGCAACTTTTGTCCTTCTCAGACTGCTTATTACCTAATGATCTTAACTGCCATTGAACTTCCACTTATAGATTCCCACCTGCTCATCGATTTCCTTAAGAGAAGCTTGGGATTTGTGTTTGTTTGTTTATTTCCTAGCAGACTTTCTGCCTGAGCTCGTTCAAGCTCTGAACTGTAAACTCAATTTGTTTACGTTTTGTCCTTAACCTCTGTCTTCTGAGTCATTTGTGTTTTTTCGTCATTTTTTTTCCAATGATTGCTTCATGACATTCATCATTGAAAGGGGACAGCTGAAGGTACTCTGTATACACTTTTACAGGACATTATGATTATGTTGCTGACTGGTCTAAATAATTCTATGGGTAAGGCATGCAGATCTTGGGGTGAATCTTATTTAACTCCTGTCCTCGGCCAAAGCTTTAAAGTCATTTCCTAGGTTTGTGCTGTGGTTGACTCCCAACCTTCAGTTATTGCATACTGGACTAATGTCAGACACCACTTAACGCCCAACTATTCACACATTCATAAATAACATTTTTGAAGCATAATACAATAGCAGAATATCAAAATGCTAGTAATTTCACTACTTCTGTTCTTTCAAAATTTCACAGCTGTAATATATTAATCACACCACATCTTGAATACTTAATTCTTTAATTATTCTAAATAATCAGCTATGATGCGAGATATTTTGCCATAAATCTATTCAGGTCATGGGTCTGTGAGAAGCCCTCTCCAAAAGCCAGACCAAAAATGATCCACTTTCAAAGCTGTCTGGCTTTAGCTTGAGACCATCACATACTCCACATTTTTAGTGTGAGTTTTAGCAATCTCCCAGGGACGCAGAGGAGTTTCCAAGGCACCAGGGCCGGGTTATATACTGGCCAAGACCTATTGACGCGTCCTCGTCAAGCGTTCTGGGCAACAGGTCCCTTCGGGGTCCTGGCTAAAGTCAGTAGGATCGCCGATTCCTCCAAAGTCGGAGAGTGTCTGCCTGTATGGCGAGGAACCACCAGTCTGCACATCAATAAGCCAGACATGGGACAACGGATACTCACGCAAACCTCAGGTCCTGTATGACATCACACTAATGTTGGACAACAGGATGCCTTCATCCGACAAACAGGACTTCGCGTTGGAGCTCAAGCCAACGAACACAAGCAAGCAAGCAAGCAAGCAATCTCCCATGATAGTGGTAGATAATGATAACTCATATGTCTTGTATATCCATGAACATCTTGATATACATCATTCTAGGTTAGATCCAATCATCACCAGTCATGAATTCTTCTTCTGCTGCGTTCATCCAGAGAATTTTTTTCAGACGTGATTGCGTTGTACCTGTTTACAACCAGAGCTGCGTTCTTGCGCTGTTAGGCCGACACATCCGACTTCTGTGGGCATTTGTTGACCGGGTTAACCTTCCCAGGTCATGAATTCTTCTTCTTCTTCTTCTTCGTTCATCCGGAGTTTTTTTTCGGATGTGATTGCGTTGTGCCTGTTTACAGCAGAGCTGCGTTCTTGCGCCGTTAGGCCGACACATCCGACTTCTGCGGGCATTTGTTGACCGGGTTAACCTTCCCGGGTCATGAATTCTATCATAAGATAAAGTTTGAACAGCAGCAACACCATATAGCATAGATGTAACTTTTATTTCATGAATTAAATCATATTCCATCAGTGTGTGTATGTGTATGACCTGATTTTATAGCACATGGCATTTTCTTTCACTCTCACCTAAAATTCCCCAGCTCATCTTCTTACTGCACAGTTATTAATTATATTTTAATAAATAAACGACTTTGGTTATAGCAAGTTTATTTTGAGTTATTTCTGGTTTTTTACTTTTGCACTGAAATAAAAGATGTTCACGTTCTAATGTTGATCTGTATGCTGGTCTTATACGACGAGGGATGATAGAATATATAAGTAGAATGACAGAATATGTAAATACATTTTGCCTCAGAACTAATAACTTTTACCATAGAAATAGAGTATAAAGAAATTTATGGTGAGATATTCATTACAGCTTGGTATCTTTTAAAGTAATAGTTTATTACAAGTATTTATAACATTTATTAAATATTGTTTTCCCATTTATATAAGGTAACCTGACAGGTTGACCCAGCCTAAAACTGGGATACCAGAAAACTATATGGCAAGTAAAGTCAGCCGGTGTGCTATTGATCACATCCCCCATTGAGTGTCAATTGGTCTAAAAAATATGGGACTAACCCCATGTTTCCAATACGCCTCATTGTGAGAACAGGGTACTTTACTACTTATTTACGTATGGTAACCTTAAATTTCTATATACAGGGTACCCCTGAGGATTTACTATTTTTCTACAGCCATCTTGAACATGGGGGTTCTGTGATGAGAGTGGAAAAGGATCTACTTATGTACAGATATCATCCTGAAGCAGAGACATTTTCTATATCAGAGTGAGTTCTCTTGATCAAGAATGTCTTATGTTTGTCTGTCTGTCTGTCTGTGTGGGCAAGCAAGCAGGCAGTTAGGTAGGTACATTTGACATCCCAGATATGACTCTAGATAATAGACAATTGACCATGAAAAGTGGAAACCAGAACATTAACACCAAAGCTAATCCACTTCCATCTCTGACTATCCATTAGTTTGTTTCTTGGCATCCCTTCATAACTTTATTTCTGGCTATCACTATCTTGTTGTCACATCTCAGCGTCTGATTTCAAATGTATTGATATGTAACTGCTTTTGGTCCCTTCTACTGAAGTTGGAGTGGGTTTGCCTGATGGCGAGGGACAGTGTTAATAGGGAAAGATAATCCTCACTCAAAATTCAGTCCAGTACTACTAAAAGTAGTTTTGTATGATCGTAAGACATTGGAAAACTGCCTTATCTTTCAGTTGGGTTCACTCTCCCCTCACGGCCCCAATGTCCAACATAGTTTCATTTATCTTCCAACTTCCCCTCCCCCCTTTTCTATCCCCGCAGTTGTATAACCCACTAGAATAATGGGATAGCATATCCTTTACAGGACGTTGCAATCAACCCAAGCATTACTTTTGCCGTTAGTGATTTCTTGGCAAGTTTGCGTTCTGTGGCTTGTCATTGCTTTCTGCACGACCGGCACTCATGCAATCCTATGCTAATCAACACAGGGCATACTGCATTCCAAGCGCCCGCTAGCAGTGTTCATACTCGGTATGCGGAATTGCGAACTAAAACCTTCACCACATAGCCGGCTGCAGTTCACTGCTAATCCGCTTTTCACCGTTCGCCCACATAGGCGTTTCCCCCCTCCCCCATCCCATCGGGCGGCTTAGCCAATCCCTGTTACCCATCGACCTGTTTTTAAACCACACATCCGGTCCTTTCCACCCACATCAAACGGTTAAAGTTAAGACGCATTCAACCAAGACAGGATTCAGATAAGTAACCTCTGTATTTTCATGTAGTGTTCTTCGATATGTTTTGTGTCTGTTTGTGTTTGTTCTGTGCTAACGAAGGCTTTGTTTGCAGTCTGCTCTGTGGTGTTGTCCCCTCTGGTATAATACCTGGTGAGGATATCATTTTTCACAGCAAAATGCCATTTTGCATTCTTGGTTACCTTTGGCTTTTGGCCGATCAGATTAAAATATTTTACCAATGAAGGGTCAGCCTTTTGAGCTGTTACAAAAATTTCCTTCATGGAGTTAGTAGGTAGTGATACTGGGCTAAGTAACTGAATAGCCTCAGTTTGATTACTTTCATCTTGCACTCTTGCAGTAGATCTGGTTACTGCATTCACACAATCTATGATGTCAGATGATGATGGAACAATGTTGTCAATGATATGATGAGAACTTAGTGCTACGTTAGCTACCATACATTCAATAGGTAGTGTGACATTATCAATGATGACATTGGATGGTGATGTTACATTATCATCAATACATAGAGATGTTATGTCATGAGGTTTATCATTCACCTCTGGCAAATTTCCAATTATTACATCACACACTGGGTTTGTTAACGCAGCGACTTTTACTTTCCCAGTGAGGAAAGGTGTTTGAATATATGCCCAAGCTAATGGGTATCTCTCAATATTGCCTGAGAATGTTCTGCATGTTACGTGCCTGCCTGTATAGTCTGTAGGCATTATGAACGTTCTTTTAAGGCCAATAAGTGAACTACCTGTATCGCGAAGAACTGTAGCAAACTTGCCGTTTACATATCCGTGATGGACTATTATCTTGCCTTTTGAGTCTACTACCAAATTAGCTTCTTCATTTGCAATAGGGATGGCGTGACCACAAGTTAAAATACCATCTTCAAAGAAGGTGTTACAAACAGTACATAAATTGTTCATCATGTCAAAAGTCTGTGCTGAGTTCACAGGATGTTTCTCTGATAGTTCTTCTTCTGACTCTGAACTGTTAGACAAGGCGACATTTGCCTCATTGATCATTTGTCTACCTTTACAATCTTTGCGATGGTGTCCATGCGCTTTACAAAGGTAACATTTACGTGCAGACCTGAAAAATCTACGCTCATGATCTCGTCTGTTTATCATATCATATTTTGGGTTTTTATCGCACATTTCATTCGGCTGATGTGAAACTTTACAATGAATACAGTGCTTAAATTTCTCAGATGTAGGCCTATGAGGTTTCTGCCTACTATAGGGTTTTTCAAAATTAGCCGCAGCTACAAAATCAATGTCCGCAGATTCAGTCACAAAACAATGTTTGTTGGCGGTGTAATACGCCGTACCTCGTCTATCAATCTCATCTATACTAGTGCATTCATTCACCTGCAAAAATTTGGAAAATTTTGGTGGAATGGATGAAATGATTTTGTCTCTGATGATTAGATCTTCTAATTTATCATAATTTCTGTCAATTTTGGCTGCTGAAGTCCATTTGGTGAAAATATCTCGGACTAAGCAGAGGTAGTCAGAGAACGTTTGAGTCGGTTTTGGGCTCAACTTGCTGAACTGTTCTCTGTAACCTGCTTCATCTAACATGAAATGTGCCATTATCTTTGATTTAATATAATGGTAGTCTTTCCTGAGGTCTTTGGGAATAGTCTCAATGACTTTAAGAGGTTCCCCTGATAAACTCCTCATATACACAATATTCCATTCAGACAGTGGAACTTGGTAATGTTCCATTAAAGTTTCAAAATTTTGGGTAAAGGCTGCAATGCAGTCACCCGAGGTATAATTACGTACAATACCCTGGTATTTCTTGTACTGGTTTTCTTTCTCCAGTCTCTCAGATTTCTTATACTCTTTATTGATAGCAGTCTCAGTATCCAGTTGTTTTATCTTTAACTGTAACTCCAGTTCTTCTCTCTTACTCTGAGCTGCTATTTCTGCCTTCTTGAGTTCACTCTCTATCTCAGCTTGCTTAGTCTTTGCAGCCATTTCTAATTCGGCTTGCTTTAAGGCTGTTTCTGCCTGCAATTGCTTGGCGGCGCTTTCAGTCTCTAATTGCTTGGCGGCCCTTTCAGCTGCTCGTTCATCGCGTTCAGCCGCTTTCTCCTTTACTAGTAGGTATTCAGCATATTTGTTATCACTCCACTTTGTTAACTCGTCACCTGTTAACTTCAACTTTAACCCCATATCAATGAAATCAAATAATGAAGACATGATGAAAAATGTCAATGTAATACCAGCCACACAGATAGTTATAAGTGGTTAGTACACTAAACAAGTTACAATTTTTCTATATGCAATATGTGCCTAAAATTGCATCCTTAAAGTAAATGAAAAGAAAAAAATACTCAAGTGCCCTGGATGCGGTGAAGAATGGTTGGAAAAACGGGCTAGGAAACTGTAGGGTCGTCACTCTCGAATCACAAATGACCTCTACGCGCACGGTTTCGGATGGTACGGAAAAACCTGCTTTGTTTTAGAGGAAATAAATTAGCGTTTATTTGTTGGTGTGTGCCTGCTTGTCACTAAGTATTGAGTAGGTTTGTATGGCGTTGAGTGTAATTGTATGTCGTAAGTTTGTCCGTCAACAAATTTTTTTTTTTTTTTTTTCAACACAAGTCACTTTCTTTCAAAACTTTCTGCTTTCCACAAACTCAATCCACAAAGACAATCTAACTGTATCTCAACACGCTATAACATTGATGACACATCACTTACATCAAGATGACATTCAGTAAGGACATAGACATCAAGTTTACAAGATGGCGACAAGGTCACAATGTCGACAAGATCACAATGTCGACAAGGTCAAAGCGGTAACAAAATTTTGACAATCACGAGTGTTTTACACGTTTACACGATCAAACAATATGAATGCACTGTACGTTTACAACTAGTCTCCATGTTTAAACAATGTAGCAATATTTCAAAATGAGCCTTCCATGATCACTTTTACATGTACAATCAATTTTAACAAAAATTCAAAGTTCACAACCTCTAGTTCTAACCATTTATCACATAAACACGTTTATTTTAAAGCTGGACGATAGCCCCCACGTCCACACATGTCAGGGTCTTACACTGGGCTCGCTACCTAACACATGTGGGACAGTACAAGTACAACGTGATTTGACTCAAGACTCAACGACACAACGTTCAACGGATTTAATTACAGATCAGATACAATACGATGATCACAGCAAATATATATTGGATACTTCTAAACACTTACATGTACCATACAGCACACAGTCTCACTCTCAAGCTGTCCAGGCATTCGACATTCGGGCACAGAAACCTTTCTCGCAACATGCGTCCTGTTTCGTCTACGTCCCAGAGCTGTCTGCCTATGGTTTGGAACTCGCCTCCTCACCGGAGGTGGCTTCACGAGACATGTGTGCGTCCTTGGTGTGACCGCTGGCCGTCTCGCCAGCCGGCAACTTCGCAGGCAGGTGACCACTGTTCGCCTGGCGGCGTAACGAAGTTCCTTCATTCCTCCTAGGGACTGAGTCACCTGGCGGCGTAACGATGTCACGGCATCACTGCCGTACCGTAGACTCTGACACGCTGCAACGTCCATTTTGTTTCTTGTAATCGTGTTCTACTAACACTCACAATCTACTTATCGTTGTTTTAGTGATTCATTCATTGCCTTTGGTCCCATTTAGAAAGGGATAGAACTACCTTATTATCATTGGCCAGGTTAATTATAGACTAAAAGTGCAATTAGAAACCACAAAGATCCTTCCAGAGGTTTCTTACTTCACAATGTACCACTTTTGCTGCATCATACTTGTGTCAGATTAATTGTCCCAGTTTGATTGTTCACCATAAACTTAATTTCTAAAGTATGGACTACCTCTGAAGTCAGAGTGGGTTTGCCTGATGGCGAGGGACAGTGTTAATAGGGAAAGGTAATCCTCACACAAAATTCAGTCCTGTACCACTAAAAATAGTTTTTAATGGACTACCCTTGAGTTCAAAGCGAGCGAGCGCAAAAAACAAAAAATTAAATAAATAAAGTATGGACTTTCTAGAATTTACTCCTTTAAGACGTATTTTCTATCACAATGAAAAGTTTAAATGCACACAGTTGTCCTGAGTACTGATTAAACTCTCTGTTAGTTCTTACTTCAGTATGCATTTAGTTATCTGTTACGTTTCATTGGGGTTGGATTGGGCCATATTATCACTCAATAACTCTCCTTAGTCTTGGAAGACAAAGATACTGAAAACAAATTAACATTTATTAACATATGTAAAGTATGAGGAGCAGCCAGAGAGCTTTTGTAAATAATTATGAAGCGCATCATTTACAAAATCTAAACTCAGTTCACATGTTATATATGTAAATGTTCAGAAAATAATCTATTTATAATTACACAAATATTGGCTTGTTACTTTGTAGATGGGATTGTTAAGAATGCACAAATCCTGTTCAATAAATATTGTTGCAGAGAAACAATCTGGAAACATAGAGTGCATTTTCTGGAGAAACAAGTTCTCAACAACTGGAAACATTTTTCAATATGGAATGCTGGGAGGCAAGGCCGCAAACTGTATCGGAGTCTATCTGCATGGAATAAAAGCAAGGTCAGATGAATGTCTTTATTTACTGTGTTCGCCTCTGGTTCAGAAGGTCCTGAGTTCGATTCCAGTATAGGGCTGTACATGTCTCCAAGAATCATTGATATCTAATGTTCTCAGTATAGGTCTGTACATGTCTCCAAGAATCATTGCTATCTAATGATCTCAGTATAGGGCTGTACATGTCTCCAAGAATCATTTATATTTAATGTTCTCAGTATAGGGCTGTACATGTCTCCAAGTATCATTGATGTCTAATGATCTCAGTATAGGGCTGTACATGTCCCCAATAATCATTATATCTAATGATCTCAGTATAGGGCTGTACATGTCTCCAAGTATCATTGATATCTAATGATCTCAGTATAGGGCTGTAGATGTCTCCAAGTATCATTGATATCTAATGATCTCAGTATAGGGCTGTAGATGTCTCCAAGTATCATTGATATCTAATGATCTCAGTATAGGGCTGTACATGTCTCCAAGTATCATTGATATCTAATGATCTCAGTATAGGGCTGTACATGTCTCCAAGAATCATTGATATCTAATGATCTCAGTATAGGGCTGTACATGTCTCCAAGTATCATTGATATCTAATGATCTCAGTATAGGGCTGTACATGTCTCCAAGTATCATTGATATCTAATGATCTCAGTATAGGGCTGTAGATGTCTCCAAGTATCATTGATATCTAATGATCTCAGTATAGGTCTGTACATGTCCCCAATAATCATTATATCTAATGATCTCATTAGATATAATGATCAGATCAGATCTAATGATCTCAAAAGGCATTTGATTTGGTCAGTCGTGAGGGTCTGTTCAAAGCACTAAAGAAGATTGGCTGCCCACCAACTCTTCTGTCCATTGTGGAATCGTTCCACACAGGCATGAAGGGTATAATCAAGTTTGATGGTGCAACTTCTGAAGAATTTGAAATCAAGAGTGGAGTTAAGCAAGGTTGTGTACTAGCTCCCACCCTCTTTGGAATATACTTTTCACTTCTACTGAAATATGCATTTCGTGATCAGGATGGTGGTATATACATTCACTCACGCTCAGATGGCGGCCTCTACAATGCTCAGAGATTGAAGGCTAAGACCAAAATTAGGAGGGTACTGATCAGAGAGTTGCTTTTTGCAGATGATGCTGCAGTTACGACCCACTCTGAGGAAGAATTGCAATGTCTACTATCTGCATTCTCCAATGCTTGTTCTGAATTTGGTTTAACAATTAGCAAAAAGAAGACACAGATTATGTCACAAGGTGCACATGGGGTACCATCAATCTTTATTGACGACGCCGAACTAGAGATAGTAGACCATTTTACATATCTAGGATCGGTGGTAAATAGCAAATTATCCCTAGATCAGGAAATCAACATCCGGATTGGTAAGGCAGCAACAACAATGAACAGGTTAAGAAAAAGAGTCTGGGAGAACAGGAAGCTTACTGCCAAAACAAAAGTCCTTGTCTATCAAGCCTGTGTCCTTAGTACTCTTCTCTATGGCAGTGAAACCTGGACAACTTACTCACACCAAGAGAACAATTTAAACAGCTTTCATATGCGGTGTCTGCGAAGAATTCTTGGTATTAAGTGGCAAGACAAAATCACAAATACTGAAGTATTGGAAAGATCAGGTTGTGTGACAGTTTATTCCATGCTCAGTCTTCGTAGACTTAGATGGATAGGACATCTTAGGCGGATGGATGATGGTAGAATACCAAAGGATATCTTTTTTGGTGAATTACAGATGGGTAAGAGATCTCAGGGTCGGCCTCTACTACGATACAAAGATGTGTGTAAGCGGGACATGATTGATACAGGCATTGATAATGCACATTGGGAGCAAGTCGCCGCTGAACGTGTTGCATGGAGGGCAAATATCAGAAATGGAATAAAGTCAAAGGAGAAAATTATTGCAGAAAAGTCACACACCAAGCGTTTGAGACGTAAGATGGTGCATGATGGTGGAAATGACCACGTGTTCACATGCACCCACTGTGAACGGACATTTACAGCGCAAATTGGCCTTATCAGTCACACTCGCTACCGCCATAGTTAAAAGTTATTATGCCTTTTTAAAGCACAAACTATCGTCTGTCAAGACGGCAAGGTGCCAATGTGTGTGTGTAATGATCTCAGTATAGGGCTGTACATGTCTCCAAGTATCATTGATATCTAATGATCTCAGTATAGGGCTGTACATGTCTCCAAGTATCATTGATATCTAATGATCTCAGTATAGGGCTGTAGATGTCTCCAAGTATCATTGATATCTAATGATCTCAGTATAGGTCTGTACATGTCCCCAAGAATCATTATATCTAATGATATCAGTATAGGTCTGTACATGTCCCCAAGAATCATTATATCTAATGATCTCAGTATAGGGCTGTACATGTCTCCAAGTATCATTGATATCTAATGATCTCAGTATAGGGCTGTACATGTCTCCAAGTATCATTGATATCTAATGATCTCAGTATAGGGCTGTAGATGTCTCCAAGTATCATTGATATCTAATGATCTCAGTATAGGGCTGTACATGTCTCCAAGTATCATTGATATCTAATGATCTCAGTATAGGGCTGTACATGTCTCCAAATATCATTGATATCTAATGATATCAGTATAGGTCTGTACATGTCTCCAAGTATCATTGATATCTAATGATCTCAGTATAGGGCTGTACATGTCTCCAAGTATCATTGATATCTAATGATATCAGTATAGGTCTGTACATGTCTCCAAGTATCATTGATATCTAATGATCTCAGTATAGGGCTGTACATGTCTCCAAGTATCATTGATATCTAATGATATCAGTATAGGTCTGTACATGTCCCCAAGAATCATTGATATTTAATGATCTCAGTATAGGGCTGTACATGTCTCCAAATATCATTGATATCTAAAGATCTCAGTATACGGCTGTACATGTCTCCAAATATCATTGATATCTAAAGATCTCAGTATACGGCTGTACATGTCTCCAAGTATCATTGATATCTAATGATCTCAGTACAGGGCTGTACATGTCCCCAAGAATCATTGATATTTAATGATCTCTGTATAGGTCTGTACATGTCCCCCAAGAATCATTGATATTTAATGACCTCATTATAGGTCTGTACATGTCTCCAAGAATCATATCTAATAATCTCAGTATAGGGCTGTACATGTCCCCAAGAATCATTGATATTTAATGATCTCAGTATAGGGCTGTACATGTCCCCAAGAATCATTGCTATCTAATGATCTCAGTATAGGGCCGTACATGTCTCCAAGAATCATTGCTATCTAAAGATCTCAGTATAGGGCTATACATTTTTCCAAGAACCATTGATGTTTAATGATACCTCATATACCCACGATCTCATGGGTAGCAAGATCAGATTCCAAACCTTCTCGGATATGAGTGAAAGACAGAAGGTCCTTTGTACAAGTTGTGCACATTACAATTCCCATGCAGTTGAAAATTGCAAATAGGAGGCCATAAAGTCGCTGCCCTAGCAAAATTGTTGGGAAAGAGAATCTACCCATGGGTGAATAGAGCCTGTTACCTTGGATAGAGTCTGTGTAGAGGAAGCAAAACTTACACACATGCATGCCAAAGTTGGACACACTGACCATCTCATGGAACAGTTACAAGTGTCTGTGTTTACTGTATCTCATGGAACAGTTAAATTGTCTATGTTTACTATATCTCATGGAACAGTTACAAGTGTCTGTGTTTACTATATCTCATGGAACAGTTGTGTCTATGTTTACTATATCTCATGGAACAGTTGTGTCTATGTTTACTATATCTCATGGAACAGTTGTGTCTATGTTTACTATATCTCATGGAACAGTTGTGTCTATGTTTACTATATCTCATGGAACAGTTGTGTCTATGTTTACTATATCTCATGGAACAGTTACAAGTGTCTGTGTTTACTATATCTCATGGAACAGTTGTGTCTATGTTTACTATATCTCATGGAACAGTTGTGTCTATGTTTACTATATCTCATGGAACAGTTGTGTCTATGTTTACTATATCTCATGGAACAGTTGTGTCTATGTTTACTATATCTCATGGAACAGTTGTGTCTATGTTTACTATATCTCATGGAACAGTTGTGTCTATGTTTACTATATCTCATGGAACAGTTACAAGTGTCTATGTTTACTATATCTCATGGAACAGTTACATGTGTCTATGTTTACTATATCTCATGGAACAGTTACAAGTGTCTGTTTACTATATCTCATGGAACAGTTACAAGTATCTATGTTTACTATATCTCATGGACCAGTTAAATTGTCTATGTTTACTATATCTCATGGAACAGTTAAATTGTCTATGTTTACTATATCTCATGGAACAGTTAAATTGTCTATGTTTACTATATCTCATGGAACAGTTAAATTGTCTATGTTTACTATGTCTCATGGAACAGTTAAATTGTCTATGTTTACTATATCTCATGGAACAGTTAAATTGTCTATGTTTACTATTTCTCATGGAACAGCTACAAGTGTTGATGTTTACTATATCTCATACAACAGTTACAAGTGTCTATGTTTACTATATCTCATGCAACAGTTACAAGTGTCTATGTTTACTATATCTCATGTAACAGTTAAATTGTCTATGTTTACTATATCTCATGGAACAGTTACAAGTGTGTGTGTTACCATATATCATTGTATGACTACTCTGAAAATTGAAACCCCCCCCCCCCCCTTTCCCCTTCCTCTTCCTCCCGAAAATTGTGTCTTTTTTGTTATATTAGATAGTTGCTATTACAGTAATCAAGATGGAATGATGATAACAGGAAGTGGGTGTACAGCAGCCTGTCAAAGAGTGCAACCAAAGTGAAAGAGAATAACTGACTTATTCTGATGTTAACTTGGGCTATTTAGTGATGATGTCAGAAAGATGTAGAAAGAATATTACATTTATGAAGTTTTTCTTTTGTAAACATGTGACATTGTTTTGTGATGTTGATCAGAGAAGATATAGAAAGGATAGCACCTGTATAAAGTTGTTTATTTGTTGACAGGTGGCAATGTTTTGTGATGTTGATGACAAGAAGATACAGAAAGGCTGTTACATTTATGAAGAGAGCAAGGTAAGTTTGATCAGTAATGTTAGCTTGTGCAATGACATCTAGCAATTGTCTATCTATCATCAGTCTATCTTCTATGTGTTTATCTGTCTGTCCATCCATCTAGCTGTCCATCCATGTATCTATCTGTCTGTCTATCTGTCCATCCATTCACCATCAATCTATCTGTCTATCTACCCTTCCATCCCTCTGTCCATCTATATGGTGACATAGTGGTCGATGCAATTGCTTCCCAAGACAGTGCGCAAGGCTCAGCTCCACCAGTATAAGTCTGTTTCCTCGCGACTTCACCACTCGACTCAGCCTCATTACATGACTATGGGACCAGTTTGAAAATTGCCTGGGAAGAAAAAAACTACACAGTCACAGCCTGGTGACTTCTCTTTCTTCAGACTTTGTATTGCTGACTGCATATCATCTAATAATGCTTTTGGGTTTGTTTTTTTCACTTTGCTTTCAGGTGTATTACCTGGGTTGTTTTGTCATAAATTTTTCCACAGTAATCTTTCCATCCTTCTAATAAATTTTAATATAAATTCTGTTAAAGTATTGCCATTTTGATAATTTTGTTTGACATGTAATGAGAATCTGAATAAATCTGTTAATGTTCTGATTTCCTTGAACATGTCTCCATCTTTTCCTTCCAAATGGAGATGTTCTTTCTGTTACAAGTATTTATTAGGAACTGTTCCTTGTCAGCTCTGATCTCATTCTGTTTTTTCTTGTGTGGTTTTTGTATGTAAGACTTTATTTATCCCCATCTTCTTTAATTTTCTTCTTTTTTTTTTTTTTTTTTTGGTTAGCCTTTTTGTTTCACCGGTCTCTGTGGCTGAAGGGCTTGCGAACGCGGTTTGTGAGCCCGTATACCCGGGTTCGAAACACGGCGGTGCTGGTTTTTTCGAAAAAGGTATAGGGGCCGGTCGTTCAGAAAGCAATGGCAAACTACTGAACGTAACACTTGCCTAGTACATCAACAGCAGCTGAAAATGCTGGTGTTGACTGCAACGTCCCGTAAGGGATACGCAACAAAATTTTTTTTTGTTTCACCTGTGCTTTATTTTTGCTTACTGAACCATTTTTTTTTAGGATTTATGTTTTGCTCTGCTGAGATGAAAATGTCTCTCACTTGTGTGGCTAGCTCATTTGATGTCGTGTCTACTTGTACTGCCTTTTGAAACCTCAAATTTGTTGTTTACTTCAGTGTTATATTCTGGTGGTATATCACTTATAGTTCATTTACTTTTGTCTGCCCCAATATAAAATTCCTTATCTCAGTAACCAACTGAGGGAAAATTATGAGGTTTCGCATATAACCTTATCATTATGTCCACGTAACAACAACAAAATTTGTTCTGGAGATTGTACAGCAGATTTCAAAGTTTGTTTATATACGGTATATAATTTATGGGTTAGAGCTGAAGTGCATGTTATTAAATCTATTACATCTTCACACGGAAACATCAGCGTTGAATAGTAAATTTTCTCATTATTCACGAGATTGACTTTATGACGAGAGCCTCACATAGTGGAACGGGTAGTGTTCAGAGGTGTTGTCAGTAATGTGGGTGCTTTCATGAAACATGATTATGTTATAAATCTTACCATTTATCGTTAACATCCGAATGTGTGAATATTGTTGAATGGGATTGAATGAAATGTTGTACACTTCAAAGCATCGCTATGAAGTTGTACACATATCTTTTTTCAAGAAGCTTATCGCAGGAAACTGTTTCATACTATTACAAATCCCGAGAAAAGAACAGTGCATGCATTGGGTTTGAATAAATGGTCATTTTGTCGATGAGTGCAAGAATCTGGAATGAAACCACCATGCAATAAGCAAATGGTAGGTAGAAAGGCAATTGTTGACAAGGATTTCATAAGGTGAGCTATTATAAAAATGCTGGATACCATAGAAACAGTGACTGTAAGAAAAATTAGGGTTTGGTTGAGAAAGAACAATGACTTAGAGCTATCCAAGACAACTTTGTGGAAAATTATAAGAATATAAGGCTTCACGCTTAGAAAGTAGAAGCAAGGTAGAAATATAATTTGTGAGCAACTGCATTTAGAAGCCAAGAGAAGCAAATACCTACATGACATAAGGGAAATGCGCAAATTATGACATAGTGTTTTTGGATGAAACCTGGATCAATGCGCACCACACAAGTGATAAGGAATGGCAATCAGTGGATGGAAAGATAAAGCGATGTTTGCCCAGTAGTAAAGGACAGCATTTGGTCATAGCCCATGCTGGTAGTACGCATAATGGCTTACTACAGAATGCTGGACTAGTGTTCGTATCAAAGCATACAGACAATAGGGATTATCATAATGAGATAAATAGTAATGTATTTAGAGATTGGCTCAAGAATACAGTGCATCCATCACTAGATAGACCGTCTTGTCTAATTATGGACAATGCATCATATCACAATGTTGTTGCCCAAGAAGACAAAATACCTACGGCATCGAGCACAAAGGAGGCAATAAAGATACGGCTTTGAAGGGAAAACATACCATTTCCAAAAATTTATTTCAAGCTAGAATTGTTGTCCCTTGTAAAACAGATGCCAAAAAGCAAGAAATATCAAATCGACAAGTTGATAGAAGAGCATGGCCATAGGTGCTTGAGACTTCCACCGTACCATTCTCATTTAAACCCTATGGAACTTGTGTGAGCTAAAATTAAAGGACAGACGGCAGCTGACAATACTACATTCAAATTGTCTGACGTCAAGATACTAACCCAGTCCGTACTATTAAATATTGATAAAAGTTACTGGAAACAATGTATTACCATGTGCTGAAAGAGGAAGATGACTATTTGGGAAAGGATGGATTGAATTGTATGCAACCGAGAGCAGTCATCAACCTACTGGAATCGTGCGACACAGATTAAGGTCTGGGCAGATTGCAGACATTAATACACATTGCACCCACTCCCATACGAATCTGGATACGCCTTATGTCGTCACCCGAATTGACGTGCGTTACTGTAAAACAAGATTGTTAGCATGAATTCACTACATTTTCGCCAAAACATCAAAAAATGTCACAGCTTTCCATAATTTAAGTTGCCTTTGGACCTATCAAAGACTTATTCCTTAGGTGGGGGTAAGTATAAGATGGCAGGACAATTTTCATAACGATGCAACAGACAGTTTTCAAGAAAATTTAATGTGAATGAGGGCACGCAAATGTGAACAGACTTTAGTTCGAACCATATTGGTTGTGTACTTTTTGTCACTTGTTTAGTCTTATCTTGAAATCTACAACAGATAGTTAATGATCCGTGTCACGGTCTTTGTGGATGTTATACATGTCTTCCATTTTCATTGTGTTAATTTGTAGTCAATTTGTTGTGTAGTCAATTTGATTCTTGCAGTTACCATCAAGTGAGATTCTTGGTGTGGGGGATTCATGTAAGTAAATAAATAAGGCAACCTTTTACACACATTGAGGTATATTGGGAAAATGGTGCTAGACCCATATTGTTACAGACCATTGGGCACTTGATGGGTCATGTGGTCAGTATCATGTTAGGGATTGAAAGATTGTTTTCTGGACAGAATTTGATTAGCTTCTCTCTTTCTAATGTGTATGTCCTATATTGAATGAGCCTCGTTCTATTCTTCTTTCATTCTTTCAATACCAATTTTCATGTTGACATCCCCCATGATTATCATGTCTCTTTTTTTCATGTTTTCTAATGTCTTTTGTAAACTACTGTAAAATTACCTCATTTCATCCTCTTCTGCAGCAGTGCTTGGTGCTTAAACTTGTATGTTTGTATGTTCATTTTCTTTGTCCTGAGTCTGATAGTAACAAGGCAATTACTGACAGACTGTGTCCAAGAAAGACATCTGAGAAACTTTGTTGTTAAGAGGCTCCCACTCCACACTGACCACCCTTTTCTTTCTCTGAATATGTAAATATATCTCCTGTTTGAGCCAGGCTTATGGCCATCATCTGTACATCTCTTGCTCTGTCATTGTCCTCTTCCTCAGTTCTCAAAAATGATCTGCCAGACCTCACCAATATATCTTCATCTTTCTTTGATGTGTGTTTTTGGATGAATGAAGTGGTGGTTTCCAGTTACATTCCACATGGTTTTGGACACGTCTTTAGCTTTTAACAACTTTTTAAGATGTCAGGGGGATTATAGTACTCTACGGTACTCTTGCTAACAACAAGGGGCACTTATCCAGGTGGAAACTCTGTCCCCAGAGCTGCATTTGCCACACCTTGGTGTGTTTCTCAGCTCCTGCCTGTGCGGCGGTGCAGTTGGGATTTTCCCTTCAACAAGTTATAAGACCACATTGGCATTGTTCAAACTCTTTGGCACTTTTAGATAGAATGTGTTGCGCTAGAAGTTTTAGATAGAATGTGTTGCACTCGAAGTTTTAGATAGAATGTGTTGCACTCGAAGTTTTAGATAGAATGTGTTGCATTGGAAGTGTTAGATAGAATGTGTTGCATTGGAAGTGTTAGATAGAATGTGTTTCATTGGAAGTGTTAGATAGAATGTGTTGCATTGGAAGTGTTAGATAGAATGTGTTGCATTGGAAGTGTTAGATAGAATGTGTTGCATTGGAAGTGTTAGATAGAATGTGTTGCATTGGAAGTGTTAGATAGAATGTGTTGCATTGGAAGTGTTAGATAGAATGTGTTGCATTGGAAGTGTTAGATAGAATGTGTTGCATTGGAAGTGTTAGATAGAATGTGTTTCATTGGAAGTGTTTGATAGAATGTGTTGCATTGGAAGTGTTAGATAGAATGTGTTGCATTGGAAGTGTTAGATAGAATGTGTTGCATTGGAAGTGTTAGATAGAATGTGTTGCATTGGAAGTGTTAGATAGAATGTGTTGCACTAGAAGTCTGAAAATGTTGCTCTGATCGTTTCTTGTCATGAGGTTAGTGTTGTTTGTGGATTCGGGACGTCATATATTTTCATGCCTCCTTTCTAGTGTCTTTTTAATAATTAAAAATTAATTTCCTTTTTTGTTTTCATATACAGGAGAAACCTAAGCCGAAGATTCCAATTGTACATTTTACGCAAGTGAAGCCACCAATAGTTATTTGTGTAAAGATGGTAAGTAGTGTGTGTAGGTACTATAATGAATACCTTTTGTTGCTGTCTTATTGATGTGCTTTCTCCATGTCAGCCTGTCATTAAATGTTACTTTGATGTATGTGGGCTGCTCATCTTTCCTTAGGGGTATTCCATTTACCTGAAAAATGCCTGCCTTTTGTTTTGGGGAGAGGGTGATGAGAGTGGTGCTACACTTGTCTGTTGATGCTGATACACCTTTATTTTGCCCAGTCGAGGGTAATAAAAGAGTATAATTATTTAGCAAGCATAGTACATTGCAAAAAAATTGAATTGAATTCCATTAAAGACACAAAAAATATATACAGACAAATTAGTGAGCTCACGGGAAGAAACATAAGAATAAATACACGGTGTTTGAAATCAAAAACAGGAAAGATATTATTGGAGGAAGGTACTATAATGAAGAGGTGGAATGAGTATATAAGAGAATTATATGATGGAGAAAGGGAAGAATTAACAGAAGAAAGTAACTTAGAAGGTTCTGTTATTCTAAAAGAAGAAGTCGCTGATGCTGTAAAACATATGAAGAAAGAAAAAACAGCTGGGCCAGATGAAATCACAATAGAAGAATTAGAAGTATTGGGAGAATTTGGAGCAGATATATTAACCAAAATGTTGAATGATATTTACGGCAGTGAATATATATCCAGCGATATGCTGAAATCTGTATTTATAGCTACACCAAAAGACCAGGAGCAATTGAATGTGAAGATTTTCGTATAATTAACCTCATAAACAATATCACTAAGCTTCTACTCAGAATAATAATGAGAAGAACCAGAAAGAAAATAGAAATGGAAATTAGTGAAGAACAGTATGGATTTGTGGAGGGAAAGGGCACAAAGAATGCAATATATACATTACGGACACTAATAGAAAGGTCAATAGAGAAACAGAAAGACATATTTGTGCTTCATAGATTATACTAAGGCATTTGATAAAGTAAAACATGAGCTGATTAAAATGTTGGAAGATATCAACATTGATGGGAAAGATTTAAGAATAATAAAGAATATTTACTGGAACCAAGTAGCAGCAATTAAATTGGGAAATAAAGAAGGTAGTTACAAACAGGTAAAACTAGGAGTACGACAGAGATGTGTCTTGTCACCAGATCTCTTCTCCCTATATAGCGAAGTAATAATGAGAGAGATCAAAGAGGCGCCAGGAATACTAATTGGAGGTTATAATATAAATCAAATATGCTATGCAGATGACACAGTATTGGTGGCAGATAATTCAACAGACCTACAATAATTGCTGGACATTGTAGTAACAGAGTGCAAGGAAAGGACTCTCCTTGAATATCAAGAAAACAGTAACAATGATGATATCAAAGAAAATGATGACACCAAAATGTGAAATAGAAATAGAAGGGAACATTCTTAACCAAGTGGATAGTTTTAAATAATCAACAATCAGCTGCAAGATGCTGATATTGACAGCGATGTCCTGTAAAGGATATGCAGGGGGAAAAAAGGTGGGGGGGGGGGGGGGCATTTATAACATCAGATAGAAGATGTTCAACAGAGATTAAGAGCAGAATAGGGCAAGTAAAAATTGTGATATTGGCAACTAAACTAAACTAAACTTAGTGCAATAGAAAATATGCATTGTTTATTTCACATCATTCGTTTTAATATTTGTATAATAGATAATTGATGTGCAAAAGATGAGTGTTTGGAAGGGTCAAATGTAAGACAGGCCTGCATGCCCGATTTGTGACCCTTTGAAAATAAAGTTTGTTCATTCACTGTTTGATTGCTTGCTTGCTTGCTTGTGTTCGCGGGCTGTGAACTCCAGCGTGAAGTCCTGTATGTCGGATGAAGACATCCTGCTGTCCAACATCAGTGTGATGTCATACAGGACCTGAGGTTTGCGTGAGTATCCGTTGTCCCATGTCTGGCTTATTGGTGTGCAGACTGGTGGTTCCTCGCCATGCAGGCAGATACTCTCCGGCTTTGGAGGAAACTGTTTGATTATTCATTGCTCTGTATTTGCATCCATATGGAAGGTTGGAGCGCATACAGAATGCTGCCATGGCCCCGGGAAGGTTAACCCGGTCAACAAATGCCCGCAGAAGTTGGATGTGTCAGCCTAACGGCGCAAAAACGCAGCTCTGCTGTAAGCAGGCACAACGCAATCACATCCGGAAAAAAACACTCCGGATGAACGCAGAAGAAGAAGAAGAAGAATGCTGCCATGCGGGTAATCTTAGTGTGCACAAAGGACACACCAAATACCAACAATGACGGATAGGCATAGGATCCTTCAGGCCAAATGATACCTGAGAGTTGCTGCAGATAGGGATCACCTGCTGCATGCAGCCATGGATATAGTCAAGGGTCATAGACTAAGATGAGGCAGGTCCTGGATGGCACAGGCAGAACTTTCTGTACGTCAGGTGTGTGATCTAGAGACCATCAATCGTGAAAAAGAGTGGGTTGAAGTTCCGGAAGACATGACAGACTGGCACAATGTAATAATAACACTGGGTCGTGAGTGCAGAAAATGGGCAGCGGGCCGCACTGAGTTTGAAGTGCTATAACTGATCCAGAGTAACATACATCAAGGTGAGATAGTCATCTACACCGATGGGTCAGTGGTGAGAAACAGACGTATTGGTCGGGGTTTTATTGTAAAGGCTAATGGACGAGTCTTGAAAAAGAAGAGTCTGGCATATGAGACTACGACCTCCAGCATGAGAACGGAGGTGGAAGCAGTAACAGCGGCATTCCATTGGCTAGAGGAGACTACTGCAACACACATAGTATTCATTACGGATTCAAAGAGTATGCTTAGTAAGGTGGAGAAAGGAATGTTTCGTGTGGAATGGCTATCGTCGCTTCAGATGTCACAGATTGTGAGAATTGTATGGATATTTTGCCCTGGCCATGCGGGGGTGCGGGGGAATGAACAGGCTGATAAGCTAGCAGGGAATGCACCTCTTGGTGGTAGATTGCCTATGGACAAGTGGGAGGTGGTCGTGTGCTTGTGGGACCAGGTGGAGAAGGCAGAGGAATAGATTGAGAACCCATATGTGGAAAGAATGAGATTGCGGGGGATCGGTAGGGGTTCTGGAAGAATCTCAAAACAGAGGGAAGACCAGGAGAACTGTTAATCAGATTGCAGTGGGAACCTTGGCTATGATACACGATTTCATAATTTTATCTCGTGTTTCTGTTACCATCTCATAAGGTGTTTTAGGGGTTGGAATTTCAATCGCATTAGTTACTAACTGATGGTAAATTGTTAGGGGTCCACGTGGGTTAGCCCCGTATACTAATTCAAACGGTGAGAAACCCGTGCTTGAATGGGGAATCTCCCGATAGGCGAACAGCACTGTTGGTAACAGTGTATCCCAATCAGCTGGGTTTTCTGCTGTCACCTTAGCCAGCATATGCTTTAGGTCTCCGTTAATTTTCTCTACTATTCCATTGCTGGCTGGATGATAAGCTGTTGTAAAATGCTGTTTAATTCCTAACATTTTCGTAAGGGCTTGCGTTGCAGCCGATATGAATTGGGTTCCACGGTCGGATAAGATGGTACGTGGAAATCCGAATCGTGAGAACAAATGTAGAAATACATTGGCAATATCTTTGGAGGTGATGTATTTCAAAGCTACTGCCTCAACCCACCTCGAACATAGGTCTACTAGCGTTAAGATGAAGCGATTTCCTTTGCTGGACACCTGGTTCAGGGGTCCAACAATATCTACCGCCACACTCTCAAATGGCCTAGAGGCCAGTGTTGAAGGTTGTACTTCAGCTGTAGGATGTTTACCCTTACGTACCAGTTGTTGACAGACATTACATGAACGACAAAATACTTTTATGTCATTACAAAAACCTGGCCAATAAAAATGAGCCTGAATTCTGGCCCTGGTTTTGTCGTATGCAAGGTGACCAGCAAACGGTGACTCGTGTGCAATCTTTAGCACAGTTAGGCGGTGTTGTACAGGTAACACCGTTTGCTGAATCTCATGGTTGCCAGTTGTATAATAACGAGTAAGAATACCATTATTAAGTTTAAAGAACCATGATGCGTTTTTTGTTACTTTGGCTTTTTCTTTTAATAGTTTTAGATATGGAGACACACTCGGATCAGCTTTTTGCTGGTCTATGAAGTTTTGTCTGGTGGTATCATCCGTGCTAGTTGGTGATAGCAACAGTAGTCTTTCTTCCTGTAGTGTGTCTTGATGCTTAATAGTATCTGCTCTGGTTGTTGCATTAGCTGCATTTAATTTTTCCCATGCAGCTATTTCTTCGTTAGTGCAATGCTTCATTTGGGGTAAGCATCCCAAAATTAAATCAGTACAAGGGTTATCTAAAATAGCACATGTAAAGGTACCAGAAAGGAAAGGAGTGTTAATACGGGCTCTTGCCAACGGGTAAATTTCAATATTACCCGAAAAGGTTCGGCATTTTACTGAGTCACCTGTATAATCATTTGGATTCACCAGTTCCTTTCTAAGACCGATGAGTGCTCCCACTGTCAAGCAAACATTGGCATGGTATTTCGTTGACCAATGCATTGTGGAACACCAAATTGCCTCTGGAGGCTAATGCTGCATTTACACTCTCAGTGGAGAATGGTACTGTATGTCCACATTCTAATTTTCCGTCTGCATGAAATTGGTGACATCGCTCACAACTGTCAAAGCTTAAAATATCGTTTACACAACAAACATCTTCAGATTGATTAACAGGTAATTCATTCTCGACCTCACATTCAGTTTCACTCCCACTATCAGAAGATGTATCAATCAAAATTGCACTGTTGGCCTTCATTCTTTGGCGGCCTAGGCATTTATTGGAATAATGCCCGTAGCTAGAACAGAAGAAACATTTGATTGCACGCCTGTATGCATTTCTCTTGTTTTGTTGTTTCTTAATGACCATCTCAAGATGTGTCGGATAGTTTGGTGATTTATCACACATAGAGTAAGTATCATGAAAAAGTTGGCAATACACACATTTAGGCAATTTTTTATCTTTCTTGTCGACTCTCTGAAATGGTTTTTTATTGCTACGATAGCTTTTAGGTTGGTCCTTAACAAAAGAGACTATTTCAGAGTCGACGTTTGATGTTTTAAAAATTTCTCTATTCGAGGAAAAATATGCGGAGCCTTTCTTCTCGAATTGTTCTATTGTTTCGATGTCTGACTGCTGAAGGAACTTAGCGAAAGGAGTTGGGACTGTGGATATGACTTTATCCATTGCTATTAAATTTTTAAGTTTCTCATAGTCCTTTCCTATTTTTGCTGCACTAAGCCATCTATTCAGCACGCTTTGGACATTCGAGACATAATCGATGAAGGTCTCACTTGGTTTTGGCTTTAAGTTAGAAAACTGCACTTGATACCCAGGGGCATCAAGTAAAAAATGTTGCATTATTCTATCATGAATGTACTGATAGTTAGATCTAAGATCAGTTGGTATTGATTCAATAACTTTAAGGGGCTCCCCACTGAGGTTTTTCATGTAGATCATGGCCCACATATCGATTGGTACTTGATGGTATTTAAGCTGATATTCGACATTTTCTGTCCAAGCTGATATGGAATCTTCTTTACAGAATGGCTTAATAATATGTTTGTATTTATTAACTTTATTCTCTTCTTGCTGACTCTTTAGTTTTGTCGCGGAGATCTCTGAGTGTGAATCTACTTCCATACCTTTCATCTTTAACTGTGTGTCTGATTAAATCTGTATTTGTTTTTCTTTCACTCTTGCCATTTCATCTATCTCTCTTTGCTTTAACTCTCTCTCCTGATCTAATTGTTTTTGCTTTAATTCTCTCTCCTGATCTAATTGTTTTTGCTTTAACTCTAATTCTTTTTGTTTAATCTCCTTATCTTGTTCTAACTGTTTCTGTTTTGTTTCTTCAGCTAATTGTGCAATCTCCTTCTGGTGTTGTCTTTCTTGTTCTCCAATCTCCTTCTGATGTTGTCTTTCTCGTGCACGTTCGTCTCTCTCAGCATCTTTTACTTCCCTAAATTTTTGATCAGCATATTGCTCTAATTCCTTTCCTGTATGTCCTAATACCTTGCCTGCTAGTATGAAATCCGCTAAAGTTGACATGTTGTTGGATAATTAGCTAGAGTTGATAGGTACTCAAATATTTACTCAGGTATATTGGCTATGTTGAGTTTTTAAATGCCTGTATACAAAAAATATTATCAGATTACACCCTGAAAAAGAGATGCATTATTAATTATATTGTATTCAAAATAATTTGGGTATACTCATCTCAGCAATCCAGAACAATCAGGTACATTCGTTTGGCACCTCAGGTACAATCGTTTGGCACCTCAGCATACACCTTGTGTTACTCTTATACACCGCTCTTGTTATACCTGGTTTACAAGAGCATCAATAATTAACTATTTGTAAACGACATATGACTTTAGACATTTGTTTGACATTTACAATCACATGCCCCCGGACAACACAATGTGGTATAGTTAATAGTAAATGTCACTGTCCTGTCTTCGTTCTAATGTCTTCTGCGTTCCCTAACTATTGCTGTTTAATTTATGAAAGTGCTGTGCAGACGGAATCTTATTTGCATAAAGAAAGTAGTGCCATCGTGACGGTAGAAAATAGAAAAAGTCTACAAATAATTAAATAAACGCTTTGAAATAAATATAAAGGTAATTATAATGTTCAAATAAATAAATATATTCAATAAATAGCTTGTATAAACAATTAATATTCAATATAAGCCAAAGATTCAGGCGAGCAGCCGCTTGGCGATTTGTAAACAATCTGTCACTGATTGCAAATGGCGTAGGGCAGCTGTTTGTCAACCACGATACATCACAGGCGCAGCGCTATTTTTAGATTGGAAAAATCGATATTGTCGCCGGCTCATTTTTTTATGTATTGCTCCGCCATGAATCATATTTGATAAATACTCATAAATCAATCAATAATTGTAGAAATAAATGATACAAAACTATAATAATAATACTTACAAATCAGAAGAAAACATGTTCATACAGTATAAACACTTCAATAAGCATAAATAAATGTTAATCGGTCACGATGGGCACAGCTCGCATCTTGCACTAGTCTGCACACGCCATTTTACACTAACACAAATTAAACCCTAGGATAAACTGACAGTAATACTATTCTAGAGCCGTGGGTGAGTGTTTTTGCTTGAACAATTGTCCAAGATCCCACTTCTGACACCACTTTTATCCTAGCCTGTCATCAAGCGATGCTACAGGCATTACGGGATAAACTTCTCTCGCACCACACAAAAAGATTTGTCAGTCGTACGAGAGGAATTGATTACACATTTTATTGCCACTGGCTCTTTACATTACATAAATGCACAAAACTGTCTCTAATGAATCACACATGAATACACAGAATTTCCTATCACTAGTCGTCCCTAGCCCTACTGCTAAATCTATCTACTCATCTAAAGAAATGCGCATCGACGCTAAGCGATGTGTTCCCTACGAAGTCTGTCCCCAGTCTAACGATTCTCCGCGTGCTGATTACACAGTACGCGGACGGACCTCGTGCGTACTTCGGCTTTTGCGTGCTACATCATTCAACACGCTTAGAGTAGTAGTCTACTCTTGAGTTCTATTCTAGTGCTTCGTGTCTATCACCTTGGCGTGATTATACCGTGACCAGAGTGCTTACTCTCTGGTTGACACTTCCGTGTCTCATGAGAGAACTGTTTACAGTTCCCCTCCCTATCTACTTCCTACACCTACCCTGCCCTCATGTTGGGGCACTGGGTTACCTCTAATCTACTTGAGGTAGACCACTCATTCAGGGTGGTCTTCCCTCCTATCTATTTCAGTCTTTGACAATGACTCTTTGCTTCGTGTTGAACAAGGGGATGGAGCACGTATGAAAATGTCCTGAGTGCAGTGATATTGGTTCTTGACTCAACTCACATCCATATAGAAAAACAGGCACAACTTTTCAGTCAGTGGATTTGGTTACTTATCATGATATTTCAGTTTTTTAATGAACTAAATAATTCAATGGGCAATAAAACTAACCTGACAACTAAGTAATATTTCAATTTGTCAAGACAGTTTTCATTCTTGCAAAAGAATCTTTCCACTCTCACCATTTTAATTTGTCACCTGCTGTCGTGAGCTCCCGTAACCTTGATTAGGGAGACAGCAGTCTTCTCTGTTTCTTCTTCTTCTTCGTTCATCCGTAGTTTTTTTTTCGGATGTGATTGCGTTGTGCCTGTTTACAGCAGAGCTGTGTTCTTGCGCCGTTAGGCCGACACATCCGACTTCTGCGGGCATTTGTTGACCGGGTTAACCTTCCCGGGGGTTTCTTAGGACGTTTGACTCTCACTGTTGTGGTGTTATCTCCCATCCTAGCTGGCCCATATAGAACAGCCTAAGAGATCCTGGTCAGCCCTCAAGGGAAGGCAGGGGCAGACCATGGGCATTCCCCGCCATCCAAGGAGGCTTCCATACTTGCAGAGCCAACACACAGCGCTCTGGTACTGGGCTCACCCAAGGAATCGTCACGTCCTGCACATGGCTGCTTAGCCTCACTTCCGTATATTGGGCCTTCCGTTCACCATAGGCTGTTCTACCGGAAACCAGAAGAATGCAGTGTGCAGATGACATCCACACAGTGAGCTTTCGATTCGGACTTTCCGCACAATGGATTTGCTATCCGAGCAATATTCCATTTCGTGCCACTAGGACACTTTTCCACCTTTTTTGAAAGCCCACACAGTGAGCTTTTGATTCGGACTTTCCACATAATGGATTTGCTATCCAAGCAATATTCCATTTCGTGCCACTAGGACACTTTTTCCACCTTTTTTGAAAGCCCACACGGTGAGCTTTTGGTTCGGACTTTCCACGTAATGGATCTCCTATCCAGCAATATTCCATTTCATGCCTCTGGGAGGCTTTTGTAACCGACATACCTGTGGTATGAAGTGTGGCAGTCTGAATACTTCTTCATACACCTTTAAATGTCAACCTGTATGTAGTTAAAGTAAGCTACGGTCAACTTGAGCTTGTTGATATCTCCATAGAGCTTGTCCTCAAATGAAGCAGGTGTGGGCCAAAATATCTTTCTCTGTTCTGCATATATTGGGCAATCCTGAAGCAAATGTTTTGCTATCATTTTTCCAGTTCGACAATTACATTCATCGGTATCTCCTATCTTTAGTTTATTGAACAAGTGGTATTTCAGCCTGTTATGTCCTGTGCGGAGTCTGAAGATTGCTACTTGTTCTCTTCTGTCGAGTTTGTAATATGCATCATCCTTCTGGTGGCCTGGATGCTCTGATTCCCATTTGGTTCTATAGGTGCTTTTTATCAACCTCTTTGCCTCGTTATAGGTTATGTCTATGTCAGGCTGTGGTAGTCGTCCGCCCTCTTTTGCCAGTCTGTCAGCCTCTTCATTTCCAGGTATACTGCAATGTGATGGGATCCACTGTATTACAACTTTTTTGGATTTCTGGCATAGACCATGGAGTGCTGCTCTTAGGTCAGCTATTTCTGTGCTGTTATTGCTCTTCAGTATTGAGACAGCTGACTTTGCATCTGTGAAGATAGCTATTTGCTTCTCTTTATTTTCCTCCATCAAGAGCATTTCTGCTGCAGTTTTCAGAGCCTCTACCTCCGCTTTGAAGTTACTTGAAAACTTTCCAGTTGCCACTGAATGTGTTTTTTTCACTCCATTTTTTAAATTTAGGAGAATTCCTCCTCCTCCATTCTCTATTGAATTTTTGGCTGATCCATCTGTATATGCATGGGTCCAATTGCTGCTTGGGTAATGTTCTTTTATGTAGTTTAGGGTTATTTCTCTTCTTTCGGTTTCATGCTGAGTGTTCTTTTTCTCAATACCAGGAATGTTTTCTATCATCTCAGGCAGTTGCTGCTGTCTCCAAGCTGGGAACTTGTCTGCATTGTAAATAGGTTTGACTGTTGATATGTTAAGTATGGGATCTGCCCTAATTTTTCGTTTTGCAGTTTCTACAAAGTTGCTACGCTTCAGTCGTCCCTTTCCAAAACCACTAAACCTTTTATACATAGGGTGGTCTGTCAATCTTCTAAATTTTTCTGCTTGTTGCTGGGCTCTGCTATCTCTTCTATCCTGCATTGGTTGTAAACAAGTGATCTTTTCAAGTTCATTAATAGGCGTTGTCTTCAGGCTTCCAGTTATGATTCGCATTCCTTGATTTTGGACTCTACTTATTTTGTTAAAGTTTGACTTAGCTGCTGTTGCCCAAGCTGCAATGCCATATTCCAGTACTGGCCTCACCCGTCCAGTATATAACTTCTTGAGAACTTTCTCATCTGCTCCCCACGTTGTACCAGCAAGCTTTTTCATGATTGCCATTCTTTGCCTTGCTCTTGTTTGATTTTTCTCAACCTGTGTTTTCCATGTCAGGCGACGATCAAAGGTGACTCCGAGATAGTTTGGATTTTCTTCATGGCGCAATATTTTTCCATTCAATACCAGCTTAGGTTGTTGAGTTTTATTTGAGAGGGAGAACACTGTGCATGTTGTTTTCTCCTCACTTATCTTCACTAGCCATGATTTTGACCAGTCCTCTAGTGCTAATAAGGCTTGCTGTATTCTGCTGTTAGCTGTACTAATATATTCTTCAGATGTCCATATGGCTAGGTCATCTGCAAAGGATGATGTGTGTACTCTGGCTGGAAAATTTTCTGTGATGTCGTTTATATATGCTAGGAATAATGTTGGTGAAAGAACTCCTCCTTGGGGGACACCTTGCTCCAACAGCATCATTTTGCTGGTTTGTCCTTGTACTTTTGTCCTGGCAGTTCTGTTCTCAAGGTAGTGGCTGATCCATTTATACATTTTTCCACAAACATGCATGTTTTGCAGTTTTACTTTCAGTCCTTCCTTCCATACTTTATCAAATGCTTTTTCTAAATCTATCCAGACTGCTAGTGTGCGTTTTTTCTCTTGGAAGGCATCCTCTATTTCCTGAGCTATATAGGTTATTTGATCTTCAGTGGATCTGTACTTTCTGAATCCTGCTTGGTGTGGTGTTAAGAGTTTGTTTTCTTCCAGATGCCATGTTAGCCTGCCATTGATAATGCGTTCCATTAATTTTCCTACACAGCTAAGTAGACTGATAGGTCGATAGCCATTTGGTTCTTCCAGGTCTTTTCCTTTCTTTGGGATTGGTATTAGTATAGCTTCTTTCCATGCCTGTGGGACTATTCCCCTCTTCCAGCTGTAATTTAGGACTGCTAGTAGTTTCTTTTTTGCCTTAGTGCCTAGTCCTATTAGCATTTCATTTGTGATTCCATCCTTTCCTGGTGATTTCTTCTTTTTTAGGGTATTCATTGCCTGTTCCATTTCTTCCATTGTTAGATTTGCCATCATATATTCTGCTGCTGTCTCTGTATTTGTATGATGTATCTGTTTATCTTTGATTGCTTTCTTCTGTTCGGTTGTAATATCAATGTGGTTTGCATTTGCATAGTGTTCCATTAGTGCATTTGCAGCCTTTTTTCCTGTAAGCAAGGCATTTCCTTGTTTAATTGTTATTTGTTTGTTGCTAGGTCCTTCATTGTTCATGGCTTTCACTAGTTTCCATAGTTTGTTTCCATCCCTGTCAAAATTCAGGTTTTCTGTTTTTTCCCTCCAACAATCTCTTGTTGTTTGATTTACTGTTCTTTTATATTTTGCTGAGATGGCTTTGAGAGAGATGTTCGCTTCAATTGTTTGTTCTCTCTCTGCTGTCTTCCTGGCATCTTCAACTTTGTCCTCCAAACTTTGTAGTTCTTCAGTCCAGTATGGTTTGTAATTTTTCCTCGCTCCTCTTGGAATGGACTCTGTGGCTGCCTGTATTATCGCTCTGTTTAGACTTTCCACCATTTGCTTTATGTTGCCATATCGTGTATTTATGTTTTCACAATATTTGTCTGTTAGTATGGCAAATCTGTCCCAATCTGCTCGTTTGTAATTCCAGCGGGGCAAGGGCTTTTGCTCCTGTGGAACATACTCCATATTCATTACAAGCTTGATTGGTCTGTGGTCACTACCTGCTAATTGGTCCAGCACATGGCGATCAATTTTGTGGAGGATGTCTCCTGTGCAGAAAGCTAAGTCTGGAGTAGAAGTGGTAAGCCATCTTCTGGAGTAGAAGCTCGGTGTGTCATCCGCTTTGTTGAGTAGATGGAGATTTGAGTCTATTTCCCAGTCCTCCAATTCTTCTCCTCTTTTGTCAGTATCTGGGTATCCCCATCTTTCTGAACGGCTATTAAAGTCTCCGACAATAATGCAGTTTGTGTCAGTTATTTTCATGTTTGAAAGTGTAAGGTCCTTATCTGCTGGGCTATACAGATTGTAGATTCTTATTTTCACGTCCTTTATCATTATATCAACACCTATAATTTCCGTTTGGTTGTCAGAGATCACAGATACTTCGCTGCAAGGTATTGTATTTCGTGTAAGTATTAGAACTCCTCCTTTGTGTCCTTCACGGTCGAAACGTGTGGCCTGATATCCTCTGACTGAGAATTTGTGATTGGCGTTGAGGTGTGTCTCTTGAATGCATGCCACATCTATTCTATCTTTATGAAGACGCTGTGTTAGGGAGTCTTTCTTCTTGTAAACTCCTTCGGCATTCCACTGTAGTATGTTGAGTGTCCGGGGTATTTGGTCAATAGCTCTTAACCTACTCCTCTGTGCCTTGACTCCACAGCACAGGGGAAGGTGACCACCAGTAGTCATGGGTGGACCCCCTCGAGGCAGGGGGCCCGGCACTATCGCCGCCTGATGGGACTTCACGGGATTAGCACCATAACGATTAATTTTGATTTGTGACATCATGAATTAAGTTACGTTGCACTGCTTTGTCAAGCCTGTGGCTCAGTACATCCGATTTCGACAAGCATTTATTCGGGATGCTTTCCCTAGCCTTTGACTGTCCCCAGTCTACCTACAAGGCAGCAGGTTTTACGTTGCACTGCTTTGTCAAGCCTGTGGCTCAGTACATCCGATTTCGACAAGCATTTATTCGGGATGCTTTCCCTAGCCTTTAACTGTCCCAAGTCTACCTACAAGGCAGCAGGTTTTACGTTGCACTGCTTTGTCAAGCCTGTGGCTCAGTACATCCGATTTCGACAAGCATTTATTCGGGATGCTTTCCCTAGCCTTTGACTGTCCCCAGTCTACCTACAAGGCAGCAGGTTTGTGTGTCTCTTCGTCTGGTCCCTCTCCCTTGACCTGTCCGACATGGGTGGCCCTACCAGTAGCTGTGCTACTGTCGGCATAGCTCTTGGGGTCATCGGGACGCACAAGCCCCTCTACCTCGTCACGGTGGACACACAGCAGAGGGGGTCTTCTCTGTTTAATACTATGGTGTTTGCTATGATTTTTTAAACCATAAAATAATATGATTTTTGTTAATTGATTGCAACAAGTTACCATGTGACCAGTTCTAAAGGACCAACAGTGCTTTCTTACCATTGTTACATTCTTCTGAGATGAACATTGCTTGGTTTTCTGCAGGAGGATAGGTGTGGACATTCTTGTGGGTGATGTCTGTGAGATATATATATATATATATATATATATATATATATATATATATATATATATATATATATATATATATATATATAAGGATAGTGAAGGAGTTTCTTTTAAATCCCGCTCTGGTTGACACATTGCTAAATTATTGTTCTAAAGCCACTGAACTTCTGATCATACTGTCAGATATTGACAAGCTGACTAACAAGAATGCTCATGGAAAGAACTTTGTATCATGTGCTTCCTTCTCCCCAGATATATAACATTTGTTGGAGTTCAGCATGGTCAAGTAGATAAGAGCTTATGCTCTTAAACTGCTGGTGTGCTAATGCTAAGGTAGCAGGTTCAACCCCTACACCGGGTAGTTAGATGCTAAGGTAGCAGGTTCAACCCCTACACCGGGTAGTTAGATGCTAAGGTAGCAGGTTCAACCCCTACTTAGTTGAAATTGTTATTTTGTTTGTTCAGTCGCTCACATTGAACCCAAGCATAGTCCATACACGTGCTACAGTTAGTGCACTGGACTGATTTTTTGTGTGTGGATTAGTTTTCTCTATTACTCGTGTCCCTTGCCATCAGATGAACCCACTCCGACATCAGAGGTACTTGGGGACGTTAATAACAAGTCCCCAGAAGTCAGAATGGATTCACCAGATGGCGAGGGACACTGGTAACTACGGAAAGCTAATCTGCATGCACAAATCAGTCCAGTGCACTAGAAGTAGTATCACGTGTGTGGACTACACTTGTGTTCAAAGCGACCCAACATGCACATACACACACAAATAACATTGTTGGTGTGCAGTACGTTTGTTCGCCGGCTCCATGGCCGAGGAGTTAGCAGCTTTATCCGCTAACCCCAAATACTCTCGTCACGTGACGCGACGAGAATTAGCAGTGGTTCGAATCGCAAAAGTGACTTATGAGAGTATGGAACCGGTCGCTCAGAAAGCCGTGGCGTGCTGATGAGCGTAATCTAGCCTAGGAATCAACATACAGCTGAAAGACTCTGGTGTTGACCACAATATCCTGAAACAGGATGGAAACGCGGGGAGAAAAAAAAAAAAGTATGTTTGTTCAGTCTACACATTAAAAATTAGTTGCATATCCTTTACAAGACGTTGCAGTCAACACCAGCATTTTTTGCTGTTGTTTATGTTCAGTAGTTTGCCATTGCTTTCTAAACGACCGGCACCCTTACCATTTTGTAAAAAACTAACACAATGCGGTCTGCTGCCAAATCGCGCGCAGCATACACATATTACCATTGTTGATTTACTCATGACTTATTTATTGTTTATGCATGGTCTTTTCCTCAGAATTTATCAGGAAACTTTGAGCAAAACTTGAAGAGTCTGCTACTAAAAGAAGGAAGAGATTTTGTTCATTTCAACTAATCACGTTATTTTAGAAAAACATTTTTACTTGTTTTAGCAAATTCAAAATTGTTTTAATGTTCATTTGTAAGTAAAATACACTTTGTGTAAAATTTGCTTTTTTCTTCTCCGTTCATTCAAAATGTTTGTTTTGGACGTAATTGCGTTGTACCTGTTTACATCAGAGCTGTAATATTTGCGCGTTTCAGCTGACACATCCGATGCTTCAAGCATTTGTTTACCAGGTTGACCTTCCCGAGTAAATTCAGCTTACATAGTGAACAATAAAAATATATTTTTAAATTCTGGTATTAAATACAAAACTGCCGACTATTTTTGAAAACATATTTCATAATAGCTCATTTAATATACTGAACACAGGACATTGCAGACACCTTGAGATGGGGGTGGTTGAAATGGCGGGAGATTGATTCACTTTTCAGCGGGCCATGAAGATAGCCACATTCTGTGAAGGACCTGCTAGATGATGATGATGAGTGTAGTAGATTTACTTGGCCGAGGAAAAGCACTTAAGACAGACATGGTAAAATAAGTGCAGCTGGTGTTCTAACCATTTGTTTTTTAAACCCTGAGGGAGGAACACAGACAAATCAGTGATCTCACAGGAAGAAAAATAAGATTAAATACAAGGTGTTTTAAATCAAAAATAGGAAAGATATTATCGGAGGAAGGTGCTATAATGAAGAGGCGGAATGAGTATATAAGAGAGTTATATGATGGAGAAAGGGAAGAATTAACAGAAGAAAGTAACTTAAAAGGTCCATCTATTCTTTAAAAAATGAAGTTGCTAATGCTGTCAAACATGAAGAAAGTAAAAACACCTGGGCCAGATGGAATCACAATAGAAGAATTAGAAGTAGTTACAATTTGCAGTAGATATTAACCATATATTAACCAAAGTGATGAATGATATTTACAGCAGTGGATATTTACCAAGGTATATGCTGAAATCTGTATTTATAGCTATACCTAAAAAGACCAGGAGCAATTGAATGCGAAGGACTTTCGAACAATTAACCTCATAAACCATGCCACTAAGCTTATACTCAGAATTATAATGAGAACAAACAAGAAAATAAAAATGGAAATTTGTGAATAACAGTATGGCTTTGTATGGTCACCAGTAGGGAAAAGAAAACGGGGAAGATCAAGAGAGACCCTGCGTAGAACCATCATCAGAGAAGGCTCATTCAACGGCCAAGTGAACATCCAGGATCTACAACAGGTAGCAGCGAACCGCCAGACGTGGAGAGCCATGACTTCTGCCCTATGCGCCGACTTAGGCTCAAGAGGAAAGACTAAATATGGCTTTGAAGGAAAGAGTGCAAACAACGCAATATATACATTACAAACACTAATAGACAGATCAATAGAGACACAGAAAGACATTTGTGCTTCACAGATTATACCAAGGCATTTGATAGAGTAAAACATGATGAACTAATTAAAATGTTGGAAGATATCAACATTGATGGAAAAGATCTCAGAATAATAAAAATTATTTACTGGAACCAAGTAGCAGCAATTAAAATGGGAAATAAAGACGGCAGTTATGAATAAATGAAGCTAGGAGTAAAACAGAGATGTGTTTTGTCACCGGATCTCTTCTCCCTCTGTAGCGAAATAAATGAGAGAGACAAGAGAAGCCCTGAATACTAATCAGAGGCTGTAATATAAACAATGTACGCTATGCAAATGACACAGTATTGGTGACGGATAATGCAACAGATCTACACCAATTATTGGAGATTGTAGTAACAGAGAGTGCGAAAGAAAGGACTCTCCTTGAATATCAAGAAAACAGTAACAATTGTGATATCAAATAAAAATGACACCAAAATGTGAATGGAAATAGAAAATTCTTAACCAAGTGAATAATTTTAAATACCTAGGGGCGTTTATAACATCAAACGGAAGGTAAACAACAGAGATCAAGAGCAGAATAGGGCAAACAAAAGCTGCATTTCAGAAAATCAAAAGTATTTTATGCAATAAGTCACTATCATTGAATGTAAGAAAGAATGTGCTGAAGTGCTATATAGAACCTGGTTTGCTGTATGGCAGTGAATCTTGGAATCTAAGTGAACAAATTAGGAGGAACCTGGAAGCAACAGAGATGTGGTTCCTATAGTATGTCCACATTTGTTTACCTTCATTCACGATCAATTATTTTGAAAACTGTCTGTTGCATCGTTATGAAATTTTTCCAGCCGTCTTATATTTACCCCCACCCAAGGAATGTGTCTTTGATAGGTCCAAAAACAACTTAAATCATTGAAAGCGGCAACATTCCTTTGATGTTTTGCTGAACAACTAGTGATTTCTTGCTAACAAAGTTATTTTTACGGTAATGGTAGACCTGCAAGTTCCGATGACACACAAAGGCGTATCCGGATTCATATGGGAGTGGGTGCAATGAAAGAGCTAGCTTAAAATCGACAGGGTCGGCTGCATTGCACCGGGTTTTTATCCTATATGGCTCAGTTTCTTTCCGCAGCGCGGAAAGCGTCGCACAAAGCACGAACTCCGTAGCTCCAGCGACGACCCTCGGGAGTCTCCGAAAAAATGCAATCGTGAAATGAAGGACACAGCCCGGAATCAAACATACAACCTTCGGAGCCCGAGTCAGACGGCTTGACCACTTCACCACGGAGAATCCCGAGAGGGGTGCAATGTGTAATATTAGTAAAGACAGAGAATTTACAGAGGCACGGGGTAAATAATTTGTAAATTAACAGGAAAGTAGAAGGAATATATTTCTTACCTTATTTTTCATTTCCTTCTTGTTTTTTCAGCTGATGCTGTAATGTTTAGGGCCTGCAATTCGTCTGAATAGTTGGAGCAAAATATCCCAGTAAGTGTGTACGTAGATTAAGGTCTGTGATCTGCTCAGACCTTAATCTGTGTCGGACGATTCCAGTAGGTTGATGATTGCTCTCGGTTGCATAAAATTCAATCCATCCTTTCTCCAATAGTCCTCTTCCTCTTTCAACACATGGTCCTGACGTTTTTTCCAGTAACTTTTATCAATATTTAATAGCGCAGACAGACAGAAAGGTAGGTAGGCAGAAAGGTAGGTAGGTGGGTGGATGGCTGGCTGGGCCGGTCGGTCGGTGGGTGGGTCGGCCGGCAGACAGACAGATAGATTAGATAGATAGATAGATCCCCGCCAGAAGCCGGGCCTTGTCAGCTAGTTTATTTATATAATCACGTTTCATGAAAGAACCCCCATTTGGAGACACCTCTGAATCTTCGCGCTGTTTGTTTCAAAACGGAAATCACGTGAAAATTTTAAAAAATGCGGGGACGTGTCTTGGTGAAGCTGTAATACTGTTAAAATGATGGACGTAATCTCTAATTCGTAATTTATATACCCCATATAATTAAACTTTGAAATCTGCTGTAAAATCTCCAGAACAAAAAATTTTTTGTTGGGTGGACATAATGATAAGGTTATATTCTAAATCTCATCATTTTCCCTGTTGGTTACTGAGATATTGAATTTTATATTGAGGCAACAAACCAAAAAAAAAAAAAACACACACTATAAGACGAATGTTGGGAATTCCTAGGACTGCCAGAGTAACTAACGACGATTGCCTGAAAGAGGTTAATGAAACTAGAAAACTATATACAACAATAAGAAAGAGGCAAACAGCTTTTTTTGGTCACGTGATGAGAAGAGACGCGTTGGAGAACATCGTGACAACTGGAAAGATCGAGGGCAAGAGAAGCAGACCACGAGAAATGATGCTGGATGGATTTGAGACGGTGGCGTGGAGGAATATCAACGGCAGAGTTGATCCAGAAAACCAAAGACAGAGATCTGTGGAGAGTCATGAATGCCTACACCAGTCGGCACGGCACCGGATGATGATGGGTATTCAATGTTACAGGTATGCGAGTTAATTATCTTTGTTATGGGTATTCAATGTATGTGGATGACACCTATGTCTTGCTTAGGGGAGAGTTGTGCTGCAGTTGTCAGTGGTGTTTATGCTGACACATCATCTATTCGGGGACTGCATGGTCTCGAGGTATGGTGTCCGCCTCGAGTGTTGGAGGTCCCGGGTTCAAGCCCTAGGATTTATTTCCCCTGGTCTCTGGGTAGTGAGATCAGACACCCGTATGTATTGTGCACGTAAAATATCCCTTGGCAGTTGGAAATCGAAGAAGAGTAGCCAAACGGCGCCGCCAGGGTAAAATTTCAAGTTAAAAATCTACCCAAATTTTGTCAGTATCCTCGCCAGTGTTCCGGAGTTCGTGCACTGAGCCGAGTTTCTCCAGACTCAGGTTTGAGTTAGGAGAACGGAGAACTTATGGGTTACACCCGTGATGTTGATCCGACTAATCTATTCGCCCAAGCATCTATAGCCGGGAGTCTTCGTGGCAAAGTGGTCAAGCCGTTTAACTTGGGCTCCGAAGGTTGTGGGTTCAATTCCAGGCTGCGTCCTTCGGTTCACGTGTTAAATTTTTCGGAGCCTCCTGTGGGTCATCGCTAGAGCTACGGAGCTCGTGCTTTGTGCGATGCTTTCCGCGCTGCGGAAAGAGGCCAAGCCATATGGGATAAATCCCGGTGCAATGAAGTCGACTTTTAAGCATCTATGGCTCTTTGTAGCACTCTGGTGGCCACTGATGCGCGGTCATTTGTGCTCCCTAGGACCTGGTCATTAGTTTACAGTGCCACTTTAATTCCATGTGGTAGTTCTTCAAGTAGTTCATTGAAAAAGATTAGAAGCGTGGGGGACACCATGATGCAATAGTATTTCCCTGCTGTTGAGTCCATCTGTACTCAGGCTCTCTTCTGCCCACTCCACTTTAGTTTCTTCTACATAAAGCTTTCCGGATATTGTCAAAAGCGTTTAAAAAATAAATGTTTAAAAAAAAAAAAGGTCTATCCACACTGCAAGCACCAGTTTCCTTATCAATACATCCTCAATTGCTTGAGAGAGGCAGGTTGTCTGGGTCTTCTGTTGAAGAGGAGAAAGAAAGAAAAGAACATTTCTGGTTTAGTTTGCACTTTTGTAAAATTTCTGCTAATGACCTCCCCTTGCATAAAGTTGTTACTCCTTCCTGGGTAGGTGTTTCCTAACAATGTGCTGCCATAACAGATATTTCTTTAGGTTTTTATACATGAAACATGTCTGACCTGCAATTAAATATAATGTGTGTTGCAGTAGTCTCCTCTAGCCACCGGAATGCCACCACCTCCATTCTCATGCTGGAGATCATAGTCTCTCATATGCCATGCTCTCCTTTTTCAAGACTCACCCTAGCCTTTGCAATACAGCCCCAGCCACTACGTCTGTTTCTCACCACTGACCCATCGGTGTAGATGACTATGTCACCTTGATGTGTGTTGCGGTACTTCAATTTTAATTCACCGCAAACAAGAAGTATCCCTTAGAGCCTCATTTTCATCGGTCCGGCAATCACTTTCCGGTTTAGTGTTCGGTGGACTGCTGGACCATTCGATGGATGTATTTTAAGTTTTTGGGCCCTCACTGTCGTCGACAGAGAGGACCCTACGGTCCCAAAAACTTAAAAAAAACATCCATCAATCGGTCCAGCAGGCCACTGGACACTAAACCGGAAAGTGATTGCCAGACCGATGCAAATGAGGCTCTAAGGGATACTTGTTAATACTTTTTTGTTTGCGGTGAATTAAAATTGAAGTACCTGTGTTGCTCTGGATTAGCTGTTGCACTTCAAACTTAGTGCGCCCTGTTGCCCATTCTCTGCTCTCACGACCCAGTGTTATTATTACATTATGCCAGTCCGTCATGTTGTCCGGAACTTCAACCCTCTCTCTTTCACGATTGATGGTCTCTAGATCACACACCCGACTTATAGAAAGTTCTGCCTGTGCCATCCAGGACCTGCCTCGTCTTAGTCTATGACCCTTTACCTATCCATTGCTGCATGCAGCGGGTGATCCCTGTCTGCGGCAACTCTCAGGTACTATTTGGCCTGAAGGACCCTATGTCTATCCATCATTGTAGGTAACGCCAGGATATGCCTCATGCAGATAACTGGTGTGTTCTTTGTGCACCCCAGTATTAACCGCATGGCAGCATCCTGTATGCGCTCCAACCTTTCAAGCTGGCTTTTTCATAAGGTCAGCAGACCCAAACCATACTCAATGACAGAAATTATTAACTGCTGAAAGAACCTGTACATCATCCTCTGATCTACCCCGGTTGCTGCCATAGCCTTCAATGCATTGTCCCCTACCAGCTTTCACAACCAAATCCTCCATATGATCCTTAAAAGACAAACACCTGTCAAAGGTGATACCCAAGTACTTTAGTTTATACTCTCGACTAAGAGGACATCCATTCAACATAATACCTGGGACGTCTGCCTTGTTGATCCGGTTATCCAGGGAGTACCACACAACCGATGCCTTGTCTGGGTTTTAAATGGCCCCTGCACCACTCTGTCACCTTGTTTACCGCCACCTGTACGCCTTTCGCCAAACTGGACCCGTCTCTACACCAGCACATCATCTGCAAATGTCAAGATTCTACCCACATCTGGTGTCTCAATAGCTGCGATTTTGCTGGTGTAGACAAATAGCACCGGGGACAAGGCAGATCCCTGCGGCAACCCGGGTGTAATAGCACAGGGGTCAGAAGTCCAGGAACCCATGCGCAGTGCAACCCTACACTCATAAAGGACTGCCGCAAACGATCTAACAAGGCAAGGGCAGACTTCCATGTCCAACAGGGTATAATATCAACCGATCGTACCTGACCCTGTTATAGGCATCCTCCAGGAATATGCTTAGCAAGGTGGAGAAAGGAGTGTTTCGTGTGGAATGACTCTCGTCACTTCAGGACACAGATTGTGAGAATTGTATGGACATTTTGCCCTGGCCATGCGGGTGTACGGGGGAAATGAACAAGCTGATAGGCTAGCAGGGAATGCACCTCTTGGTGGTATCTTGCCTATGGACAAGGGGGAGATGGTCGTGCACTTGTGGGACCAGGTGGAGAAGACGGAGGAACAGATTGAGAACCCATATGTGGAAAGAATGTGATTGCGGGGGAATCGGCAGGGGTTCTGGAAGAATCTCAAAACAGAGGGAAGACCAGGAGAACTTTTAATCAGATGTGGCAACGATTAGTAGTATGACTCTTCGCTGGCTGTTGACCAAGGGGACTGGGCACGTATAGGAATGTACCGAGTGCAGTTGATGTTGGTTCTCAACTCAACTATAATGTGTAAAGAATAATTTTCATTGTACATGAATTTCATGGGTGGGTGCAGTGAGATGCAAGCCAGAACTATATACATTTGGATCTTTTGAAATTTATTTTTTTTTAAGTGAAGAAAAAAACCACATGGAGGCTCAATGATGAAAAGACCACAAGGTAGAATGGTTTCTAGATGTTTGTTCATTACAGGAGAGAACATCTGAGACAGTCCACATTTCAAAGGAGTGCCTTGGGCAAAGCAGTGTATAGAAGATGTGTTCTGAAGCCTTCCCTTGGCTTGAAAATTGTCTAATGACACACACCAATCACCACTTCCTATTTCTAAATGCTCATGTCTGACTATCACATTTCATAAACAATTCCATGTACCTAAAATTAAGGACGTCCCTACTATTAGTTAACTTTTTCTATTTTTGTGGCAGCTGCTTCAAAATTTTTAGATTTAAAATATCCACACAAATGAAACAGACCAAAGATAAAAAGCATGAAAAGCAACTCATATGTAAGTTTACTATGAAACCAACATTTAATACACAAACAGAACACTAATATTACTCTATCTACAAGACATCTAGAAATATATAACAGAAAAATCCAACTTCAATGTGTTTTTCAAAAGCAGAAGTGCAGATAAATAGAAACAAAAGTCAGGAAAATGTCCCAAATAAAAGCTACATTAACCCTTTGGCTCTAAGAACATCCTCCATTAAATTCTTCATGTATTTTATTTCCCGCTGTAAATCTTCAACTTTGCCCTTCAGCTCCAGATTGGTTTCTTCTAACACTTGCTCCTCTGACTTAATGCCCACGGCTTCTTCCTTTTTCTTCATGCGGTACCTAATTGCTGCATTTTTATTCTGTAGTTTCTTCCTGTCCTTTTTGTTGAGCTGTTCGCCAATGATGTGATCTGGAACAGGTTCTGCTGCTGCTCGGGTTTTACCTGAAGCTCTAGACTGTTTTGATGCTTTAGGCTTGCTGTAAGGTGAAAACCTCGTGTTCTCGATGCTTGAAGTTACAATGACTCTGTAGAGTTCAGGGCTGGACTCAATGATGCTGCTTTGATTGATAGATGATGGAGAAGTTGGCACCGAGGATGACAACATGCTGTCAACATCATCTGCTGACAGTGGAGAAGCAATCAATTCAGTTGCATCATCAAATGTGACCACAGAATCTCCAACTTCTGCAACAGATGTGAACTCCAGGCCGCTAAAGATAAGACCACCATCTACAGTGGCATCAAATTCATCACCGAACAAATCTGCTGTGTCTGTACTCAAACTGAGTGGCCTCGCTTGCACACCTAGTGTACTGCCAATGGGCTCTACCTTAATTATAGGAGCAACTTGCTCTGGAGAGCTAGGTGGTGACAAAAATGTATCAATGGTAACTTTCGATGTGCAATGATCATTTGTAGGTATTGAGCTCAGAAAATTTTCTATGGCACTATAGTGTCTTGAACTGTTGAACAGCTTTGAGTCATGTTCAGCAACGGGCTCAACAAAAGTGACAGGCTGCTCATCAGGAGCTGTCGAACACATGTATTCATTCAGACTGGCTTCCAGTGACAACAGCTTATCACTGTTGCCCATGACCTCCAAAAGAGAACCAATGTCTGACTCCATCCATTCTGTACCCAGGATATCTGAGAAGAAAAGAACACACAAACATGAATTCTGAAATTGTGAACAACTTTTCTTCAGCATTATGCCACAAATATTAACAATGGAGACTTAGACCCTTATAAATATATACGTTCCCATTTTTAAAAGTACTCTGGATTGTTACCTGTACAATATAAAGTGAGAAACACGGCACAATTAGGAACTTATTCAACTCCCACACTAAATAGTAGTTTTGTTTTCTGTTAAAAAGAACAAAGCAAACCACATTTCTCACTTCAAGAGTGGTATCATATGTCTATTTTAGGTAGCAATGTAGCCAAAAATTGAAGGATGAGGGAACAAATATTAAAATATGAATACAAAAGGCAAAGGCAGCTTTCTTACTCCTTTTGTGGAGGTCCAAAGAAAAATTCAGCACCAAACTTTTAAAAATATGGAACTATTATAATGTGCTACTGAGTATGGATCAGATATATGGAAAACCAAAAGAATGTCAAATAAATTACCAACATCCATTGAATGTTGTCTCACAAGTTATGATTAAAATGGTATGACAGAAGCATCAAATGTTGAGAAAAGTAATCAAATGCCAGTCAATGAAGCTGTGAGGAAATGACACTGGCACAAATAGAACACATTTGAGAAAATCTTACAATAGTATATAACTAGATAAGTTCTTTGGAGTCAACAAGGCAAATAAAGAGAGAGAGACTAAAAACATGGAGAAAATTAGAGACAGGCAAGCAAGACAAATATGGGCACAGTCATGCAGCCCCTTTTAAAACAATATTGGCAATATAAAAAACGTTTTGGGAACATTTTTTGGAGATATTTTAATGGCAAAATTTACAGCTTATAGTAAACACTATTATACATTCATTGTTCATTTCTTTTTCTTTTTTAAAAACCTTCGAAATTGAGAAATATTCAAAATTTATATGGTAAATACCTGGGGAACATACATTTATACATGTAGGAATCCCCTTTCCACCCCACCTCAGCACTAAGGGACAGACTAGAGCATAGTAAATTTATTTAATAGCTACCCCACATGAAAGATTACTTGTACACATGAAGACCTAACACTTCACATCCCCAACTGCAGTATCAGCTATGAGACCACCTTATCTTTCATAAGTTCCCCCGAAGTCGGAGAGTGTCTGCCTGTACGGCGAGGAACCTTCAGTCTGCACACCAATAAGCCAGACATGGGACAACGGATCTCACGCAAACCTCAGGTCCTGTATGACATCACACTGATGCTGGACAACAGGATGCCTTCATCCGACATACTGGACTTCGCGTTGGAGCTCAAGCCAACGAACACAAGCAAACATGTGTTCTGCAGCTGTTGTGTTCTGAATAAAGCATGTGCACACATTGAATGTTAATAAGACACAAGCATGTCCTTTCAGATTGTATTTGTACAATATTTCAGCATTTGCGCTATAGTTAAATATGTGTTCTGTGATTTACTGTTCTTAAGTTTTCAACACTATGAAGATTACAGGTAACTTTTACACTATAATCAGGGGCAGAAACACAGGACACCCAGTTACCACAACACCTGAATATTTAGCTTTGTCCATGGTTCTCTTTAGCCTGTATTTGCAAAATTGCTGAGTAAAAACGTAGTCATGGCCAAATTCCCTAACGCTGTCTCAGCCAGTCAGCTTAGCTCTTGAACTAGATAGTCAGGGAGGTTAACCTGGTCAACAAACGCCCGCAAGTCTGATGTGTCAGCCTAAGGCGCAGTATCACAGCTCTGCTGTAAATAGGCACAACGCAATCAACCAAAAAAGACATAACCGCAGAAGAACTAGATTGTCCATATCTGGCACTGGTAGCAGAGCATCGGTGACATGTCCTAATGGTTAAGCAGTGGTCCCTCAACTAACCCACAAGCCCTTTATAGACTTGCTCACGACTGGCTGGATTTTGCAGCTAAGGATTTCTACGGCATGTGGCAGCCAACCCAACTTAGTTGTCTCCAACAACATGCATGATAGGTTACGGTAAACCTTTCATCTGCTGACAGCCTTCTATTTTTATTGATTATGTGGTTGTTTCGGGATTTGAAATTTAAATATTGAGCACAACCCACTACTGGCAACGCCGATCGCATTCTGGTATGAACCTAAGGCCTATCCACGTCAATATGGAAGCACTACACTCGAGTTTATACTCGAGACAGTCTGCCGAAACTCGAGTATAGTGCTTCCATATTGACGTGGATAGGCCTTAGGTTCTATTTTTATGTCAAGAGCATAGTAATTTGATATCCTAAAAACATGATACATCAGGAACACACACACTGTAGAATCTGCAAAAATATACCTTCATTTCTGGATGGAGATTCACTTTTCACACGCTCGACAGCATCCTGGAGCTGAAGGCTGAGGGGATCGTCGCCACATAGGCAACCTTCGGACTTAAGGTCACCGAATAGGCCACCTGAGTGGTCGACTGGCAGGTTCCAGCCGCCCACTAGCAGGTCGTCGTTCCACATGTCCAGTTCCATCATGTTCAAAGGATATACTCAAGGGTATGCGAAAGTGGTAGTCGATAATTCTGCGGGTAATAGCCGAAGCTAGGTGTGTGTCTTGGAAAGGTCTGAGGAGAAGAATAAATACAGAGTTATTACAGATTAATATTACATAAGTCATCGTTAAATATGGTTTAACCTCTGACACCACAAACATATGACAAGTGCTGTAGGTTCAACCACTAAACCGAGGTTGACCCAGTCATATAATACTGAGAGTGTAGATTTCTGGGAGGAAATGGCATGAAAAAAAGTGTACAGAATATATCCATTACTTCATGTCTCTCTATAAACTCAAATATGGTGTGAGCAATGGTGCTTGTGCTGGATACGACAGTCTGGCACACAGTGATTTGTAAAAATCTGGTTGATCAAACAATCGTCAAAGGTTCCATCCCAAGTATCTAATCCCCTACGTGTATGGCTGGAGAGTGACTTTTCCTCAAGAAAAATGGTACCTGTGTTTTTATTTCCATGAGAAGGTGATGAAGAGAGAGAGACAATAATGCTATGCTCTAGTGTTTGAAGGGGTGTTAACACCTACAGTATCTGCTACTGAATTACTTTCACGTCTTCAATATGTACAGAGAAGAGTACAGAAGTCCAGAAATGTTAAATAGCTATGCACATGCATTTTCTTTGGGGTCGTGTGGTGAAAGTAATTTTTAAAACATATTTCATTATTGGCATCTAATCTAGACATTAAAACTACTGCAGTCCTGAACTGACGACATTAAACACACGATTACATGATCACATTTTATCAGGTCTGACAAGCAGATTGTCTACTAAACAATCCTAACATTTGGGATAATACTGTCAATGTAAAAGGGCCATTCAGGGATAATCTAATAATCTACCTCTCAAAAGATCTGGAAAATAAGATATAAGACAAGATAACAGAACAATTCTATGGACACTGGAATCTTGATCAACCCTACAACATTGCAGCTACCACATAATTCCCCACTTCCATACATCACAGTTGCATGTCTGTTACCAGGGCCCATAAGGGAAACAAAAAAACTAGTACCACGGTAACCTACCATGCAAATAATAAGACGACCAAGGAGGGTTAGCATTAGACTAGCTACTTCATCACATAAACTTAAACTAGCTTTAAAATATAATCACGATCAGTCTACGAAGTGCTAGGAGTGAGTGGGTTGATGACCTAGGAGGGTCCACTTGGAGGTGAAAGGCAGAAAAGATGATCTGCTAACTAGTCTTTAAGATCTCTCTCTTACCTAAACTGACAGATACATTGCACAGAATATTCTTCTTGTGGAATGCTGCTTTTTGTTTAGGCTAACTCGTTCTATGTTTCTGTGTTCTATTTTGTGCACAAAGTGACTATTCATACTAGAAGTGCGAATAAAGCTCAATTTTATTCGCAGTAGAAGTAGGTCACGTGACCGGAAAACCCGGTCATGGCGAATAAAGTGTGCTCTATGCATCCGCGGAAGCTGCTGTGAGGGACCCATCCCCCAGGCAGTGACGGAATCAATGGAACCAATAGATGTCTTTGTTTAACCCTTTACAGGGTGGAACGTCCATTTCCGTCCGATCCCTTAAACGGGCAGATCGGCCGAACGCGCCCGATACTATTATGCATTGTAAAAACGCGATCTCTCGGCTTTCCGATACTTCAGACGGCTACTTTCGCCGATAGCTTGACAATGAGGCCGCCATTTTCAAGCGCCTACTATGTATTTGAACGGACTTTTTTTTATATTTTCGGGGCTTTTACGCTGTTTTTCAAAATGGATTTTGGCGATTCTTCAAGTGATTTCCGAGATTTCGCTAGGTTCAATTTAAGTGACATTAAAGGGCACAAAGCTGACTACTAATCGGAGCTAGATATCAGTGAAAAGCGTTACTTTGCATTAGCAGCCTAATCGTGAGTCGGACTTTTAAAGAAAGTGATGATTCTGAAAATGTGTTTGTAAATTGCCGTATAGATGACTGAAAATCATAAACAATAACTGTATTTCGTAAATATTTGTGTTCTTATATAGATAACCGGCAACAATCACATGAGTAACATATTCTGCATGCTTTTCCCTTCATTATGTTGTTTAACTAAAATCGGTTGACTAACACCTTATTTGTGATGTTTTTACTAATGCAACCCGAAATTTAACCGAACCTGAAAAAATCTTCCTCGTTCAGGGCTAAAAAAACGGACAAGCGTCTGCCCAGTAAAGGTAACGTATGAAATACCCCAAATAAACCACCTTCTTACTGGCTCAAACTAAAATTGACTAGTGAGCGGACGCTGTGACATGTTTGCTAATTGCCGCAATTCTAGTTCGCACTTCTATGAATAAAATTGAGCTTTATTCACACTTCTAATACGAATAAAGTCTCCCTTTTGCGCAATAAGTCACTGCCCTTGAAAGTTAGAAAAATAGTTCTTGAATGTTACATAGAACCAGTTTTAACATACGGCTGTGAGTCCTGGACAATTAGTAAACAGGGGAAAAAAATCCCTGCTTGGAGATGTGGTTTTATAAAAGAATGCTGAAAATTAATTGGACAGCCAAAATGAGCAATCAGGATGTTTAAAGGGAAGCTCAGTCACAAAGAGAAATTATTACAAACATCAGAAAGAGGCAGTCCATTGTTGTTGTTGTTTTTTTTTTGGGGGGGGGGGGGCACGTTATGAGCAGACAAAATCTGGGACACGTGATAACCGGAAAGATTTAAGAGAAAGAAGGAAGATTCTTGACAGTCTTGTGTCACGTCATGGCACAGAAGAGAGTCAACATATGAATTGATCCATGACATCAGAGATTTAATTTGTGGAGAAGCCAAAGGTTTCAAATACACTTGAGCTTAAAAAGTCGCTTAAAAGTCGACAGGGTCGACTTCATCGCATCGGGTTTTATCCCATATGGCTCGGTCTCTTTCCGGAGCCAGACTAGTTCCATCGCAATTGCCATTTTTTTCAGTCGTTCAGCTCAAGACATTTGTCTTTCTGTTTCAACTAACATTTCTTGCAACTAAATTCCATTTCAGCGATCATATTTGTGTCAGCATATCACAGGATTATGTTATGTCCACCATCACCAGCTGATAATACTAATATTCCAGGGGCATCTTGTATGGATTGCATTAACTCAACGTACAACACACATTTATGTTAAAAAATAAAGACCAACACAGTGGGATGAAGATAGATCATCATTTGGCTAATCAAACAAGCATGATGAGGGACATGCTGAGCTGTCACTGACAGAAGAACAGGCCCTCTATTGCAATCTTTTATATAATTTTTTGGGAGAGAAGGGCACTGACCACTCTACTTCATTCCACAGCCTTGTGAAGGCCAAACATCACACCTGAATGGCAGTGTCTGCTATGGGGCTTTTACCTGTTTTTTTTTTAAACCTTGCCTTGTGCAAACACTTGATAACAAGCTCATGGCTCATTTCTCAGAAAATACTTGGTGTTGAAACTGTCACCGTTTATAAAGCAGATAAGGGTGTAGGTCTTGGGGCGAAGAGAAAGCAAAGGTGGGGGTGTGATCGGGTCAAACATGGACACAGGACATTGCAGACACTGAGACACCTTGGTGAGTATGCACTGGCAGGAGAAATGGCATAAGATTCACAAACTTCAGGGACATTCTGCAAAGGACTTGCTACATGATAATCTTTTGTTTAAAAAAGCTTTAAAGAATTAATTTTAAAACTACACAGAAGACACACCCACAAGGAAGCCACTAATCCTGAAGGTAATGAGTCATTTTCATATTTTTCTGGCTTGTAATGAGTCTGGCATATGAGACTACAACCTCCAGCATGAGAATGGAGGTGGAAGCAGTAACAGCGGCATTCCGTTGGTTAGAGACTACTGCAAAACACACTGTATTCATTATGAATTCAAAGAGTATGCTTAGTAAGATGGAGCAAGGAATGTTTCGTGTGGAATGGCTCTCGTAGCTTCAGAGGTCACAGATTGTGAGAATTTTATGGATATTTTGCCCTGGCCGTGCGGGGTAATGAACAGGCCGGCAGGGTATGCACCATTTGGTGGTTGGACAAGGAAGAGGTAGTCGTGCACCTGTGGGACCAGGTGGAGAAACAGATTGAGAACCCATGTGTGAAAAGAATGAGATTGAGGGGGATGGGCAGGGGTTCTGGTAGAATCTCAGAACAGGGAAGACCAGGAAAACTTTCAACCAGATAGCAGTGGGAACGATTAGTAGTGTCTCTTCGCTGGCTGTTGAATGAGGGTACGGAGCGCATAAGAGAATGTCCTGAGTGCAATGATGTGAGTTCTTAGCTCAACTGAACATATTTTTCTGCCTTAACAGGACATGATCCATCCAACGTGGCAGCAGAGGGGAAAAGGGCGTGGTCGTTTTCATCTCGTGTACAACTATTTTAAACAAAAATTATTTCCACACTAAAATATAACTAAATAAACACTTCAACAAACAGTGGAATGTATTAAGTGGGGATAATTACAGCCTGATAATAAGATAATACAAGATACATCGAACATTGATCGATACCCGGATCGCCATTATGACGGAGTTGATTTTGCGAGATGTCCTGAAAACTTTTTTCTATTAAAATCTATACATAACATTTTTAACTGCTTGAAAATATAACAATAATCCAGTGTAATTAACTTACGCCATGTTGTATCTGTGCCCGTAGGGGCAGAAACTGCAGTCCTCCTCAAGCTGACATTGTCACAAGGGATGCTCGGATATGTTGTCGTGAACGTGGCAGAACAAGAAATGGCGCTTCTTGCACGTAGCACTACTTTGCCCGAAAAACATCTCCTGCAAGGTCATATATCACTGCGAAGTGTAACAGAGGATACTGTACTGTTATGATTTGATATGAAATATTCAACATATATTAAATATAGTTATATTAGTGTTAGGAATAATATCAAATTCTTATACGGAACAGACAAACTTTGACCAGAAATATAAAATTACAAAGAACTATATATTATTGAGTCAGGATAAATGCAGTATGCAGTCATGATTGCATCAGAAAATCGTTGGTACAACGCCATTATGACGTCACATTCTATTTTTATTCTGGACGTCCCGACAAAAATAACTGTTTGATCATTTACTAATTTAAGATCTGGATGTCTTTATTACTCCATTAAAGAATACTTTTCACTTAACGGCATGCACATTATAGTCAGTGTCAGTAATATACACGTGCCGAGAGAGAAGGTAGATGTAAGCTTTAACAGAAATGCAGACCTTCAGAGTAACCTCCGGGGAGAAGACAGTCCATCGTATTAATATTATTATAATCAGTGGCGATGTCCAACAGTGGCTAAGAGGACATACCATCATCATCATCATGTGCCCTGTCAGCTGGCGTAGGCGATCATGACTCTCCGCAGATCTCGGTCCTTCCTGTTCTGGATAAATTATGTTGATGATATTCCTTCATGCTAACGTCTCAGTCCATCCGGCATCGTTTCCATTGGTCTGCCTTTGCCTCTTTTCCCATTGATCTTTCCAGTTGTCATGATGTTTTCCAATGTCTCTTTTCTCATCACATTACAAAATACCTCTGAAGTCGGAGTGGGTTCGCCTGATGGCGAGGGACACTGTTAGCCTAATAGGGAAAGCTAACCCACACACAAAATTCAGTCCATCGCTACTCTACTACAAATAGTGTATATGATCTACGCTTGAGTTCAAAGCGAGCGAGCGCAAAACAAAAAAAAAAAATACGAAAAACAAAGTGTTTTTTTTTCCCCTCTTTCTTACGGTTGTATATTACGTTCCAATTCCAATTTTCAAAACCAAAAATTCCAAATTCGGCCTCGTCTAGCCTGCTTCATCAGCTGTGGTTATTGTTGAGGTACGTGGTTTTTGTGGGTTTATTCACCCTAATTCTTGTCTTGTGGGTCTTGCCTGTCAACAACCTATGTGTAAGGCATCATCAGATTACTTCTCCCACACCATACAAGAAACTTGCAAGTCGTGTGAGAGGAAATAAATGATACATTTTATTGCCGTTGGCTCTTCACAAGTACATAACAGTCGCTATCAAAACCACACACAAAGCCACAGAATTGCTTATCACTAGTTTCCTAAACTATAATGCTATCACTATCTATTTGGTTACACAAAAACTCCTATCAACACTAAAACGAGGTGCTCGCTACAAAGTCAGTCCCCAGTCTGACTTTCTTACTCCCCGAGCCTACACAGCACGCGGAAGGACCTTGAGGTGTCCTTCGGCTTTTTGCGTGCCGTGGTACCTGGCACGCTTACGTTAGCTGTCTTCTGTTCAGTGGCAAGAGTGGCTGTCACGCAGGCGTGATTCTGTCGTGACCAGAGTGCTAACCATCTGGTCAACGTCTCCGTGTCTCATGAGAGAACTAGTTAATAGTCCCCCATTCTATCACCTACCCTGCCCTGATATCGGGGCACTGTATCACCTCTCATCTATTTGAGGTTGACCACTCTTCCCGGTGGTCTTCTATCTTGAGAAGACCTCCGGCCTTTATCTTTCAGTCTTTGACACACACCCTCCCCTCCTGTATTGCGTCATCAACTTTGACTCATTGGTTGTGACGCAAGGGGTTTCTAATAAATTAGTGTCTCTAATTTTTGTCAAAGACTGTAGATAACCTGGCTTTGGGTAACTCCATAGACTTCTACTGACTAATGTCACAATGCAGTATCACTTTACTTGGCTACTGGCAATCGCCACAAACTTGTCTGGTTGGCGTGAGCCCTATTCTCAATTGCAATATTATATTAATTAGAGGTATGTCTGAACCGGACCGTTGTCTTATAAGACCTGCCCTCCCATAGTAAATTAACTTACTACCCATACAAAGTTGACTTTCTTAGGGTCAACACATGAATTGCTTCATGTCCCCCATATAATATTAAACAACCATTACACAAGCTGTGTGCGACAGGCTTTACCTATCTCGCTTCCGCGTGTAAAGTTATCTTTCACTGTTAAGTTAGTGTTTCGTTGTCTATTATGTCCCCTGACCCGGAGTTATCTCCCTTTTATCTATAAAATATGTATGCAATTTATATGTTTGTTTTTCTGGTTGTTTGCGTGTTTGGATGTAATTAATAATATAATCTAACTTCTAACATGTGTATCTAACTATCATGTGTATGTAAGTTAGTTTTCAAGTGCCATAATTCGGTTGAATGAGGCCACAAAGAAGTGTATCACACTAATTAGTGACTACCTTTCCGTCTTATGGGACTTAAAATACTTTTTCTAAGATCTAAATTAAACTACACACAACACATTCATCGCAGCACACTTTCAACAAAGAAAGCACACATTTGACGCAGACAAAAAATAAAAAGTCGCGTTGAGCGGCAGAAAAATCCGCTGACCGATCTCACTCTCTCTTGTACAATTCTACATTCGCTCTCACTTTCACACTTCTGTCACACTTCTTCTACCCTCACTTCTGTCACACATCTTTTACCCTCATTTCTGTCACACATCTTTTACCTTCATAGTTATCTAAAACCTTAGAGTGACACTGTACAAGTTTGGCTCAGTTTGACAGAGTTGAGCTTCATGACTGTGCGTCAATTGTTGCACAAGTCAAGTATTTACAATATATTTACATGTAAGGAAAAGGGTTGATGGTTTGTACCCTGGTATTATTAACCACTATATTCTATTAACATCATACTCTAAATACTGACATACTAATACTAGTTCTATAAATATGTATTTAATGTGTTACCTATTTTAATCTATCTGTCACATTAATCCTAAAACAAGCCTACATTACTCCTAATATTATCTAATTTAAGGGATGTAATCTAACTATTTCCCCCAGGCCAGGCAGATCAGATAACACTGGGGAAGAGTGTGACGCAGGGACCAGTACTAGTAATCGTGATGACGGAGTTAATCCTGACTGTGTTACCAAGGAAATTCCCTGTGTCAGACTAAGAAACAGAGTGAGAATGGCAACGTGGAATGTGAGAAGTTTGTATGAGGGAAAGCTTAAAGTAGTGTGTGATGAGATTGAGAGGTTAAACATTCACATTTTAGGAATTAGTGAACATCGCTGGAGCGGCAAGGGACATTTCACAACTGAAAATGGAAGTATTTTCATTTATTCTGGTAGAGATGTCGGAGGCCAGAGTGGAGTGGCATTTTGTTTAGATAAGACAACTGCAAAAGCTTTAATGGGATATAATCCAGTTAGTGATAGAATCCTCACTATTAGACTTAAAGGCCGTCCAAAAAACACGACTCTCATACAGATATATGCACCTACTTCAACAGCAGAGGAGGACGAAATTGAAGATTTTTACAACACACTACAAGACACATTAAATAAGATTGGTCATAATGATATAGCAATAATAATGGGAGATTTTAATGCTAAAGTAGGTGCAGGAAGAGCTGAAAATGAGAGACACATTTTAGGAAAATTTGGATTAGGAAATAGAAATGATGCAGGTGACAAATTAATTGAATTTTGCACAGAAAATGAGTTAACGATAGCCAACACACTTTTTAAACAACATCCAAGAAGACTCTTCACATGGAAGTCTCCAGACAGTTTTACCAAAAATCAGATAGATTATATTTTAATACAAAGAAGATGGAGATCAAGCATAACATCTGCAAAAACCCTACGAAGTGCAGACTGTGATACAGATCATCAGTTATTAGAAGCAGATCTGAAATTAAAACTCAAAAAGCTTACCCGAGGACCAAGGCCACTTCGTTTTGATCTCACACAAATACCGGACGCATACAACATAGAAGTTAGGAATCGCTTTGGGGTCTTGATGTCTGTACAAGAAGAAATGACACCTGATGAACTGGCAGTACAAGCTAGAGATATCTTGATAACTGCAGCCAAAGATTTCATTCCGACCAAGAAAACGCAACGTAAGCCATGGAGTACATCAGACACGTTAGAATTAATAAAACAACGAAGGGAGCTGAAACAGAAAGGAGATGAATCCGATAGCAGGATGAAGTATAAATCTTTAACTCGAGAAATAAGAAAGAACACAAGAAAGGACAAAAATCAATATATACAAGATAGCTGTACCAGAATAGAGCAATATCATAAGGCTGGAAGAGATTATGAAATGTTCAAGGAAATGAAGTTATTGACAAGAAATGTTCAACCTCAATTGAATGTTATCTGTGACAAGATGGGAAATACCTTAACAGAATCTAGACAAATTCTAGAAAGATGGCAGGAGTACTGCAGTGGAATGTATGATATGAGTGACAGTGAGGATATGAATGAGATACATGAGTCAATGACAGCAGAGACAGAACCTGAACCCTCATTAGATGAAATTGCTTGGGCTATAAGGAACCTGAAGAATGGTAAATCACCTGGATGTGATGAGATACCAGCTGAACTAATTAAAGCAGGAGGAGAAGAAAGCATACACATATATCATGCATTATGTACAAAGATTTGGAAATATGGTATATGGCCAAAAGATTGGAAGAGAACTATCTTCATTCCAATACCAAAAAAGGGCAACCTGAAATTATGCACCAACTATAGAACTGTTGCCCTGATAAGTCATGCAAGTAAAATTCTACTAAAAGTCATAATGCGACGACTTAGTAAGAAAATGGAAGAAGAGATTAACGTAGTTCAAGCTGGATTTAGACAAGGAAGAGGAACAAGAGATCACATATTCAACATGCGTTTAATAATAGAGAAGTGCAGAGAATTTAATGTAAACCTATTCTCATGTTTTGTGGATTATTCAAAGGCATTTGACTGTGTACAGCATCAGAAACTTTGGGAAATCATGAGGAATATGGGCTTTCCTTCACATGTAGTACATCTCATAAAAATGCTAAATCTAGACCAACAAGCAGCAGTTAGAATAGATGGCGAGACATCAGATTGGTTTGACATCAAGCAAGGAGTCCGTCAGGGCTGCGTGCTGTCACCCTATTTGTTTAACCTGTATGCCGAAAATATAATGAGAAATGTAAGAGATGATATAAACAGGGAGCCATATGATGCCCTAAATATCGGCGGTCATGACATACCAGAGATTCGATATGCTGATGATACAGTATTACTATCCACAACACAGAATGGCATAGAAAACCTAATAGCCTCAACACGATTGAATAGTGAAAATCACAACTTATATCTTAACATAGCAAAAACTAAGATAATGCATACAGATAAAACTACTATGGAGAAAGAAATATACATTAATGGGAGAAAATTGGAGGTGGTGGAAAATTTTGAATATCTTGGGTCATTGATTACGAATAATGGTGACACAATGAAAGAAATAAAACGGCGACTATCCATTGCTCTTCAAAGACTAAAACAGATGAATAAATTATGGTGTGGGACAGACAGAACTACAAAAATTAGATTTTTAAGAGCATGCATCTTTCCCATTGCAACATACGCCTGTGAGACATGGACACTTACTAAACAAGCTGAACAGCGCATACATGCCTTTGAATATAAATGTTATAGACGAGTTCTAAGAATATCTTGGGTAAAGAAAAGAACAAATGCATCCATACTTCAAGAGTTGAATATTGAGGAGGGATGGCTATTAAAGACGATAAAACAAAGAAAATTGAAGTATTTTGGTCACTTGAAACGTCACGACAGTTTGGAGAGAACAATAATGGAAGGGTATATGCCTGGGAAGAGAGGAAGAGGAAGGCCAAAGAGAAGATGGGTGCAGGATGTGGCGGATGATCTCCAGATGGGTGTATCAGACGCGGGACATCTTGCTTGTGATCGAGAAGTTTTCCGGAGGGTTGTTATGGGAGCGAGGTTCTGTAAAGGACATGCTACTGAATGAATGAATGAATCTAACTATTTAAACTGGAATTGATGTGAGATGAGTTATGTACCTTTATGAAATGGGTAATGTGAAATGTAATAAGTTACGTACCTTTCTAATATGGGTGATATGAAATATAACACAATTATAACTAATGTTTTAAATGCAAAAAATATATGAATGATATTCTTATCTAAATGGTGTAAATGATGTATGTTTAATTGTCTAATAGTTTTATCCTATTACTGTGTAAACTAATCATACTACTAAATGATAACGTTTGTTAAATGGATTGGATCATTAAGATGGAATGAACTGAAATGAAATGAAACAAAGTGAAATGTAATAAAGTAAATGGTACTATTACTATCTAAATTTATTATTCTAGTTTCTACTTAGCTGTTGTTATGTTTAAATTACTATCCTAATCTACTTTTAAGCTAAATAAGTGGGTAAATTAATAATCTATCTAAACCAAAAAAAAAAATGAAAACTATTATCTTGTCTAAATCTAAATATAAATTAAGATGATCTAATCTACCTATAATTTGTTACAATATTAAAACGTTATAATACATATCACAATGAGTATTTATATACATGGTATTTAAATACCTCAGGTTAGTCGTTGCCTTTAATGTTCAGAAAATGCTTTCATTGGCATACTATCTATACACTTGTCCTGGGTATATTAAATACATTACACAGTCACACTTGTGTCTTATGGGTATTGCACCTGTAGAGTTAGCTTGTGTCGTAGACCTCAGTTTTCGTGTCTGTATTTATGTAATGTTCTGACACTGTTTTTCTCTGCTTAACACAAATGATTCACTGGAACACATATGGAGCTTAGAAAGTAATGAGCTGTCCTCGTTCACAAGGTGATATATTTGTTCTTAGAGCAAAGTTCTTATTTTGATGTCTACGGACACATAGTAATTCAATGTTCTTAGTACCTACTTCAGCACATAATGTCTATGTATTTGTAACATATTGCACATAGAATATTTTACTGTACTAAGTTAACATCTATTACTCTACACTCTTATGTGGAATCTCTGGTATTTCTACCTCAGATGGTCGACTAAGGGTATCAGCCAGGATGTTGTCCTTACCCTTAATATGCTCTATACTAAAGGTGTAATTTTGTAGTATTAGCGACCACCTGTATATACGGTCATTCCGATGCTCACCACTTTGTATGACCGTGATTGGGGAGTTGTCAGTCTGGACAATGAAGTGAACACCCGCCAGAAATCGATGGAGCTTCCTCACCGCATAGATGACGCTTAGGGCTTCCAACTCTGATATGGAATATCTGGACTCAGCAGGTGTGATCTTACGGCTCACGTAGCAAATCGGGTGGAAGATGCCATCATAAAATTGGCCTAATACTGCAGCGATGGAGATTCTGCTGGCATCTGTCCTAAGATAATAAACAAGCCTAGGATTAGGCAGGCGGAGGATTGGTACATTACTAAACAGGATTTTCAATTTTGACAATGCAGAAATTAATAATGCATCTTTGACATCTAATTTTACAGATGCTTTTAAAACATTGGAAAATACACTTGTAATTTCCGCTAAATTTGGTAAGAATTTGCTATAGTAATTTACTAGTCCCAAAAGGCTTCTGACCTGTTTCTTTGTGGTAGGCATGGTCAGGTTCATAATTTTTGTAATAATTCTATTGTCAGTCTTAAGTTGACCTTGTGAAATGACATGACCCAAAAAGTCAATTTCTTTTAGGCCCAATTCAACTTTACTCGGTTTGACAGTGAGACCGAAGAGTCGCAACCTGTCAAAGACATGTCTTAGTTTCAGTAAGTGTGTTGTCCAGTCATCAGTATGGACACATATATCATCTATATAAGTCACTGTATTCGTCACTCCATGAAGTAGATCTCTAGTTAAGCGTACGAAAGTGGCAGGAGCATATCGAAGTCCGAAAGGAAGAAAACGCCACTCGTATAGTCCTAAAGGTGTTGAAAAAGCAGTAAGATGGATGGATTGAGACTGCATAGGGACTTGCCAATATCCCTTAGTAAGATCTAGTTTAGAAAAGATTTTGGAGGTGGACATGTCAAGAATAAGATCTTCGCAGGAAGGAATTGGCTCTGCGTCGATCTTAGTGACGTTGTTGAGTTTTCGATAGTCCACACACAGACGAATCGTGGAGTCTTTTTTCTTAACTAGGACGATTGGAAAAGAGTACTCAGAAGTGGATTTCTGGATGATCCCACTAGCTTCTAAATTAAGAATTTCCTTATTTAGATTTTCCCTATAGCTAAGTGGGATTGAGTACGGCCTGCATTTAATAGGCTTAGAGTCCGAAAGAAGAATGGAGTGTTCGATTCTGTCCGTCCTACCTGGAATGTCAGAAAATATGTCTTTGTATTCCGTCACTAATTCTACTAATTGTCGTCGTTGACTGTCTGTTAGTCCCTGTTCTATCTGTATGCTATCTAATGTGGCAGTCTTGTCCACAATAGGAACGGGTAGTTCCATTCCGTCGTCGTCTACCTGATTCAGTACGGTGGTGGTGCTAAGTGCGTATTCTGTATTCTCGCTAGATGTATGGATATCGTCGGATATGCCAGTCTCGCTAACTAGTGTAGTTGCGTTGTGTATGTCTGTCGTCTGATCACTAGATGTGGGTGCACTTTGTTCGTCTGTCTCTACTTCTGTCTGTTGTCGTGAAAAGTAAGGTTTCAGCATGTTGACATGGAATATCTTTAAGTGTCCGTTTATTGATATTTCATAGTCAACATCTGAAATTTTACGTACCACCTTGAATGGCCCTTGCCATGAGGTCAATAATAAATTTCGTTTGTCTGGAAGTAACAAAAGTATGTCTTGATCTGGTTCAAGATCAATTGTTCTTGCACTTTTGTTGGCGTATTGGCGGTAGATTTGACCCTTCCTCTCCAAAGCTGCCTTAGCTATAATACACGATTTCATGATTTTGTCTCGTGTGTCTGTCACCATTTCGTAAGGTGTTTTTGGGGTGGGAATTTCAATGGAATTAGTTATTACCTGATGGTAAATGGTTAGGGGTCCACGTGGGTTAGCCCCGTACACTAATTCAAACGGTGAGAAACCCGTACTTGAATGGGGGATCTCCCGATAGGCGAACAGCACTGTTGGTAACAGTGTATCCCAATCAGCTGGGTTTTCTGCTGTCACCTTAGCCAGCATATGCTTAAGATCTCCGTTAATTTTTTCTACAATTCCATTGTTGGCTGGATGGTATGCTGTTGTAAAATGTTGTTTAATCCCTAACATTTTTGTAAGGGCTTGCGTTGCAGCCGATATGAATTGAGTTCCACGATCGGATATTATGGTCCGTGGAAATCCGAATCGTGAGAACAGGTGTAGAAATACATTGGCAACGTCTTTGGAGGTGATGTATTTCAAAGCTACTGCCTCAACCCACCTTGAACAAAAGTCGACCATCGTTAATATGAAGCGATTTCCTTTGCTGGACACCTGATTCAGGGGTCCAACAATATCTACCGCCACAATCTCAAATGGCCTAGAAGCCAGTGTAGAAGGTTGTACTTCAGCTGTAGGATGTTTACCCTTACGTACTAATTGTTGACAGACATTACAAGAACGACAAAATAATTTTATATCATTGCAAAAACCTGGCCAATAAAAATGAGCCTGAATTCTGGCCCTGGTTTTGTCGTATGCAAGGTGACCAGCAAACGGTGACTCATGTGCAATCTTTAGCACAGTAAGGCGGTGTTGTACAGGTAACACCGTTTGCTGAATCTCATGGTTACCAGTTGTATAATATCTAGTAAGAATGCCATTGTTAAGCCTAAAGAACCATGATGCGTTTTTGGTCACTTTGGCTCTTTCTTTCAATAATTTTAAATATGGAGACACACTAGGATCAGCTTTCTGCTGTTCTATGAATTTTTGTCTGTTGGTGTCATCTGTGCCAGTTGGGGAAAGCAACAGTAGTCTCTCATCTTGTAGTGTGTCTTGATGTTTTACAGTGTCTGCTCTGGTTGTTGCATTAGCTGCATTTAATCTTTCCCATGCAGCTATTTCATCGCTAGTACATTGTTTCAATTGGGGTAAGCAACCCAAAATTAAATCAGTACAAGGGTTGTCAAGTATTGCACAAGTAAAGGTACCAGAAAGGAAAGGAGTGTTAATACGGGCTTTGGCCACAGGGTAAATTTCAATGTTACCCGAAAAGGTTCGGCATTTGACAGAGTCACCTGTATAGTCATCTGGACTCACCAGTTCCTTTCTAAGACCAATAAGGGTGATGCCGCTGTCCAGCAAACATTGGCATGGTCTATCGTTGACCATTGCATTGTGGAACACCAAATTGCCTCTGGAGGCTAATGCTGTATTTACATTCTCAGTTGAGAACGGTACTGTATGTCCACATTCTAATTTTCTGTCTGCATGAAATTGGTGACATCGTTCACAACTGTCAAAACTTAATATATCGTTTACACAACACACATCTTCAGATTGGTTAACAGGTAAATCATTTTCAATCTCACACTCAGTCTCACTACCACTATCAGAAGATGTATCAATCAAAATAGCATTGTTGGCTTTCATACGTTGGCGGCCCAGACATTTATTTGAATAATGGCCGTAGCTGGAACAAAAGAAGCATTTGATTGCACGCCTGTATGCAGATCTTTTGTTTTGTTGCTTCTTGATAACATTTTCAAGATGCGCCGGATAATTTGGCGATTTGTCACACATAGAATACGTGTCATGCAAAAGTTGACAATAAATACATTTTGATACTTTCCTGTCTTTCTTGTCGATGTTCTGAAAGGGTTTTCTCTTACTTTGATAATTTTTCGGTTGGTCTTTCACAAAGGAAACTACTTCAGAGTCATTAGAGGTCTTAAAAATATCTCTGTTAGAAGAAAAATATGCAGACCCTTTCTTTTCGAACTGCTCTATGTTCTCAATGTCTGACTGCTGTAGAAATTTAGCAAAAGGAGATGGTATAGTGGATATGACTTTATCCATGGCTATTAAATTTTTAAGTCTATCAAAGTCTTTTCCTATGTTAGCTGCTTTAAGCCACCTATTTAGTACACTCTGAACATTTGAGACGTAATCAATGAAAGTCTCACTAGGTTTAGGTTTTAAATTTGAGAACTGAACCTGATACCCAGGGGCATCAAGTAAAAAGTGTTGCATTATCCTATCATGGATGTATTGATAGTTAGATCTAAGATCAGTTGGTATAGCTTCTATCACTTTAAGGGGCTCACCACTTAGGTTCTTCATATAAATCATAGCCCACATGTCTATTGGAACTTGGTGATATTTGAACTGATACTCGACATTTTCTGTCCAGGCTGATATGGAATCTTCTTTACAATATGGTTTGATAATATTTTTGTATTTATTGAACTTATTTTCTTCTTGTTGACTTCTTAGTTTAGTAGCAGAGATTTCTAAGTGTGAGTCTACATCCATACCTTTCATCTTTAACTGTGTCTCTGATTCTACTTGAATTTGTTTTTCTTTCACTCTTGCCATTTCATCTATTTCTCTTTGTTTTATTTCTAAGTCTTTTTGTTTTAATTCTTTCTCCTGGTCTAATTGTTTCTGTTTTAATTCTAATTCATTCTGTTTAATTTCCTTATGATGTTCTAATTGTTGTTGCTTAATTTCCTTATCATGTTCTAATTGCTTCTGTTTTGTTATCTCAGCTAGTTGTGCTATTTCTTTTTGATGTTGTCTTTCTTGTGCGCGTTCATCTCTTTCTGCATCCTTTGCTTCTTTAAATTTCTTATCAGCATATTCTTCTAGCTCTTTACCTGTGTATTGCATTTCTTTGCCTGCTTTTACGAAGTCAGCTAAAGTAGCCATGATGTTAGGTAAATAGCTAGCGTTGACTTACACTGAACTCTTTATTCATTTATTTTTCTTTGATATGTTATGTTTCTTAATATACGAGCACTGCAAATTGTACTCTTTGTGTATAACCTGAAAAATTTAGTCCTGCAAAAAAACAGAGCACAAAAGTATGCTAATGCATCACAAGCTGAAAAAGAGATGCACTATTAATCACATTGCATGCCAAATATATTGAGTATACTCAACTTAATGTTCCCGAGAACAAGGAACACACTCCGGTAACACAGGTCACCTTGTTTGGCGCTTCGGTATCGCCACGAGTTTTCTATCTAGGTCACCTGTTTGGCACTTCGGCATACACACCAATCTTCTAATCAGCTGTTGTTCACCCTGATTTACAGAGCAGCAACAATTAACAAATAGCAAACGACATATTATTCGACAATTTGAAACATTCACAATGACATGCCCACGAACAAAACAGAATATAGTTTACTTAATATTAAATTGTCAATGTCCTGTCTTCGTTCTAACTGTTTATGCCTTTCGTCACTAACCTAGTTTAATCTATGCAAGTGTAGTGCAGACCAAGTCTAATTTGCCTAGCCGAAAGTAGTGCCATCGTGACTGTAAACACAGGAAAAAGTACGAAAAAAAATTCAATAACTGCTTTGAAATAAATAAAAATATATTAATGTTGTTTAAATAAATAAATATATTCAATTACTAATTCAAATAAACAAATAATAGGTAATATAAAGCACTGATTCAGGCGGGCAGCAGCTTAACGATTTGCAACCATTCAGATGCTGAATGCCAATGGCGTAGAACAACTGCTTGTCAATCGTAACACGTCAGAGGCGCAGCGCTATTTTTAGCTTGCAAAGATCGATATTGTTGCTGGCTGTGTATCGCTCCCCCAAGAATCATTTTTGATAGTTATTCATAAATAAATAAATAATTACATGAATAAATAACAGAAAATAATAATATCGATACTTACAACTTTGAAGAAACACATGATTTAAGTATATAATATTTTACTAACCATAAATAAGCATTATTTCGTCACGATAGGCACAGTTTCGTTAGTAACTTGTCCTAGTTCTGCACACGTCAACCGTCACTGACACAAATTAAATTCACTACTTCACTATTTGTAAACTTAGTCTAGAGCCGTGGATGAGTGTATTAGCTTGGCTCTTTCGACCAAGCCACACTTCTGACACCACATTAATCTTTAGCCGAGAGCCGTGGGTGAGTGTATTAGCTTGAACTTTCGTCCAAGCCACACTTCTGACACCACATTAATCTTTGCCTGTCAACAACCTATGTGTAAGGCATCATCAGATTACTTCTCCCACACCATACAAGAAACTTGCAAGTCGTGTGAGAGGAAATAAATGATACATTTTATTGCCGTTGGCTCTTCACAAGTACATAACAGTCGCTATCAAAACCACACACAAAGCCACAGAATTGCCTATCACTAGTTTCCTAAACTCTAATGCTATCTCTATCTATTTGGTTACACAAAAACTCCTATCAACACTAAAACGAGGTGCTCGCTACAAAGTCAGTCCCCAGTCTGACTTTCTTACTCCCCGTGCCTACACAGCACGCGGAAGGACCTTGAGGTGTCCTTCGGCTTTTTGCGTGCCGTGGTACCTGGCACGCTTACGTTAGCTGTCTTCTGTTCAGTGGCAAGAGTGGCTGTCACGCAGGCGTGATTCTGTCGTGACCAGAGTGCTAACCATCTGGTCAACGTCTCCGTGTCTCATGAGAGAACTAGTTAATAGTCCCCCATTCTATCACCAACCTGCCCTGATATCGGGGCACTGTATCACCTCTCATCTATTTGAGGTTGACCACTCTTCCCGGTGGTCTTCTATCTTGAGAAGACCTCCGGCCTTTATCTTTCAGTCTTTGACACTATCTCGGACTGGTTATGTAGCGTTTGTGTCTGTGACGTCAGCTGCGGGATCGGTCGGCGGCTATCCTTTGTGCTCGTCTGTTATTGTGATTTTCTTTGTTTGTGTGGGCTCCTGGTTAGACTGGCTGCAGTCCTTATAAGGACTTTTCGTTATCCCACTCCATGCATCGTAAGCTGGGGGATCGGTCGGCGGCTGTCCTTTGTGCATGTTTCCTCTTGTTGTTTTCTTTGTTGGCGCAGGCTCCTGGCTTGACTGGTTGAAGTCCTTAAAAGGTCCCGAATCAATCAATCAATCAAGTCCTTAAAAGGACTTTTTATTTAGTTTTTTTTTTTTTTGCCTCCTGTTCTATGTAGTGCCCGTAGAAGCTTTTCGATGCTTTCACTTTCGTCGTTAAGTAGTTGCTGTTTTTCGATTGTTTCCTCTGTTGTCAGCCATGGGACGATCTCTCCGTCCTTGATATAGTAGTCAATGCCGGTGTGCCAGTCAGAGAATATCTCCGGGTATTCTATGGGTTTCCCCTTGAGTTTCTTCACCTTCTTTCCTTTTGCTTCCTGTCTCCTCATGTATTCCTCGTGCCTGAGTTCCTCTTGCTTTGCCCGTTCTTTTTCTTCTGCTATGCACCACTCCGTGGCGTCGAACGATTCCTCATCTTGGCTTTCGTCGGCTGTCTGGCAGGATGTTGCTTTCCCCTTGGATTTTTTGGGCGTCGAGGTTCGGCTGCTAGTTTTGTCTTGCGTCTCCGGCTCGGTAGTTTGTTGTGTTTCTTGAGGCTTTTTTGCGGTCTCTTGCCTGGCTTCTGCTGGTTTGTTTTGAATTGATTTCATTTCAGCTTTTAGCCGCTCTCTCTCCGCTTTTATATTGCGTAGCATTTCTTCGTTTTCCTGCTTCAGTTCCACTTCTCGCTTGATGTTTTGCTGGATCTCCTTTATTTCCGCCAGTAGATTCTCGTTGTCGCTGGTCGGGTTAGGCGTCAGCAGTGCCTTGACTTGTTTCTTTAACTCGTCATCTGCCTTTGTAGTTGGGCTCTTTCATCTTGCGAGATGCCCGTGGCTGTCCCGCACCTTCGCATTGCTTCGTTGTATGGTGTCTTTGTGGTGATGGCTATCTTCAAGACATCTCTGTGTCGTTGCAGGTACGGACAGCCCAAGTATCTAGCTCCATGCTTGATCAGGCAGTTGGCGCACTTTCTTCTGTTGTTAGGAGCTCGGAAGTACGTGTCCAGCTTGGCCAGCGGACACTCCTTGAAGGCGTGGTGATCGGCGCAGTATCGACAGATTTCCGTCTTACTGCGACATGTTGCTCTGCTGTGGTCGGCCCTCTGGCATCTTGAACATTGATTGACTCTTGGGATGAATCTCTCTGGCTGTTGCATTCTCTTGTTGTATGATACTGCGGTCGGCATTTCGATGCCCTCCGATGTCACCACTCCCAAGCTTGTAGGTATCATGGAGTAGGTGAGGAGCCGCTTCGCATTCAAGAATCGGATGTGAGGATTCTCTTCTCGTAGCTGCTTCAGGATATCTTCGTCTGTCAGCTCCACAGGAATCCGCTTGACGACCCATCGGACTGTTTTTGAGTCGATGTTTCCGACTCTGGTGTCTTTCTCCTCCTTCTCTGTTGTCTTGGTTCTTGACTGTGTTGGGCTGTCAATCTTCTCCCTCGTAGTAGCTTCAGTAATAGCTGTAGTATCAGGCTCTTTGGTGCAGCTAGCTGGTAGGCTCTCCACGTTGTTCTTCTTGTTGTCGACTCCCACGCTGCACTTCTTGGCCGCAGCGTGTTTCTTGTTGTTGGACTGTCAACGTGACATTTTCCCGCGTATCAGGCTTCTTGACAGAATAATGCGACTTGACTTGTTAGCGCTCGCAGTGCGAATGTGCGACGGGGATGATGATGATGATGATATTACGTTCTAGTTTATATAGCCTTTTATAGGCAAAGTTACTCTGGCCGTTCAACGTATTCACAACACCCGATTCAGGTTAACCAACAAAGAGCTGGCACTATTAGCCACCGAACGCTGATGCATATGCTGGGGGGAAGGATCTGAGCACCTATGGACCTGTCCGGAGTGCAATGAAGATGCCCCAACTGATAACTGATTTCCATTGCTTCTAAGTTCTTTCTATTTTGGTTTTTTTTAAATTTATCCTCCAAGATTCGCTGCCATAAAGCAACACTGATGCTACATAACATTTCAGCACTCTTCTCCTTACATTCATTGATAGTGACTTATTGCATAAGATATTTTTCATTTTCTGAAATGCAGCCTTTGCTTGCCCTACTCTGCTCTTCATCTATGTTGTGCATCTTCCATCTGATGACCATCCAAGTAAAAGAAAGAGGCAACGTCTATATGATCTCCCCCATCAGTGTCGTCGTTAATAATATGTGAGCCAACGACGCATGATATTTACAGGCCGCGTCTTGTAACACTTTTTCTGTTGGCATTTGCTTTCAAGCTTCCCACACCCTTTCTCCTGTTCTTTTTCTTTTAATTCGTCACATTTCTAGTCCGTTAACTTGACTCAGTCTGCTCTGTTGCTTTGTTGTAGTGAACGTATATTCACAATCCCGACATACAAAGTCAGCCGCAGGCTTTTTAGAAGCATCCCGCTTTGGGTTCATTTTCTTTCTTTGGGACTGGTATTAATATAGCTTCCTTCCATGCCTGTGGGACTATTCCTCTCTTCCAGCTGTAATTTAGGACTGCTAGTAGTTTCTTTTTTTGCCTTAGTGCCTAGTCCTATTAGCATTTCATTTGTGATTCCATCCTTTCCTGGTGATTTCTTCTTTTTTTAGGGTATTCATTGCCTGTTCCATTTCTCCCATTGTTAGATTTGCCATCATATATTCTGCTGCTGTCTCTGTATTACTATGATGTATCTGTTTGTCTTTGACTGCTTTCTTCTGTTCGGTTGTAATATCAATGTGGTTTGCACTGGCACAGTGTTCCATTAGTGCATTTGCAGCCTTTTTTCCTGTAAGCAAGGCATTTCCTTGTTTAATTGTTATTTGTTTGTTTCTAGGTCCTTCATTGTTCATGGCTTTCACTAGTCCATAGTTTGTTTCCATCCCTGTCAAAATTCAGGATTTCTGTTTTTCCCCTCCAATAATCTCTTGTTGTTTGATTTACTGTTCTTTTATATTTTGCTTAGATGGCTTTGTGAGAGATATTCGCTTCAGTTGTTTGTTCTCTCTCTGCTGTTTTCCTGGCATCTTCAACTTTGTCCTCCAAAACTTGTAGGTCTTCAGTCCAGTATGGTTTGTAATTTTTCCTCGCTCCTCTTGGAATAGACTCAGTGGCCGCCTGTATTATTGCTCTGTTTAGACTTTCCACCATTTGCTTCATATTGCCATATCGTGTATTTATGTTTTCACAATATTTGTCTGTTAGTATGGCAAATCTGTCTCAATCTGCTCGTTTGTAATTCCAGCTGGGCAAAGGCTTTTGCTCCTGTGGAACATACTCCATATTCATTACAAGCTTGATTGGTCTGTGGTCACTACCTGCTAATTGGTCAAGCACATGGCGATCGATTTTGTGGAGGATGTCTCTTGTGCAGAAAGCTAAGTCTGGAGTAGAAGTGGTAAACCATCTTCTGGAGTAGAAGCTCGGTGTGTCATCTGCTTTGTTGAGTAGATGGAGATTTGAATCTATTTCCCAGTCCTCCACTTCATCTCCTCTTTTGTCAGTATCTGGGTATCCCCATCTTTCTGAACGGCTATTAAAGTCTCCGACAATAATGCAGTTTGTGTCAGTCATATTCATGTTTGAGAGTGTAAGGTCCTTATCCTCTGGGCTATACAGATTGTAAATTCTTATTTTCATGTCCTTTATCACTATATCAACACCTATAATTTCCGTTTGGTTGTCAGAGATCACAGATACTTCGCTGCAAGGTATTGTATTTCGTGTAAGTATTAGAACTCCTCCTTTGTGTCCTTCGCGGTCGAAACGTGTTGCCTGATATCCTCTGACAGAATTTGCGATTGGCATTGAGGTGTGTCTCTTGAATGCATGCCACATCTATTCTGTCTTTATGAAGACACTGTGTTAGGGAAACTTTCTTGCTATAACTCCTTCGGCATTATGTTGAGTGTCCGGGGTATTTACTGCTTTGTCAAGCCTGTGGCTCAGTACATCCGATTTCGACAAGCATTTATTTGGGGTGCTTTCCCTAGCCTTTGACTGTCCCTAGTCTACCTACAAGGCAACAGGTTTGTGTGTCTCTTTGTCTGGTCCCTCTCCCTTGACCTGTCCGACATGGGTGACCCTACCAGTAGCTGTGCTACCGTCGGCATAGCTCTTGGGTTCATTGGAACACACAAGCCCCTCTACCTCGTCACGGTGGACACACATCAGAGGGGGATGTCCTGTCTTATGACATCTCTGTGTCCTTACTTATGTCCTGTCCATCGTTATCTCTGTCGTCCTGACTCTATTCTGTCCCTTGTCCTCTCTATGTCCTGTATCTATTCTCCCAACACCCTGACACCCTGCATGCTGTATCTCTTGTACATCCAAGAATAATGCGCATAGCTTTGTTTTGTATCCTTTCCATCCTTTCTACCTGCTTACGGCTGAGAGTCAGGATTGCCTACACATACTCAAAAACAGACCAGCCCATCATATACTAGGCGTAGATGGCGCTGCCCAGTGTTTGCTGCCTCCATCATCCGCATCGCAGCCAAACCCCGCTTAGCCTTTGTTATCACCTGGTCAATGTGCTCATTATAAGCACGGCTTCGATCAAAACGTATCCCCAGGTAATTCATTGGCTGCCTTCTTTCCACAGTCTCTGAACACAGATTAACAGTTGGTGTTGGAGTGTTGACAATATGATTGATTATTCAAAGAGAACCTTGTCACTGTTGCCTTTGTCGGGTTTGTCACGGGATACTGCGAGTTTAGTGATTCCCCGATAAACTGAAATATAAAATTACTTGCAATGTATGAGGATGGAAAATTATTGACAGTTAGTCAGAATAATTATCGAGTACTTCAGTCCGAGGTGAGGACAATTGGACGGTCATTGACCGACTGGTATAGAAGTACGATACAGTTGTGAGGGGTCATTGACTGCCGATCTTATCGGACAAACAACCGGAGACGGGAGGTTGAGGAAAACACGAAGACGTCGATCAAAGCGTTAAAACTGATTGATGTACGGGAGTTAGGGAACGCGGGACTCAGCGGAGAAAAACAGGACGGAGCGGCCAGGAACGAATACGTGATTTCACAGACTTTTGATGTGAAGAATCACGGAAAATTTTATGGTTGATCAAAAGAAACGGAGAATTGGAAAACGGAGTATAAATAGTTGTAAACTTGTTTTTGTGGGGAGTGTGCTACCAAACTGGACGGAGAATGGATCTATGCGTCCTTAATTAGAAAAGAAATATAAGTCCCTTATTGTTTAAAGGCGATGGGATATTGGTGCTTAGGTGCTTGTGTATTTCAATTCATGGACTAACATAGATTATATAAGGTAATCTAGCCTTAGCTTAATAGTCTAGCATAGGGAACTAGGTGTCTGTGCTTGGCTTTTACCAATTCCTTCTTTTAGCTAATCGTTTAGACTTTAGTGAACTCATCGGTCTTATGTCGGAGTATCTTTCGGAAGCGTCTGAGTACGGCTGGAGAAAGGCTCTCACATAAGAATTAGTCTGAAGCAGACTCATAGCACCTGATTATATATATCACCCACAGGTTCTACGAAAACTCCTGACATACTCAGAGAAGATAAGAAAGTTACTTCACTTGTACAGATATTACAGCACCTCACCTTAAGAAATAAGATTATAGGACGGTACTTCACTTGTGCAGAGATACAGCACCTCACCTTAAGAAATAAGATTATCAAACGGTACTTCACTGGTGCAAAGATAACCAATCACATATAGGAGAACTCTGTAATTCAAAAGTATCCAGGTTAAGAAAGCGATGTAAAGGACGTTAAATCTATAACGGCAAAGTGACATACGCTAAATATAGGTGGCTGGTTTACTCATATAAAAGAACCAGGGAGAACTTAAGAACAGTTTCCAGGCCTACCACATTGCCAATTAACTACTTCAAAGACTTACCATGATCGCATTATTTTAGGGTGATCAAACTGTGAACATTTTTCAGTATTGGATTACATCCAGACTCAAGTGGAATGGAGCATCCAGGGAGAGAGCTGTCCATATATGTGCGATGTCTTGTTGCATGGCCGTATGCAGATGAGAGATGTGATATGGAGCATAGACATACAGTCCTATCTTGCACTCACAATAGAAGACACTACAAATTACATATACACATTCAATACATACAACTGACATAGTTTTCAGCAATAAATATTTTATTAATTGTTGGAGGAAACTGTTGTCAGGGTATGTTATGAAGGAATAAGAGAGAGAGAGAGAGAGAGAGAGAGAGAGAGAGAGAGAGAGAGAGAGTAGAAGACAGAACGGAGGAGTGTAGACAAAAGTCTGTCAATAATTCCCAAGTATAAGGATCTTAAAGGTGTGCTTGTTGATTCCACTTTCCTCACGGGACGACAAGCGACATTAAATGGTGGAGCAGCGGAGTACCTGCCCAGCGTGGTAGATGCATATTGGTATAATACCTACATATTGGTATATACATATGAGTATACATATTGATGATCTTTAAAGGAGAGCATGTCCAGGGAATATATGGTGCCATTACATTTATGTTAGAGACATTACATTAATGTTGGGGATCTTACAGTGAGAAAGATCCAGACAGGATGAATGTGGATAGGTGTTAAGACACGTTACCTATTTGTGCACACTTTTACACGTCTTCATAAGTCTTTATCCTAAATCTCCTCTTGTGATTGAAAGATTGGTTGTGCTGTACTGTGTGGTGTCGTAGAGATAAAATATATAGATAGATATTTATTTTAGATATTGAGTAATTACTTACTGCCTTGAGGTGTCTTTACTCAAACTGCTGACTTACCTTCTTTTACTATGGCCACTCATAAACTAACCACGGCGGAACTTAGGGCAAACGGGGAAGAAATTGGTTTATCTGGTTCGGCCCTAACCGATTACGTACAGGAGAGGGAGAGGGAAATTCGCCAAGCAGAATGGGAAGATCGAAAGGCCGAGTCGGAATTGAAACGGATGGAAATGGAACAGACCAACAAGCTTTTGGACGCGGAAGAGGCCGACAAGAACAGAGAACATGAAAACCGCATGCGAGAACTAGAACTCAAAACACAAACTAAGGAAGAAATAGATGGAGTGGAAGGAGGATCATCTTCACATGGTTCAACCAACATGAGTGGACCTGGCTACCATGCAATGAAGTTTCCCTTAGCTGTTTATGAGGAATCTACAGAAAAATTTGACCAATACGTAAATCGCTTCGAAGCCATGTCAGTCGCTATGGGACTGGATAGAAGCAAATGGAATCTTAAATTAGCCCAGGGATTACGAGGTTCGGGTTACGAGGTTTACACATGCCTACCACCAGGACATGAAAATAACTACGAAGAATTAAAAGCCGCTTTGATGAAACACTATGAGATCACAGCACACACGTATCGAAAGAAGTTTCGATCGGCAAGAAGAGAGCCGGGAGAGCTATTCGCCGCCTACAGTTTAAGGCTGAAAGCATACCTCCAAAAATAGATGGATTTGGCTGAGTTCAAGCGGGACTATGAGAGTCTGGAAGAGCTGATGGTAGTAGACCAGATGCGCCAGCAAATGTCAGAACCACTGAAGACATTTTTAGGAGAACAAGGGGCGGAACGGCTTGATGTTGTGAATAAGCTGGCGGAAAGATTCGTAGAAGTCCATGGGGAAGCTAAAGAAACCAATATACCAACCACAAAAGGTCAGGAGAAACAAGACCGAAAGAAATATAAGAACTGGGAAGGAGAAAAAGTGGAACCTTATATGAAGACGTCAATGGAGAGTTCAGAGAAAGTGAAGGAAGGAAACAAGAGCACCTCGAATTCTTCAGCGAAACGACCGTGGTCTGAGAAGTGGTGTTCGATCTGCAAGTCGCCCTCTCGTAACACAAAAGACTGCAGATCGAAACCGAAAAGTTATCACTTCGCGGCATGCCAAGTGATTCCAAAGAATGTGATCACAGACAAGGCTGAGGTCGGCGAAGAAGCTCTAACCAAAGAGAGCACACGAAAAGCTTGGAAGGGAAAATGGTGCACACACTGCAGGTCGAAAGCACATAATACTGCAGACTGCAGAGGCAAGGCAAATGACGCCAACTACGCAACAAGCCTTGAGGAACAAATCGAGGATTTCAAGGAAAAGGTCGAGGTCGTGGAAGGAATTCTGGACCAAGAGGGGCCACCTGTGGTTGAACTGATTGAAGTCAATGGCCAGCAGGTTACTTGTCTCTACGATACAGGTTTGGACGGGGAAGCTGTTATTGACGCCAGCCTGGTACGGCCAGACCAACTTACAGGGGAGACCATTGAGATACAGCCGGCAATGAGGAGTGCTGTTACCATGACGCTGCCAATCGCCAAGGTGCAGATTAAGTCCAGGTACGTCACGGGCATTATTCCTGCAGCTGTATTAGCTGACTCCCTATTCCCAGTGATCATTGGTGCGATATACGTGTTTTTGGGGTTGCCCAAACAGCCAGCCCACAGGGGAGCAGTAGCCAGTGGATCTCAAGGGAAGGAAAAAGAGGCAGAGACACTATGCGACAACTCAGTGATAGGGGAATTGCATACTGCCCAGAGGAAGGATACTACGTTGCGTCCTTGCTACAGGAAGCTGCAAAGGAGTGCTGAGCCACCAAAACGGGGACAGTACTTTCTGAGGAATCGGCTGCTTTACAGGAGAGCTGGAAGAGGAGACAACATGCACGAGCAGTGGGTGGTTCCAGAGACCCACCGTCCTCACATTCTTCAGAGTGGACACACCATAGCCGAGAATCGACATATGGGTGTCAGAGAGACATTGCAGAAGATTTCCGGCCATTATTGCTGGCCAGGAATGACCGGAGATGTACGCCGGTTAGTGAAGTCTTGTTCAGAGTGCCAGAAAGCACCACCCAACAATCGGACTAAGAGTAAAATAGCTCTTTAGGTGGAAGACCAAGTGGAAGTATGGGGTCCAGAAGAGACTAATATACTCCAAGTAGGATGGAAAGGACCTTATCCTGTGGTAAAGGTGGTGTTCAAAAACATCTACAAAATCCGGATCGGGGAAGAACTGAAAAATCTCCCTAGGCATCTCATTAAGAAATATGAGGAGAGATCCGAGAGCAAAGCTTCGCACTTTATGGTGATGGCAGCCATTGGGAAAAAGGTTACAGGTCCAGACGAAGACCAGAGATCGCCAGTACTACATAGGAGGGCATATGGGAAAGTACGTGATAGGTCAGATTTACCCAACGAAGGGAGGAGGGAAATCACACGTCAGGGAAAGGACAAGAGTGAAACCTTCACTAGTAACCAAGTTCAGAAGGGGTGGGTAACGTCGGGAAAGGCGAGAAATACCCAGGACTCCAACAGAAGATTGGCTGACCAGATCCAATATCGCCCGAGATGGTCCTGGAAGCAAAAGTCCAGGAGGATTGGGGAAGACGATTCTGTCCAGCGCGGACGAGGCGGAACATCCCCAGATGCAAAGCCTGGGGAAACCAAGAGAATATGGAGACAGTGTTACAGTCAGGATGGGACGATCAGTCTGTATTGTGAGCCGTCGCTTACGCAAGTCGAAAGTAGGTCGACCGGACGTATAGGGGCGATGTGCCAACACTAGTGTCTGTCATGAGTAGTATAATAGGCTGTCAGTGAGATCGCCTACTTGATGAGGAGGTGATCCATGTGAGGATCCAGTCATATCATCAACACGTGATGTTCCTAGCTACTTCACAGAAGCTCAACGCACGGTGGATGCGATGGTCGTTGTTGCTGCAGCCGTACAACTTCACAGTGGAGTACATCCCTGGTAAGGAGAATGTAGGAGCGGATTTCCTATCTAGACATCCAGCTCATGAGGAAGAGGAATAGGTTGGTGGATCATAGGAATCAAAACTCCAGTGAGGAAGAGTCGACGCGGTCAACTCTCTTTAGATTGGGCCTATGTCACGGGATACTGCGAGTGTAGTGATTCCCCGATAAACTGAAATATAAAATTACTTGCAATGTATGAGGATGGAAAATTATTGACAGTTAGTCAGAATAATTATCGAGTACTTCAGTCTGAGGTGAGGACAAATGGACGGTCATTGACCGACTGGTATAGAAGTACGATACAGTTGTGAGGGGTCATTGACTGCCGATCTTATCGGACAAACAACCGGAGACGGGAGGTTGAGGAAACCACGAAGACGTCGATCAAAGCGTTAAAACTGATTGATGTACGAGAGTTGGGGAACGCGGGACTCAGCGGAGACAAACGGGACGGAGCGGCCAGGAACGAATACGTGATTTCACAGACTTTTGATGTGAAGAATCACGGCAAATTTGATGGTTGATCAAAAGAAACGGAGAATTGGAAAACGGAGTATAAATAGTTGTAAACTTGTTTTTGTGGGGAGTGTGCTACCAAACTGGACGGAGAATGGATCTATGCGTCCTTAATTAGAAAAGAAATATAAGTCCCTTATTGTTTAAAGGCGATGGGATATTGGTGCTTAGGTGCTTGTGTATTTCAATTCATGGACTAACATAGATTATATAAGGTAATCTAGCCTTAGCTTAATAGTCTAGCATAGGGAACTAGGTGTCTGTGCTTGGCTTTTACCAATTCCTTCTTTTAGCTAATCGTTTAGACTTTAGTGAACTCATCGGTCTTATGTCGGAGTATCTTTCGGAAGCGTCTGAGTACGGCTGGAGAAAGGCTCTCACATAAGAATTAGTCTGAAGCAGACTCATAGCACCTGATTATATATATCACCCACAGGTTCTACGAAAACTCCTGACATACTCAGAGAAGATAAGAAAGTTACTTCACTTGTACAGAGATACAGCACCTCACCTTAAGAAATAAGATTATAGAACGGTGCTTCACTTGTGCAGAGATACAGCACCTCACCTTAAGAAATAAGATTATCGAACGGTACTTCACTGGTGCAAAGATAACCAATCACATATAGGAGAACTCTGTCATTCAAAAGTATCCAGGTTAAGAAAGCGATGTAAAGGACGTTAAGTCTATAACGGCAAAGTGACATACGCTAAATATAGGTGACTGATTTACTCATATAAAAGAACCAGTGAGAACTTAAGAACAGTTTCCAGGCCTATCACATTGCCAATTAACTAACTGTAGACAGTGGTGATGTGTTTTCAGTGATGGATTTTAATAACGTCCAAAAAGAAATGTCTACTTCAAAGACTTACCGTGATCGCATTATTTTAGGGTGATCCAACTGTGAACATTTTTCAATATTGGATTACATCCAGACTCAAGTGGAACAAAGCATCCAGGGTGAGAGCTGTCCATATATGTGTGATGTCTTGTTGCATGGCCGTATGCAGATGAGAGATGTGATACGGAGCATAGACATACAGTCCTATCTTGCACTCACAATAGAAGACACTACAAATTACATATACACATTCAATACATACAACTGACATAGTTTTCAGCAATAAATATTTTATTAATTGTTGGAGGAAACAGTTGTCAGGGTATGTTATGAAGGAATAAGAGAGAGAGAGAGAGAGAGAGAGAGAGAGAGAGAGAGAGAGAGAGAGAGAGAGAGAGAGAGAGAGAGAGAGAGAGAAGAGAGAGAGAGAGAGATAGTGAGTAGAAGACAGAACGGAGGAGTGTAGACAAAAGTCTGTCAATAATTCCCAAGTATAAGGATCTTAAAGGTGTGCTTGTTGATTCCACTTTCCTCCCGGGACGACAAGCGACAGGGTTGACCATTGCCCCAGCTTCAGCACACCAAGTACTTATGCGATTGAGTTCAGTTTGCAGTTCCACAGCAACCTGATCTCTATCCTTACCCTGACGATACACTAAAACATCATCGGCATATGACAATGTCCTCCTCAGTCCAGTGATCTGCTCGCTGGTGATTCTCACTGTAGGTGTTGAACAGCACCGGAGATAATGGCATGGGGATCCCTGTGGTAGGCCAGGATATATTGTTGTTGGTTCCGAAGACCAACTGCCACATCTAAAAACTACTTTTCGTTGGAAAAGGGCTGCAGCGATCCAACTAGGGAGGAACGGACTTATCGTGAGTTCAAGAAATTGAAGCATTAGAAAATCCAGTGGTACTCTGTTGTACGCGTCCTCAAAATCAATCGCTGCAGCAAAGGTTTCAATGCCTGAGTGGAAACCTTCATAAACATCATGGGCAAAAACTGCTGCATTGGTCCAGGTTTCTCTTTTGGGACGGTACCCTCCCAGGGTAGGTGGGAAAACACCTTGCTTCTCTAGCTGGCGTGATATTTTTCTGGCAATTAACTTCTCCAGCAGTTTGCGTAATGTATTCTGCATGGTGATTACTCGATATCCCTGAATGTTTGTGTGGTCTTTGTCATGCTTCGGCAAGGGAATCAGATAGCTATGTAACCACTCCTCCTTGATGCTAGTAATCCCTATATTGTTGTTTTACATGTCTGCTAGTTTCTCTAGCTCGCTGTCGGTATACCTGTTGATGTCGTCATATCCTATGCCATCTGGCCCTGGAGCGCTGTTTTTTTTTTTTTATCGTCGAAGTACAGCCTTGATTTCTTTCACTGTCACTGTGTCTTCATCCGAAATGTTCTGGGCCTTGCACCTGTCTGAGGTGACCTCCTTGGCAAGATTTCGGCCTCTCATGTCTGTCTGGTTGCTCTGCTCTAGATACCGTTCGAAGAGGGCTGTGCCCTTGTTCTCGTCAGTCCTCTGCCAGATGAGGTCAGCATCTTGGAAGTCAGGAATTGTCTTATTCTTGACTACCCCACTCATGCTTTTATGTAGTCGCCAGAACAATTTCAGTGACTTGTCTGTGCTTACTCTTTGACACACCTCTGCCTATTTTTCACCTTTAACCACCATAACCAGATTTTTGAAGTAGCTTACTTTTGTGTGCATCTCTCTTTCTAAGTGCATGCAGGGATCAGTATGGGCAACTCTCTTCTTCTTGGCGTTTTGTCATTTCCTAACAGCACTACGTTTATCCATCCAGGCCTTCTCCACCTCACAATTCCACCAAGGTGGCTGCTCCCAGCTGGGTTTTTTTCTGCCCTGGATCTTTCTGCGCTTGTCGCGTCTTATTTTAGTCACCACATCTTGCCCTATACTGTTATACTGGAAAGTCTTGACCGTTGAATTGTGCTGCCTGGTTCTGCCTTTCTCCACCAACATGCTGCAAGGGTGGTGGTCGCTGCCGTGGTACCCTAGGACACCCCATCTACACACTGTAGTGAGTGAAGGAGAAACCAGCGCCAGATCAATAGCACTGTCCTCATCACCTGGGTGGCTAGCTGTTCTAGTGACACTGCCACTGTTGATACACATCAGGTCAATGGTTTCAAGTGCAGTCTCGAGCTCCTTCCCCTGTGTGTTGGAGGAAATGTTTCCCCATGATCTGCCTTTAGCGTTGAAATCGCCACAGAAAATGACATTTTTTTCATGACCTATTATGTCACTTAAAATAAGCACTGCCACTTCTAGGAATCCACACACGCGTTACGGGCATAAACATTAACCAACCCTTTAGTATATGTCCAGTTGTATGAATTCTGCTAATTCTTAAAGCTATTGTGAATAAGCCACATTTGTCCTCTGCTATGATCATGTAGTATAATATCCTACTCCACTCTTCTGGGGGGGGGGGGGGGGGGGTTTGCTCTCGCTCATTTTGAACTGAAGTGTAGTCCATACACACTATTTACAATAGTGATTGGCTGAATTTTGCGTGTGGATTAGCTTTCCCTATTAACAGTGTCCATCGCAATCAGGCGAACCCACTCCGACTTCTGAGGTACTTTTAATTTACATCCCAAAGTCAAGGACGACAGGTCAACATTTTAGCCCAGCTGTCCGGTGTAGGGGTTGAACGGCTTACCTTGGTATCAGCACAATAGATGTTTAAGAACACGCATTCGTATCCATTCGACCATGCTGATCTGCACTCTTCTGGGTTATAATTGGGATATGTAGAGTCTACTTTACAGAGAATGAGTATTTATTCTTAACTTATATATTGTTATTTCATTTTGTAGTAATTACATAATCATATCTTGCAGACTAATGTGACATCCACATCTTTTGTTTTTTCGTTCATTCGATGTTTCGGAGTGGGCAAGACACACGCACTCTACAGATCCACCAGCTAATAGAGCTATGCTGGCGAGAAGGACACGTCCCACAGGATTTCAAAGATTCAAGCATCATAACACTGTACAAGAACAAGGGCGATCAGAGCGACTATAACAACTATAGGGGTATCTCACTTCTGTGTATTGTTGGGAAAGTATTTGCCAGAATTGTTCTGCGCAGACTTCAAGTCCTGGGAGATCAAGTCTACCCCGAATCACAGTGCGGCTTATGACAGAACCGATCTACCATTGATATGATATTCTCATTGCGACAAATGCAAGAAAAATTGCCGGGAACAAAATCAACCACTGTTTATTGCCTCCGTCGACCTCACAAAGGCGTTTGATTTGGTCAGTCGGGAGAGTCTGTTCAAAGCACTAAAGAAGATTGGCTGCCCACCAACTCTTCTGTCCATTGTGGAATCGTTTCACACAGGCATGAAGGGTATAATCAAGTTTGATGGTGCAACTTCAGAAGAGTTTGAAATCAAGAGTGAAGTTAAGCAAGGTTGTGTACTATCCCCCACCCTCTTTGGGATATACTTTTCACTTCTAATGAAATATGCCTTTCGTGATCAGGATGGTGGTATATACATTCACTCACGCTCAGATGGCAGCGTCTATAATGCTCAAGAGATTGAATGCCAAGACCAAAATTAGGAGGGTACTAATCAGAGAGTTGCTTTTTGCGGATGATGCTACAATTACGACCCACTCTGAGGAAGAATTACAACATCTACTATCTGCATTCTCCAATGCTTGTTCTGAATTTGGTTTAACAATTAACAGAAAGAAGACACAGATTGTGTCAGAAGGTGCGCATGGGGTACCATCAATCTTTATTGACGACGCCGAACTAGAGATATTAGACCATTTTACATATCTAGGATCAGAGGTAAATGGCAAATTATCCCTAGATCACTAAATCAACATCCGGATTGGTAAGGCAGCAACAACAATGAACATGTTAGCAAAAAGAGTCTGGGAGAACAGGAAACTTACTGCCAAAAGAAAAGTCCTCGCCTACGAAGCCTGTGTCCTTAGTACTCTTCTTTATGGCAGTGAAATCTAGACAACTTAGTCACACTAAGAGAAACGTTTAAACAGCTTTCGTATGCGGTGTCTGCGAAGAATACTTGGTATTAAGTGGCAAGACAAAATCACAAATATTGAAGTATTGGAAAGATCAGGTTGTGTGACGGTATGTTCCATGCTCAGTCTTTGTAGACTTAGATGGATAGGTCATGTTAGGAGGTTTGATGATGGTAGAATACCAATGATCTTTTTTGGTGAATTACAGATGGGTAGGAGATCTCAGGATCGGCCTCTACTACGATACAAAGATGTGTGTAAACGGGACATGATTGATACAGGCATTGATAATGCACATTGGGAGCACGTCACCGCTGGACGTGATGCATGGAGGGCAACTATCAGAAATGGAATAAAGAAAAAGGAGAAAATGATTGCAGATAAAGCACACACAGAGCGTGAGAGACGTAAGATGGTGCATAATGGTAGAAATGACCATGATAATGCACATTTGGAGCACGTCACCGCTGGACGTGTATCATGGAGGGCAACTATCAGAAATGGAATAAAGAAAAAGGAGAAAATGATTGCAGATAAAGCACACACAGAGCGTGAGAGACGTAAGATGGTGCATAATGGTAGAAATGACCATGTTTTCACATGCATCCACTGTGGACAAACATTTGCAGCGCGAATTGGCTTTATCAGCCACACTCTCCACCGCCATGGGTCGTAGTTATTAAGCCTTTTTGAAGCACAATGTACCAAACTATCGTCTGTCAAGACGGAAAGGTGCCAAATGTCATTCGATGTTTATTTTTCCTTGCTGTAATTGCATTTTATTTGTTGTGGTGACTATATAGTAAAAGAGGCCGAAGAAGCAGCATTGAAAGGAAACCCCAGAGACCTTTACAGCATAAGGAAGATAACAAGAAAGTATAACCAATCAAGCGGACAGATCAAAAACAGAAATGGAAAAGTTCTCACTAACATTAAGGATCAAATAAACAGATGGGCAGAACACTTTGAGGAACTCCTAATAGACCAGTCCCAGAAGACCCTCCAGATATCCAGCCTGCAGAAGTGGAGCTTGATATCACATGCAAGAAACCATCTAAGCAAGAGATTTGCAAAGCCTTCACACTACTCAAGGATCAGAAAGTTGCTGGTCCAGATGACATCCCAGCAAAAGCCATTAGAACTAATGAAAACACTTAAACAAATTACTGCACAGATTATTTAGTAGGATCTGGGAAACTAAAGAAATACCAGCAGATTGGAGAGAAGGATATCTAGTAAAGAAAAGAGACCTACGGAAATGTGAAAATTATAGAGGAATAATGTTGTCAGCATCTTGGAAAATATTAAGCTGGATAATTTTGAAGAGACTAAGAGATTCCAAATTGCTGTTATATAGCCGGGGGTGCAGAATTGGGGTGAGTGCCCAACCTTGCAAAATACCCCATGGCTTGTGCATTCATCACCTTTGGTAGCAAAAGTTCAACTCCTTGCCTTCACATGGCGGAACTGTTTTTAGTTTTACTAACAAATAATACTAGGGACATGGCCAGAATGCCAAGAGGAAATAATTGCCATAACTATGATGCAGAAATCCAGGCAATCAAGATAGCAATAGAGAAATTACTAAATACCAACCATGATATACAACCTGTGGTTCTATGGAAAGATGGAAAATCAACACTTGAGGCGCTCCTGTCTGGGAAATTGCCAGTACTACGGACACTACTTTCTGCACTTGGTAGCCAGCGTAAGGTCACCATACAGTGGATATCATCTCACTGTGTGGTACCCAGGAACGAGAGAGCTGATAACTGGCTAAGGAAGGAGCAATAGAAGAACAACCTTATGTACCCATTACATATCACCAAAAGAAAAGAATGACCAAATCAGCCATAAAGCCACCAAAACCTGCTCAGGACGACTACCACCTTATGGATAGACCAGAACACATAATTATTCTGCGTCTCAGAACAGGACACAATAGATTACACAGCCATATAATATATGCAAAATTCAAGATTGGCGTATCAGCCATGTGCACATGTGGATTGGCACCGCAGACAGCAGATCACATATTCCAAAACTGCCCACATTACGACACATCTAGGCAAACCTTATGGCCTGGAGAAACAACAGTGGAAGATAAACTATATGGACCACTGAGTGAACTAAAAAAGACAGTTACATTCATTAAAGAGACAAAGTTGCAGTCATAGACAAATTTCAAGCTAACGAAAGAAGAAGAAGAAGAAGAAGAAGAAGAAGAAGAAGAAGAAGAAGAAGAAGAAGAAGAAGAAGAAGAGGAGGAGGAGGAGGAGGAGGAGGAAGAGAAGAAGAAGGAGAAGAAGAAGAAGAAGAAGAAAAAGAAAAAGAAGAAGAGGAGGAGAAGAAGAAAAAGAAGAAGAGGAGGAGGAGAAGAAGAAGAAGAAGAAGAAGAAGAAGAAGAAGAAGAAGAAGAAGAAGAAGAAGAAGAAGAAGAAGAAGAAGAAGAAGAAGAAGAAGAAGCCACTATGAGATACTGTTCACAAACAACGAAATAATGAACCTCTACTGACCAGACAGTAACACTGTGCGTAATAACAGAGGAAAGCATGGACATGAGCTGGCCACTTTATACTGTATATGTGGAGTATGAAAATGACTGATAGCATTGATGGGGAATTTCTTAGGAAATTGACGAGGCATTATGGAATATCACATAAAATCATTAACGTAATAAAGTCAACGCACAGAGAGACATGAGGCGCACTCTTACATGAGGGACAACTAACAAAGACATTCGAAATGAGAACAGGAGCAAGACAGGGATGTCTTTTTGTCATCTATACTATTCTTACTGACTAGAGCCTGGATTATGAAGACAACAACAAGCACTGCCAGAAATTCAATTCAATGGATTCTAACAAAGCATCTCTATGATCTGGACATCACTGATGACATTGCATTCCTGTTTCAAACAGATACAGGATAAACTAACAAGATTGGATAGGCGGTCACCACAACTGGGATTACATATTCATAGGGGAAAGGCAGATAATGAGAATAAATGTAGCATATGATAACCTGATCTCCCTTGGTGAAACCTCACTTCAAGAGATGGAATCATACACTTACTTTGGGAGCGATGTAGACAAAGGGGGTGGAACAGATGATGAATATAGATGGCTAGAGGAGCTTTCATAGCAGTTGGAAATTTGTGGAAGTCACAAGAAATTAAACTTAGCACCAAACTTTGAATATTTAATTGTAACGTAAAATCAGGACTACTGAATGGATCAGAAACACGGAGAACAATGACATATAAACTACAAACATTCACTAATTGGTGTCTCTGCAAAGTAGAAGGAATAAAATGGTATGGCAGAATCACAAGTGTGCCGGTCAGGGAGGGAAGTAGGCAAATACCACTGAACTAATAGGTGAAAAAATAGATGTTGGCATTGGATAGGACACACATTGAGAAAACCTGAGAACAGTATAACTAGAAAGATCTTTGTCTGGAATCCACAGGCTAAAAAATAAAAAAAAACCGGAAGAAGACACACCCCCCCCCTCCCCAATAAAAAAAAACAAAAAAAAAACAAAACAAAAACAAACACATACACACGCAGAGAAAAGTAGAAACAGAAACAAAGACGACATGGACAAAACTGAATGGGATAGCTACAGATAGGAGGGCTTGGAGTGAGTTGGTTGAGGGCATATGAGTAGTTATAAATGTAGGATTCGGTTATGATTTGGAGGATTGTGGAGGATTGACCTTGACCTTGGGTGATTTTTCACTCCCCCTCGGTCATGTAGTTGGGTGGGGTAAGGGGTGGTATCTAGGTCATATCTAAGGGCGATAATTCTAAGATTTTATGTTTCTAAGGGCAGATAACTATTGAGTGGGTGTATAAAAATTTTAATTAATTATTAAAAAATAAAATAAAATAAATAAAAATAAAAATAAATAACGACGGGGTGCGGGGTGGTGGCGAGGGGGTGGGCACGTGGGGTGAGACTAGGCGGTTCGGGCTTAAACACTATCAGGTATATAATAAGTTTTATTAAATCATGTATAAACAATACAATGCATATTAAATAAGTAGCGGCATAGTGGAAAATTCTGGAACGTAGTACCGGGGAGTTATACGTCGGCAAGTGTGGGAAAATCTCCGGCGGGTGTGACGGTGGTCGGTTCATAACAGACGTGGAGGGGGTGCATACGGAAAAGTAATTAAGTAACGGGTTGTAAAAACGGGGGTGAGTGGTATGTTAAAGTATTTTGAACTGTTAGCACATTGGTGGTGTACAATAGTACGAATAGAAGGAATAGGTGCGGTGGGGATAGTAGTGGGTATGGGTTAGTGAAATTAGTTGATAAGGGTGGTTATTAGTGCTATGTAGATGTTCATAGTAGCTTATTCACTAACATAACATGTGTTACAAATGAAACCTTGAAAGCTAAAGATCGCTGATTGTAATGGATATAGTGTAGTATCATTCGGTGGTAAGGGGTGGGTACCAGGTATTAGTGGTCAAGTAGTGGTCAACCAGTGGTCAGGTGGTGGTCAAGTGAGAAAATTTTAGGGAAAAGTGATTGTAATGATATGGTGACGATTAAAGGATGGTAAATTAGTGGTCAAGCAGTGGTCAAGCAGTGGTCAAGTAGTGGTCAAGTGAGAAAATTTTAGGGAAAAGTAGTTATAATGATATGGTGATGATTAAAGGGTGGTAAATTAGTGGTCAAGCAGTGGTCAACCAGTGGTCAGGTGAGAAAATTTTAGGGGAAAAGTAGTTGTAATGATATGGTGATGATTAAAGGATGGTAAATTAGTGGTCAAGCAGTGGTCAAGTAGTGGTCAAGTAAGAAAATTTTAGGGAAAAGTGATTGTAATGATATGGTGATGATTAAAGGATGGTAAATTAGTGGTCAAGCAGTGGTCAAGTGAGAAAATTTTAGGGGAAAAGTGATTGTAATGATATGGTGATGATTAAAGGATGGTAAATTAGTGGTCAAGTAGTGGTCAAGCACTGGTCAAGTGGTGGTTAAGTGAGGAAAATTTTAGGAAAAAATTGGTCGTAGCGACATGGTGATGATTAAAGGGTGGTAAATTAGTGGTAAAGTAGTGATCAACCAATGGTCAGTAGTGGTCAAGTGGTCGAGTGACAACTTAAATTGTAGAGGACGATGTCCCTAAGATTATGGTAGTGGTTAAAGTGATCGATGACGTGGTCAAATAGCGGTCAACCAGTAGTCAAGGGGTCGAGTGAACACTTAAAAGGTAGAGAAAAGTACGTATATTGAAACGGTGATGGTAAAAGGGTCGACGACGTGGTCAACCAGTGGTCAAGTAGTGCTCAACCAGTGGTCAAGCGATCAAGTGAGAAAATTGTAGGGTATGGTACGTGTTGTGAAACAGAGATGGATAAATTAAGTAGTGACGTTGTCAAGTAGTGATCAAGTAGTGGGCAAGTGGTCGAGTGATCACTTAAATTGTAAGGGAAAGTACGTGTAGTCAACCTGTGTTGGTTAAAGTGATCGATGACGTGCTCAAGTAGTGGCCAAGTAGTGGTAAATGGTCGAGTGACTACTTAAATTGTCGGTGAAAGTAGGTATAGTGACATGGTGATGATCAAGAGCTGGTCAAGTGGTGCTCAAATAGTGGTCAAGTAGTGGCCAAGTAGTGGTAAATGGTCGAGTGACTACTTAAATTGTCGGTGAAAGTAGGTATAGTGACATGGTGATGATCAAGAGTTGGTCAAGTAGTGCTCAACCAGTGGTCAACCGCTCAAGTGAGAAACTTGTAGGGTATGGTACGTGTAGTGAAACAGAGATGGATAAATTAAGTAGTGACGTTGTCAAGTAGTGATCAAGTAGCGACAAGTACTGGTCAAATGGTCGAGTGACCACTTACATTGTAAGGGAAAGTAGGTATAGTGACATGGTGATGATCAAGAGTTGGTCAAGTGGTGCTCAAATAGTGGTCAAGTAGTGGCCAAGTAGTGGTAAATGGTCGAGTGACTACTTAAATTGTCGGTGAAAGTAGGTACAGTGACATGGTGATGATCAAGAGTTGGTCAAGTGGTGTTAAAATAGTGGTCAAGTGGTGTTCAAATAGGGGTCAAGTAGTGGTCAAGTAGTCGAATGACCACTTAAATTATAGGGTATGGTACGTGTAGTGAAACGGTTATGGTAAAATAAGTAAGGACATAGTAAAATAGGGTCAAGTACTGGTGAAGTAGTGATCAAGTGGTCGAATGATCTCTTAGATTGTAGGGTATAGTATGTGTAGTGACATGATGATGGTTAAAGTGATAGATGAAATGATCAAGACGTTATGCCGACGGCTAAGTTCAGAAAGTAATGTCCTTAATATCGACAATTTCCCTGACAGGAGCGCCTCGAGCACTGATTTTGTATTGATCAATAGCACCTAGTGGTACAGTCAACACACATGGACAATAGTTACATCCGGTCAAAGATGGCGTCGCACCCTATCACACATGGGTAATTGCTACAACCAAACTACGTCTCATTCACTAAAACTGGTCAAATATGGTGTCACATCCGGCTACAGGGGTAATGGGACATCTGAGACACGTGGTTAAGAGGGAAACTATAGAAAAAGGGTGTCCTATCGGTTGTCGAGTCAGGGAACCTAACGTATGATGATCACTGTGTATAGGAGTGAATACACTGCATCATCAACACTGCATCATCAACACTGCATCCGAAGGGTAAAAGGGTCACCCCCTTCTCTCTTTTCTATAATCGTGTAGTCCTAGTGTTATCCGGTTACACCAAAGGACACCCGAGCATCAACACAACAAACTGCCCCGATTCAACCTTAGGCAATGCACGTAACATGACAGGTCACGTGTCCGCCGTCATAACCAGCGACGTTATCACGTATCAAATTAGACATCCAAAATTTCATTTCCTTTCTATGTGGCCATAGTGTCTTTACATCTTTCTCCAGAAAGCCATTTCCAAGACCAATATATGTTTTTTCAGTGTACCTGCTCAGTGCCACACTTCACAACCAGACAAAAGTACACCTTCTATGTACCACTTCAACCATCAAATAAGAAAATATGTTAGACAAAATATTAAAATTATTTGTCAAATACAGAAATATATCACCCAAACTTATAAAAAGTAGGAACATATGTTAACCAAATGGAAAATATCTTAACCAAATAGGAAAATTTGTTAGCCAAATAGAAAAAAATATTGACCACGTAACGATATATCTTGTCCACACTTATGAAAAGTAGGAACATTTGTCAGCCAAATGGGGAAAAGGTCGGCCAAATACAGAAATATCGCAATCAAACTTATAAAAAGAAGGAAAATATTGACCAAGTAACGAAATACCTCGTCGAAACTTATAAAAATATAGGAAACTTTGTTAACTAAATATGAAAAAACAAAACAAATATTGATCAAGTAAAGAAATAACTCCTCCAAATCTATGAAAAGTACGAAACCTTGGTACCCAAATCCGACAAATATAGGTCAAATACTGAAATATTTCATCCAAATTTATGAAAGGTAGAAAATTGTCTTAACCAACTGGGGTAAATATTGCTCAAATTAAGAAACATGTCGACCGAAGTAGGAAATTACGTGAACCAAAGTAATAAAATTGTTGGCCAAATACGAAACAGTATCGGTCAAACTTATAGATGTCTCGTTTAAACTTATAACATGTATGAACATTTGTTAGGTAAAGGTGAAAGATATTGGCCAAGTAATGAAATATCGCATCCGAACTTATAAACTGTACGAGTTAACCAAAGGCAAAAAGGCCAAAATACGAAATGTCTCGACCAAGCTTATAAAAATCTAGGAAAAAAAATATTACAACTAAAATATTGATCAAAAATTATAACTTCAAACATTATAAAAAAAATAACCAAATGTGAAAAACATCATCCAAAGACAGAAATATTTCAACTAAACTTATAAATAAGTCACCAAAAGGGAAAAGGGCAAGTACAGAAATAACTATGGAAAAAGTAAGTCCACAAAACTAAGAAAAAAAAAAATGTAACTTCTGTAGTCAAATGTGTCTTGAAGTTTTATCTGAAAAGATATTTCACAATACATAATCAGCACCATTTTCCTTGTTTTACGTTACCGAAGGCCTTCACCGTATCTGGTACAGAAACCCTTATACATCACTCATCTCTCCACACTCTTGGTTTCTTTCTAATACAAAGTGGTCACATCACCAAGAACTTCAAACCTCCATTGTACACGTGCTCCATTGAAACACCCATGACAGTTAACAATATGTATGGCCATGTAATCTGTGAGTCCATCGGGATAGTTCATCCGAGTATTCATCACCAAAGATCCATTTCCCATGGCTGACAGCTTCAACTTGGTATATCACATCTTATTCTAACATATACTCTACATGAAATTTCCCAAATGTGGGGATCTATTAAAGAATACGTAATGAGATACACAAAGACACCAAGAACATATCAGACAAAACAACTCACAAACCAGACTTAGAACTAAAACTTAAACCATATCAGATGAACCACCCAACAAGTACTACTAGAACTCAAAACATAACGATATTAAGGAAACGCATACTAATTTATTTCTGTTTATAACTGTTTTAATATGGCAGAGAGAAACATGGTAATTAGACTATATCTGCCTTCTTCACTGCTGTCCTTTGTTCGATGACTTTTCTTCTTTGCTTGTCCTTCAGAACTGGATTCAATTTTTTGTTGTCCAAGTCTTGTACACGCCTTTCAAAAGGCTCACGTTCTCTGATTACATGGTGCCAGTTACCATGGCGTTCTTCGGTGCCAACAGTATGGACTGTCAAGAAGTGAGGTTCTGGTGCAAAATTAACCTGTGGAGGGTAAATAAAACACATTGAAACTTACAAGACGGCCACACATACTACTTCACTAAAGAAAAAACAGTAAAAAAAATTCATGATAAGTGGTAAAAGGCATCAAAAAAACAGACTGTCGACATTCTATTGGGCACGTCTTGAGAAAAGGTAAAGGTATAGTCACTGATGGTTTGTAGTATAGAGAGATGTACATAGAAAACATGTATACCAGCTAGGTCTTCTGTATTAGACATGTTTACAAAAAATACACATGTGAACTATGATCATTACTACCCATACTCACCTTATTCGTCGATAACGAACACCTTCGGACACCGACAGTAGGATAGTTTTCGTTCCACAACACATTAATTTTCTTGAGAGACTCTGGGGCATGACTACTATCCAAAAGGTAAATATCTTCATCTGAAGACGAATCATCACCCCAAGCAAAGGTTGTCTCTGGTACATCTAAAGCTGGCTGGGTGCCACGAGTAGGTTTCTGGCAGAACATTTTTTTTTCGATTGATTATTTTTTATAAGTGTGGTTGAAATATTTCTTATTTTGGTCTTTTCATACTAGGTTAACTCCTACTTCTTATACATTTGACTGAAATATTTCTGTATTTGTCATAACTTCTTCTAAGACTTTGTTCATGTCTGGTAATGTAAGCTCTGTTCCAGAGAAAAAAGACAACGTCGTGAACACAACCCACTAAAGTAAATCAACAAAAAAAAATCTTGATTTCAATATTTTTATCACCAAAATATGTATGTCATTGATTCTTTCTTACGATATACATACATACATATTTTGATGATAAAAATATTGAAATCAAGATTTTTTTTTGTTGATTTACTTTAGTGGGTTGTGTTCACGACGTTGTCTTTTTTCTCTGGAACAGAGCTTACATTACCAGACATGAACAAAGTCTTAGAAGAAGTTATGACAAATACAGAAATATTTCAGTCAAATGTATAAGAAGTAGGAGTTAACCTAGTATGAAAAGACCAAAATAAGAAATATTTCAACCACACTTATAAAAAATAATCAATCGAAAAAAAAATGTTCTGCCAGAAACCTACTCGTGGCACCCAGCCAGCTTTAGATGTACCAGAGACAACCTTTGCTTGGGGTGATGATTCGTCTTCAGATGAAGATATTTACCTTTTGGATAGTAGTCATGCCCCAGAGTCTCTCAAGAAAATTAATGTGTTGTGGAACGAAAACTATCCTACTGTCGGTGTCCGAAGGTGTTCGTTATCGACGAATAAGGTGAGTATGGGTAGTAATGATCATAGTTCACATGTGTATTTTTTGTAAACATGTCTAATACAGAAGACCTAGCTGGTATACATGTTTTCTATGTACATCTCTCTATACTACAAACCATCAGTGACTATACCTTTACCTTTTCTCAAGACGTGCCCAATAGAATGTCGACAGTCTGTTTTTTGATGCCTTTTACCACTTATCATGAATTTTTTTTACTGTTTTTTCTTTAGTGAAGTAGTATGTGTGGCCGTCTTGTAAGTTTCAATGTGTTTTATTTACCCTCCACAGGTTAATTTTGCACCAGAACCTCACTTCTTGACAGTCCATACTGTTGGCACCGAAGAACGCCATGGTAACTGGCACCATGTAATCAGAGAACGTGAGCCTTTTGAAAGGCGTGTACAAGACTTGGACAACAAAAAATTGAATCCAGTTCTGAAGGACAAGCAAAGAAGAAAAGTCATCGAACAAAGGACAGCAGTGAAGAAGGCAGATATAGTCTAATTACCATGTTTCTCTCTGCCATATTAAAACAGTTATAAACAGAAATAAATTAGTATGCGTTTCCTTAATATCGTTATGTTTTGAGTTCTAGTAGTACTTGTTGGGTGGTTCATCTGATATGGTTTAAGTTTTAGTTCTAAGTCTGGTTTGTGAGTTGTTTTGTCTGATATGTTCTTGGTGTCTTTGTGTATCTCATTACGTATTCTTTAATAGATCCCCACATTTGGGAAATTTCATGTAGAGTATATGTTAGAATAAGATGTGATATACCAAGTTGAAGCTGTCAGCCATGGGAAATGGATCTTTGGTGATGAATACTCGGATGAACTATCCCGATGGACTCACAGATTACATGGCCATACATATTGTTAACTGTCATGGGTGTTTCAATGGAGCACGTGTACAATGGAGGTTTGAAGTTCTTGGTGATGTGACCACTTTGTATTAGAAAGAAACCAAGAGTGTGGAGAGATGAGTGATGTATAAGGGTTTCTGTACCAGATACGGTGAAGGCCTTCGGTAACGTAAAACAAGGAAAATGGTGCTGATTATGTATTGTGAAATATCTTTTCAGATAAAACTTCAAGACACATTTGACTACAGAAGTTACATTTTTTTTTTCTTAGTTTTGTGGACTTACTTTTTCCATAGTTATTTCTGTACTTGCCCTTTTCCCTTTTGGTGACTTATTTATAAGTTTAGTTGAAATATTTCTGTCTTTGGATGATGTTTTTCACATTTGGTTATTTTTTTTATAATGTTTGAAGTTATAATTTTTGATCAATATTTTAGTTGTAATATTTTTTTCCTAGATTTTTATAAGCTTGGTCGAGACATTTCGTATTTTGGCCTTTTTGCCTTTGGTTAACTCGTACAGTTTATAAGTTCGGATGCGATATTTCATTACTTGGCCAATATCTTTCACCTTTACCTAACAAATGTTCATACATGTTATAAGTTTAAACGAGACATCTATAAGTTTGACCGATACTGTTTCGTATTTGGCCAACAATTTTATTACTTTGGTTCACGTAATTTCCTACTTCGGTCGACATGTTTCTTAATTTGAGCAATATTTACCCCAGTTGGTTAAGACAATTTTCTACCTTTCATAAATTTGGATGAAATATTTCAGTATTTGACCTATATTTGTCGGATTTGGGTACCAAGGTTTCGTACTTTTCATAGATTTGGAGGAGTTATTTCTTTACTTGATCAATATTTGTTTTGTTTTTTCATATTTAGTTAACAAAGTTTCCTATATTTTTATAAGTTTCGACGAGGTATTTCGTTACTTGGTCAATATTTTCCTTCTTTTTATAAGTTTGATTGCGATATTTCTGTATTTGGCCGACCTTTTCCCCATTTGGCTGACAAATGTTCCTACTTTTCATAAGTGTGGACAAGATATATCGTTACGTGGTCAATATTTTTTTCTATTTGGCTAACAAATTTTCCTATTTGGTTAAGATATTTTCCATTTGGTTAACATATGTTCCTACTTTTTATAAGTTTGGGTGATATATTTCTGTATTTGACAAATAATTTTAATATTTTGTCTAACATATTTTCTTATTTGATGGTTGAAGTGGTACATAGAAGGTGTACTTTTGTCTGGTTGTGAAGTGTGGCACTGAGCAGGTACACTGAAAAAACATATATTGGTCTTGGAAATGGCTTTCTGGAGAAAGATGTAAAGACACTATGGCCACATAGAAAGGAAATGAAATTTTGGATGTCTAATTTGATACGTGATAACGTCGCTGGTTATGACGGCGGACACGTGACCTGTCATGTTACGTGCATTGCCTAAGGTTGAATCGGGGCAGTTTGTTGTGTTGATGCTCGGGTGTCCTTTGGTGTAACCGGATAACACTAGGACTACACGATTATAGAAAAGAGAGAAGGGGGTGACCCTTTTACCCTTCGGATGCAGTGTTGATGATGCAGTGTTGATGATGCAGTGTATTCACTCCTATACACAGTGATCATCATACGTTAGGTTCCCTGACTCGACAACCGATAGGACACCCTTTTTCTATAGTTTCCCTCTTAACCACGTGTCTCAGATGTCCCATTACCCCTGTAGCCGGATGTGACACCATATTTGACCAGTTTTAGTGAATGAGACGTAGTTTGGTTGTAGCAATTACCCATGTGTGATAGGGTGCGACGCCATCTTTGACCGGATGTAACTATTGTCCATGTGTGTTGACTGTACCACTAGGTGCTATTGATCAATACAAAATCAGTGCTCGAGGCGCTCCTGTCAGGGAAATTGTCGATATTAAGGACATTACTTTCTGAACTTAGCCGTCGGCATAACGTCTTGATCATTTCATCGATCACTTTAACCATCATCATGTCACTACACATACTATACCCTACAATCTAAGAGATCATTCGACCACTTGATCACTACTTCACCAGTACTTGACCCTATTTTACTATGTCCTTACTTATTTTACCATAACCGTTTCACTACACGTACCATACCCTATAATTTAAGTGGTCATTCGACTACTTGACCACTACTTGACCCCTATTTGAACACCACTTGACCACTATTTTAACACCACTTGACCAACTCTTGATCATCACCATGTCACTGTACCTACTTTCACCGACAATTTAAGTAGTCACTCGACCATTTACCACTACTTGGCCACTACTTGACCACTATTTGAGCACCACTTGACCAACTCTTGATCATCACCATGTCACTATACCTACTTTCCCTTACAATGTAAGTGGTCACTCGACCATTTGACCAGTACTTGTCGCTACTTGATCACTACTTGACAACGTCACTACTTAATTTATCCATCTCTGTTTCACTACACGTACCATACCCTACAAGTTTCTCACTTGAGCGGTTGACCACTGGTTGAGCACTACTTGACCAACTCTTGATCATCACCATGTCACTATACCTACTTTCACCGACAATTTAAGTAGTCACTCGACCATTTACCACTACTTGGCCACTACTTGACCACTATTTGAGCACCACTTGACCAGCTCTTGATCATCACCATGTCACTATACCTACTTTCACCGACAATTTAAGTAGTCACTCGACCATTTACCACTACTTGGCCACTACTTGAGCACGTCATCGATCACTTTAACCAACACAGGTTGACTACACGTACTTTCCCTTACAATTTAAGTGATCACTCGACCACTTGCCCACTACTTGATCACTACTTGACAACGTCACTACTTAATTTATCCATCTCTGTTTCACAACACGTACCATACCCTACAATTTTCTCACTTGATCGCTTGACCACTGGTTGAGCACTACTTGACCACTGGTTGACCACGTCGTCGACCCTTTTACCATCACCGTTTCAATATACGTACTTTTCTCTACCTTTTAAGTGTTCACTCGACCCCTTGACTACTGGTTGACCGCTATTTGACCACGTCATCGATCACTTTAACCACTACCATAATCTTAGGGACATCGTCCTCTACAATTTAAGTTGTCACTCGACCACTTGACCACTACTGACCATTGGTTGATCACTACTTTACCACTAATTTACCACCCTTTAATCATCACCATGTCGCTACGACCAATTTTTTCCTAAAATTTTCCTCACTTAACCACCACTTGACCAGTGCTTGACCACTACTTGACCACTAATTTACCATCCTTTAATCATCACCATATCATTACAATCACTTTTCCCCTAAAATTTTCTCACTTGACCACTGCTTGACCACTAATTTACCATCCTTTAATCATCACCATATCATTACAATCACTTTTCCCTAAAATTTTCTTACTTGACCACTACTTGACCACTGCTTGACCACTAATTTACCATCCTTTAATCATCACCATATCATTACAACTACTTTTCCCCTAAAATTTTCTCACCTGACCACTGGTTGACCACTGCTTGACCACTAATTTACCACCCTTTAATCATCACCATATCATTATAACTACTTTTCCCTAAAATTTTCTCACTTGACCACTACTTGACCACTGCTTGACCACTGCTTGACCACTAATTTACCAATCTTTAATCGTCACCATATCATTACAATCACTTTTCCCTAAAATTTTCTCACTTGACCACCACCTGACCACTGGTTGACCACTACTTGACCACTAATACCTGGTACCCACCCCTTACCACCGAATGATACTACACTATATCCATTACAATCAGCGATCTTTAGCTTTCAAGGTTTCATTTGTAACACATGTTATGTTAGTGAATAAGCTACTATGAACATCTACATAGCACTAATAACCACCCTTATCAACTAATTTCACTAACCCATACCCACTACTATCCCCACCGCACCTATTCCTTCTATTCGTACTATTGTACACCACCAATGTGCTAACAGTTCAAAATACTTTAACATACCACTCACCCCCGTTTTTACAACCCGTTACTTAATTACTTTTCCGTATGCACCCCCTCCACGTCTGTTATGAACCGACCACCGTCACACCCGCCGGAGATTTTCCCACACTTGCCGACGTATAACTCCCCGGTACTACGTTCCAGAATTTTCCACTATGCCGCTACTTATTTAATATGCATTGTATTGTTTATACATGATTTAATAAAACTTATTATATACCTGATAGTGTTTAAGCCCGAACCGCCTAGTCTCACCCCACGTGCCCACCCCCTCGCCACCACCCCGCACCCCGTCGTTATTTATTTTTATTTTTATTTATTTTATTTTATTTTTTAATAATTAATTAAAATTTTTATACACCCACTCAATAGTTATCTGCCCTTAGAAACATAAAATCTTAGAATTATCGCCCTTAGATATGACCTAGATACCACCCCTTACCCCACCCAACTACATGACCGAGGGGGAGTGAAAAATCACCCAAGGTCAAGGTCAATCCTCCACAATCCTCCAAATCATAACCGAATCCTACATTTATAACTACTCATATGCACATTGGGAGATAAATGGTTGAAGAAGAAGAAGACTGTAGAGAGGCTCCTCTATTCCCTATGAAGCAAACTACCATTTCAGGAAATTCTGCAAACTTTCAAGAGATGCAGTGATTTAAAAGCAAAACCTCCATTTGTAATTTTAAAAGACAGGGTGCATATCGTGTGCCATGACGGCACGCGCCACCAAAAGGAAAAAGGGGTTTTCCCAGATGGACACTAAAGTGGACAAACAAAAGGAGAAACCAACGGGAACGTAAAAACGTCATAGGACAACAATGGGAGACGCTCTGGGACCATGACACCAAGGCGCTTGTGTTTTTCTGAGAGCTCCGTATGGAATAAGATCTGGAGAAGCAATGGTTGCGAAGATTCGGCAAGTGAACAGCGAAAGGAGAGGAATGATCACTTGATGAGAATTCATGCAATGAAAAGGACCGGGCCAAGATCAACTTAGACTATTTTTCGGAAAAGGACGACTCAGTGATGAATTGGAAAAGACTGAGCGTCAAGGTTAACAGAGTGGAATCCGGAGCTGATTCTAAGATGGATAAATAAACGCGACAGTTTATATCTTTAGATTAGTTGATCCCTTGCGATTCTGCAGTGCATTAATAAATGCCTAAACTGTTAGCACGACTGCCGTCAGTTCTTTTGTGTCAAATTCCATATTTGAGGTGAGACTTTTCTATTGTTAATTTTTATTAACGAGCGTTGCTTTTGCTATGGATCATCCCTGTTAATCTTAAAAGGGGCGACATTGCATCAAGGCAAGTGGGGGCTCGTTATAACAGGGATGATCCATAGCAAAAGCAACGCTCGTTAATAAAAATTAACAATAGAAAAGTCTCACCTCAAATATGGAATTTGACACAAAAGAACTGACGGCAGTCGTGCTAACAGTTTAGGCATTTATTAATGCACTGCAGAATCACATGGGATCAACTAATCTAAAGATATAAAATGTCGCGTTTATTTATCCATCTTAGAATCAGCTCCCGATTCCACTCTGTTAACCTTGACGCTCAGTCTTTTCCAATTCATCATTGAGTCGTCCTTTTCCGACAAATAGTCTAGGTTGATCTTGGCCCGGTCCTTTTCATTACATGAATTCTCATCAATTGATCATTCCTCTCCTTTCGCTGTTCACTTGCCGAATCTTCGCAACCATTGCTTCGTCCAGATCTTATTCCATACGGAGCTTTCAGAAAAACACAAGCGCCTCGGTGTCGTGGTCCCAGAGCGTCTCCCGTTGTTGTCCTATGACGTTTTTACGTTCCCATTGGTTTCTCCTTTTGTTTGTCCACTTTAGTGTCCATCTGGGAAAACCCCTTTTTCCTTTTGGTGGCGCGTGCCGTCATGGCACCGTGCTCGAGACTTTTTCTTAAATATAGGAATACTGTACCCATTGCTGGGTCCTGGAGTAGTGGAATATAGGAATACTGTACCCATTGCTGGGTCCTGGAGTAGTGGAATATAGGAATACTGTACCCATTGCTGGGTCCTGGAGTAGTGGAATAAAGGAATACTGTACCCATTGCTGGATCCTGGAGTAGTGGAATATAGGAATACTGTACCCATTGCTGGGTCCTGGAGTAGTGGAATATAGGAATACTGTACCCATTGCTGGGTCCTGGAGTAGTGGAATATAGGAATACTGTACCCATTGCTGGGTCCTGGAGTAGTGGAATAAAGGAATACTGTACCCATTGCTGGGTCCTGGAGTAGTGGAATATAGGAATACTGTACCCATTGCTGGATCCTGGAGTAGTGGAATAAAGGAATACTGTACCCATTACTGGGTCCTGGAGTAGTGGAATATAGGAATACTGTACCCATTGCTGGATCCTGGAGTAGTGGAATAAAGGAATACTGTACCCATTGCTGGGTCCTGGAGTAGTGGAATATAGGAATACTGTACCCATTGCTGGATCCTGGAGTAGTGGAATAAAGGAATACTGTACCCATTGCTGGGTCCTGGAGTAGTGGAATATAGGAATACTGTACCCATTGCTGGGTCCTGGAGTAGTGGAATATAGGAATACTGTACCCATTGCTGGGTCCTGGAGTAGTGGAATATAGGAATACTGTACCGATTGCTGGATCCTGGAGTAGTGGATCTGATTCATTCCAATTTTAAGAGGAGAGCATGACACCTAGTTCTCCACCTCAAAGGCTGGCATGTCCGACTCCAGCATGCATTTATTTGTTCAAGGTTTGCTTCCTGTAGACACATTTCATCCAAGGTAATAGGCTCTGTCTCTACACCTCAAAGGCTGGCATGTCCGACTCCAGCATGCATTTATTTGTTCAAGGTTTGCTTCCTGTAGACACATTTCATCCAAGGTAATAGGCTCTGTCTATCCATGGGTAGGCTTTCTTTCCTAATAATTATGCCAGGGCAACAGCCTTACAGTCTACTCTTTGCAATTTCCAACTGCCTTGGTTATGTGCAATGTGCACATGAGACCTCCTGTTCTTTTTGTCCTTATCTGAGATGGCTAGCTATCTGATCTCACTGTCCAAGAGATCAGGGGGTTGTGTAATATCATTAGATACCAAAGGTTCCTGGAAACATGTCCAGTTCTGTTCTGGGATTCAATCCAGTATCTTCTGAACCCAAGGCGGAAACTGTAGCCTCTCAGTCATGGCTCCCCCTGGGAAGTGGATCTGAAGTCTAGCCATCTCAGATATAGACTTACAACTAGGTTAAAAATCTATAGTTGGCTAAAAAAACGAAAAGGGCATGTCAAATAGACAGCTGCCCAGACTACATTTAAAAACTAGAAACCCACTCCAGAAACAAGAATATTTATAGTTTGCGTGATCTTCTCTGGCATTGGATTGGAGTGTGCAAACAATTAAATACCTAAAACCTGCAGAGTAAGATGTCCATGACCTGGTTACATCCTAATATCCGTTTCTGCAGAAGTGAAATTCCAGAACCTGTCTTTGGGCACTTCACTCGTTTCTGAGCTTGGAAAAGGGAAGAGGAGATTATAACACATTCCCTGTGCATATAGTACCTAGGTAGTGGGTCAGAAGCGAAGTTTCTACCCAATCTCACTCCAATAGGTGCAAGTCATTTTGAAGACTCCAATGACCTGAATGCTGATCTGATGAAGAACTTAACAAATTCAGTATCAAACAACAATTAGGTTTGGATCAAATAAAAATGGATGACAGAAAATGGGAAGTAAGGTGTGTCATGGTTATGACTTTAAAAAGTCGACAGGGTCGACTTTAATGCACCAGGTTTTTATCCCATACGGCTCAGTCTCTTTCTGTAGCGCGGAAAGCGTTGTACAAAGCACAAACTCTGTAGCTCCAGCGATGACCCTCAGGAGTCTCCAAAAAAATGCACTCGTGAACTGAAGGACGCAGACCAGAATCGAACCCACACACTTCGGAGCCTAAGTCAGACAGCCTGACCACTCCACCACAGAGACCCTGACGGTTATAACTTAAAGGTTGTTAATATGGTAGCAAACATGTTGTACAATATATAAAATTGAAAGGGTTTGTAAAGGGAAAACTACTTTGTTGATATTTAAACTATAGTTTGATTTATAAGCCCATGGTAGTTATGAGCATTTTGAATAAGATGATGTATCATCCCATGGCACTTAATAAGTTATGAGTTAAAACTCAGTCAGAGCATTCCCCAAACAATAGCATGTCTGATTTTGGTACATACATAAACATTTGAATCTCACCGGTGCTATGGATATCATGCACTGACTCTACTGATGTTTTCTATGGTAGCAGATTATTACTTATGATACTATCCTGGGCTGACGAGTAGACACCACGGTGGCAATGAAACAGCAACAACAGTAACCACAACAATTCACATGATGTTATCCTGGGCTGATGAGTAGACACCACAGCGACAGTGAGACAGCATCAACAGTAACCATTGTTATTCACACGAATACACTGGGACATCTAAGGAAGACAGAGTACCCTTGAGTTTCCCCAGAATACGACGAAGGTGATTTTCTTGAAGATTGTCACAACAACTGCATAGTTAACTTGCCACGAACTCTCATAAATTACAAACAATTTGTTCTTACACATGTTTGTAGTCACCACAGTTTTATTCATGAGCAAGTAAAAAAATTTGTAAAAACATATCAAAGATCATAAAGAACTACTACTTTCTGCATAAGTTCTTCAAAAGTGTTATTTACAATGAAACATTTATGAGAACAATTTTTTAAACTGCAAATTTTTACAATAGAACATTTATGAGAACAATTTTTTAAACTGCAACTTGTATTTCAATACTGTTGTTTTTGTTATGTTGTTGCTCCCCTAGTACCATAAGTTACAGTTTTTGTTATGTTGTTGCTCCCCTAGTACCATAACTACAGGTCCTTTAAAGTACATCACAGTCAACCACAGTAGTTAATGGCTTTTTGTGATTTACTAGGCAATTGTTAGTTCAGTAGTTTGCCATTGTTTCATGAACAGCCAATGCCTTATACCAGTGAAATCAATGCCAAATGGTCTGCTTTCAAATTGCCCCTGTTGGTTTTGAACCCTCGAATCACTATGTTTATCCCCTTAGCCATTTAAGCACCGGCACTATAGTCTGTGTCAAAAGAAAGAACTTGTGATTTCATATATATGGCGTCAATGCACACAATGTTAGTAACTTGTGATATATTTGACAACAGCACACACAAGGTAAGTGTGTGGATGATCTTGTGATATATCTGACAACAGCACACGCAAGGTAAGTGTGTGGATGATCTTGTGATATATTTGACAACAGCACACACAAGGTAAGTGTGTGGATGAAAGATCTTATATACTGACACCATTTTTTGTATTGTGTAAAAACAGTAAAGAAATACAGTGCATAGCATGAACGGAACCACATCTGCATGAGCTGGGTGCAGACATCATAACATCTAATCCACTCTGTCCTCTTGTGATCTTATATATTTGGCATAAAAAATAAAACTGCTAAACATCTTCCTTCAAATGAGTAAGAACCGGGTATCTGTTATTGTTACACATATCATAATGTAGTTAAAGAAATAAATTGGAGAACTTGGTGACAACTGGCAAGATTGAGGGAAAAAAAAACAAGGGGAAGACAGAAAAGTAAATATCTGGATGGCTTGACCACATGGCATGGTCGAGACAAGAAAACAGAGCTGATCCATGACTCTGGTGATCGTGTGAGATGGCGTAACGTGACCGCCCACGCTTATCGGCATGGCGCATGATGATGATGATGATGAGTTAAAGAAGTTTTCATTTGTCTTTGATTTGTGTAGTGCTTGTGTGTGCATGCACACAATCACTGTTTACATAGTGGTGTAGTTTGCTTGCAACCGACATCTGTGGCTTAGAGGATGGTGAAACATGCAGCTTCATAACTCCCCAATGTATTGAGTCAAGGGCTCAAAGTCAGTTATGGGTGATTTGGAAGCAGACGGTACAATGATTTTGATGGTACAAGACGATGGTAGTTTAGAAAGTAATGGCAAACTACTGAACTAAAATTGTCTGGTGAATCACAAACAGCCAATAAATATTGAGGTCGACTGTAGCATCCTATAGAGGACATGCAACTAACTTTTTAATTAGCTTGCAGTTCATTAAGAGTAAAACAAATGCTATTTATATTGTGATGTTATTAGCTGGTAGTACATTATGAGCTAATTACATTGTGTCAAACAACATAAGTTGTGTCATGCATCAATGTCATTATTGCACATTCATTTTCCATGATAAGCAGTCCAACTGGAATCTAAGTTTCCTCTTTTAATATGTTCAGAAGGTACTCAACAGATATAAAAGCTGTTGGCACTGTCCTGAGGGATCAATGGACTGCACTTTTCTGGTCTCTAAAGGCATAACCTATAATTAACGGGAGGTTCAATATGTGGAAGTGAGGCTAAGCAGCCATTGCAGCAAGTGACAATTCTTTGGGTGAGGTCAATATCAGAACATCATGCGTTCCTTCTGCATTTATGGAAACCTCTTTGGATTGCAAGGAATGCCCATGATCTGCCCGTTTTCCCTTAAGGGTCAACCGGCATGCATGCAGATGTTCTGGGCGTGCCGGAGGGCACTACCTGTAGATAAAGAGTAAAACGTCACAATGACGTCACAATTGTGAGGCCATGGAATGTTCAACAAAACTATCCAAGCCTATCACGTTCAACAAATGCTGGGAAGACGATGGATGTGTCAATTGAAAGGTGCAAATAATCATTCTCAAAAGTCATCATAGCGTTAAAAGTTTTAAAAAATGTACATACTTAACAAACAATTCTTGAAAATATTAATATAAACAAAAACAATAGACCATAAATAATAAAAAAATAGTACAATACTGTTATCAATGAAAAATAAATTACATAAATATATTGAATAATAACTGAGACAACATAATACTTTTTGATATTTGCAGATGGAGACTTCAGCAATGATAGGTTTATCAGAGATCAATAATATTGTTTCTGTCAACTATAATCAATGAACAACAAACAGCTATGCATGTAGCCAGCAGTCACTCAAGCACCCTTCTACATGCCTTCAGGCACATGAGCTATATGGTGCTAAACTCATATATTTATACTCCAATTGGCACACGGTGGGTGATGTGGTTGGTACCATGCTGGCCGCCTTTACTTCCCAAGATATTCTTGGTACTCATGTTAGGCTGGGTCAACTTGGCAGCCCAGGTACATAAAAAAAAAATGGAATCTGCCCAACTATGGTTCGATCCCATAACCACCACGTCAGCAGGCGAGTGTCTAGCCACGACACTATCACGACTCCCATTTATGTTAATATGTGAAAATATATGAGCAATACCCCTTTTGACACAATGAGGATCAACATCCTTTTTTCTGAACATGAAAAGGACAAAATGACATCTTAACAAAAAATCACAATCAACTATGGAAAAAACGGAAAATGTCACAAACTATGAATACCTTGCCTCCACAATTAAGAACAATGGGGCCTGTTTAAAAAAAAGTTGGATTGAGTCTGGTCATAGCATTCAGTATATGGCACAACACCACTAAACAAAACTAAATTAAGGTTTTTAGAACACTCATCTGTCCTATAGCAACATATGGATGTGAATTATGGATCATTTCACAATTACTAAGGATGAAATTCATGGCTTTTGAATTTAAATATTACCAACAAAATCTTAGAATACGGTGGATAAAAAACAAGAAAAATATAACATTTGATAAGATCTGAACATTGAAGAAAACTGGTTCATAAAATACATCATATCTTGGAAACCAAAATATTTTGGACACATTAAACATTACTGTGACTGAGAAAGAACAGTATTGGAAGGCATGGATTCCTGGAAGACCAGGCAGAGGTAGAAGAAAACTTAAAAATGAGCACAGGATCATAGGCATGAAAATGTATGTGGCACTGGAACTGACACAAGACAGAGAGTATTTTATGGAACAAGGAATGCTTTTAATATACGTTTCCAAACTTTGCAATGTTACTACAAGCATTGGTTATTAAACACATAAAGACAAACTAATAATAATTTTTGGTCAGGCTATGAGAACACAGGGGCAGGCAAACACTGTCACAACTGGAAAGACAGAGCATTCAAGACAAAAGAGCAGAGCAAGAAGATGCTGGAAAGGGTTGACAGACAAGCATGATGATCAAGGGGTGAACACACAAAGAACATATATATAGATGATCATGGAGGGATATGATCTCTTGTCCTGCTCTGTATGGCAACACAACATGATATGACAATGTTTAGAAGCAACAATTACAAGTAAAAATTATCTTGTACTGCTCGATATAGCAATATGACATGATATGACAAGGTTTAGAAGCAATAATTACAATTAATCAATCTCTTGTACTGCTCGATATGGCAACACGGCATGATATTACAATGTTTAGAAGCAAAAATTACAAGTAAACAATCTCTTGTACTACTTGACACAACACAAAATGACAATGTTGACAAGCAACAATTACAAGTAATCAATCTCTTTTACTGCTTGATATGGCAACATGACATGATATTACAATGTTTAGAAGCAAAAATTACATGTAAACAATCTCTTGTACTGCTCGACATGACACTTGACATGATATGACAAGGTTTAGAAGCAAAAATTACAAGTAAACAATCTCTTGTACTGCTCGACATGACACTTGACATGATATGACAAGGTTTAGAAGCAAAAATTACAAGTAAACAATCTCTTGTACTGCTCGGCATGGCACATGGCATGATGTGACAATGTTCAGCAGTAACAGGTTAAAAGAAAAAAAATCTCTCTCTCTCCCACATAAACGTGCACATACACAACACAAATATTCATAAATATATATGTGTCTGTGTGTGTCTCTCTCTTGTTATCTCTGTGGTTTTTTTTTCTTGTTTCTTTGTCTGATCATTTTGACAGCAGTGAAATAATAATATTCCTGCAAATGCGGAAAAGGCAGCTAACTGACTAGAACTGGCACTAGAAAGAATAGCTTCAGCAGTCTCACTGACAGAAGCAAAGAAACTTAACAAAAGAAAGTACACAAATCATAGATTCAGAAAACAGGTAGAATTATCTACAACGCACCATTCTAAAGCTGGTCAGAGTAAAGTAAACAACAATTTGTAAGCTCTGCATAGGACACAGTGAGTGAGTGGTACCTTGCCGTCTTTGCAGACAAAAATATGTGAATTGGAACTAGAGCTAGAATTCCAAAGCACAATGCCTGGGCATGAAATAAGAGAACATGTGTTGCCCATGCAGCATGATCCCTCTCTCGGCCTTGCCTTGTTATCTCCAGAGGAAAGGATAACCAGTATGTCTGGAACAAGGTGGGCTGCAGATGCTGGCGGCTCAGCATCAACCTCCAAGAGCAGGAGGTGGGTAGGGACCAGGCCCTCACATCCAAGGGATTTGACTTGGAGACGTTCAGCCGGGGCATTTACAGCCCGTTCAGCGGGCTGAACCGTTCAAGAATCCAGTGGTGCCCACTCTATGACCACGAGCAGCATGACGATGGAGGTGATGGCAGTTACACAGGCTTTCATATGGCTGGAATCACAGCATTATACCAACGTGTGTATACTAAGTGATTCAATGAGCATGATTCAGAAGGCCGAAGCTGGATCTGTACGTAGACAGTGGACTGAATCGCTGCGGAAGTCTGTTGTCCGTAAAGTCACCTTCGTCTTCGTCCCGGGACATGCGGGAGTCGAGGGAAATGAACGAGCTGACAAACTGGCTGGCTCTGCACCCCCTGTAGATGGCCAGCCCATGGATCGTGCCAATGTTATTAACATCCTTAAGGACATGGCGAGAACAGAGGACTTTGACGTCAGTGATTCCACATCGCTGTCCAGGATGAAAGACCTGGGAGTAAGAATCGGCACAGCCAGACGCGAGAGGTACATCGGGAAAACAAAGCGCCTCGTCAACCAACACAGAACTGGCACTATTAGCCACCGGACGCTGATGAATATGCTGGGGGGGGGGGGGGGGGAGAGGATCTGAGCACCTATGGACATGTCCGGAGTGCAACGAAGATACCCCAACTGATAACTGATGACTAACTGATGACATTCAGCCATTTCCCTCAGCCAAGTGTCTTATACCAAGTGTCTGGATTGGTATGAGTGTGTACATCTGTCATCGTAAGTGTCTTTACCCATAGAAGCGTGTACTACCATCAGACTCCCGGCATATTTATATTATAAATGCTGCCCAGACCAACTATTATATATGCCCACCAGCTCGGTGTTCATGTGTTTGAATCCTAATCAAGGTGGGTTTAAAAAAAAAAATTGATCTGGGCTTCCAGGTCAAACCCAGACTAAAATGGGTACCAGAAAACATCCTGGAAAGTAACAGTGGATGGCGTGATACTGACCAGACCACCCACAGAATGTAGATAGTGACCAGACCACCCACAGAATGTAGATAGTGACCAGACCACCCACAGAATGTAGATACTGACCAGACCACCCACCGAATGTAGATATTGACTAGACCACCCATGGGGTGTAGATAGTGACCAGACCACCCATGGGGTGTAGATAGTGACATCACCCACAGAATGCAGATACTGACCAGACCACCCATGGGGTGTAGATAGTGACCAGACCACCCATGGGGTGTAGATAGTGACTACATCACCCACAGAATGAAGATACTGACCAGACCACCCATGGGGTGTAGATAGTGACCAGACCACCAATGGGGTGTAGATAGTGACTACATCGCCCACAGAATGCAGATACTGACCAGACCACCCATGGGGTGTAGATAGTGACTACATCACCCACAGAATGTAGATAGTGACCAGACCACCCATGGGGTGTAGATATTGACCAGACCACCATGGGGTGTAGATAGTGACTACATCACCCATAGAATGTAGATATTGACCAGACCACCCATGGGGTGTAGATAGTGACCAGACCACCCATGGGGTGTAGATAGTGACTACATCACCCACAGAATGCAGATACTGACCAGACCACCCATGGGGTGTAGATATTGACCAGACCACCCATGGGGTGTAGATAGTGACCAGACCACCCATGGGGTGTAGATAGTGACTACATCGCCCACATAATGCAGATACTGACCAGACCACCCATGGGGTGTAGATAGTGACCAGACCACCCATGGGGTGTAGATAGTGACCAGACCACCCATGGGGTGTAGATAGTGACCAGACCACCCATGGGGGTGTAGATAGTGACCAGACCACCCATGGGATGTAGATACTGACTAGACCACCCATGGGGTGTAGATAGTGACCAGACCACCCATGGGGTGTAGATAGTGACTACATCACCCACAGAATGCAGATACTGACCAGACCACCCATGGGGTGTAGATATTGACCAGACCACCCATGGGGTGTAGATAGTGACCAGACCACCCATGGGGTGTAGATAGTGACCAGACCACCCATGGGGTGTAGATAGTGACCAGACCACCCATGGGGTGTAGATAGTGACCAGACCACCCATGGGGTGTAGATAGTGACCAGACCACCCATGGGATGTAGATACTGACTAGACCACCCATGGGGTGTAGATACTGACTAGACCACCCATGGGGTGTAGATAGTGACCAGACCACCCATGGGGTGTAGACAGTGACCAGACCACCCATGGGGTGTAGATAGTGACTACATCACCCACAGAATGTAGATAGTGACCAGACCACCCATGGGGTGTAGATACTGACTAGACCACCCATGGGGTGTAGATAGTGACCAGACCACCCATGGGGTGTAGACAGTGACCAGACCACCCATGGGGTGTAGATAGTGACTACATCACCCACAGAATGTAGATAGTGACCAGACTACCCATGGGGTGTAGATATTGACCAGACCACCCATGGGGTGTAGATAGTGACTACATCACCCATAGAATGTAGATATTGACCAGACCACCCATGGGGTGTAGATAGTGACCAGACCACCCATGGGGTGTAGATAGTGACTACATCACCCACAGAATGCAGATACTGACCAGACCACCCATGGGTGTAGATAGTGACCATACCACCCATGGGGTGTAGATAGTGACCAGACCACCCATGGGGTGTAGATAGTGACTACATCACCCACAGAATGTAGATAGTGACCAGAACACCCATGGGGTGTAGATATTGACCAGACCACCCATGGGGTGTAGATAGTGACTACATCACCCACAGAATGTAGATAGTGACCAGACCAACAATGGGGTGTAGATATTGACCAAACCACCCATGGGGTGTAGATAGTGACTACATCACCCACAGAATGTAGATAGTGACCAGACCACCCATGGGGTGTAGATAGTGACCAGACCACCCATGGGGTGTAGATAGTGACTACATCACCCACAGAATGCAGATACTGACCAGACCACCCATGGGTGTAGATAGTGACCATACCACCCATGGGGTGTAGATAGTGACCAGACCACCCATGGGGTGTAGATAGTGACTACATCACCCACAGAATGTAGATAGTGACCAGACCACCCATGGGGTGTAGATATTGACCAGACCACCCATGGAGTGTAGATAGTGACCAGACCACCCATGGGGTGTAGATAGTGACCAGACTACCCATGGGGTGTAGATAGTGACCAGACCACCCATGGGGTGTAGATAGTGACTACATCACCCATAGAATGCAGATACTGACCAGACCACCCATGGGGTGTAGATAGTGACTACATCACCCACAGAATGTAGATAGTGACCAGGCCACCCATAGAATGTTGATAGTGACCAGACCACCCATGGGGTGTAGACAGTGACCAGACCACCCATGGGGTGTAGATAGTGACTACATCACCCACAGAATGTAGATAGTGACCAGACCACCCATGGGGTGTAGATACTGACTAGACCACCCATGGGGTGTAGACAGTGACCAGACCACCCATGGGGTGTAGATAGTGACTACATCACCCACAGAATGTAGATATTGACCAGACCACCATGGGGTGTAGATAGTGACTACATCACCCATAGAATGTAGATATTGACCAGACCACCCATGGGGTGTAGATAGTGACCAGACCACCCATGGGGTGTAGATAGTGACTACATCACCCACAGAATGCAGATACTGACCAGACCACCCATGGGTGTAGATAGTGACCAGACCACCCATGGGGTGTAGATAGTGACCAGACCACCCATGGGGTGTAGATAGTGACTACATCACCCACAGAATGTAGATAGTGACCAGACTACCCATGGGGTGTAGATATTGACCAGACCACCCATGGGGTGTAGATAGTGACTACATCACCCACAGAATGTAGATAGTGACCAGACCAACAATGGGGTGTAGATATTGACCAAACCACCCATGGGGTGTAGATAGTGACTACATCACCCACAGAATGTAGATAGTGACCAGACCACCCATGGAGTGTAGATATTGACCAAACCACCCATGGGGTGTAGATAGTGACCAGACCACCCATGGGGTGTAGATAGTGACCAGACCACCCATGGGGTGTAGATAGTGACTACATCACCCACAGAATGTAGATAGTGACCAGGCCACCCATAGAATGTTGATAGTGACCAGACCACCCATGGGGTGTAGATAGTGACCAGACCACCCATGGGGTGTAGATACTGACTAGACCACCCATGGGGTGTAGACAGTGACCAGACCACCCATGGGGTGTAGATAGTGACTACATCACCCACAGCATGTAGATATTGACCAGACCACCATGGGGTGTAGATAGTGACTACATCACCCATAGAATGTAGATATTGACCAGACCACCCATGGGGTGTAGATAGTGACCAGACCACCCATGGGGTGTAGATAGTGACTACATCACCCACAGAATGTAGATAGTGACCAGACCACCCATGGGGTGTAGATAGTGACTACATCACCCATAGAATGCAGATACTGACCAGACCACCCATGGGGTGTAGATAGTGACCAGACCACCCATGGGGTGTAGATAGTGACTACATCACCCACAGAATGTAGATAGTGACCAGGCCACCCATAGAATGTTGATAGTGACCAGACCACCCATGGGGTGTAGACAGTGACCAGACCACCCATGGGGTGTAGATAGTGACTACATCACCCACAGAATGTAGATAGTGACCAGACCACCCATGGGGTGTAGATACTGACTAGACCACCCATGGGGTGTAGACAGTGACCAGACCACCCATGGGGTGTAGATAGTGACTACATCACCCACAGCATGTAGATATTGACCAGACCACCATGGGGTGTAGATAGTGACTACATCACCCATAGAATGTAGATATTGACCAGACCACCCATGGGGTGTAGATAGTGACCAGACCACCCATGGGGTGTAGATAGTGACTACATCACCCACAGAATGCAGATACTGACCAGACCACCCATGGGTGTAGATAGTGACCAGACCACCCATGGGGTGTAGATAGTGACCAGACCACCCATGGGGTGTAGATAGTGACTACATCACCCACAGAATGTAGATAGTGACCAGACTACCCATGGGGTGTAGATATTGACCAGACCACCCATGGGGTGTAGATAGTGACTACATCACCCACAGAATGTAGATAGTGACCAGACCAACAATGGGGTGTAGATATTGACCAAACCACCCATGGGGTGTAGATAGTGACTACATCACCCACAGAATGTAGATAGTGACCAGACCACCCATGGGGTGTAGATATTGACCAAACCACCCATGGGGTGTAGATAGTGACCAGACCACCCATGGGGTGTAGATAGTGACTACATCACCCACAGAATGCAGATACTGACCAGACCACCCATGGGGTGTAGATAGTGACCAGACCACCCATGGGGTGTAGATAGTGACCAGACCACCCATGGGGTGTAGATAGTGACCAGACCACCCATGGGGTGTAGATATTGACCAGACCACCCATGGAGTGTAGATAGTGACCAGACCACCCATGGGGTGTAGATAGTGACCAGACTACCCATGGGGTGTAGATAGTGACCAGACCACCCATGGGGTGTAGATAGTGACTACATCACCCACAGAATGTAGATAGTGACCAGACCACCCATGGGGTGTAGATAGTGACTACATCACCCATAGAATGCAGATACTGACCAGACCACCCATGGGGTGTAGATAGTGACTACATCACCCATAGAATGCAGATACTGACCAGACCACCCATGGGGTGTAGATAGTGACCAGACCACCCATGGGGTGTAGATAGTGACTACATCACCCACAGAATGTAGATAGTGACCAGGCCACCCATAGAATGTTGATAGTGACCAGACCACCCATGGGGTGTAGACAGTGACCAGACCACCCATGGGGTGTAGATAGTGACCAGACCACCCATGGGGTGTAGATAGTGACCAGACCACCCATGGGGTGTAGATAGTGACCAGACCACCCATGGGGTGTAGATATTGACCAGACCACCCATGGAGTGTAGATAGTGACCAGACCACCCATGGGGTGTAGATAGTGACCAGACTACCCATGGGGTGTAGATAGTGACCAGACCACCCATGGGGTGTAGATAGTGACTACATCACCCACAGAATGTAGATAGTGACCAGACCACCCATGGGGTGTAGATAGTGACTACATCACCCATAGAATGCAGATACTGACCAGACCACCCATGGGGTGTAGATAGTGACCAGACCACCCATGGGGTGTAGATAGTGACTACATCACCCACAGAATGTAGATAGTGACCAGGCCACCCATAGAATGTTGATAGTGACCAGACCACCCATGGGGTGTAGACAGTGACCAGACCACCCATGGGGTGTAGATAGTGACTACATCACCCACAGAATGTAGATAGTGACCAGACCACCCATGGGGTGTAGATACAGACTAGACCACCCATGGGGTGTAGACAGTGACCAGACCACCCATGGGGTGTAGATAGTGACTACATCACCCACAGAATGTAGATATTGACCAGACCACCATGGGGTGTAGATAGTGACTACATCACCCATAGAATGTAGATATTGACCAGACCACCCATGGGGTGTAGATAGTGACCAGACCACCCATGGGGTGTAGATAGTGACTACATCACCCACAGAATGCAGATACTGACCAGACCACCCATGGGTGTAGATAGTGACCAGACCACCCATGGGGTGTAGATAGTGACCAGACCACCCATGGGGTGTAGATAGTGACTACATCACCCACAGAATGTAGATAGTGACCAGACCAACAATGGGGTGTAGATATTGACCAAACCACCCATGGGGTGTAGATAGTGACTACATCACCCACAGAATGTAGATAGTGACCAGACCACCCATGGGGTGTAGATATTGACCAAACCACCCATGGGGTGTAGATAGTGACCAGACCACCCATGGGGTGTAGATAGTGACTACATCACCCACAGAATGCAGATACTGACCAGACCACCCATGGGGTGTAGATAGTGACCAGACCACCCATGGGGTGTAGATAGTGACCAGACCACCCATGGGGTGTAGATAGTGACCAGACCACCCATGGGGTGTAGATATTGACCAGACCACCCATGGAGTGTAGATAGTGACCAGACCACCCATGGGGTGTAGATAGTGACCAGACTACCCATGGGGTGTAGATAGTGATTACATCACCCACAGAATGTAGATATTGACCAGACCACCCATGGGGTGTAGATAGTGACCAGACCACCCATGGGGTGTAGATAGTGACTACATCACCCACAGAATGCAGATACTGACCAGACCACCCATGGGGTGTAGATAGTGACCAGACCACCCATGGGGTGTAGATAGTGACTACATCACCCACAGAATGTAGATAGTGACCAGGCCACCCATAGAATGTAGATAGTGACCAGAACACCCATGGGGTGTAGATAGTGACCAGACCACCCATGGGGTGTAGATAGTGACCAGACCACCCATGGAGTGTAGATAGTGACTACATCACCCACAGAATTTAGATATTGACCAGACCACCCATGGGGTGTAGATAGTGACCAGACCACCCATGGGGTGTAGATAGTGACTACATCACCCACAGAATGTAGATAGTGACCAGGCCACCCATAGAATGTAGATAGTGACCAGAACACCCATGGGGTGTAGATAGTGACCAGACCACCCATGGGGTGTAGATAGTGACCAGACCACCCATGGGGTGTAGATAGTGACTACATCACCCACATAATGTAGATAGTGACCAGGCCACCCATAGAATGTTGATAGTGACCAGACCACCCATGGGGTGTAGATAGTGACTACATCACCCACAGAATGTAGATAGTTACCAGGCCACCCATGGGGTGTAGATAGTGACCAGACCACCCATGGGGTGTAGATAGTGACCAGACCACCCATGGGGTGTAGATAGTAACCAGACCACCCATGGGGTGTAGACAGTGACCAGACCACCCATGGGGTGTAGATAGTGACTACATCGCCCACAGAATGCAGATACTGACCACACACCCATGGAGTGCAGATAGTGACTACATCACCCACAGAATGCAGATAGTGACTACACCACCCATAGAATGTAGATAGTGACCACACCACCCATAGAATGTAGATACTGACCAGACCACCCATGGAATGCAGATAGTGACTACATCATCCACAAAATGCAGATAGTGACTACACCCCCCATAGAATGTAGATAGTGACCACACCACCCATAGAACGTAGATACTGACCAGACCACCCATGGAATGCAGATAGTGACTACATCACCCACAGAATGCAGATAGTGACTACACCACCCATAGAATGTAGATAGTGACCACACCACCCATAGAACGTAGATACTGACCAGACCACCCATGGAATGCAGATAGTGACTACATCACTCACAGAATGCAGATAGTGACTACACCACCCATAGAATGTAGATAGTGACCAGACCACCCATGGAATGCAGATAGTGACTAGACCACCTATGGAATGCAGATAGTGACCAGACCACCCATGGAATGCAGATAGTGACTACGCCACCCATGGAATGCTGATAGTAACTACACCACTCATGGGATGCAGATTGGTCTATAAGCCTAGCACCAGATGTTCAATATATCTCAAGACCTTTTACTTGACTAAACCAACCATTGCTCATGCCAAAATGGCTTCCAGAGTTTGGAGCACAAACAGCAGCCATGTCCTCTTTTTGGTGACCTGAGCACACAAACAAACAAGGAAGAGAAACTGTGGACCACCACAACAACTTCCTGGGATGCAACTCATCACTTTGACTAGACTACACAACATAGAAAACTGATTCCAGATAAAAAAATTAAATAAGTTAAATCACATGAGAATTTCCAACAAATGATACTGAACATGACAGACCTGTATAAACTGGTTAATAGAATACAGTTGACAGTTTATGCAATGATCAAAGTGCTTTGGTTATCCAGTGGCTAGAGCACAGACTTACAGCTCAGTCTTCCAGTGTTCAAGCCTCAGCAGCGGCAGAATTATGTTCAGACTAGTATCACCATAAACACAACCCAGACTAATAAAATGGGCACCTGGGAATAAGAGCTGGCAAAAAAGTTCTCTTTGTAATCCAGCTGAAACAACGGCTAAGTCATCATAGTTAATTCCCTTTGATTTCTTCCGAACCAGTTTCACAGTCTGGAATTCTGAGATAAGAAGCACATTTTGTTCATTTTATTTTCATTGCTCTCATTTTTTTCATCTTTCCATTCTTCTCATTTGTGTATTTGTTTACTGATGAAGGATAGTTAGTGCCACGTCCGTTGTTTTCCGTAATTGTCTTCTGTAAAGCTGCACCACTTCGTGTTATTTTACATTGCTTACATTTGTACAGATTTACCGCCACACATTTCTACTAATTTTACTCATATATAACCCTAGGTATGTTTTGGGTCACATGACAAGGCTTGTGTTACCCAATAACGAGTAGTAGTACACAGTGTGACAATAGTCTCAACAAGGGGTCTTGTTTCTGAGCTGTCAACAAAAGCCTCCTGGAGTACAATAACAATGGTTAACAAAGATAGTTTAGACTGTGCTGTATGAATGAATCCTGACAGTTATCACAAAGACAGCAATTGCTGAGCAAATTCAGAATACAAGATCAAAGGGAGATAAAATGAGAGAGAACAATTACACCTGAAAGAATAGAATAGCAAGGACAGAGAAGGATAATCTGGGACAGAGAGAAACGGAAACGGGCTGTGCTTGCAGTAAGGAATATCAACTGCCAGGGACTCTTGAGGTTACTTAAAAGGAGAAATACTGTTGCAGTCTTGATAGACAATAGTTTGTTACACTGTACTTAAAAAAAAAAATTTGCTACCAATGCAGCATGATCCCTCTTTTGGCCTGTCTAGTTTAATCCAGAGGAAAGGTGACACCAATACATCTGGAACAAGACAAACTGCAGAAGCTGCCGGATCATCAAAGCAATGCTCTAACTGTCTGCCTGTCGGAGCTTTGATCCTAGACCAGTTGCAGACCAAGGCTTTGGGCCTAGTCTGCCCTGTCATGACATTTAGTCTTTAGGCTGCATTTCCTCACACCAGAATAAGGCTTGTATCCTCCCAATTGTGCTCATCTGCCTGAAGCCGCTGGCACAACTTGGGGTGTTGGGTTGGTGAATGCCGCCCAACATTTGACGTTAACAGAAAGCAGGTAGTACTGAGTACTGTTATACAATAGCTGAGTCGTATCTGACTAAGACCTGACTAACGAAAAGGAGAAATACATTCACAGGTATTGATCTCCATTCCTAGAAGTAGAGGAAATAAGGGAATAGAGGACACAGAAGACAATATAACAACTGAAACCTACAATGGCCACACCGGGATTCACCTCCAAATGACAACAGTGTACCTTCTTGCACAGCAAACTAGACACCTCTTGCTGGATGGGAAAGACTAAAAATGGGATATTTTTCAAGTGTCTTTGAAATTCACCTTAGTAAGAGCATTAAAAAAAACAAAAACAAATGCTTCACAATGAGATGAGCAATACAATGTTTCAAAAGTCCATTAATGAACACAATGGTTTTATTTTACCTATTAATACATATTAAAACCTTAAAACTTTCATGTTAACTGGTTGTATACTGTTGAGAAGTATTTACACAAATACACAGAGAAAATAAATATCTTTGAAGGCAAGGAAAAGGAAACATCACATTCTTTGCTGCTGCATTCCTTGTATGTATATTGTTAGGGAAAAAAAGCAGATGATTAAAATACAACAAATGATGAAAACAAATTATTTTAATGGCTAAAAAACAGTTATGATAAGATTTTAACTGATTCAGTATCGAAGGATAATATATCACCAAATTTGACCACTCATCTGGAAAAAAGGACAATATATCGCCATAGTGGGGTCATTGTGTTATTTGTTTTATTTAATGGTATCTTCTGCAATTTCAATGCTCAGAGAATCAAATTGACATTATAATACATGTTCATTTGATTTGTGTAATATGTTCTGTCCAAACCTACTTTTTGTGTGGCACTGAATAAGTTAAAAACAAGAGACTCATCTGGTACATAAGTATCAATAAATGTGAGTGGAATCACTCCATGGGCTAGCACAACCCACACTAGTATGATCTAGCTTCCTCAGATGTCTGAAATTCTACAAGATCCGAATATGGAAGAAACCTAGCCCATAAACAGTAACTTGTCTCAGAAACTGAAATACTTTTGCCATATTAAACAGCATGAAGGTGAACACAGGACATTGCAGACACCTTGTGCATGTGGCAGGAGAACTGGCCAGAGATCAAGAGCTTTTCAATGGACCGTGATGAGAGTGATCTTCTGCAAAGCACTTGCTACATGACGAGATGGCTGCTACATCCTGTAAAGGATATGCAACTAACTAACCTGTATGACATACACACAGCTGTTGTCCATGATGAAACCTTCTAGATATTCTCTAACTACACCCCTGATGTCTTCAATACTGTGATCTGTCTATGTTATAAATCTCTCCAGAAGGCTTCTCCTTTTTCCTAGTTTGCTGTCATAGGAATGCGGTTACCCCTCTATATTGTTCCCACTGTTGCAGCCTAGTCTTTTCTATACATTTGTCTGCATAATTTCCATAATCTACCCAATATCTTATCACCTACCAAATGACTCGACAGTCAAGAGCTAGAGAAGACAAACTTTTAGTAGATATAGTTGTTGCACACTGTGAATAACTAGGGTTAGAATAAACTTGTAAAAAGACACAGATTATGGTCGTCACTAGGAAGAAGGTAATACCACAATGTATTATATAAGTAAATGGGAATATTCTTAAACAAGTGAATCTGTACAATTATCTCAGAACAGTCATAACAACTGATGAGAGAAGCCTTGAAGAGATTAGAACAAGAATCACCAGGGTAGCCTTTTGCAAGATGGAAAACATGACCAATAGAAAGATGTCAATTGCAATGAGAAAACGAGTGTTGAGGTGCTACATAGATACTGTACTTTTTTTTGTATGGATATGAAGTGTGGACAATGAGCAAACAAGCTGAAAAACATCTGATGGCTATGGAAATGTGGTTTCTGAGGAAAATGCAAAGAATACCATGGACAGACAGAAAACCTAATGACCAAGTCCTACAATAAACAAATGAAAACCGTAAACTGATTAGAGACATTAGACGTAGACAATCACAGTTTTTTTCTGGACACGTTACGAGAAGAAATAAATTGGACAACTTGGTTACAATTGGAAAGATTGAGGGGAAGAGAACAAGGGAAAGGCAGAGAAGTAAATGCCTGGATGCTTAGTTTAGTTTAGTCGACAGATCAACATAACGGCACACGGGTGTAACCCATAAGTGCGCCGTTCTACTCCTAACTCAAGCCTGAGTCTAGAGAATCTCAGCTCAGTGCACGAACTCCGTAGCACCGGCAAGGATCCTGAAAATACTTTGGGCAGATTTTTAACTTGAAATTTTGCCCGAGACCAGGGGAAATTTTATTACTAAAGTCAACGTGAAAAAATCTTGGCCCTATTGAACCCGGGACCTCCAGCACTCGAGGCGGACACCACACCTCAAGACCACTCAGCCCCTCTCTTCAGACAAATGTGTAGAAAAGAAATACCAGGATTGCTTGGCCACATGGTATGGTCGAGACAAGAACACTGAGCTGATCTACGGCTCTGGTGATCGTGTGAGATGGCAAAACATGACCGCCTATGCTTATTGACATAACACATGATTATGATGATGATGATATATATTTATATATGTTCATTGTTAGTTACTTAATGAAAAGTAAACAGAAAACCACAAATAACAAGAACACATAACTACACAATGTGAAACAGAAGAGTATTATACCTTTGAGGAAGATGAGAAGCTCAGTATGAATATCATAACGGTGCAACTCATAACTAAACAGGTTAAAAACAAATGAATGATATGAAATAATGACAAGTAAAGGGCCTGTTTGCACACCTCAAGGTGCACTGATCTTGTGGCACCAGACCCATATATTTATTGGCCGTTCAGCACTCGGTGGGTGATGTGGTCATGACAGCTGCCTTGACTTCCCAAGACATTTTCTGGAACCCATTTTAGCCTGGCTGACCAGGGAGCTCAGGTCAATTAAAAAAAATTTGAATCCACACGATGCGGATTGAATCCATGACCACCGGGCTGGCAGGTGAGTGTCTTGCCATAACACCACCACGGTTCCCATTGAAATAATAATACACACTATATCCCAAGAAGGGTTAAACAGGATACTGCCTATTTATAATAAATAAAAATAGCACGTCAGGTTATTCAGATCAACTACCGATTTAAAGTTAATTTGAAACGTTACTCCATCATCATCTAATGCTACCCACGTGCCTAGATACTTAAATTTTGGTACCTGCCAACATATTAATACCATGATTTTAACTGTACATAAGGCATGATCAGTTTCTTTGACATTACCATTACTTTTGTCTTCCTTTTCTTCAAGCCAAGGTTAATTTTTTTCCACTGTCTACAACTATGGGATCATATAATTTCCTGAAGTTTCTTCTGATTTGTTATCATGACAATTTTATCAGCAAAACATTACTTTTCTATACTGTGATCACCACCCGTTATATCCCTGGCATAATTTTCACGCCTCTCATGCTACGGGGTTAGTGAAACGCACTGACACACTGAGTAGAGGGTTTGAAATCAGTGGAGGTCAGCATGGTCATATGGATAAGAAGACATGTTCTTAAACATCCTGTGTGCTGATACAGAGGTAAGGGGTTCAACCCCTACACTGGACTGTTGGACCAAAATGTTGACTTCTCGTCCTTGACCTGGGGACGTAAATTACAAGTACCTCTGAAGTCGGAGTGGGTTCACCTGATGGCGAGGGACACTGGTAATAGGGAAAGCTAATCTACGCACAAAATTCAGTCCAATGCTACTAGAAGTAGTTTTGACTATGCTTGAGTTCACAGCATGCGAGCGAAAAAAAAAAAAATAAGCTACAGGAGATTTAGAAGGGACAGAGGAAGACAGCGAGAGAAGGGACAGAGGAAGACAGCGAGAGAAGGGACAGAGGAAGACAGCGAGAGAAGGGACAGAGGAAGACAGCGAGAGAAGGGACAGAGGAAGACAGCGAGAGAAGGGACAGAGGAAGACAGCGAGAGAAGGGACAGAGGAAGACAGCGAGAGAAGGGACAGAGGAAGACAGCGAGAGAAGGGACAGAGGAAGACAGCGAGAGAAGGGACAGAGGAAGACAGCGAGAGAAGGGACAGAGGAAGACAGCGAGAGAAGGGACAGAGGAAGACAGCGAGAGAAGGGACAGAGGAAGACAGCGAGAGAAGGGACAGAGGAAGACAGCGAGAGAAGGGACAGAGGAAGACAGCGAGAGAAGGGACAGAGGAAGACAGCGAGAGAAGGGACAGAGGAAGACAGCGAGAGAAGGGACAGAGGAAGACAGCGAGAGAAGGGACAGAGGAAGACAGCGAGAGAAGGGACAGAGGAAGACAGCGAGAGAAGGGACAGAGGAAGACAGCGAGAGAAGGGACAGAGGAAGACAGCGAGAGAAGGGACAGAGGAAGACAGCGAGAGAAGGGACAGAGGAAGACAGCGAGAGAAGGGACAGAGGAAGACAGCGAGAGAAGGGGACAGAGGAAGACAGCGAGAGAAGGGACAGAGGAAGACAGCGAGAGAAGGGACAGAGGAAGACAGCGAGAGAAGGGACAGAGGAAGACAGCGAGAGAAGGGACAGAGGAAGACAGCGAGAGAAGGGACAGAGGAAGACAGCGAGAGAAGGGACAGAGGAAGACAGCGAGAGAAGGGACAGAGGAAGACAGCGAGAGAAGGGACAGAGGAAGACAGCGAGAGAAGGGACAGAGGAAGACAGCGAGAGAAGGGACAGAGGAAGACAGCGAGAGAAGGGACAGAGGAAGACAGCGAGAGAAGGGACAGAGGAAGACAGCGAGAGAAGGGACAGAGGAAGACAGCGAGAGAAGGGACAGAGGAAGACAGCGAGAGAAGGGACAGAGGAAGACAGCGAGAGAAGGGACAGAGGAAGACAGCGAGAGAAGGGACAGAGGAAGACAGCGAGAGAAGGGACAGAGGAAGACAGCGAGAGAAGGGACAGAGGAAGGCAGCGAGAGAAGGTTCTTGATGTCTTTTGTTATGGCACAGAAAGGTGTAAGCAAACAAACTGATACATGCTGTCTGAGATTGGAATTAGAAGGGACTGAGGAGGACAACGAGAGAAGATTATTGAAACCTTTTGTTATGGCACAGAAAGGTGTGAGCAAACAAACTGATACATGCTGTCTGAGATTGCAATTAGAAGGGACTGAAGAGGACAACAAGAGAAGATTCTTGATGCCTTTTGTTAGGCACAGAAAGGTGTTAGCAAACAGATACATGCTACCTGAGATTGGAAATATGGAGAAGCATGATCGCAGATACCCGTTGGCCAGGCACTTAATGACAACAAATATACACACAAAAATATACAGTCATGTAAAACAGTTGTTAAGACCTCGGCCATTGTCCACACCTCTGTGTGTGTGAGCTTGGTTAATTTCTTCTCCATACTCCAGAACAGTATTCCCCATGTACACTGGAGCTCCAGAGCTGCCCTTACATGTGGGAGCAGTATACCACGTCACAGAGTGAGGTAAATTCACATCTGGAAATTGACGCCAGTAAGCGTCAAATCTAATCCTTCCTTTAGGACTTCTTTCCTCACAAAAGTTATAAAGATTTAGCCATAACTGCCACATTTTAGCTTCTTGACTACTCCTGGCCTGTGTTGTACGTTCAATCACATCTCCAATGCTGATTTTCTTTGAAGCACCATGAGGGTGGGAAATTACTATAGCAAAGTTTCTAGTACTCTCCCTGATATGTCTTGGTATAGCCAACCATGAATAGTTCCTTCTCCGATCAAATTTCGCGACCAATGCAACTAGTTCTTTGGAATGAACATAGCAGGTAAAAAGGGTATAATCCAACTGTTTATTTGCCGTGTACAACGTGGCACCAAGTTCCTTCACAACTATTTCCCGACGGGAATCATCGCTATTGTAAAAGAATTCAATTTTTGTCATGGCCGCCTGGTTGTTATCCATGACCACATGCCTGTTTGTGATAATTCCAATTCCCCCATGAAGTTTGTGACCATTGCCCAAAGATTCTACATATGGACAATGGACATCATCACAGATATATGTTTTATTAAATTTCTCAGCAATCAAACAAGCACGACCAGTGGCTTTGATATTCCTAATGAGTCTGACAACCAGCGGAGCACAGTTCCTGAGCCACACATACGTGGTGTAATGTCTGATCTCAGGTGGTAAATCGTCCACTGTGAAGTCATCAACATCAATGAAATCACGGTGCTGGTGGCTTTTGTCGCATAAAGGGGCAGCCACATCAAGATCACTTCCTTCCTCGGCTTCTGCATTTTCTATATCTAGAATATCTATTGAAACAAGTAAAAAGCAAACATTATGAATGTGCTTACTGATTCATGTTGTCACACTCTACAAGTTTACATTGACATATTATGAACCAATCATTATAAAAAAAATTTTAAATCTGAATGTTCAAAAAGATAAGAACACAGACCAGACTTGATGCAAGACTCTTGTGATTGTGTGAGATGGTCAAATTTCAGTGACTGGTTTTTCCTGCCAGCTTTTCTGTCTAGCCTGCAACTTGACCCCTTGAGATTTGGCTATTGTATGCTGGTATTTATTGTGGTACTCTTGACTGGGTTTGGTCTCTGCTTGCTTTCTACATATTTCCAAGTCATTATGCAGTTGACTAGTTCACTACTTCAGTATAGTTTATATTGCTTATGAGCACCTGTTGGTACTGTTTCTTGTGTTGCCTGTAGTATGCATTTGCCAAACTCTTCAACTACTTTATTTATGTCTTTATTTGTGTTTAGATTTCTAACCAGTATGTTGGTGTGATGTTTGTACATTGTTCAGACTTCTTTCTTGCAGTTCCATCTCAAGAGGGTGCTGCTTTCTTGTAGTTCCATCTCAAGAGGGTACTGTTTTCACTTACACGCTCATTGTCTACAGTGGTCACTGCCACCAAGTTGATTCCTGATAATTTGTGTGATGCTCCACTCCAGGTCTGGTGAATGAAAAGAGGTCAGGTGTAGTTGTAGTGTGCCATGGTCTTGAGTAGAAGGTATGTGGGTCGGATGGCTTGTTAATCAAGATGAATCTATTCTCATCCTGCCAGTCTTCCAGTCTCTCTCCTCTCTGGTCCATGTGATCATAGCCACAGTTCTGCAAGTGGCTCTTAAAATCACCAAACACACAATCAATTTTCCTCTTATTAGGAGTGTCTAGTGCCTGTAGCTTGGACAGTAGAAATTGATCAGATGTAGATCTGTATTATCTGTCTTAAGTTTAAGGGTCTGATACCCCACCCTTCCATATATACTTCAATTTGGGAAGCAGTGATATGTTTCTTTACAAGGGTCAGTACTCCATCCTTTCGCTTGTTTTTTCAGTCAGATCGGTAGCACTGGTAGCCTCTGATTTTGAAGGCTATGTTTTCATTGAGATGAGTTTCTTGCAAGCAACATACATTTATTTGTTCTTCATTCAAGATGTTTACTAGCTCAATATTATTGTTCCTGACTCCCAGCGTATTATTTTACGTCTGTTTGGCATGGCAGGACACTCTATTCTCATATCTCCCGTCTCCACAGGACAACTGAGAAGGACCTCCAGTCGCTGTGGATGGACCCTTTTGAAGTATAGAACTTGATACTGCACCTGCCTGGGTCCATAACAGGGCAAGCACCATATCATGTTGCAGTAGTAGACATTTGTTCATAGCTTGTTTGCCTGACATCCGGATAGCTGAGATGTGCCTCCTGGTTTGGTTCCTCCATCTTCAGCACCTTTATTTTGCTAGGGTAGACTTGTCTTATTCGAGTTTAGATATGTATGTATGTAAACACACATCTGTGCTTGTATGTACATACATATCTAGAGCAGTCTGGTTTTGTGGTGCTAGAGACTGGTCGTCATCTTTTCTCCTATTAGTTAAAACAGTTTTGCCATGTGAAAGCCAGGAGTTAGACTTAGGGATGAATGCACAAGCCATGGGAATATTTTGCAAGATTCTCATCTTCAACTCTTTGCAGACGTGGTTCAATCCACGGTATTAACTGTATGAATATTTAAAAAATAAGAAAATAATGATACACTTCCATTTTATTCTGTGATAGTCTATCCAACGTTAAAAATGTCTTCATTTTTACAAGATAAGAATGGGATGATATACTTTCCCTGATCCTGCGGTTGTTAATCAGATGTTTACAATCTCTAAATTTGTACAAGATAAGAAAAGGATGTGAGACCTAATGCAAGAGATGGAATCATAAACCCATTTAGGCAGCAATGTAGACAAAGATTTGGAAGGGAAGAAAAGGGGGAACCAGATAAAGATATCAAAATAAGAATACAAAACGCAAGAGGACAAGAGTAGAGAGAAATTAAACTGAGCACCAAACTGAGAATATTCAATTCTTTTGTTAGATCAGCACTGTTATATGGATACACAACATGGAGAACTGAAACAATTACAGCTAAGCTACAGGCATTTATTATTTGGCACATATGCAAAATAGAAGGACTGGAGCATTGTGAGACAGTCACCAATGTGGAGCTCATGGAGAGAACAAGACAAGCACTGGTGAACCAGGAGGTGAGGAAAGGTTGCTAGTGCTGGATGGGACTACATAAGATCTGAGAGCAGTATAACTACAATCGCTTTTGTCTGAAAACCAACTGGATAGAGGAGAAAGAAATCAATCAATCATGTGCCATGCTGGAAAGCGTAGGCGGTCATGACTCGCCATTTCACTCGATCACCAGTGTCGTGGATCAGCTCAGTGTTCCTGTCTCGTCCATGCCATGTGGCCAAGCCATCCAGGTATTTTCCCCTCGGTCTTCCTCTTGGTCTGTTCCCCTCGATCTTGCCAGTTGTCACTAAGTTCTCCAATCCATTTCTTCTCATAACATGTCCAAAAAATTTTGACTGTCTACGTCTAATTTCTCTAATCAGTTTACGATGTTCATTTGTCTCCTGTAGTACTTGGTCATTGGTTTTTCTGTCTGTCCATGGTATTCTTTGCATTTTCCTCAGAAACCACATTTCTGCAGCCATCAGATGCTTTTCAGCTTGACTGCTCATTGTCCAAGTTTCACATCCATACAAAAGAACAGGCTCTATGTATCCCCTCAACACTCTTTTTCTCGTTTCAATTGACATCTTTTTATTGGTCAGAATGTTTTTCATCTTGCTAAAGGCTACTTTCGCCATGGCGATTCTTGTTCTAATCTCTTCAAGGCATCTCCCATCAGATGTTATAACTGTTCCAAGATAATTGTACCGATTCACTTGTTGAAGAATATTTCCATTTACTTGTATATTACATTGTGGCACTTCTTCCTTCCTACTGACGTCCATAACCTGAGTCTTTTTACAATTTAATTCTAACCCCAGTTGCTCACTGTGTACAACAACCGCATCTACTAATTGTTGCAGGTCCTGCGCATTGTCTGCAATTAATACTGTATCATCTGCATATCTAATGTTATTGATGTTTCGTCCTCCAATGCTGATTCCATTTATATCCTCTACATTTCTGAAAATATTTTCACTGTACAGGGAAAAAAGATCTGGAGACATCACACATCCCTTCCTAACACCTCTCTTAATTGGCTGATACTGTCCCACTTCATTATCAATCCTTATTGCAGCTTGTTGTTTCCAATATATGTTTTTTATAATGTCTTTCCCATCAATTTGTAGATCTGCAAGCATATCCACCATGCTGACATGTCTAATGCTATCAAAAGCCTTTGTATAGTCAATAAAGCAAAGATGTATATCCTTGTTTACTTCTATAGCACGTTCAATAACTGTTCGCAGCATATACACAGCATTTACTGTACCCTTTCCTTCTACAAACCCGCATTGTTCTTCCCCTATTTCAGGTTGTATCTTCTTCCTCATTCTTTGCATGATAATTCTTAGCAAAATCTTTGTGATGTGACTCATTTTACTAATTGTTCTATGTTGATCACATTCCAAGGTTCCTGATTTCTTTGGGATTGCAATAAATATAGAGTTACATAATTCAGGAGGTATATCTCCAGTATCATATAATGTGTTCAGCAGTCTGGTGACTTGATCTAGTCCAAATTCTTCTAAAGCTTTAATCATTTCTGATGTGATGTTATCTGCACCGGGGGCCTTGCCAGCTTTCATATGCTTAAGAACATTTCGAACCTCCATCTCCAAAATTGGCGGTCCTTCATTATTAAATCTAATAGCATACTGTTCGTCTCTGTTATCATCATAAAGGTGTTTCACATAATCTGTCCATACCTGTAGAATCTGGGCTTTTTCTATTATGATTTTGCCATCTTCAGTCTTTAGACACCCTGTTGATGTACTTGTTCTTTTATTAGTAAGTTCCTGAATTTTTGTGTGCACTAATTTGGTATTTTGACTGTTGTGTTGGCTTTCAATTTCTAAGCACTTTTCCTCAAGCCATGCTTCTTTTGCCTCCTTACATAATGTTCTGACTTGTCTGTGAATTTCTTCGTATTTGACAGAATTATTTTTGTTGAGTCTTCTTGTTTCCATGAGGTGTAAAATTTCTTGTCATCTATTTCTTACGACCCACCTTCTTTAATTTTGGAATAGTTGTTTCTGCAGCCACATTGATTGAATTCTTCAACGTTTCCCATTGATCATCCACATCCTGGAATAGGATCTCTAGATCAGACAAAATTTCAAATCTGTTCTGTACTTCTATGTTGAATTTGTTTTGTATTTCCTTGTCATTACTCAATGTACACAAATCATATTTAGTGTTTCCTGTTATATACTTGACTTTCTTCAACTTTATCCTCAATGTTCCTGTGAGTAATCTGTGGTCACTATAACAATCAGCACTGGGAACTGTTTTTGCTATTGTTAATGCGTTTCTAAATCTTCTGCTAATCAGAATGTAGTCAATCTGGTTTCTAATCCTGCTATCAGGACTCCTCCATGTCCATAATCTTCTAGGGTGTTGTTTGAACCAGGTGTTTCCTACAATCATTTCCTGTTCCTCCCCCGATGTGTCTCCACCTTGCCGTGGTGGGGGAGCTTGCGTGTCTCATCGACCCCATGTGCTTGCCGATGGGTGAAAAACTACATATCGGACAGCATATGGGATAGGGACCAGACTAAGAGAGACACAACCTGCTGCTCTGCAGGTGAGACTGAGGATAGCAGTCCAAAATTTAAATCAGGCGCACGAAGGCAGAAGTTCTTGGTCCGGACAAAACACTAAAGGCTCCCTGTCGAGGGCTGTGGCTGAACGCCTCTAAGCCACAAACCCTGAGAGCCGGGCCGATAGCCACCTCTCGAAAAATAAAGGCGTGATACTGAGTAAGCTACATGCTCAGGTCTGATAGAAGTTCGAAGGCTCTCAGCTGGGGGATATGAGAGATTCCCGGATGAGAGGCCAGGCCGTTTCTCGTTCACCGCTGCACGAAGGTAAGGTGCTGATCCGGCAGCACAAGTAGCCTACCTCGTGAGCGAGTACAAAAAGTCAAAAAGTGCCCCAGTCGAAGAAAGTGGCTGCGAAAACTGTATCTAACTCATAGAGAGTGTAGACAAAAGTGGAAGAACGTCTCAATGCCGCAAAATGGAACGCACGGCGAGCGAACCTATTGCGTGGTCTGAAGTCAAAAGCGTGGGTGTCGCTTGCAGTCTGACCGTCCCTGGTGTGTGCTTGAGCGATCAGTGGCAAACGAGTTGCCCAACACATGGAAGTGAGGAACTAAAGCAGCCATGAGCAGGATGTGGCAACTCCTCGAGTGAGCCCAGTCACAGAGCAATATGTGCCGGCTCTGCAATTATGGAAGCCTCCTTGGATAGCGAGGGAATGCTCATGGTCTGCCCCTGCCTTCCCTTGAGGGCCGACCACGATGTCGTTCGTCGTTCTATCTTGACCAGCTGAGATGTTAGCGACATCACAACAGTCCAACGTGCCTCGAAACCAGAGGATGGCTAACCTCATTAAAAAATGCCCGCTGGAAGTCGGAAGTGTCGTCCTACGGGTGGCAAACTAAAAATTGACACTACGCAATTACGTCCGAGTGAAATGTCTCGTCCGAATGTCTCTCGTGCTAGGAACAGCTCTGACTACCTAGTTTCCGAATGCCGCTCTTGTTCGGAACAGCTCTGACTGGGTAGTTTTCCGAATGTCTGTTGAGCCTGGAAAAGCTCTGATGGGCGCAACGACAAGCACATGTCCGAAAACTCGCTGAGTGGATGCCGTCTGCAAACCTGTCTGGTTTGTGCTGGAATGACCCGGGGAAACGAAATGACCAATATATTGAAGTGAGGATTTAAAGCAGCCATGAGCAGGACGTGACGATCTCCCTCGGTGAGCCCAGATCCAGGGCGTTATGTGTCGGCCCTGCAACTATGGAAGCAACCTTGGATGGCGGAAAATGCTATGGACTGTCCCTGCCTTCCTTTGAGGGATGACCGTTGTCTTCGACCGTTCCACCTTGGCCAGCATGGTTGCAGATGGCGCCACAAAAGTGAGTCTCCCAGGAATGCTACCTGGTCAAAAATGCACGCTAAAGTCGATGTGTTGGCCTACGGGTTTCGGCCCAAGGGCGCATAACAGACACACCGCAATCACATCTGAAAAAAAAACACTCCGGATGAACGAAAAGAAGAAGAAGATTTCCTGTTCTTTTGCCCACTCTACGAGTCTGTATCCTCTTTCATTTCTCTCTCCTAAACCATAGTTTCCTACTGTGTATCTATCTCCTTGATTTCCTACTTTTGCATTGAAGTCCCCTATTATGATGTTTATTTCTGAATTTTTACATTTCTTTAAGGCAGACTCTATGTCGTTATAAAATTCTTCTACACTATCTTCACTGGATTCTCCTGTTGGGGCATATACTTGAATAATATTTATGCTAAAAGGTCTGCCACTTAATTTAACTAGTAGAACTTTGTCCGACACGGCCCAATATCCTTAAATAGATTTTGATGTTTTCCGGTCCAGAATAATTGCCACTCCCCCATGACGATCTTCACCTCCAGAATAAATAATCTTGAAATCTTCCTCTATCTTGATGCCTGCTCCTGTCCATCTCGTTTCGCACATACCTAAAAAATTAAATTTTTCCCTTTCAATTTCTTGTTTTATGTTCTCTAATTTTCCGTCGTTGTTTAACGTCCTAACGTTTCAAGTTGCTAATTTTAACGTCTCTGTCCTTGTCTTGCGATGATCGGTCTTTAAGCGAATCATGATATACTAGGCACTTTTAAAGAGGTAGTTTGCCGTTGCTTTCCTCTATGGCAGTGACCTTACTGGTCAGAGACCGCAGCCATTGACTCAAGACGAGTTCCTCTGCCTGCCGTCATGTAACTCGAGGCCATGACCCACAAATATCTGTCGGCTGCCCTCAAAATTACATCCACCACCTGCCTTCCGTGGCTTCTTTTGAAAACTTCCAATAAAAGGAACACAATATAACATCACATAATCCACAGGGAAACACTATTCACAGGGAATCCAAAGGAAATCACACGAAATCCAATGAAAAACACTAAATAGCGTCCCTCCGAAAAGTAACGCTTCATCTTGTCGCCATTGTACCGGAGAAAGAAAAAGATCTAAAAAAAAAACACATGCAGAAGGAAAGTAGAGACAGAAATGAATAATATGAGGAGGACATGGACAGAGCTGCCTGGTAGAGATAAGGAAAGAACGGCCTCAAGTGAGTTGGCTGAAGGTCTATGTCCCAAAGGGGGATAAATGATAAAAGAAGAAAGAAAAGGATGGTATAATCCCCCCCCCCCCCCCCCCCCCCCCCCCCCCCCGATCCTGGGGCAGTGGATCAAACGTTAAAAATCAGTCAGAACTTGAGAAGAGTAAGCCGAAGAGGTCACTGCACAGGCTAAAGTTCACAATGAGAGAAGCTACATGCAAATAAACATATTTATAGAGTGTGTGATTCTGTTACACACACACATGGATCCACAGTGGTGCTACAGCGTTTGTGCAGTGTGCTGATACCTTCCTTATGTGATCTATGAGAGGAGACTCAAGCACCGACGACGATATCCATATACAATAAAAGTGAACCTTAACTAAAAACAGAACTTGATGAGTTAGAGGTGGAGACTACATCATTCAGTCACTCAGACCCATTCCCTTATGCCTAATTTGTTCTTGTATTCCATACAGTGAGCTTTCTTTCTTTTAACTTTTTTTTCGCTCTTTAACCCCCATTAGGACATAGATCAATGCACTCTAAACCACACTATTTTTTTCTATCCCATGCAGCTCTATCCATGTCGTTTCCTGTCTCTACTTCTTTTCTCTGTATTTTTAGGTCTTTCTCTATTGTGATAGCTCTGTTATAATATTCTCTGATTTTCTCAACAAATGTCCTATCCAGCATTAGTGTCTTTTCTTCACCTCTTGATTCACTGGTATTTATTCAGTTCTCTCCATGAGCTCCACTTTGTAATTCTGTCATGCCATTTTAATTCTTCTATTGCAGTCACTAATTAATGAATGTTTGTTGTTTATTAGTAATCATTTTAACCATTCTCTATGTTTATGATCAACACAGTAGTACTGTTTTACCATTAGATGTGAATGCCAGGATATGACTGGGACTATCTGTATGAGCTACTATCGATAAACTTGTGTAGCAATACTTCTCGTGTCCAACAGGGAATGATTTATTCATCTCTTCTTCTCCAGTCAGCACCCTGGTCATCTCGCAGCACATGAGTATATCATGGTTACTCTATAATACGTCATACACCTCACCCACTCGAACTCCAGTTAACTCGCACAAGAGTGAACACAAAGACTGTTATAAGTTTCCTACGTATAATCTACACAATCACATATCACATTATCAAATATACCATCACTTATTCGACAGTCACATCACGGTACACTACATCACAGATTAAATGCGTGGCTCAATGTAGAGCCATAACGCTGTATACTTTTCACCATGTCCACCCAGGACAATAGATCAACGCAGACTAACTTATCCCGAGCTCACTTGCTATCACCTGGGAAGTGAGTTCCAACGTTTTTCACGTTGTGTGGAAAGCCCCTGCTTTCCACGTTCTCGTGTTCAATTCCGAACACAGTCGTAACCTATACTCTGTGACCTAGGCTATAACCGAACCATGCCATGACAGTTTGTACTTTTAACTAGACAGTATTAAAAATGCAACAATGCTACCAGGTTCAAATCTCTGCACTGAGTTGGGAATTTTTGCATGAACCAATGGTTTCTACTGATATCAACTGTCTCCCTAATCTTTGGGGTAATGGGATCCGATAACTAGTCTTCCTGGAAAAGGGTGAAAAGGATAAGACAGGTTGTCCAGTTTGCAAAGCTGTACATGTTGAAAATTCCACAGAGGTTACAAACCGCAAAGAGTATGCTGTAAGTACGAGGCCTTGGCAAAATTATTAAGAAAGAAAATCCTACCTGAGGGTAGACAAAGCTTATGAAATCTGTCTACAGAAGTAAATCTTACACAAATGCACGTGGACATACTGGCCTCTGAGCTAGATAAGGTGTATAAATATGTGTATTGTATTTCCCATAAAAAATAATACAGAATCAGCAGTAGAAACAGAATAAGAAGTGAAGAAGGAGCAGAAGAGGAGGAAGAAAGAGAAGAAGAAGAAGAAGAAGAAGAAGAAGAAGAAGAAGAAGAAGAAGAAGAAGAAGAAGAAGAAGAAGAAGAAGAAGCCTGGGAAGGTTAACCCGGTCAACAAATGCCCGCAGAAGTCGGATGTGTCGGCCTAACGGCGCAAGAACACAGCTCTGCTGTAAACAGGCACAACGCAATCACATCTGGAAAAAAAAAACTCCGGATGAACGCAGAAGAAGAAGAAGAAGAAGAAGAAGAAGAAATGAAATAGAAGACATGAAACAATATATTCTTCTTTCACCCTTTATCCCTTATGAAACAATACAGTGAGTTTATAAACCTTACCGTCAAATATCACGCCTGAATAGAATGCTGATTGTGTAAATGCATCATTAAATTTTGAACATGAGCAAGAAATGATGATTCTGTGGCACCGATCACAAATCCTTGGTGATAAATGTGGTTGTTGTGCCCTAAAATATCTGCTTACATCAAATCCTGCTGCCATATTTTCTGAAAATATATTATGACCAACAATAATAAACATATAGAAAAAAATAGGCTTGTGTAATTAAGGAATCAACTATATCCTCCAGCATGTAAGTCTCTTTCTTGCAAGTTCATTATGTGTCCACTTTCTCTATCTCTGATGATACACATTTAGTTGACAACATTCAGTTATTTTTTCTTCTGGATTGCCAAGATATATTTTCCGTTTGAATAAGTTCACAGAATCTTCTCCACAACACACAATACCTCTTTGAGAAGAGTCTCCTTTCCTCTTGGTGGCTTGTTTATTCTATTTTTCTTTATCTTTAGACTTGTTCGTGATTGCTTGGATTTTGTAGTAGAGTTTTTCTATAAAATGGGAAAGCCAGCCCCATGCTCTACCTTCCTTCGTCACATTTTATAACATGTATGGCAGATTACAATGTGTTACTATTCTTCACCTCTCTTAAGAGTCCATGTTTCAGGCTGGCGGAAATCCCCCAAATAGCCTCTTATGACATGCATGGTAGGTTACAACGTTACTATTCTCTGCTTCCTTTTAGGGTGCCGACAACACAAGGGCACAGGTTCTATTCACTAAGCTAAAAAAATTATGGCACTTAAGTTTTATTTAAATACACTGTTATATTATTGGGTTCTATTTATACTAATCGACAGCCATTTTAAATGTTAATGTCATCATATGACACAATATTTAAGAAAAATTGAATACCACTTGATTACATTTCATTTTCCAAGAGCTACCCAACTATGCAGGTTTCATAAGTTAATTTTTAAAAATTAGAAAATGTTATTAAAATACGGTGGTTATACGTTTAAATCCCCATCCAGGTGGATGCTTTTAAATTGACAATGGCTTCCTGGTCAACCACGTCTAAAATAGTTACCATCAAATGTCCTGGGAATTATATTGGTGGGTGTTATATGGACATCACACATCCAGTGCTGACATGTATACAGATATGGGGCTTGCATCATATAATACCCAACAGTACTAGGGTCCCTTTCCCTATTATTAATAATAACTATACTACGAGGGGGCTACCATAAGTCAAATTATAGATCATGGCATGATGAAATATAGTCACGCGGAAGGACGTGACAATCATGGTTTGAGAACCATGAAAGGCACGCCGAGGTTGTCACCAGAGCGAAAAAACACAATTCGCAAAGGTGACAACGGCATTCAGATTCGTGGATGCTGTCAAGAGTGGACGCACCACGTCATGAAGATAGCGACGACTTATATTATGCTGCTATTTTAATAGATGTAGAAATTGTGATGTATATTATATTGTTGAACTCCTCCAAAGTCGGAGAGTGTCTGCCTGCACGGCGAGGAACCACCAGTCTGCACACCAATAAGTCAGACATGGGACAACGGATACTCACGCAAACCTCAGGTCCTGTATGACATCACACTGATGTTGGACAACAGGATGTCTTCATCCGACATACAGGACTTCACGCTGGAGATCACAGCCAGCGAACACAAGCAAGCAAGCAAGCATATTGTTGAATACATGGTGGTATAATTGACAATGTTCATGTCTAGTCTTTAGATGAATAGACTGTTAAAAAACCAAACCCGAGTAACAGTCATGTTCTTACAGGAGTGTGAAATTGTGTTTAACAGTTGGTCGTTATCATCAGTGTAGAATAGAAGAGTCTAGCGACCATCAAAGTAAAGTTCTGAATACAATCAGTGAAGTGAAGCTGCTTAACCACCTACAGAGTTTGTGTCCACCAGAGAAAGATGAGCCAAAATCAACCACCGCAAAGACTGAATACTATCGGCGAATATATATTGCAGTGCTGAGATAATATACCCCTAGGCATCTGTGACATAACGTCCCAGTTTACTCCAGCTTGCAGACGTTTATAAATACCTTTTCTAGGAAATAGAAATATTACGTATAAGAGACTGGCAATTCCTTTTATGGTAACGAATGCCAGCGCTCAGATAGAGGCGAGGAATGTGCCAGTAGCTCCAAATAGAATGGGTTAGTTTGGTAAAACTCCCAGGCGGGACCAGACATAGTCACTTGAGTCTGGAAGTCCCAACAATGTAGATGTGAGTTTATTCCGGGAGGGTGTAGGCCATTGTGGGCCCATTTTTGCCTCGATGTTGCATTGACATTTGAGGCAGGCGGGGAACATCTTGGTTGGATCTTGGCTGATTTTAGCTGAGTCAACAACTATTGGCTTTAATAGGCAGAGTATGCGCCACTCAGTCCTTATGGACCTCGGCATTCATTCCAAGAATCGGAGGCGGGGGAAGTAATCCCCTATTTTTCTTCTAGCAACAGTGAGAAACTCCGGTCGGAGTTATCTCCTTTTTTGGGTTTGGCCACTCTGGTGACAGCCTGTATTGAAAAGCGTCTACTACACATCACTGGCGTCTGATGAGAGATGACACGTATATTCTTCCTGTAATATCCTGGAAGTTATAGTCTGCAACGGCTTACAGACTGGATGTTACTCTCGATGTGAAGCAGTCATATGCAATGGAGTGAACTATGAAACCAGTCCGGATCCTCTCGTGTGCTACAATGTCCCACTGTGGATGCATCTTTTTCTTTGGACGAAGCATGTTACCCATTTATTTTACGGGAGGCCGCCTAACGATGTTCAGCCAGCTATGACACCAACTTATAGAGAGTTCTTCGTTCGCTGGAGACCCCAGCGACTTTGTTGAGAGTCTGTGCTTTATTCGTTCCAGAATGTTGGGAGAGGGGCTTCTTATTCTTCCTGGTGAATCATGGAAGTTATAGGTCTGCCACAGTCACGGATGGGATGGTACTTTCCTTATGAGAGGTCATCATAATTTGACTTAGATATGAACCCAGCTACGGTTCTCCGGTTTGTTTAAATGTCGTACTGAGACATTTGAGATTTCGTCTTTGTCAACGATGAAGCATGCAAGTCTTACCATCTTCGGGAGATCGCCTAGAGAGGTTCAACTAGCTATGACCCATGCTCATGGAGAGTCCTTCCTTCACCAACAACCCCAGTACGTCGTTGAGAGTCTGTGCTTCCACTTTTCCAGAATGATGGACATTAATACAAAGGGGGAATCCCTATTTGGTGCAGACATTTTTTCCTCTCAAGACCAATGCCAGATCGAGTAGTCCAGACTTCAAGTCACACACCATCATCATTTTTATAGAAGGGACAATTGAGGACAGTTCCTTTGGTTGGTCAATTATGACTGTATTTTATCAACGTCAACGATCCGTATCCCCATTATAGTGTCAGTATCCAGAGAAACTTGTTTTTTCTCAGTGGCACATTGTGGTGTTTGGTCAATTCAAGATGGGATGAGCCCATCTATTTCAGCGGTAGAATCAGAAGAGGAGTAGGGTGTGACAGTAGGAGTGTCGTCATAGAACTGTTGTTGTGGGGGAATAGAGACAGCTGTAGAGAAGCCCTGTGTGGAGTGAATCTACATTCTCCTGATTTTGAATATTGTTGTCTTCTAGAACTTAGTTACAACCATGACTCAATCAACAGTCAGATCCCTGATATATGATTGGTTTTTTTGTGCAGGGAGATAGATGAGGTGAGATAGAGGAGGTGAGATTGAGGAGGGGAGAGGAGGTGTAGATTAGAATTGAATGCATTACTTGATAATGTATTTGTTTTGTTTGATGTTTTGATAGATTGTAGTGGAGACAGAGTCTTTTACTTCCAGATTATGAGAGTCTGGCAATAAACATATATGTTCGTCAGGAGAGTTTTCATTGTCTAGTGACCAGTGTTACACTGTTTGTTGTTGTAGAGAACTGTGCTACTGTATTTGTATATGTGCAGAGAATCCAGTGGGAGGTCGACCAACACACAGTCTCAGATATTTTATCCAAGAATAACAACTTGATAGAGATCTGTGGTTAAGTGACCTATTCTCTGTTTTATTCTTCAGGAAGGTAGTTTATCTTGTAAAGTGGGTGGAGTCTATCCGACCATAACCCCATTCTTACTTCAATAGAGCCAATAACTACTCTATTCCTGGAGTCTTTTAGGAAATAAACTGTCTCGATCAACTGCCTCTATGCGGCGAACCTGATGGACCTATTGATTATTTCCCCTAGACACAATCTCAGTCCATTTCATATGGTATTCTCATTTATTATCCCACAGCATCAAACCCATGCATCAAACAATCTATCTCCCCCGATGTGTCTCCACCTTGATGTGGTGGGGGAGCTTGCGTGTCCCATCGACCCCATTTGCTTGCTGATGGAAAAAACTACATATCGGACAGCTTATGGGATAGGGACCAGACTAAGAGAGACACAACCTGCTGCTCTGCAGGTGAGACTGAGAATAGCAGTCTAAAATTTAAATCAGGCGCACGAAGGCAGAAGTTCTTGGTCCGGACAAAACACTAAAGGCTCCCTGTCGAGGGCTGTGGCTGAACGCCTCTAAGCCACAAACCCTCGGACCTTAGAGCCGGGCCGATAGCCACCTTTCGAAAAATAAAGGCGTGATACTGAGCAAGCTACATGCTCAGGTCTGATAGAAGTTCGAAGGCTCTCACTGGGGGATATGAGAGATTCCCGGATGAGAGGGCCAGGCCGTTTCTCGTTCACCGCTGTACGAAGGTAAGGTGCTGAGCCGGCAGCACAAGTAGCCTACCTCGTGAGCGAGTACAAAAAGTCAAAAAAGTGCCCCAGTCGAAGAAAATGGCTGCGAAAACTGTATCTAACTCATAGAGAGTGTAGACAAAAGTGGAAGAACGTCTCAATGACGAAAAATGGAACGCACGGCGAGCGAACCTATTGCGTGGTCCGAAGTCAAAAGCAAAAGCTTACCGAGTGGGTGTCGCTTGCAGTCTGACCGTCCCTGGTGTGTGCTTGAGCGATCTGTGGCAAACGAGTTGCCCAACACATGGAAGTGAGGAACTAAAGCAGCCATGAGCAGGACGTGGCAACTCCTCGGGTGAGCCCAGTCACAGAGCAATATGTGCCGGCTCTGCAATTATGGAAGCCTCCTTGGAGAGCGAGGGAATGCTCATGGTCTGCCCCTGCCTTCCCTTGAGGGCCGACCACGATGTCGTTCATCGTTCTATCTTGACCAGCTGAGATGTTAGCGACATCACAACAGTCCAACGTGCCTCAAAACCAGAGGAAGGCTAACCTCATTAAAAAATGCCCGCTGAAGTTGGAAGTGTCGTCCTACGGGTGGCAAACTAAAAATTGACACTACGCAATTACGTCCGAGTGAAATGTCTCGTCCGAATGTCTCTCGTGCTAGGAACAGCTCTGACTACCTAGTTTCCGAATGCCGCTCTTGTTCGGAACAGCTCTGACTGGGTAGTTTTCCGAATGTCTGTTGGGCCTGGAAAAGCTCTGATGGGCGCAACGACAAGCACATGTCCGAAAACTCGCTGAGTGGATGCCGTCTGCAAACCTGTCTGGCTTGTGCGGGAATGACCAGAGGAAACGAAATGACCAATATATTGAAGTGAGGATTTAAAGCAGCCATGAGCAGGACGTGACGATCTCCCTCGGTGAGCCCAGATCCAGGGCGTTATGTGTCGGCCCTGCAACTATGGAAGCAACCTTGGATGGCGGAAAATGCTATGGACTGTCCCTGCCTTCCTTTGAGGGATGACCGTTGTCTTCGACCGTTCAACCTTGGCCAGCATGGTTGCAGATAGCACCACAAAAGTGAGAGTCTCCCAGGAATGCTACCTGGTCAAAAATGCACGCTAAAGTCGATGTGTTGGCCTAAGGGTTTCAGCCCAAGGGCGCATAACAGACACACCGCAATCACATCTGAAAAAACACTCCGGATGAACGAAAAGAAGAAGAGGAAGAAACAATCTATCATGCCATGGCAGGGGCTTCAAACAAAAACCTTAAAAGTGTGATAGAAATTACAATAACCTTGCCATTGTCGTGTCACATGTCAATGTTGTTAAGGATGTCAAGAGTGTAAGTATGTGACATCACGGTGCAGACAAACACAGTGATGTCATATGGACAATTTAAAGACGGCCAACCCACTTTTGACATGCACCAACCAATTTTTGTTTATCATTGAAGAGGTGAAACCTATAGAAATTCATTGGTGAATGAAGGTCTGGTATTGTGATGTATGCCTCTCAGTCCAGTAATTTAATGCATGCCTGTCAGTCCAAAAAGCGCATGAGTGGAGTAGGAAGTTTCAAATTGTGTGAGTTCTGTGACAGACTTTTCGGTCCGATGAAGAGGTACAGCAGGTGGTGCATGAGTGGTTACACTCGCAACCAAGACAATTTTTTCTACAGAAATCCAAGCACTTTATCGGAGCTGGAGGACTTGCAGTGAATGCAGTGGTGACTACATCGAAAAAATAATACATTTGTTGTTTACTTTTTCAGAATTTATTCACCAAAATAAAAACATTTAAGGTTTTAATTTGAAGCCCCCTCGTATAATATAATATATCATCATCATCAAGTGCCCTGCCAGCTGGCACTGGCATTCATGGCTCTCCGCATATCTCGGTCTTTGGTGTTCTGGATCAACTCTACTGATGATATTCCTCCATGCCACCGTCTCAATCCAACCAGCATCATTTCTCTTGGTCTGCCTCTCTTCTCACTGATCTTTCCAGTTGTCACAATGTTCTCCAATGTCTCTCTTCTCAAAACATAACCAAAGAAACCTGTTTGTCTCTTTCTTATTATTGTATATATTGTTCTAATTTCAATAGCCTCTTTTAGGCAATTGTTGTTAGTTACTGAGTAACTTACTCTGGAAGTCCAAGGAATTAGCAACATATGTCTCAGGAACCACATCTCTGTGATCTATACTACTACTACTATACATTTTATACTGTAACGTATTTTATATATATATATATATATATATATATATATATATATATATATATATATATATATATATATATATATATATATATTAGTGGATTCGACCGTGCCGAGACCCAAACTGAAAATGAAAGTGATATACCGCACCACCCCGGCCTGATTCATTGTCTCCAAAAATGGCTGCTGTAAAGATCATTCATGCATTCACACCATTCATCATTCAAATATCAAGTGACAATAACAGACGCCATCTTAGGTATTGCAGAAAAGGTTAGTCTAATATTCCGTGCACAACGATTGATGTAAATTATCTTGGCTTTTAAATAAATTTAATTATTTGCCACAAAGTAATTAATTTTATTTTTTTAGCGCATGTCTTAGAAACCGTAGATTAATTTTAGATGCATTTTCAAATTATGCATCCATTTTTACATAAATTTGGAGAGTTTCATCACGGACCTTCATTGACTGGTGGTAGAAAAAAAAATTTTTTTTTGCTGCTGACATGTTTCGTCTTTGTGAATGGAACTCCTAGATGGCAGCTGATGCGAATATGCAGAATATCGATCAGACTTGGCTCAAAATGTGCAATTTGAACTACTAAAGTTAAGGAGAATACAAGTTTAAAGATTATTAATAATATATTTGTATACTTTTACTATTATTTTATTATCATTTAACATGACGGAACATATTGTTGAAGTCAGTGTTCATATTCGTCTATGACCCGTTTGAGACAACCTCACACGCAGAGATACCGAGGCACACTGAAGAACTCTGAAATTAGGAAAATCATGACAATATTTTCCCCTGGAGATACCGACAATCATTTGTGAATATCTCCGCTTAGAATTGGCATACAGGCATCATTGAGGTACCATAAGATTTTGTTTTTCAAGGCCTATCTGTCTGTGGTGGTCACATAAGTAAATACTCAAATTGAAAATCATGATAAAACCCGCTATATATATATATATATATATATATATATATATATATATATATATATATATATATATATATATATATATATATATATATATATATACGGTTAGCGGGGTAGGGGTATCCCCTATCAAAGGAGATGAAAGACGCCTCCTTTCCTCCGTTAGTCTACGGGACACCCTTGGGCAAGGTGGAGTACCCGTTTAGCCCCCCTATCAGGGTTACGTGAAGCCATGGAAGCAGGTGGTGGATGGAGTGTGAGAGTAGCTGACAGACTGTTGTTGGTTATGGTCTTGCACTCTGCGGCGATAGGCAGATGATCTCATCAGTAGAGACAATGGCTATGGCCACCGACTAGTACAGTCACTGCCCAGAAGGAAAGCAACGGCAAACTACCTTCTGCAAAACTTGCCAAGAAACCATAACAACCATGAAAGAAAACATAATAAGAAAGAGATCTGTTGGCGAGACCCCCAGGCCAGGCAGATCAGATAACACTGGGGAAGAGTGTGACGCAGGGACCAGTACTAGTAATCGTGATGACGGAGTTAATCCTGACTGTGTTACCAAGGAAATCCCCTGTGTCAGACTAAGAAACAGAGTGAGAATGGCAATGTGGAATGTGAGAAGTTTGTATGAGGGAAAGCTTAAAGTAGTGTGTGATGAGATTGAGAGGTTAAACATTCAAATTTTAGGAATTAGTGAACATCGCTGGAGCGGCAAGGGACATTTTACAACTGAAAATGGAAGTATTTTCATTTATTCTGGTAGAGATGTCGGAGGCCAGAGTGGAGTGGCATTTTGTTTAGATAAGACAACTGCAAAAGCTTTAATGGGATATAATCCAGTTAGTGATAGAATCCTCACTATTAGACTTAAAGGCCGTCCAAAAAACACAACTCTCATACAGATATATGCACCTACTTCAACAGCAGAGGAGGACGAAATTGAAGATTTTTACAACACACTACAAGACACATTAAATAAGATTGGTCATAATGATATAGCAATAATAATGGGAGATTTTAATGCAAAAGTAGGTGCAGGAAGAGCTGAAAATGAGAGACACATTTTAGGAAAATTTGGATTAGGAAATAGAAATGATGCAGGTGACAAATTAATTGAATTTTGCACAGAAAATGAGTTAACGATAGCCAACACACTTTTTAAACAACATCCAAGAAGACTCTTCACATGGAAGTCTCCAGACAGTTTTACCAAAAATCAGATAGATTATATTTTAATACAAAGAAGATGGAGATCAAGCATAACATCTGCAAAAACCCTACGAAGTGCAGACTGTGATACAGATCATCAGTTATTAGAAGCAGATCTGAAATTAAAACTCAAAAAGCTTACCCGAGGACCAAGGCCACTTCGTTTTGATCTCACAAAAATACCAGACGCATACAACATAGAAGTTAGGAATCGCTTTGGGGTCTTGATGTCTGTACAAGAAGAAATGACACCTGATGAACTGGCAGTACAAGCTAGAGATATCTTGATAACTGCAGCCAAAGATTTCATTCCAACCAAGAAAAAGCAACTTAAGCCATGGATTACATCAGGCACGTTAGAATTAATAAAACAACGAAGGGAGCTGAAACAGAAAGGAAATGAATCCGATAGCAGGATGAAGTATAAATCTTTAACTCGAGAAATAAGAAAGAACACAAGAAAGGACAAAAATCAATATATACAAGATTGCTGTACCAGAATAGAGCAATATCATAAGGCTGGAAGAGATTATGAAATGTTCAAAGAAATGAAGTTATTGACAAGAAATGTTCAACCTCAATTGAATGTTATCTGTGACAAGATGGGAAATACCTTAACAGAATCTAGACAAATTCTAGAAAGATGGCAGGAGTACTGCAGTGGAATGTATGATATGAGTGACAGTGAGGATATGAATGAGATACATGAGCCAATGACAGCAGAGACAGAACCTGAACCCTCATTAGATGAAATTGCTTGGGCTATAAGGAACCTGAAGAATGGTAAATCACCTGGATGTGATGAGATACCAGCTGAACTAATTAAAGCAGGAGGAGAAGAAAGCATACACATATATCATGCATTATGTACAAAGATTTGGAAATATGGTATATGGCCAAAAGATTGGAAGTGAACTATCTTCATTCCAATACCAAAAAAGGGCAACCTGAAATTATGCACCAACTATAGAACTGTTGCCCTGATCAGTCATGCAAGTAAAATTCTACTAAAAGTCATAATGGGAAGACTTTGTAAGAAAATGGAAGAAGAGATTAACGTGGTTCAAGCTGGATTTAGACAAGGAAGAGGAACAAGAGATCACATATTCAACATACGTTTAATAATAGAGAAGTGCAGAGAATTTAATGTAAACCTATTCTCATGTTTTATGGATTATTCAAAGGCATTTGACTGTGTACAGCATCAGAAACTTTGGGAAATCATGAGGAATATGGGCTTTCCATCACATGCAGTACATCTCATAAAAATGCTATATCTAGACCAACAAGCAGCAGTTAGAATAGATGGCGAGACATCAGATTGGTTTGACATCAAGCAAGGAGTCCGTCAGGGCTGTGTGCTGTCACCCTATTTGTTTAACCTGTACGCCGAAAATATAATGAGAAATGTAAGAGATGATATAAACAGGGAGCCATATGATGCCCTAAATATCGGCGGTCATGACATACCAGAGATTCCATATGCTGATGATACAGTATTACTATCCACAACACAGAATGGCATAGAAAACCTAATAGCCTCAACACAATTGAATAGCGAAAATCACAACTTATATCTTAACATAGCAAAAACTAAGATAATGTATACAGATAAAACTACTAAGGAGAAAGAAATATACATTAATGGGAGAAAATTGGAGGTGGTGGAAAATTTTGAGTATCTTGGGTCATTGATTACCAATAATGGTGACACAATGAAAGAAATTAAACAGCGACTATCCATTGCTCTTCAAAGACTAAAACAGATGAATAAATTATGGAGTGGGACAGACAGAACTACAAAAATTAGATTTTTAAGAGCATGCATCTTTCCCATTGCAACATACGCCTGTGAGACATGGACACTTACTAAACAAGCTGAACAGCGCATACATGCCTCTGAATATAAATGTTATAGACGAGTTCTAAGAATATCTTGGGTAAAGAAAAGAACAAATGCATCCATACTTCAAGAGTTGAATATTGAGGAGGGATGGCTATTAAAGACGATAAAACAAAGAAAATTGAAGTATTTTGGTCACTTGAAACGTCACGACAGTTTGGAGAGAACAATAATGGAAGGGTATATGCCTGGGAAGAGAGGAAGAGGAAGGCCAAAGAGAAGATGGGTGCAGGATGTGGCGGATGATCTCCAGATGGGTGTATCAGACGCAGGACATCTTGCTTGTGATCGAGAAGTTTTCCGGAAGGTTATTATGGGAGCGAGGTTCTGCAAAGGACATGCTACTGAATGAATGAATGAATGTATATATATATATATATATATATATATATATATATATATATATATATATATATATATATATATATATATATATATAAACCATGTGCCATGCCGGAAAGCGTGGGCGGTCATGACTCACCATTTCACTCGACCACCAGCGTCGTGGATCAGCTAAGTGTTCCTGTCTCATCCATGCCATCCAAGTATTTTCCTCTCGGTCTTCCTCTTGGTCTCTTCCCTTCGATCTTGCCAGTTGTCACTAAGTTCTCCAATCCATTTCTTCTCATAACATGTCCAAAAAATTGTGACTACATCTAATTTCTCTAATCAGTTTACGATTGTCATTTGTCTCCTGTAGTACTTGGTCATTGGTTTTTTTGTCTGTCCATGGTATTCTTTGCATCTTCCTCAGAAACCACATTTCTGCATCAGATGTTTTTCAGCTTGACTGCACATTGTCCAAGTTTCACATCCATACAAAAGAACAGGTTCTACGTATCCCCTCAACACTCTTTTTCTCATTTCAATTGACATCTTTTTATTGGTCAGAATGTTTTTAATCTTATTAAAGGCTACTTTTGCCATGGCGATTCTTGTTCTAATCTCTTCAAGGCATCTCCCATAAGATGTTATGACTGTTCCAAGATAATTGTACCCATTCACTTGTTGAACAATATTCCTATTTACTTGTATATTACATTGTGGTACTTCGTTCTTCCTAGTGACGACCATAACCTGTGTCTTCTTACAATTTAATTCAAACCCCAGCTGCTCACTGTGTACCATAACTGCGTCTACTAAATGTTGTAGATCTTGTGCATTGTCTGCAATCAATACTGTATCATCTGCATATCTAATGTTATTGATGTTTCGTCCTCCAATGCTGATTCCATTTATATCTTCTACATTCCTGAACATATTTTCACTGTATAGGGAAAAAAGATCTCGAAACATTACACATCCCTGCTTAACACCTCTCTTAATAGGTTGATATTGTCCCACTTCATTATCAATCCTTATGGCAGCTTATTGTTTCCTATATCTATATCTATAAAAGGCGATGTATATGTGTGTGTGTGTGTGTATGTGCGCATGTATGTATGTATGTATGTATGTATGTATGTATGGATGTATGTGGGTCCGTTCTTTATGCGTTCGCGAACGGTCCATCCGAATGAGATGAAATTTTCTATACGTCTTCTTCTCATTCCAGTGCAACAAACTGTCATAGTTTTTTTTAGTGTACTGTCAGTCAGGTCTTAGTCAGATATGACTGAGCTACCGTATAACAGTAGACGGTACTACCTGGTTTCTGTTAGCGCCGAGCGTTGGGCGGCGCTTACCAAACCCGACACCCCACATTGTGCCAACGGCTTCGGGCGGAAGAGCGCAATTGGGAGGGTACACGCCTTACCCTGGTGCAAGGAAATGCAAGCTAAAGACAAAATTGTCATGGCAGGGCAGACCAGGCCCTAAGCCTTGGTTGGCGACTGGTCTAGGATCGAAGCTCCGACAGGCGGACAGTCAGAGCATTGCTTTGCTGATCCGGCAGCTTCTGCAGCTTGTCTTGTTCCAGATGTAGGGGTGTTACCTTTCCTCTGGAGTGAACTAGGCAGGCCGAGAGAGGGATCATGCTGCATGGGCAACACATGATCTCTATATTTTAGCCCAGGCTTTGTGCTATGGAGAGGCAATAACTCCATCCCTGGTCTTATTAACACTCATGATCCTGAAAAGTGCTTTCAGTTTCAACAGCAACTTGAAGACGCTTTCACTGATACACCAGAAAATTGTACAGTAAATGAAAAGTGGGGTCAAATTAAGGAAACTCTTTGTAAAACTGCTGTAAGGGTTTACGGCACTGTGGATCATAAGAGGCAGGACTGGTTTGCGGCCAACAGCGAGACTCTGCAGCCCTTGATTGATAAGAAGAAGAAAGCTCTCTTAAGAAACAAGGAAAGACCAACGCGTAACACTCTGAGTGAGCTAAGGCAAGCTAGGAAGGATGTGCAAAAGGCTGCCAGGCAGTGTGCAAATGATTATTGGATCAAGTTATGTGAGTCCATTCAAATCGCAAGTGATAAGGGAGACATAAGAAGCATGTATGAAGGAATAAAGAAAGCCTGTGGTCCAGTGATCAAAAGAAGTGCACCATTGAAAACCTTGACTGGGTAGAGCACTATTTGGAGCTTTACTCAAGTGAGACCAAACTAGCGGATAATGCCCTCAACGCCATAGAGGCTCTACCAACTCTTGACCACCTGGACACACTTCCCACCATAACAGAAGTTAAGTGTGCTATAAATGAACTTGCATCTGGCAAGGCTCCAGGTAAGGATGGGATTCCAATAGAGGTTATCAGGAGTGGGCAAGACACACTCACTATACAGATCCACCAGCTAATAGAGCTATGCTGGCGTGAAGGACAAGTCCCACAGGATTTCAAAGATTCAAGCATCATAACACTGTACAAGAACAAGGGCGATCGGAGCGACTGCAACAACTATAGGGGTATCTCACTTCTGTGTATTGTTGGAAAAGTATTTGCCAGAATTGTTCTGCGCAGACTTCAAGTCCTAGGAGATCAAGTCTACCCCGAATCACAGTGTGGCTTTCGACAGAACCGGTCTACCACTGATATGATATTCTCATTGCGACAAATGCAAGAAAAATGCCGTGAACAGAATCAACCACTGTTTATTGCCTTCATCAACCTCACAAAGGCATTTGATTTGGTCAGTCGTGAGGGTCTGTTCAAGGCACTAAAGAAGATTTGGCTGCCCACCAACTCTTCTGTCCATTGTGGAATCATTCCACACAGGCATGAAGGGTATAATCAAGTTTGATGGTGCAACTTCTGAAGAATTTGAAATCAAGAGTGGAGTTAAGCAAGGTTGTGTACTAGCTCCCACCCTCTTTGGAATATACTTTTCACTTCTACTGAAATATGCATTTCGTGATCAGGATGGTGGTATATACATTCACTCACGCTCAGATGGCGGCCTCTACAATGCTCAGAGATTGAAGGCTAAGACCAAAATTAGGAGGGTACTGATCAGAGAGTTGCTTTTTGCAGATGATGCTGCAGTTACGACCCACTCTGAGGAAGAATTGCAATGTCTACTATCTGCATTCTCCAATGCTTGTTCTGAATTTGGTTTAACAATTAGCAAAAAGAAGACACAGATTATGTCACAAGGTGCACATGGGGTACCATCAATCTTTATTGACGACGCCGAACTAGAGATAGTAGACCATTTTACATATCTAGGATCAGTGGTAAATAGCAAATTATCCCTAGATCAGGAAATCAACATCCGGACTGGTAAGGCAGCAACAACAATGAACAGGTTAAGAAAAAGAGTCTGGGAGAACAGGAAGCTTACTGCTAAAACAAAAGTCCTTGTCTATCAAGCCTGTGTCCTTAGTACTCTTCTCTATGGCAGTGAAACCTGGACAACTTACTCACACCAAGAGAACAATTTAAACAGCTTTCATATGCGGTGTCTGAGAAGAATTCTTGGTATTAAGTGGCAAGACAAAATCACAAATACTGAAGTATTGGAAAGATCAGGTTGTGTGACAGTTTATTCCATGCTCAGTCTTCGTAGACTTAGATGGATAGGACATCTTAGGAGGATGGATGATGGTAGAATACCAAAGGATATCTTTTTTGGTGAATTACAGATGGGTAAGAGATCTCAGGGTCGGCCTCTACTACGATACAAAGATGTGTGTAAGCGGGACATGATTGATACAGGCATTGATAATGCACATTGGGAGCAAGTCGCCGCTGAACGTGTTGCATGGAGGGCAAATATCAGAAATGGAATAAAGTCAAAGGAGAAAATTATTGCAGAAAAGTCACACACCAAGCGTTTGAGACGTAAGATGGTGCATGATGGTGGAAATGACCACGTGTTCACATGCACCCACTGTGAACGGACATTTACAGCGCAAATTGGCCTTATCAGTCACACTCGCTACCGCCATAGTTAAAAGTTATTATGCCTTTTTAAAGCACAAACTATCGTCTGTCAAGATGGCAAGGTGCCAATGAACTATCAGCTATTACCTTACTAAAATTTAATTTTGTAATTACATGATTAAACATAAGAAAATATAAAACAAGGGACATAACTTTTAGTAGCATTGTTATATCTTAAGTTAAGTCCCCTGGCTATAGATAGATAGATAGATACATAGATAGGCAGACAGACAGACAGACAGATCCCTGCCAGGGCCTGGGCGAAGCCGGGCCGGGACAGACAGACAGACAGACAGACGGACAGTCGGGAACGGGAACTTATATGAATTAAATGAGATGCTCCCCACCAGGGACTGGGTGAAGCCGGGCCGGGTCAGACAGACAGACAGACAGACAGACAGACAGATCCTCACCAGGGACTGGGTGAAGCCGAGCCGGGTCAGACAGACAGACAGACAGACAGTCGGGAACGGGAACTTATATGACTACTTATATGAATTAAATGAGATGCTCCCCATCAGGGTCTGGGCGAAGCTGGGCCGGGTCAGACAGACAGACAGATAGACAGACAGACAGATAGACAGACAGATAGATAGTCAGGAACGGGAGCTTATATGACTACTTATATGAATTAAATGAGATGCTCCCCACCAGGGACTGGGTGAAGCCGGGCCGGGTCAGAGAGACAGATAGACAGACAGACAGATAGTCGGGAACGGGAACTTATATGACTACTTATATGAATTAAATGAGATGCTCCCCACCAGGAGCTGGGCGAAGCCGGACCGGGTCAGACAGACAATGAAGCAGACAGACATACAGATAGATAGATATATCCCCGGTCAGCTAGTGTTTTTTTTTATAAATCTAATGTCTTTCCCATCAATTTGTAGATCTGCAAGCATATCTACCATGTTAACATATCTAACTCTATCAAAAGTCAAAAGCCTTCGTGTAGTCAATAAAGTAAAGGTGTATATCCTTGTTTTACTTCTATACTACGAGTACGTTCAATTGAATAACTGTTCGCAGCATATATAATATATAGGATATACAGAGTACACACTACAGCATTTACTGCACCCTTTCCTTCTACAAACCCACATTGTTCTTCCCCTATTTCAGGTTGTATTTTCTTCCTCACTCTTTGCATGATAATTCGTAGGAAAATCTTTGTGATGTTACTCATTATATTAACTGTTCTATGTTGATCACATTCCAAGGCTCTTGATCAAAGAGAGTAGGCTGAGCCGAGACTGAGCCCGTAGGCTTCGTGATTTATATTTATTTTAATTTACATTTTCGACTGGATAAAATCCAGTGGACATTAATTGTTCTCCAATTATAAGTTGACAACTTACTTTACTTTACTTCATGTATGACCAAGAAAATGTATGTTGAATACTTTCTTCAACACAAATGTATAATTATAAGTCTTGCGTTTTGTTTCAACATTCGGATTCATTCAATGTTTCTCGACTGCTCCATTGGCTTCTGTTTTATTTTGGTTCCGGGTCACTCTTTTCCGAGGCTGCGATTTCTTTCAGTTCGACTATTTCAAGTATCGATTACGCATCATCAAATTCATCATCATCGTCATCATCATCATCATCATCATCATCATCATCATCATCATCATCATCATCATATTCATCATCATCGTTATCATCAATATCATCATGAACCATGCCCACATGCGTGAGCAGTCATTGTTCGGAACCACAAACGATCGCCAGTCTAGGATCAAGTCTATGTTCTTGTCCTGATTATGCCGTGTACCCAAGCCATCTAAGTATTTATCTCGCTGCATTCCCCTGGCTCTTTCCCCATACATTTTGTCAGTTTTCACTAAGTGTTCTAATTTATTCCCTTCATAACATGCCCAAAAATTTTGACTCGTGTAGCAGTTTTTTTGTATATCAATCAATCAATCAGGTGCCGTCTCCACAGTGAAGGTTGGCTGCAATGGATCTCCAACACTGTCTGTCTCTCGCCTTTACTATACATTCTGTCAGGCTGATGTTCGTTCATCTCTTGATGTTATCTTCTCACTTTAAGTGTATCGTTGTCTGCCTCTTGCTCGCATGCCCTCAACCTTGCCTTCCAGTATGGTTTTTATATAAGAGTATCATGTCTTTTAACGTGGCCAAAATATTTCACTTGCCTCCTCTTTATTTCTTTCATCAACTCTCTCTTCATTCCCAGTTTTTCTAGAACCTCTGCATTTGATTGTTTTTGTTTCCATGAAATACGACATATTCGTCTGTATATCCACATCTCCAGGGCTTCTATGCGACTTTCTAGTTGCTTGTTCAATGCCCAGGCTTCCGCTCCATACAGTAGCGTTGAATGTACGTAGCATTTGACAATTCTCATTTTTAATGCGTTATTAATGTCTTTAGATGTTAATACCGATTTCATGCCATTGAAAGCAATTTTGGCCATTCCTATTTTCTTTTTGATTTCTATTTCACTTCTGCCATCATCTGTTATTATATGTCCAAGATAAGAGAAACTTGTTACTTGTTCTAGTATCTGCCCATTTACTGTGATGTTCATTGACGACTTTCCTTTTCACAGCTAATTATCATAGTTTTTATTTTTTGGATGTTAATATCTAAGCCACATTCTGCACTGTGCCTGTTTACTTCTTCCACTAGGTCTTGCAACTCTTGCTCGCTTTCTGCTGGTATAATATCGCTCTTAATCTTATAATCAATCTCTAGTTATTTCCCCTGCCTCACGCACACACACACACACAAACACACACACACACACACACACACACACACACACATACACACACTCACACCCCCCCCCCCCATTCCCATGGTAACTGCAATATCCCGTCGGTCGACCCTTGCCTCTTCTTCCAGGAACAGTTTTCCATCACTGAGCCACTGTGACGATTCATATTTCCGAAATGCTTCCAAGACGCGATACTGTTATTGAACCACAGTTCTTCAACATTCAGATCTTATTGGATTTCAGAATTATAATTTTTCTGGATATTCTAAGAACTTTTCTTTAACATTTAAGACGAAAAGCTCCGTAGTAATTGCGAAGTGGTTCATGACTCTATCCTGATCCATATGCTGAGACAGGAAAGATGCTTGTCCTACAAAAGATGACCTTTGTTTGCTTAATAATGTGTAACCTCAGCATTGCTATGGTCAGCATGAATGCTTTAATAGGCGATCTCCCTGAAATCACCACTCTGACTTGCCTAATGGTGTAGGCGAACATGTCTATTCACACATTTCGGTGGTTGAGTTACTGGATCAGTTCTGTTACTGATACTAATATCCCTCAATGCCACCGAGTTAGACCATAGAGCATTATTTCTCTCGGTCTTCTATGCATATTCTACGCTGATCTCTCCATTCGGCACGATGTTCCCCAGTGCCCTTCTTCTCATTACATGCCCAAAGAACAGCTTGGCTCTTTATATACTTATAGCTGCGTATACTGTCCACGACTCTGGTGATCGAGTGAGATGGCAAAACATAACCGCCCACGCTTACCGGCATGGCACATGATGGATGGATGGATACTGTTCTATTGTCATTCGCCTCTTGTCAACAATGGTTAATAGTCACTCTAGAAGTCCAAGATATTCGCAACATTCGCCTCAGAAGCCACATCTCCGTTGTTCTTCTTAATTTGAGAAGTAAATTGACTTTATTGATTGGCACTCAAATTGATACAAGAAAAAAGTAGAGAGCAGAGATTTGAGGATACACTAATCAATATAACAAATTAAAACATTTAGTGACTATAAAGGGTTCAAATCAAACGCCTCCAAATGACGACAGCGCCTTCCTGAAGGAACAAGTGCACTTCGACGTACGGCTAACTAATGAACCGTTAATAACGTGTTTTCATTAATCTTTAATTTGTTCGTTCGCAGTTCAAGATTCACTACCATACATCATAACAGGTGTGATAAAATATTATAGTACTCACTACCTAACATTCCATGAAAGTGACTTAATTATAAAATATTGTCACCTTCTGAAATGCATCTATTGCTTGGTTTATTCCGCTAATCTCTGTCACGCATCATTCATCAGATGTTATGAGTGCCCAAAATATTTTTAATTTATAGGCTTGGTTGAGCAATTTTCATTCTATTTTAATACGCAACTGGGTGAGTCACTCCAGGTCTGTAGTCCGGGAAAACCCACAAATGATGACGAAAGCCTAGCAATCCGGCACGGGATATTTTCCTGCTCGAAGAAAGCATATTTCTTCTCTGTCCACGATATTCTCATAATTCTATTCACAAACCAAATCTTCATTACCTCCAGCCACTTCACCATTTCATTATGCATTGTACAATATTCGCAGACACACAGAAGAACAATACACACACACCTTTTGAGTAAGCGGGTGTTTGTACTTGTACTTGGATTTTTCACGATTCTGCTCATTCTTGTAAATCTTTCGATTTTTTTTTTTTTTACAACATTCGAAATGGAAAGAAAAAACAAAAAGCTTTATGTGGGAATATGCTAAGCAAAAGATGTAGAGGAATATATATATATACAAGTTAGTTAGTTAGTTAGTTAGTCGCAGTTCCAACTTCACAGCAACGGGTCGTCCCCATTATGCTCCGTTCCTGTGCCAGTGAATATCACACAAAATGCTCCCCACTGCCCATTGCGAAAAGTGGAGAAGACAGGAGTCTCGACAAACAACAGCCCGCACAGATACACTGTGCATAATTCCGCCGCCAAAATGTCAACACAATAGTCCCCCACAAAACACCCAGTTCATTTCTGATGGAATCGGCAGTCATTTTCCCATCTGGATGTTTCCTAGATGTTAACCCACATAGTCCACGAAATACAGTTCATTGTCGATGGCAGTGGCAGTCAACCAGAAGCCCAGCAGCCACGCATTTCTGCATAAGGCAAAAACCGGTCAACTCTGGGACATAGCCATCTGCCATCGCTCCGAACATGCAGTCACGTTCCAAAATACCTCGGGCAGATTCAAAAGCATTTCACACGAAACTCACAGCTCACAGTGTCGCGCCACTCACTCACTCAGTAGCAGGGCGACGGAACCATCAAGCCTCCTTAGTCGTCTCTTACGACATGCATGGTAGGCTGCAGTGTTGCTATTCTTTGCTTCCCTTATGGGCCCCGGCAACACAATATACAAGTGTTTATGAGAAGCATAAACAGCTGTGCAACACCAGATGTATGTGAGAAGCTTAAACAGCCGGACAATAGACCTACCAGGTGTATGTAAGAAGCTTAAACAGCCTGACAACACCAGGTGTATGTAAGAAGCTTAAACAGCCTGACAATAGACCTACCAGGTGTATGTAAGAAGCTTAAACAGCCGGACAACACCAGGTGTATGTAAGAAGCTTAAACAGCCTGACAACACCAGGTGTATGTAAGAAGCTTAAACAGCCGGACAACACCAGGTGTATGTGGGAAGCTTAAACAGCCTGACAATAGACCTACCAGGTGTATGTAAGAAGCTTAAACAGCCTGACAACACCAGGTGTATGTAAGAAGCTTAAACAGCCTGACAACACCAGGTGTATGTAAGAAGCTTAAACAGCCTGACAACACCAGGTGTATGTAAGAAGCTTAAACAGCCTGACAACACCAGGTGTATGTAAGAAGCTTAAACAGCCTGACAACACCAGGTGTATGTAAGAAGCTTAAACAGCCTGACAACACCAGGTGTATGTAAGAAGCTTAAACAGCCTGACAACACCAGGTGTATGTGGGAAGCTTAAACAGCCTGACAACACCAGGTGTATGTAAGAAGCTTAAACAGCCGGACAACACCAGATGTATGTGAGAAGCTTAAACAGCCGGACAATAGACCTACCAGGTGTATGTAAGAAGCTTAAACAGCCGGACAACACCAGGTGTATGTAAGAAGCTTAAACAGCCTGACAACACCATGAAGGTATGTGGGAAGCTTAAGCTGGGCAACACCAGGTGTATGTGGGAAGCTTAAACATCCGGGCAACAAATAATACGTTGTATGTGATAATTCTGAACTAATCGATCACAGTGAAATAAAATAGATATGAGCTACGTTTCTAAGGGGGACGATAGGGATTTCCTCTCAATGTACCTAACATTTAGTTTAAAACAAAAGAAGAAGAAGAAGAAGAAGAAGAAGAAGAAGAAGAAGAAGAAGAAGAAGAAGAAGAAGAAGAAGAAGAAGAAAAAGAAGAAGAAGAAGAAGAAGAAGAAGAAGAAGAAGAAGAAGAAGAAGAAGAAGAAGAAGAAGAAGAAGAAGAAGAAGAAAAAGAAGAAGAAGAAGAAGAAGAAGAAGAAGAAGAAGAAGAAAAAGAAGAAGAAGAAGAAGAAGAAGAAGAAGAAGAAGAAGAAGAAGAAGAAAAAGAAGAAGAAGAAGAAGAAGAAGAAGAAGAAGAAGAAGAAGAAGAAGAAGAAGAAGAAGAAGAAGAAGAAGAAGAAGAAGAAGGGGAAGACGTTGAAGATAAGGTTTTAGTGTTCATCCAAGCCAAATTAAGTAAATACAGAATAGCACTCAGAACTCAGCCAACTCTTCAGAACAAAAATATTACAATGTCGTTAAATGATTAAGGGTTGGGGGGGGGGGGCATTTCAATTTAGCATGGAGTAACATGAATAGGTGTTGCCTTTGCGGAACTCTGATTTTCAGTTACCATACCTATTTTCCACCAAATATTGATATGTATTTGTTTTGAAACTTTTTTACTTTTTGCCGTACGTATGCACATAGGTAGTCTCATGACAGACACTGCAGTTGGGATGTGAACAGTTTCCAGGCTTGTCCATGGGACATATTTTTCCTTCCCATCCCATCCAATGGTAATTTATGCCTGTCCCATCCCACCCCATCCCATGGGACCTTTCCTATGGGAATAACATTCCCATGGCCAAGCCTAACAGTTTCCTTTTCATGCCACCTTTACTTCCTTGCTTTGGCAGATATTGTTATACAAATTCCTTTTATATCTTACTAAGAGAAAGTCTGAAAAGTACAAGATTGAGCGGTACGGTCAATTACGAATACTACCGGGTATCGACCTAAACGGAATTCTTGTGTAGATCCCCCTCCCTTCTCTAATCCCCTACCGTTGTTTCCTGTCATCAGCTGATCTCATGGTTATTTCTGCCACAACAATTCTGAGCATGTTTTCATTTTTGTGTTGGGGTTTGAATTTGCATAGATTTTTACTTCTCTTGTACCATTTACGTATGTGTTATTTTTCTTGTATTCTTTACGAATGTTATTTCTGATTGCTCCAACCAATTTATTCCAATTCCAATTCCAATTTTCAAAACAAAAATTCCAAATTCGGCCTCGTTCAATCTGCCTCTTCAGCTGTGGTTATTGTTGAGGTCCGTGGTTTTTGTGGGTTCATTCACCCTAATTCTTGTCTTGTGAGTCCTATCTCGGACTGGTTATGTTGGTTTGTGTCTCTGATGTCAGCTGGTGGGTCGTTCGGCGGCTATCCTTTGTGCTCGTCTGCTCTTGTGGTTCTCTTTGTTGGTGCAGGCTTCTGACTCGTCTGGGTACAGTCCTTATAAGGACTTTTTATTTGGTCTTTTTGTCTCATTTTTTGTATAGTCCCAATGTATTCATGTCCAGTTATTCTTATAGTCCATGTCATGATGATCATATATGTCCACAGCCTTCTGTATCGTGTGCTACGAATAATTTCTGATACTGACGTTCCTCTATGAAACTATCAGCATCTTCTCTCCTAGTCTCCCCTGCTTCTTTTTTCCTTTAGCATTCTTTGATGACATACTTCCAGCTTCCTTCTTCACATGACATGCCCAAAGAATGTGGGCTGTCTTCTTTCGATGCGAGTAACCAGATCTCTTTGTGAAAGCGCTTCTTTAAAGTTGTCTTCATTCTGATCGTTCTTATATAAAATCTCATCCCTGTAGCTTCTACATAATTCCTCATGTATCTGCTAATTGTCCATGATTCGCACCCATACATCTGAATAGTCGGTGAAACATCGAACTGGTTGATGTGCACGTGTGAGTAAGATATGGCCGCATTCTCTCCCTTTTACTTATTCATCAGTGGGCTGAAAATGTAATGAGAAACGTCAAAAGTGATGGGACCAGAGACCATTATTTCAAAAATCCATTCGTAATTGGTGGAAATTCAAGAATGCAGATAACACTCAAATAGCGCCAAAGGATTAAAAGAGTTTATCCTGCCTGCCAAAATATACTGTAGAAATCAAAATCATTTCTTCTGAACTTAAAGAAAACAAATATAATGTGCACAGCAAAATTCCATACCAAGCAAAGATCACAATCAACAATGGAGGATATGAAAATGTGACACACTTTGAATATCTTGGCTCCATAATCAACAACAAAGCAAGCTATTCAAAAGATACAGACGCAGGCTGGCCATTTCAAGGCAGACGTTAAATAATATCAAGAGCCTACGGCACAACACCAGCAAGCAAGTTATAGTAACATTGTTCAGGGAAGGTTAACCAGTTCAACAAATGCCCGCAGAAGTCGGATGTGTCGGCCTAACGGCGCAAGGACACAGCTCTGCTGTAAACAGGCACAACGCAGTCACGCCCGAAAAACATAAAAAAAAAAAAAAAAACTCCGGATGAACGCAGCAGAAGAAGAAGTAACATTGTTGAGAACAAGACCTTTTCCTGTTCCAAATATTTGGTAGTCACTAAACAAAAATACTTTTTGAGCTTTTGAGCTGAAATATTGTAGAATAATTCTTGGCATCTCATGGACCGAGAAGAAGAAAAGCACTGCCATTCTATCAGACCTGAACATGGAATAAAACTGGCATCATGTCTCAGGAACTGAAGTACTTTGGCCGTATAAAGCGTCGAAGTGGCTTGGAGAGAACAGTGATGGAAGGCGTGGTTCTTGGGAGAAGAGGCTTGGAGAGAACAGTGATGGGAGGCGTGGTTCCTGGGAGAAGAGGCAGGGGTCAATCAGCACGACGACGGACACAGGACACGGCATGAGGCTGGGGAACTAGCCAGGGATCGAGACATTTTTCGTTGGACTGTAATGAGAGCGACGTTCTGCAAGAGATCTGCTACATGATGATCATGGAGTGTATTCACCTTGTCAATTTTTCCTAAATATAGAGAATGAAAGACTAGGTAGTTTAATTTAGTCTTAGTTAGTTTAGTCGATGGATCAACATCACGGCGCACGGGTGCAACCCATAAGTGCTCCGTTCTACTTCTAACTCAAATCTGAGTTCTGAACTCAGCTCAGTGCACGAACTCAGTAGCACCTGCGAGGATCCTGAAATACTTTGGGTAGATTTTTAACTCCAAATTTTGCCCGGGCAGTGCCGTTAGGCTACTCTTTTTCGATTTCCAACTGACAAGGGATTTTTTTTACGTGCGCAACAATACACACGGGCATCCGATCTCACTACCCAGAGACCAGGGGAAATTCTATTACTAGAAGTCCACGAGAAAAAAAACCGGCATCACCGGGGCTTTAACCCGGGACCTCAAGCACTCGAGGCGGACACCACCATACCTCGAGACCACGCAGCAAGACTAGGAAGAGAAATAGAAACGAGAATACAGAAAGAAAAAAAAAAAAAATCAACTATCAAATATCACCTACCCAAAAACATCCAAATATAAAAATACATTAAAAAAAGTTGATGGATGCTTTACTCCTCCCAATGCCGTATTAGTCTATTACCAATGCCAGACATGGACAGTCCTAGAAACACACGGGCGTAGAACCACATGGTAACAAGAAGAGGGACAAATAATAAATCAAGAACACGTGTAAGATAACATATATTTGTGACTTTTTAAAACAGCCATCAGTTTAATGGTTAGACCATTTCATTTAAACAGTAAGAAACAAGATCAACCAGCGGCTACAGTGTTGTACATGAGAACATCGGGGTACAAGGCGAGAGAACGACCCAAGACGAGTTGGCTAGATGCAGTAAAAGTGACTGAAGAAATCAAGTATGAAGTTATTACAAGAAACAAGACAAGTGAAATACAGAAAAATTACACCTGCCTCCTCTTGGCAAAAATAGTAACACGAAAGAAGAAGCCTACTAAATATAGCGATTATGTGTATAAAGCTTTATGGATATTCTAAACTTTAAGGAAATTTAAAACTTCAGGGAAAAACCAAGTCTGTTTATTTCTAATTGTCTGCGTATTCCCGATTTCTTGACACCGTGAAAGTTGAGCGCCGTTATCCTTATAAACATGCTGTGATGTCGGTTCCTAAATCAATCAATCAATCAATCAATCAATCCTTATAAACAACGTAACGGCGTACGTTGTGCTAAATAGTATAATCAATATCACGCTGTCCGCCTTTACTTTCCAGAACATTTTATGGTACCTATTTTTTTTAAAGACTGCATTGATCTGAGAACCCAGATTAATGGGGGAACAATTCCTAGACTTTAAGGATATTCGAAAACTACCGGGCCAGCAGGCAAAAGTGATATCCACCTGCTACCGCCCCACTCCCACTTCCAAATGTTGTATGTTAGTCAAATACAATAAGAACTACAATACTCCCGTGTGTTGCCGGGGCCCATAAGGGAAGCAAAGAATAGTAACACTGTAGCCTACCACGCATGTCGTAAGAGGCGACTAAGGAGGCTTCATGGTTCCGTCGCTCTGCTACTGACTGAGTGCGTAGCGCGACACTGTGAGCTGTGAGTTTCGTGTGAAATGCTTCTGAATCTGCCCGAGGTTTTTTGGAACGTGACTGCATGTTCGGAGCGATGGCAGCTTGCTTTATCCCAGAGTTGACCGGTTTTTGCCTTGTGCAGAAATGCGTGGCTGCTGGGCTTCTGGTTGACTGCCACTGTCATCGACGATGAACTGTATTTTCGTGCACTGTGTGGGTGAACATCTAGGAAACATCCAGATGGGAAAATGACTGCCGATTCCATCAGATATGAACTGGATGTTTCGTGGGGGACTATTGTGTTGACATTCTGGCGGCGGCATTATGCACATTGTATCTGTGTGGGCTGTTGTTTGTCGAGACTCCCACTTTTCACAACACGGATAAGGAAAATAACTAGTTGGTGGAATGCAGAAAAAGCTGTAAAAGACAAAAAAGAATATTATAAATAGTGGGTGAAGAGCAAACAAGACCGTGATTACACAGAATATAGAATAGTAAGCAGACATGCGAATAGAACAGTTCAGAGAGACAAAGAAAAACACAAAAAGACTGGAACCACTATGAAGAAACACTAAATAAAAACTACAAGGAGGCAATTAGGAACTTCTAGACAACGATCAGTGCAATGAGAATCAGAAGAGAACCCTTTGAATCAACTAAAATAATTAACAGCGAAAAGGGAGAACAAATAAGAGAACAAAAACAAATAATAAAAAGATGGAGGCAGTACTTCAAACAACTTCTCAAAATTCCATCAGATGCCACAGGATGTCAGGAAATTGACACATATGCCATCGAAGAACTAGAACCAGACATTCTGAAAGAAGAAATTGGAGAAGCAGTCAGATTAGCCCCAATGAACAAACAACAAGAGAAGTAGGAACAGCAGGGCTACATAGACTATTTAACCATGTTTGGATAGAACAACAGGCATCACGTGACTGGCAAACGCCATAATTATTCCGGTTTGGACAAACAAAGGCAGTAAAAGAGACTGCACACAATACAGAGCCATTTCCCTTATGGGTCATACTGGAAAAATATTTGCAAAAGTCTTGAGAAAAGATTACGAACTACAATAGAACCCCAGCTAAGCGAAATACATCTTGGATTTAGGAAAAAACATAGGATAAACAGATGTCATTTTTGCTCTTAGATAACTTATAGAAAAATCTATCGAATTTAAGGAAACACTTTACTTAGCCTTTGTCGGCCAAAAAAAAAAGGGGGGGGGGGGGCATTTGATAGAGTAGAAAGCAAAAGTTTTGGGAAATCCTTAAACGGTATGGAGAGAGTACTGTCAACGTCTCGCACGCACACAGGTATTCTAACTCCTTCATACGCGCTCAAGATAACATCAGTCTCACGTATGGGTTTTCCCAGTTTATTCAGGCGAACCTGATCATCGTCACAATGTGCACACAAGGCGGTGAAATCATTACATACCTATACAAATGTCGCCTTACAAACGCTTATAGCACACAGCCAATTACACAAGTCCTACACTCGCTATCTTCAAACTAGCACTCTCGCAAAAGCTATACACTCGCTCCAGAATACACAGCGTCCTTCCTCTAAAACTGTCTTGAGTCTCGTCTGACGTTTTCAAACTGGTCGGCTGGTCTCGTGGTACTCGACCACGTGTCTCTCGTGACGTCCGTGCTGTCTTGACAGTCACGTCGTACTGCAGTCCGTCCGTGATGGGTCGGGTCATTCAGTGTAATGCCGTCTCGTCCGTTCAGGATACCGTCCCATGAACTTATATCCCCTCCTATTACTCGGTCCTGTCCTGTCGGTGTCCTGTCTATGACGTCTCTGTGTCCCCACCTAAGTCATGTCTCCAGTCTATCTAGTATCCTGCAGATGTCCTGACTCTATTCTGTCCCTTGTCCTCTCTATGTCCTGTACCTATTCTCCCAACACCCTGACATTCTCCAATGCTCCCCGGGTATTGTGTCACCAAATTCATTCTACAGAGTGTGACACAATGTCGTCTATATAAAAATTAGTCGGACTAATTTGCCAGTGTGTTGTGGGAATTCATCAGTCACTCTATTTGGGTACCACTATGATTCATAAGGGTATGATACACTGTTAAAGCATCCACCCACTGGTCTATCATCAGTTTAACATCCTTGATATGTTGCCAAGAGTCAGTACACTTCTACATTTCACTACTGGGAGCTGTTATCGGACCAAGGATATATTATCTTATAATTATGGTTACCCAATAAAATGCAACGCCTTTCAGACACCGAAAACCGGTGCCACGAAACAATTTGTCTCTTTTGACGGAGACCAATCATGGATATATTATCCATGGCTCCCGTAAAATGTTACTTCAACATCTTTCTTCAAGATTTGTGTCCACTGATTTCCACCTATCTAGCTTCCGCTTGTTGGTAGATTTCTCAATTGTGTAGTCATAATCTATATTAATCCCCTGTGTTCCTTGTATAAGTGTGATCTCCCTTGCTTCACAATTGGTGTTTGTACGTTATATGTTCGTATTATGTTTGTTTGTGTGTTCTATTATAATTGCTGCCTGTTTTAATTAGAAACATACGTTTATGTTTATCATGTGTGTATTTTAGGTCTTCAAGTGTCATCAGGTAGGTCACTACATCCATCAAATGAAGGCTTAAGCTTAATTTTTGAGATGAGTTACCGAACTGTGATTCTTGAAAATATATCCATCGTTGCAATGTAATTCTAGTGTCAACACTTATAAAACCATTGAACGATCACATGTATTACAGGAAAGACGAAGAAAAATCATCACACAAAAAACCATGTGTGCAAAAAATCGCACCAATATTCAAACTTCTTGTTTTAATGCATTTATTCGTCATTTTATACACTTTTCGCTCACTCAGTCACGCAATACATTATTAAAAATGTTTACCATTTTAAAATAAAAATAAGCACGTTTTCAACTTAATAAACGAGCTGATTTACCTTTATGACAATAATGTTATAATAGTAATAGCATTAAATTGTATCATACAACTAATTTATATACACGATTGTTTGATTGCCTTGGGCAATGCAAAGGGGAAAACACATCAGTTAAGTTTTTGTGATTTCTGTTTAACAGATGTTACTAACTAAAGAAATGTAATTTAACTAAACTAAATGAATATAGTAGAACTGTATTAGCTCCCTTATGTCGAAATGCTGTTATTGTTTCATTTATATTAATTATTTAACTAAGGAATTTATGACTGTATTTAACCAAAAATATTTTTTAATATAATTTACTCTACGAGGAACTAATATTTATCAAGGTAGTCTCGTTGGAGAACAGTAATTTGTACTATACTACTTTGTTGTTGTTAATAGCTTAACTGTTACTTTCATTCACAATGTAGTTAAATACGATTGCACATTTCTAAATCTATTGAATTTTATGGGGACATTTACGTGAATGTACAAGTCACTATTCTTTTGTAGATGAAGGGAAAATTCTCTGAATGTGCAACTTTAATAAAAAATAAGTTGAACTCACTAAATGTTATGTCAATACTATGTAACTAATATAATCTAACTATTTACACTAACTAACTATGTAGGCGTTCCAGATGACGGAGAGGATGTCGCGTCGTTGATCTGCTCGACTGCCAGGTCTGAGGGTCTGGTTAGCAAGTCGGGTAAAATGTTCTTCGAACCTCTGATGTGTTTGATTGAGAACGAGTAATTGTGTAGAATGAGGGCCCATGTATAGAGGCGGTTGTTCTTGGGTTGTCTCTTCTCGATCACCATCAACGGGGAATTGTCAGTTTCGATGACGAAGTGTGTCCCAGGAAGGTACTTAGATAATTTACTAATACAATAGACGATTGCGAGAGCCTCCAGTTGAGACACTCCATAACGTGATTCTGCTGGGCTAAGCTTCCTACTGACGTAAAGTATTGGATGGTATATGTTATCGTAGGCCTGGAGCAACACACCTGAGATGGTCGTGGCGCTCGTGTCTTCTCTGAGGGTATACGAAAGGTCTTTATTAGGAAGACGAAAAATAGGAATGTTACTGAAATAATATTTCAGTTGCGACATTGCAGTTTTTAAAGCAGAACTCTGTACATCGATTTTTGAATTAGTTTTTAACAAATCTGAAAATACGCTGGTGATTTGTGCTAAGTTTGGTATGAACTTGTTGTAATAGTTCACCAGGCCTAACAGGCTTCTAACTTGTTTCTTAGTCGTAGGCATCGTGAGATTTAGAATCTTGGTCACGATTTTATCATCAGTACTCAAGTGGCCTTTAGATATTTTATGGCCAAGAAATTCAATTTCTTCAAATGCCAACTTTTGTTGGCTTAACAGTGAGTCCACACGATTTTATCCTGTCGAAATTATATTTCAACTTTTGTATCCAAATACAGTTTGTAGGTGTTACATTACAGTGGAATAAGATGACAATTTTTCTTTCACATACAATCGGATACAAAAATGGTGGAATTTTTTTTTCTTATTTCAGCCGTCGCAAGCACCATTAATATGATGATTACTAAAAATATGGTTGGTGTTGACTGCAGTTGGTAAGCGCACCATGTTGTCACTATAACCTTTAATAAAATTAATAATACAACTGCGATGGAACTGATTGTGTGCCATTTTAGCAGGTTTATGTTCTGATTTTCGTCACTTTTGTTATGTCCCCTGAAGCACATGTCATTGTGTAATGTGTTACTGTTCGTGTATTTCAGACTGTGTTGTCTGCTAGAACAAGACTGTAGGGTATCTGCTTTTTGTTTTATATCAGGTTTCTGGGTTGTTGTGTGTATATCTCGTCTGTCTCTGTCAATGTTTTTCTGTAACGTTGCTATACTGGAGGTGCAACTTTCTGTGGGTTTAACTGTTTAGTCTTTAACAATTTTATCTATAGTGTCAGAATAATTTTCTTGAAAGGGATCTATATTATGTAGTCTCTTACATTGTTCTGTCATTTTCTGAGTAGTTGCGTCTCTTGGACTTTTTGACTTTGGTTGCTGTTCTTGCTCACTGACATTCTTAACTGTTGTAGCTAATTCTCTTACTGGAATTATTTTCTGATGCCGCTTTTCCCAGACTTTGATTTCTCTGTGTGTACAGTGTTTTACCTCTGGTAAACAACCAATAATTAGGCCTGTACACGGATTGTCCAATATCGAGCACGAAAACGTGCCTGATAAGAAAGGTGTACAAATGCGAGCTGTAGCTAGTGGATATCTTTCCACATTGCCAGAAAATGTTCCGACAGTTTACAAAGTCACCTGTATAATCATCTGCCTTCGCTAGCTCCTTTCTTAATCCAATTAATGTACTACCAGAATCAAGCAATATCTGACACGGTGTGTCATTAACCATACCATAATGGAAGACTAATTTTCCTCTTGAGGAAATCACTGCATTGGCGTTTTCTCCGGAAAACGGAACTGTATGGCCGCATTCTAATATACCATCCTCATGAAACTTATGACATGTTTGACATTTATCAAAATTTAAAATATCAATTGCTGCAAGAGCATTATCTTCAATTCCTCCCATTCCTTCACACTCACTTTCGCAATCCGAAGATGAATCAATGAGTACTGCATTCACACTCCTCAATCTCTGGCGACCTTGACACTTAGAGCTATAGTGTCCTAACGATTTACAAAAAAACAAACAAACATTTTACAGCACGCCGGTAATTTTCCCGTTTATTTTGTTGTTCTTCACCATCATATCTAGGTGAGCTGGGTAACTCGGGTTTGAATCACACATTTGAAATTGAAAATGAGAAAATTTGCAATATGGACATTGTTGTGCATTGGATTTCTGTTTCTCTTCATATCTAAATGGTTTTTGTGGTTTACTGTTTGCTGCCGCTACTATATTGTTCTCGTCGTTGTTTGAGCTAAACATCTCTCTATTGGAAGAGAAATACGCGGAACCTTTTCTTTCTAATTGTTCTAACGATTCAACATCTTACTTTTGTAAGAATTTTGGAAATGGGGTTGGAATTGATGAAATGATTTTGTCCATTATCATTAAATCTCTTAGCTTTTCATAGCTTTTATTTACATTCGTCGCGTTCAGCCACTTATTATAAATATCTTGCACGTGAGAAACGTAATCAATGAACGTCTGGTTAGGTTTCGGTTTTAATTTAGAGAACTGTACCTGATACCCTGGTGCATCTAATAAAAAGTGCTGCATGATACGTTGGTGTATGTAGCCATAATCTTTCCTAAGTTCTTGAGGAATAGATTCTATGAATTTCAAAGGCTCTGCTGATAAATTTCTCATATAGATCATGGCCCAATGTTCTTTCGGAACCTCCTGGTATTTCATTTGAAACTCGAAGATACCAGACCATTGGAGTCGCTTTGGAAGAATGGTTTAATTATGCTTTTATACTTACTGAACTTGGTTTCTTCTTCCTTACTTTTTAATTTGGTAGTTGCAATGTGCACTTGTGATTCAACTTCCAGTTCTTTCATTTTCAACTGGGCCTGTGCCTCAATTTCTTTTAATTTGGTTGCTTCAGCTAATTCTAGTTCTTTAATTTTGGTAGCTTCAGCTAATTCTAGTTCTTTAAGTTTATTAGCTTCAGCTAGTTCTATCTGCTGATTTTTGGTCTCAATTTCTGCTAATTCTTTCTTATGTAAGCGTTCTTATGCTCTGTCTTCCCTCTCTGCAGCAGTATGATCTTTGTACTTCTTCTCTGCCCTTTCTTCTAATTTGTCTCAACTGTACCCTAGATCTTTCCCTGCCTCAATGCACTCTTTCAAAGTTGACATTTTTACAGGTTATGTTCAGTAATTACAATGTATAATAATATGACCACGTACAAAATACAATGCAATAATTTTGGATGATAATTTACAGCACCATAAAAAAATAATAGAGTGCTTCTTTAAATGCAATATTGAAAAAATGGGTACTTATCTGAATTCGGTCAACTTTTGGTTTTTCCTTGTGTCACTCGGATGACTTTATGTTCGAGCTCGTAACACTATCTGGGGTGTTGACATCTACTTTATTTTATAGCCATACTTCTGTTGTTCAGAGAAGCAACAATTAGTATCACACAAAAATATTGTCTGTCAAGTCAAAAATTTCAGAGGAAAGTAATGTAATGCGTTATATATGTTTGTGAGTTTTGTCGGTCGTCTGGTCTTCTGTCGTAATGTCGTGTTTAGTTATGTATTATAGTCTTCAACAGCCGTGGAACATCAACTGAAACGTCAACCTGAAAACATGATACATGTCAATTTCATCTCAGTTCATATAATATCAATATGTTTTAATTTCTGCCAGCATTCAACTCACTCTCCCTCGTCTAGTTTATCTCTGGTTGTCTTATCTCAATCTTACATTCTTGTGACATCGTTTCTTCTCTCAAATGTCTACTTTCATTCAGTTTCCACTTTCAGGTTTTACCTTTCACAGTTTCTACACTTTCAGGCTCTGGGTTTTTATCAATCGGAAGATTGACCACTTTCTGACACCATTCGGGTTTCACCTGTGAACGTCTCGCACGCACACAGGTATTCTAACTCCTTCATACGCGCTCAAGATAACATCAGTCTCACGTATGGGTTTTCACAGTTTATTCAGGCGAACCTGATCATCGTCACAATGTGCACACAAGGCGGTGAAATCATTACATACATATACAAATGCCGCCTTACAAACGCTTATAGCACACAGCCAATTACACAAGTCCTACACTCGCTATCTTCAAACTAGCACTCTCGCAAAAGCTATACTCTCGCTCCAGAATACACAACGTCCTTCCTCTAAAACTGTCTGAGTAACGTCTGACGTTTTCAAACTGGTCGGCTGGTCTCGTGGTACTCGACCACGTGTCTCTCGTGACGACCGTGCTGTCTTGACAGTCACGTCATACTTCAGTCCGTCCGTGATGGGTCGGGTCATTTAGTGTAATGCCGTCTCGTCCGTTCAGGACAATGATCCATGAACTTAAGTCCCCTCCTATTACTCGGTCCTGTCCTGTCGGTGTCCTGTATATGACGACTCTTGTGTCCCCACCTAAGTCCTGTCTCCAATCTATCTAGTATCCTGTAGATGTCCTGACTCTATTTTGTCCCTTGACCTCTCTATGTCCTGTATCTATTCTCCCAACACCCTGACAAGTACATATATAACCAACTTATGTAGAAGCTTATACAACAACAGTGAATGCATAATAAGAACAAATGGAGAACCCTTCACTATAAGATCACGGGTACGACAAGGCTGTCTCCTGTCACCCCTCTTGTTCATAACAACAATATGTAAAGAAACCAACAAAAAAGAGACCGCAAGAACACCGCATGGCAAACAGAACACAGAAGAAGAACCAACGGCAAATCACACCATTAAAGAATTCCTATTTGCGGACGATCAAGCACTAATAGCAAAATCAGAAGCAGGATTACAAGACAACATGAATAGTCTAAACGAAAAGTGTAAGGAACATATCATGAAAATTAGCACCAGTAAAACAGAGGTAATGACCATAATCAAAGAGGAAAAACAACAAAGATTCATCTAAAATAACACCCCCCCCCCCCCATGAAACAAGTAAAGAGCTTCAAGTACTCAAGAAGTATAATATCATCAAATGGCAAATCAGGAGACGCGATCCAAAACAGATGCAATAAGGTAAACTAACTCATTGGACAAATGACACCAATACTAAAGAACACACAGGTATCAGTAGTTACGAAGAAAGCACTTTGCAACACAATTTTCCTACCAACTCTATGCTACTAATGTCAAACCTGGACAATGACAGAAAAAGAGAAAAGAAAAATCACAACAACAGAAATGAGGTTCATGAGAAGAATACTCAACGTATCAAGAAGAGAGGAAATCAGAAACGAAGAAACCGGGACTAAAGTGCGCGTTATAGCAGCACTAGACTTTATTAGAAGGTAGCAAATCAAATGGTTTGGCCATGTAACTAGGCTACCAACTAACAGTATACCACAGCAAGCAATGATAGACAGACCAAATGGAAGGAGAAGGAGAGGCTGACCACGAGTAGTATACCAGGCGCATTGACCCCCGTTATTGTGGTGCCAGCAACTCATTTTTTCTTCTTTGTTCTTATGGGACGTAGACTTGTGACGCAATTTTCTAGCACCTCATTTTTCAAATTTCCCACTCTAAGGAACTTAACTACTTCCAGTTTTCCATGTTAAGGGTCACTAATTCAGGTTTACAATTTAAAATTTTTTATATATATCTTTTGTAAAAATAACCGATTGTTTATTAACATGACGGTAAATATTGTATGTAGTGGGTATGGCTTAAACACTATCATCATGCCATTGGCTGTGTGTAGGGGTTACAGTTCTCTTAGCTGGTCATTGGGGTGGAGGTTTCGATTTATCGATTTTTCTTTTCCCTCGCTTTGTTGCCTTTTTATTCTTTGGCCATGTTCAGTGGTGGGGTGTGGGGAGTGGAGAGTGAGACATTTCCCGTGCCCTCTTTCGTACGTAGTTGGGTGGGTAGGTTTATAGCTTGGTAGTGCCGGGTCATGTCAAGTGTTGGGTTGTGACCATGGGGGAGAATGGTGGACGATGTTTTTGCTTTTCCCGCAATGTTTTGAGTTTTTTCTACTTTGGTCGTGGGGACGTTACTATTTCCGATCTTTAAAAACTAAAAAAGCATTAAAACATTAAAGATGACGGTTATTATTATTGTCTGTAGCGCTCCTCATCTGCTTCTTCTCTTTTTCAGTTCTCTTCTACCTCCCATTCTCCTGGTTCCTCTTCCTCTTTGCCCAATCATCTCTCTCTCTCTCTCTCTCTCTCTCTCTCTCTCTTCATCTTCTGCTTCAGCTTCCTCTTCGTTCTCTCACTCTTTTTCTTCTCCTCTTCCTCTCTGCTCAATCACCTCTCTATCTCGCTCTCTCTCTCTCTCTCTCTCTCTCTCTCTCTCTCTCTGCCTCTCTATATGGCGTTCTCTACCTTTCTATTTGCTGTCTCCACTTGTTCCTCTAACGCGATAACCAGGTAAGCGCGTTTTCTCAAGACAAACATGAAACTGGTAGGGGACCTAGGTTTTCTTGAGACGGGATCGCCCACACCAGTTACCTTTTGTGATAATCCAACCGAGCAAAGTGTCAAAGGAGATTATAAACCTTCCGGTGGTCACCTGAGACGGCCGCGGTGTTTTCACAATAGGTAGTAACTGTGCCGATGACAATGAACAGAAATAGCCAGGTAGTGTAATAGTGGGAAGATTCACTAGTTTGTATATATATTTACCCCAAGCGGGGACAAAACATTCCACATGCGTCTCCCACTAGCCCTGAGTAGAGTCTCTAATTTCTTCCCATAACGTGTTAAACAACTGCGACTGTTTAATTTGTCTAATCAATTTACTGCTTCCATTTGTCTCTTGTAGGACTTGTTCATTGGTTTTCTATTAGCCCTTGATCATCCGCAAATAGGAGTACTTTATATGTGTAATTTGTCGTTGATTCTTCTTCTACGTCAGCATTTTATTACCAGCATCATGTGCCATGCCAACAGGCGTGAACAGCCATGCTTCGCCATGTCGAACCAGAGTCGTGGATCAGCTATGTGTTCTTGTCTCGACCATACCACGTGGTCGAGCTATCCAGGTATCTACTTCTCTTACTTCCTCTTGTTCCTTTCCTTTATTCTTGCTAGTTGTCACCAAGTTCTCCAATTTATTTCTTCTCACAACGTATCCAAACAACTGTGACTGTTTTATTTCTCTAAACACGGTACAGTTTTCTTTTGTTTCTTGTAGGACTTGGTCATTGTTTTTTTCTATGTCTGCCCATGGTACTCTTTACTTTTCTTTACTCAGAAACCACATTCCACCGCCATTATGTGTATTAGTGTATAATAACCGCATCCACTAAATGCTGCAGACCCTGGTTATTGTCTGCCATCAATAATGTGTCATCCTCAGATCTAATTTTAACGATGTTATATCCCCCAATGGTGATTTCTCTCATATCGTCTAAATTTCTCATAATATTTTCAATGTATATTGAAAAATATTCTGGAGACATTACAAATCCTCTCACACGCCTCACTTTGTAGGCTGATATTGACCTAAAGTATTATAAATCTTTATAGCAACTTGTTTCTAATGTATGTGTTAACAAGTCTAAGATCTTTCCCGTCAATGTGTACACCTGCAAGCATCTTTTACACATTGACACATGTTACTTTATCGAAAAGATTTGTGTAGTCGATGAAGCAAAGATGTCAGTATTTGTATCTACATCTTAGTTCTCTAATCAGTTTACGGCTTTCATTTATTTCTTGTAGGACGTGGTCATTGGTTTTTACTGTCTGTCCATGGTATTCATTACATTTTTATGTGATTCGCGCCCGTGTGTTGCCGGGGCCCATACGGGAGAGCAAAGAATAGTAACACTGTTGCCTACCATGCATGTCGTAAGAGGCGATTAAGGATTCTATGGTTCCGTCGCCCTGCTACTGAGTGAGTGCGTGGCGCGACACTGTGAGCTGTGAATTTCACGTGGTATGCTTTTACATCTGTCCGCGGTTGTTTGTAGCGTGAACTGCATGTTCGGAATGATGGCGGCCGGCTGTTACTGGATTGACTGGTTTGCCTTTTCGGTTCATGAGTTCATTTTTCAGGAGACCAGTCGTCGCTGCAGCTACGGAGTTCGTGCTTTGTGCGGCGCTTTCGGCGGGTCGCTCTGCGGAAAGAGACCGAACCATGTGGGATGAAACCTGGGGGATCAATGAAGTCTTTCTGGTGACTGCCGTTTCCATCGACGATGAACTGTATTTTTCGTGGAGGAATCTTGCGTTGGCATTCTGGCGCTGGTATTATGCACAATGTGCCTGAGAGCGCTGTTGGCTTGCTGATACTCCTGTCTATTCCATTGTTCACATAGGGCAGTGAGGAGCGTTTTGTGTTATATTCACTGGCACAGGAACAGAGCAATATGGGGACGACCCGTTGCCGTGAAGATGGAACCGCGACTAAACGAAAACTAAACTTCATATGATTCGTCAAATCACAGTATGCTATCTACGTTGCAAAAGGCTACCTTCACCACGACGATGCTTGTTCTAAACGCTTCAAGGCATCTTCCAGCAGATGTTATGACTGTACCGAGATAATTGTACTGATTCACTTATTTAAGCATATTTCTATTTACCCGTACTATTCTCTCTCTTCTATCTGTCTTTCTTTATAACTGTCTCCCTCTTTCTCTCTCTATCTACAATTTATCTCTCTCTCTCTTTCTCTTTCTCTCTATGCCCGTGGCTGTCTTTCTCTCTCTCTCTCCACCGTTCTCTCTCTTTTGATATCGTTGTCTCTCTTTCTTTGTACGTATTTGATTTGGCTATTCTCTCCTTGTATGGTATTGTCTGCGCGAGAAGGTGTACTGTTGTTAACTTAACATCAAATGACCCACTCAATTAAACATAATAAGAGTTTGTGATGATAAACGCAAGGCGAAAACTGCCAAGTCATGTGACTTTATAAATTTGTTTAAACCGTAAGTAGTAACGTTTAACATAGAAAACCGGAAGTAGTTAAGTTTCTTAGAGCGGAAAATTTGAAAAATTATGTGCTAGAAAATTGCGTCACCAGCCTACGTCACATAAGAACAAAGAATGAAAAAAAAAGTGAAATGCTGGCATCTCATTTACGTGGGCAAATTCGCCTTGTATACTACTTCTACCATGCAAACTATGGAAAGAGGGAATAGCAGAATCCATGGGAATCTCGATACATGAAACCAATAAACTGGCACTTTTCCGTTGTTTATACTTCACCTCAACACCGCAAGGTGCAAGAGGAACAAGTTGAGATGAGATAAGATGGACACTAATTGAAAGTTAAATAGAGACACAGAAAGACATATATTTGTGCTTTATAGATTATACTAAGGTATTTGATAAAATATAACACGATGAACTGATTAAAATGTTGGAAGATATTAACATTGATGGGAAAGATCTCTGAATAATAATGAATATTTACTGGAACCAAGTAGCAGCAATTAAAATGGAAAATAAAGAGGACACTTATGAACAAATAAAGCTAAGATGTGTCTTGTCACCATGTCTCTTCTCCCTCTAAAGCGAAGTAATATTGAGACAGATCTGAGAGAAGCCATGAATACTAATCGGAGGTTCTAATATAAACAATATACACTATGCAGATGACACAGTATTGGTGGCGGATAATGCAACAGACCTACAACAGAGAGTGAAAAGAAAGGACTCTCCTTGAATATAAAAAAAAAAACCCACAGTAACAATGGTGATATCAAAGAAAAAGTTGACATCAAAATGTGAAATGGAAATAGAAGGATCAATTCTTAACCAAGTGGATAATTTTAAATGCCTAGTGGTATTTTTCAAGATGGCGACGGACGGTCGTGTTGTTTTGTGTTCATTAACTTTTTCGCGTAAGGGATGGATTTATTCATTTCTTGCGTGTAATTGGTGTGCCAGGATGTAAAACCAGGAGTTTCTACTCAAGATCTGCGCGGGTGCTACGGAGTTCGTGCATCGAGCGAAGCCATCCTTGAGTGAATTTTCAGCAGCGTGTGTGGTTCTCAATCAAAAGTCAGTGTTTACGTTTTTTCAACATGGCGGAACAACGTGTGTTTTCCGAACGATCAGCAGTCAACATACCGAAGCGGCGTGGTAGCCGCGCAGGGAAAAAGAAGCCAGGTAAGCGCGGTGGCTTGAGACGTTTTAGACTCAAGTGTCACCGTCTAGGACTCAGGAACATCCGTATTCTATATTGGAACTGTGCCAGTGTAAAACAACGGGGCTCTATTTTAGAAACCCTAGTTTACAGGAACGACATTGTAGCACTCCAGGAGACGAGACTGGGCGATCAGCTACTCCGAATTGCCGGCTTCAAATGTTTCTATAACAGACGACATCTGGGAACGGCGATTCTCGTTCGCGACAGCATGGTGGCGTCAGAGCTAGACATGTCCAGTTGGAACAGTGACGATATACAAATACAGGCGTTGAGAGTTCATTCCAGTACACCATTCGTGTTGGTTAATGTTTATGCCCGCAATGCGAGTGTGGACGCCCAGAAGTGGCAGTGCTTAAGTGGCATATTAGGCCACGAGAGAAATGTTATTTTCTGTGGTGACTTCAACGCTAAAAGCAGATCATGGGGAAACACTTCCTCCAATACACAAGGGGAGGAGCTCGAGACTGCACTGGAAACCATCGACCTGGTTTGTATCAACAGTGGCTGTGTCACCAGGACAGCAAGCCGTCCAGGCGATGAGGACAGTGCTATTGATCTGGCGCTAGTTTCACCTTCACTCACTACAGTGTGTAGATGGGGTGTCCTAGGACACCATGGCAGCGACCACCACCCATGCAGCATATTGGTGGAGAAAGGCAGAACCAGGCAGCACAAGCTAAAGGTAAAGACGTTCCAGTATGACAGTACAGGGCAAGATGTGGTGAGTAAAATAAGACGTGACAAGCGCAGAACGTTTCAGGGCAGGAAGAAAAGGAAAAAAAGCTGGGAGCAGCCACCGTGGTGGAGTTTCGAGGTGGAGAAGGCTTGGGTGGATAAGCGTAGTGCTGTAAGGAGATGGCAAAATGCAAAGAAGAACAGAGCTGGTCATCCTAGTCCCTGCTTGCACTTAGAAAGAGAGATGCACACAAAAGTAAGCTATTTCAAAAAACTGGTCACGGTGGTTAAAAGCGAAAAATGGGCAGAGGTGTGTCAAAGAGTAAGCACAGACAAGTCACTGAAATTGTTCTGGCGACTACATAAAAGCATGAGTGGTGTAGTCAAGAATAAGAGCATTTCTGACTTCCAAGGTGCTGACCTCATCTGGCAGAGGACTGACGAGGACAAGGGCAAAGCCCTCTTTGAACGCTACCTTGAGCAGAGCAACCAGACAGACATGGGAGGCCGGAATCTGGCCAAGGAGGTCACCTCAGACAGATGCAAGGCCCAGAACACTTCGGATGAAGACACAGTGACAGTGCAAGAAATCAAGGCTGTGCTTCGACGATCAAAAAACAGTGCTCCAGGTCCTGATGGCATAAGATACGACGACATAAATAGGTGTACCGACAATGAGCTAGAGAAACTAGCAGACATGTACAACAACAGTATAGGGAGTGCTAGCATCAAGGAGGAATGGTTACACAGCTATCTGATTCCCTTGCCGAAGCCTGACAAAGACCACAAGAAAATTCAGGGATATCGAATTATAACCATGCAGAATACAATAGGCAAGCTGCTGGAGAAGGTAATTGCCAGGAAAATATCAAGCCAACTAGAGAGGCAAGGTGTTTTCCCACCTACCCTGGGTGGGTACCGTCCAAAAAGAGAAACTTGGACCAATGCAGCAGTCTTTGCCCATGATGTCTATGAAGGTTTCCACTCAGGCACTGAAACCGTTGCTGCAGCGATTGATCTTGAGGACGCATACAACAGAGTACCACTGGATTTTTTTAATGTTTCAGCTTCTTGAACTAAACGTAAGTCCATTCCTCCTTAGTTGGATCGCTGCAGCTCTCTTCCAACGGAAAGTAGTTTTTAGATGTGGCAGTTGGACTTCGGAACCAACAACAATATATCCTGGCCTACCACAGGGATCACCATTATCTCCGGTACTGTTCAACGCCTACACAGTGAGAATCACCAGTGAGCAGATCACTGGACCTGGCAGGACATTGTCATATGCCGATGATGTTTTAGTGTATCGTCAGGGTAAGGATAGAGAGGAGGTTGCTGTGGAGCTACAAACCGAACTCAATCGCATAAGTACTTGGTGTGATGAAGCTGGGGCAATGGTCAACCCAACAAAGGCAACAGTGACTTGGTTCTCGTTGAATAATCATATTGTCAACAATCCAACACCAACTGTAATGCTGTGTTCAGAGACGGTGGAAAGAACGCAGGCAATGAATTACCTGGGGATACGGTTTGATCGAAGCCTTGCTTATAATGTGCACATAGACCAGGTGATAACAAAGGCCAAGCGGGGTTTGGCAGCGATGCGGGTGATGGCGGCAGCAAACTGTGAGCAGCGCCATCTATGTCTTCTGTACGAGGGGCTGGTCATGTCTGTTTTGGAGTATGCAATGGCAATCCTGACTGTCAGCCATAAGCAGATAGAAAGGATGGAAAGGATACAGAATGAAGCTATGCGCATTATTCTTGGATGTACAAGAGATACAGCATGCAGGGCGATGCGCTACCTTCTTGATTTTCCAACCATTGAAGAGAGAATGCAAGTTTGCAGGGCACGCGCCTACCTCAGAATTAACGCAAACACACAGCATCCACTGCATAGTGAAATTAGGAAGGTGAAGGGCAGCAGGTTAAAAAGAGGACGGTCGTGGATGGGTCAAGCCGAGGACATTCTTCAACAGGTGTGTTCACTTGAGGACTTAGAACCTGGCGAGGAGTGGGTGCAAGTGCCAACAGACTTCTGCACATCCTTTTCATTTTGCATCCAACTAGATAGAAAATGCAGACAAGAAAATCCGGCTGCTGTTGAGGCTGAAGTACAAGCGTTGATTTTCGAGAATTCGCTAGACGGTGACGCGGTCATCTACACAGATGGGTCGGTCATCCGACATGTGAGAAGCTCATGGGCCTTTACAGCTCGGGCCGGAGGGAGAATTGTGAAGGAGGACTCTGGTGCTTTCACTGAAACCACAAGTAGCCTGACCATGGAAGTCATGGCAGTAAGTAAAGCAATAACATGGCTCGAGACACAGACATTCACTAGGGCTTGTTTCCTTAGCGACTCAATGAACATGATCAAGAGGATAGAGGAGGGGTCGATCCGAAGAGAATGGTTGCTGCCTCTGAAGCGGTCTCGGCTGGCAAAGATTAGTTTCATCTTCGTGCCAGGGCATGCGGGAGTACAAGGAAATGAGCGGGCTGACAAGCTCGCAGGTGAGGCTACTGTTGAGGGCGGACGCGCCATGGACCAGGCTGACATTCTGAATGCTCTACGAGAAGTGAGACTTTTGCAAGAACCAAGTGATGACTGTGAATCTACAACAATGGCCAGACTGCGAGAGCAGCAAATTAAAAGAGGGGTGGCCAAACAAGAACACTACGCAGGAAGCCAAAGAAGATTGATAAACCAACACAGAACTGGCGTCGTTAGCCGCTACACGCTGCGGGATTTGCTGAGGAGGGGATCCGAGCACTTATGGACTGAATGGTCCGATGTGCAACGAGGATGATCTGTCGACTAACTAACTAACTAACTATTTATAGAACGGGAATTTCCAAATTATCTTGATCAATCAGAAATCCCAATCATACATCTTTCATTATTTATAAAATGTAATAAACGTAAACGTTATGATTCTGTTAATCACATTTGTGTTTTTCTTGGAAAAGGAAATTATAAAGAATGAAACGAATTTCCAAATTATTTGGATCTATCCGATATTATAAGTTATAATTCTATTAGTCAGTCTATTTATAGAACGGGAATTTCCAAATTATCTTGATCAATTGGAAATCCCAATCATACATCTTTCATTATTTATAAAATGTAATAAACGTTATGATTCTGTTAATCACATTTGTGTTTTTCTTGGAAAAGGAAGTTATGAAGTTTGAAACGAATTTCCAAATTATTTGGATCAATCCGACATTAGACATGTTTGTGTTGTTCAGAGAAGGGAAATAGACGTTATCGTCATGTAAGATCGAAACCTCGGACATTTGGCAATGTGTTAAAAGGTATTTATTACTTTATTCAGTCAATCAATCATATGTCGTCTCCACAACGAAGGTTGTCTGCAATAAATCTCAAACATAGTATTACTTTATGAATGTCTCTCGAATATATTGTGCATTCTGTCAAGACTGCTGTTCGTCGATCTCCTGATGTTATCTTGCCTTCAATCTTATCATCCAGTATTATATTTAGCCGAAATATTTCCTTTGCCTCTATTTTATTTCTTTCGTCAACTCTCTTTTCATTCCCAGTGTTTCTAGAACGTCTGTACTTATTTTTGTTTCCATGAAATACGACATATTTTACTGTATATCGATATCTCTAGGGCGTTTATTCCACTTTGTAATTGCATGTTCATTGTCCAGGCTTCGGCGTCATATAATAATAATAATAATAGTATTGAATATACATAACATTTGACAATTCTCATTTGTAATGCGTTGTTAATCTCTCTAGATGTTAATATTTATTTCACATTGTTGGAAATGTTTTTGACCATTCCTATTCTCTTTTTGATTTCTGAGTTCTGCCATCTGTTATTACATGTCCAAGATAGGAGAAACTGTTTCCGTGTTCTAGTATCTCCCTATTTACTGTGATGTTCATTGATGGTCTCCACTTTTGACTGCTAATTATCATAGTTTTCGTTTTTGGAATGTTAATATCTTAGCCGCATTCTGCACTATGCCTGTTAACTTGTTCCTCTAAGTTGTGTAACTCTTGCTCGCTTTATGCTGGAAACACTGAATCAGCAGCATACTTCAGATTGTTTATGATTCTTCCATTGATGCTAAGTCTAGGCAGTTCTCCACCTTGTTAAAAATACTTTCTGTGCATAAGTTGAAGAGGCTTGGGGAGAAAACACATCCCTGCCGTACTTCTTTTTTTGTATCTATGGAGATTAGTTTTATTATTACTTTTCTTAACAAATATTATATTAGTTTGACCGATTTTCCCACTGTGATTTCTCTTCATCTAGCTCGATGGTATGTTGATGTATGTGAGCATACGTGCTAGCGAAGTTGATAGCGGACCGTGCTGATAATATTATCATTATCACGAGCACGGTCGGTCAGGGATTCCACGCCTGGGACCGTCGCCTGCGAAAGCCAGGGAAATTTTAGCCATTTATTCCTCCTTGCTCTCAAAATGTGATGGAGCTATCACATACACCACAGACCAGTAGCAGCAAACTGATTCCGGACGTAACTGATTCAGTGCCAAATGTGACCTCTCATTTGGATAAAAGGACGATATATCGTCAAACTAGGGTCATCGTGTTATTTGTTTAGTTTCGTGGTATCTTCCACAATTTTAATGCTCAGCGAGCGGAAATTACATTATAATACTTGTTCATTTGATTGTGTACATTGATTTACATCTATTGTTTGTTTGGCACTGAATCAGTGAAAGTGGAAAAGAAGATGTGTGTGCTCGAAGAAGGGAATTAGGATACGCACTACAGTTCCCTCTTGGTGGGGATGTATGTATAGGTGGGAGATGTGTAGTTGAGAGGTGGCGGATATTCGGTGAGTGAGTGGGTGTAGGTTGGCTGATGTGTGGGGAAAATTGTGAGTGTGCGGGATGTGTGTGTGGATAGGTGCGGGGTGTGTAGGTTGGCGGGGGTATGTGTGTGTGGTTTGTGATGTGTGTTTTGCTGGGTGGTTGCGAGTGTGTGGGTGGGCGGTAGAGAATATGTGGGTGGGTGTGTGCGTGTCGGTTATGGGATGGGTGGGGGATGTGTGTGTGGGTGGGAAAATGTTTGTGGGTGGGGGATCAGTGGGTGGGTGGCGGCATGTAGTTTTGCCTGGGTCTGTGTGAATGCGTGGAGGTATGTTTGGGTGGGTAGGGGAGGTGTGGTGGCTGCGGGATGTGTGGGTGGCTGCGGGATGTGTGGATGGCTGCGGGATGTGTGGATGGCTGCGGGATGTGTGGGTGTCTGAGGGATATGAGGGTGGATGGGGTGTGTGTCTCACAACATTGCAATATGCAGTTTATGTTTACAACTTTCATTTGACAATGCTTTGTTTTTCCCTTGTGAATGTATCATGCGTAATATGCATTGTTTATGCTTACAAAATCCATTTGACAATGTTTTTTTTTCCCTATGTAAATGTACCATGCACATTTGATGAATGAAAGATGAGTGATTGAAAGGGCCGAATGTAAGACGGGCCTGCGTGCCCAATTTGTTACCCTTTTAATATAAAGTTCGTTCGTTTGTTCGTTCGTTCTTGGATATTAGGACGGGCGAAAAGTCTCTGCACAAATCTCGCTTCGATTGATACTAGTCCTTTTTAGGGCCTAGCCGCCTTGAAAGTAATTATCTTTTTGGCCCATGCGCCTTCTACCCTCTTTATTCAGTGTCGATGATTCACATGTATACAATAGTATGGGCGGTATGTAACATCTCAGATTCATTTTTATTTCCACGTATAGATATAAGTAAAACAGAATGTTTTTTTTTTTATCTTATGGCATACTGCCTCTGTTTGATTCTTCTGCATGTTATCTCTATATTGTTGTTGTCGTTCCTTTTAAATTGTCATGTGTTTTTATCATTGACTCCACACATTTAAATCTTTTCTATTTATTTCGGCGTTCTCATATTTGCTGGTACACTTGATTGCCTTATTATCTTCTTGGTGGTGATCATAACTAGCCTATTGTTTTTGTGTTTAGTTTTTATCCCTTATTTTAATTTTATGTGGTTACTACGTGAATCAGTTCTCGCAATTCATTTTCATTTCTTCCAATAAGTACTATGCCACTAGCATAAACCAGATAATTTTATTTTAATTTTCAACTTTCACAACTGGTTTATCGCTTAAAGATCTTCTTGAAATCTCGCAATACGGAGAAAAGAAATCAGGCTAGAGAAGGTGACCATTCATGACATCACTGTTTTTTTTTTGAAGAGGTGCACCAATGTAACCGTTGCTAAAGATAAAAGCTGCCTGCTTCCTATATTTCCCATAATCCTTAACATGTATCCCTTCTATATCTACGATATCTCGTAAGGTTTCCAATATTTTCATTACCGTTGACAATTTTCTAACTACGATGGTGTGTAAGAGGTAAGAGGAAATGAACAATCTGATAGGCTTGCGAGCCGGGATACTGTAGGCAGCGGATGAGCGGATGGTCGGGCTGATACTGATACAGTGAAAGCTCTCAGAGAGGCAGGGCAATTAAATGAATCAAGTGATGACTGTACATTTGCAAACTTGACCAAACTGAAGGAACATAAAGTCAACAGAAGTGAAGCCAGGCAAGAGCGATGTGCGGGTAATCAAAGAAGAGTGGCCAACATACTCGGAATTCGTGTGATCGACCGCTGAGGAAAATAGTGAGGAGGGGATCCGAACACATGGACTAAACGGTTCGATGAATGTCTTCTTATTATTTTACCCTTTATTCCCAAATTGGAGCATAGACCTTCAGTCAATCAGTGAAGCTGTAATTAGCTAACGTTCAAAATCTATACTTGATAAATATGCATTTGTAATTAATGTGTGTTAAAAAATTAATCTCTTTACTTCTGATGAAACAACTCTTTACTTCTGATGAAACAACTGATACACAGGAAAGAAATGAACGTCTATTTGCAGACAATCAGTGCCTGTTTTACAGCGACGAGGGCAGACTGCAAGATCATATTAATAATCTGAGTTCAACATGCAGCAGATACAATATGAGTATAAATACAGACAAAACCGAAGTAATGCAAGTTAGCAGATTGCCTGGTCCACTAAGTATACATATAAATAGCACATCTCTGAAACAAGTTAAAGAATTCAAATATCTTGGAAGTATGATCACAGAAGATGGCAGATTGGACAGAGAAATCGAAATCAGATGTTAAAAAGCTAGTGAACTTATATTTCAACTATCACACATACTGAAACACCCAAATATACCCATGTCCGCAAAACGACTGATAATAAACAGCATATTCACACCAACACTATGCTACCTATCTCAAAGTTGGACATTATCCAAATCACACTTTCGCAAAATCAACACCTGTGAGATGAGATGCCTGAGGAGAGCTGCCAAGTTAACAATCCGAGAGCGAGTAAAAAATGCTGTTATTTGACAGACAGTGGGATCAACACCTTGTGCCACATTTATTGAAAGACAGAAGATCAAGTGGTTTGGCCATGTCGTTAGAATGCAACACCAGCAACTACCACCACAGGCCCTACATCAAAGATCATCTGCGACGAGATCAAGAGGACGCCCAAGAAGAAAATAGATTGACGACATCAAAGACATTGTACAATCACACGGAATGACACTATCCAGTGCCCCCCCCCCCCCAATCGGTCTCTGGAGCGCAAATTATTCCTCCCCACGACGCTTGACGGCAGAAGTGGAAGATGATAATGAAAAAAAAAATTCCTGTAACAGGAACTTGCTGGAGGTATGTGAAGTATAGGGAACATAGCATATTGTAGACACGGTTGAATATGTTGCCAATCTTTCCCTCCCTTAACGAGCGACGAGAGTTGACACTGAACCCTCGTCTGACTGCGTTTACGCCATTGACAGGGTAACTTTTTATCGGTTACACCAAAGCGCACACTAAAGATAGTTTTAATGATCAGGAATAGTTTTCCAGGAATACGAACATGAAATTCGCGAATACGCTGTTTGTTTTAAAGATACTAATGTGAATGGGGAGTTAACTGGGCTGGTGGCTTTACGTTCTCTATAGTTAGAGACGCAGTTTATTTATCTATTTCTTATAGACCATGGTAGTGATTTAGCAATCTGCAGTCGAAAAAACACATACACACACAAACACACACATACACACGTCATTTAAATGTAATCGGGGAAATCCGTTTCGATATAATCATCATCAAGTGCCGTGCCGACTGGCGTAGGCGTTCATGACTCTCCACAGATCTCTGTCTTTGGTTTTCTGGATCAACTCTACCGTTAATATTCCTCCGTGCCACCGTCGCAATCCATCCAGCATCATTTCTCTTGGTCTACCTCTGCCTCTCTTCCCCTCGATCTTCCCAGTCGTCACAATGTTCTCCAATGCCCCTCTTCTCACCACATGACCAAAGAAAGTTGTTTGCCTCTTTCTTATTGTTGTATACAATGTTCTAGCTTCATAAGCCTCTTTCAGGCATTCATTGTTAGTTACTTTGGCAGTCCAAGGAATTCGCAACACTCGTCTCAGGAACCACATCTCTGTTGCTTCCAATCTCTTCCTAATTTGTTCATTTACTTTCCAAGATTCACAGCCATACAGCAAAACAGGTCCTATATAGCACCTTATCACTCTCTTTCATACATTCAATAATATTGACTTATTGCATGAGATATTCTTCATTTTCTGAAATGCAGCCTTTGCTTGCCCTATTCTGCTCTTAATCTCTGTTGCGCATCCTCCATATGGTGTTATAAATGTCCCTAGATATTTAAAACTATCCACTTGGTGAAGAATTTTCCCTTCTATCTCTATTTCATATTTGGGTGTTACCTGTCTCTTTGATATCACCATTGTTAGTGTTTTCTTGATATTCAAGGAGAGCCCGTTCTTTGCATTTTATGTTACTACAATGTCCAACAGTGGAAATACGTGGAAATACGTCACACAAATACAGGTGTGGCGGCCGTAGAGTTATTATCATAGCTATGGGGAGGGGGGGGGGGGTCTGGGGTGTCAGGCATTGGTAGTACCTTTGGCAAGGGTGACTGTATGATCTTTTCAGGGCCTGACGCGAAAAATAAACTTGTTAGTTCGATCGATGGAAAAAAGAGACGTTCGTCTGCCCAAACACCAGCAAACCCTTTGATGTTGTATGGACTGAGAAACAAAATACGTCGCGTTACAATGTCTACACCGGTCGGCATTTTGTTAACAAATTGTTGCTCGAGACGAACAACGGCGTCATCCATCTGCAAGGCGGGAGTCGGCCTTTGAAGTGATAGACGGAATGTCTGGCCAGAAGTCGGATGGAGTCTTGTGATGTGGAGAAGATCTCTAGATCACAGACAGGAGACAATTTCCCAGATGAAAGGGGACATCAGACAGAGGTTCACATTGAGTTGGGACAAATACAGAGAAAAACAACTTCTCGACGCCTCAGCGTCTAGACAAATTGGTGACGTCACTCAAAGCCGATATAAAGGCCGTTGAAGTAAACAAGTTGCGTTAGTCGACCAAGATTTCTGAATTGTTAAGGATCGGTGCAGTTTCCGAGTTGTGTTCAATGAAAGAAACTATAGTGTCAAATTGTTGATATTTATCGGCGGACATAGATCCAGTCTGTGATTGCATAGTTTCGATTAGCAACCGGAATAGGCATATGGTATTCTATTAATCATATCTAACTTAGAGTATGATTAGGAATAGAGTACAGTACTGTGCGGTGATATAGTGTATTATAGGTGTGGTGATACAATGTATTATAGGTGCGGTGATAGAATGATCTATAAGTGCGGTGCTAGAAAGTATTATAGGAGCGTCGGCACTAGTGTCCTATTGTATGGCTTTAACTAGCTTGTGTGATATATCATTTTACTCGGGGAGTTGAGGACAATGTAGTCGGATAATAATTAAAGAGATTGAGGATGGTTGGGAGGGATGAGGGGAATGTGAAAAGGTAGGATCTTCCAGTAGGGCCTCTGCTGGGTTTCTGCCCGTTCCTTTATTCTTTCCTTGTGTTGCCATGTCTAAGACCATGTGATGAGCTGTTTGGCCGTATGACATAGATCGGATCTCTGTTATAGATCTGAGTGCTGCTATTGGCCTACACTCACCTAATTACGGTCAGGATTGAGTTGCCCTCACCATGATGTTCTCTACTCAACAGGTTCCCCTTGAGTGTTCCACTTGAGTGTGAGATGAGTTATTACAAAGAAGCAGTTTCAAAGTTTTATACAATGATGGCTCACGGAATGAAGACCGAGATTACTGAGAGGCTTTTACACGGGGCTCAGAACCTAGTTGGTCGGCAGAAACCTGGCTTCTGCTGAGCCGGACTTAATGAACATAAGTGTTGTGTTTAATGAGTGATAAGCTTCATCACCGAAGATTAATAACTCATATACCAAGGATATATATATATATATATATATATATATATATATATATATATATATATATATATATATATATATATATATATATATATATATATATATAAAAACATTAATAGGTTGTTTTTTTAAAGAGGGGGAAAATTTTATAATCAGAGACTTATGAACAGTAGATTTTCCCCAAGTGACATTTCAGTTAATTGAAAGATTATCAGTTCAACAAACATTATGAAACAGAGTAACTTCACCGTGTGGTTAGAGTGAAGACCAAGATCGAACAGTGTCTATCTGATGACCAGCATCCTGTTTGTTCGAGTGATTGGAGAAAGTTGTCACGTGGACAGAGAAACATCTTCTGGGTGAGGTTCACTGTCCGGAATACGTGGTGCTGTTGTGAGCTCAGCACAGTGATGTGACAGACTTTGCTCCTGATTCACTGGTCTAATTCTACATACACATTAGAATATTCGACACACATTCTACACATCACACACACACACACCTCTCACACACATACTCTTTGCTTTAATAAATTATTTGTGGTATTTATTTGTTAAAGCTAGAGTTGTTGAGTATGTTGTGTTGGGGAAGAATGAGAAGGGGCATGATCCAGGGGTGAGTGAGAGTAAAAAAGAGGTGTCTACAGACTGAGGTAGTTGTGTGGACGGATTCTGGTGGTTTCTCTAGGACAATAATATTGGGTTTAAAAAAATTGTGGGTGTTGATTCTCCTCACTCCAGGGACGACACTAAAAGTAATAAATAATTACTTACGACAGGGCCCATACCCCACTGGTCCAAGCCTGACATCCAGCTCACGCCTGTGGCTCCTAGTAGTTGTTAGCATGTAACAGCGCCCCCCCCCCCGGGTATGCCTACCCAGAATGTGAAGACAGGATTCGGCAGACTGCGCGGAAGAAATCATTGATGATTCAACGGGCAAGACGGCGTTTACCTGCAAAGCGTTGTGGAACGCAATGAGCACGGCAAGGCACGTAGAGCACCCTGGTCATCCACTGCACATGTAATCGTCTCCAGTCGTCTTGACTTGTCTTGCCACTGGACTCAGATGGACTCAGGCGAGAGAGTGAGGTTGACCACTTGCGCAACTTTTCCTCACTTTAATCCAATTCATCGCGCAAGTCATTCTTCATCCAACTTCATATATCACCTTCAAGCCCTGTGGCGATGGGCGAGCGGCGAAGCGGCAGGCGTAGGTACGCTGGCAGTCGAAGTCGCAGACCTGCACACAGGCGGCTCAGGCCATATGGTCGTCTTCTACTGACCGGAGCAGCAGTGGGATTCGGCAGCCCCATGAGTGACTGAGCAGCCCTCTATAGGAAAGCACTGCTCACCTCCATATCATGAGGAAGGGGCTAGAAAAGGTGCCCTAAACATTGTCTGCTCCATCATTACCTAACCAGCTAGCCGCGGTTGGTGGGTACCCTATACTGCGGTCGACATACAAACAAAGTAAAAACAGGCAAAGATTTAAAAAAAAAAGCAAACCATATTCCCTTGACAATCGGGACTTGGAATGTACGCACCCTACTTGATAGAGACGGCATCGGGCCCAGAGAGACGAACATCACTGATTGGGAGAGAGCTGGGCAGGTACTTCTTCTTCGTTCATCCGGAGTTTTTTTTTCGGATGTGATTGCGTTGTGCCTGTTTACAGCAGAGCTGCGTTCTTGCGCCGTTAGGCCGACACATCCGACTTCTGCGGGCATTTGTTGACCGGGTTAACCTTCCCGGGGAGACTGGGCAGGTACAACACCGACATTGCAGCCTTGAGCGAGACACGACTTGCAGAAGAAGACCAAATCTATGAAGTAGGTGCCGGCTACAGATTTTTCTGAAGTGGCAGGAAAATCGAGGAAAGACGCCAGTCCGGATTTGCCATTAAGTTGGCTGGTTGGCAAACTAACTGGATTTCCGAAGGCTATAAACGACAGGCTTATGACCATTAAGTTGCCACTGTTTAACGGAAGAAAGCACGCAACCATCGTGAGTTTCTACGCACCAACTATGACCAATAAAGATGACGTCAAGAATAAATTCTATGAGGACCTGCACAATGTATTAACATCTGTTCCCAAAGGAGACAAACTTATACTCCTTGGGGACTTCAATGCCAGAGTAGGCACGGACACCATCTCTTGGAGTGGCATTATTGGAAAGCACGGAGTTGGAAATCGTAACAGGAATGGACTCCTCCTTCTTCAGAGCTGTGCCGAACACGATCTCCTGATCACCAACACAATTTTCCGTCTTCCCGTGATTAATAGGACATCGTGGATGCACCCTCACTCGAAACACTAGCACCTCATTGACTATATCATCGTCAGGAGGAGTGACAGACAAGATGTTCGGGTGACAAAATCCACGTGTGGTGCCAAATGTTGGACAGATCATCGTATCATTGTCTAAAAAAATAAACATACACACCAAACAACCACGGCGTCCTCAAGGGATAAAAGTGCAAAAAAAAGAAAAACAACAAAAAAAAAACAACAACAACAACAACTAAATGTCACCCGCCTAAACAGAAAAAAAAATGCAGCTATCGTTTAGAAATATACTGGAAGACCGCTTCAAGCCCAATGCTGCAGCTAAACAGGCTGCCAAAACAGAGTGGAGAGCCCTAAAGGACATAATTTACAACACTGCTGTGGATATCCTGGTCCAGCCTCCCGAAAGCATAGAGACTGGTTTGATGAAAATTCCGAAGACATCAACCAATTGCTGGCCGAGAAACATCTTCTCCTCAAAGCATATTTGACATTAAAAAACATTAAAAAAAAAAAAAAAGATGCCTTCAATAACATTCGGTGACTAATGCAGCAGAAACTTCGGCATATGCGGGACTCCTGGCTGAGTAACAAAGCTGATGAGATTCAAAGCTTTGCTGACAGACATGATATGAAAGACTTCTACGACTCACTGAAAGCGGTCTATGGTCCTGCATCACCAGGCATAGTTCCCCTCCTCAGTGTAGATGGGGTAACATTGGTCACCGATAAGAAAGAAATCCTTCAACGCTGGGCAGAGCATCTTAGCAACATCTTAAATGCAGCCTCCTTCTTCGATGAAGAAACCATCAACTGCCTTACTCAAGTTCCCACTAATGATACTCTTGATGCCCTGCCAACCATAGTGGAAGTAAACAAAGCCATCCAGCAACTTTCCATTGTTAAGGCATCTAGTCCTGACTCCATTACAGCCGAGATAAACAAGGCAGATGGGCCGGTCCTAATAGAGCAGCTTCATCAAGTCTTTACAAACATATGGGTGAACGATAACATGCCACAAGATTTCAAGGACACGCCAATAGTCCACCTTTACAAACGTAAAGGAAACCGCCGAACCTGTGACAACCACCGAGACATCTCCTTGCTCTCAACTGCAGGGAAGTTATTCTCCAGAATTCTTCCCAATCACCTCATAGCCCATCTCGACCAAGGTCTTCTTCCTGAGAGTCAATGTAGCTTCAGAAACGAACGAGGAACTGTTGACATGATTTTCGCTGCAAGAGAAATGTCAGGAACAGAACTCCAAAATGTTCTCCACTTTCATTGACCTTACCAAGGCTTTTGATACAGTCAGCAGAGAAGGACTGGAAGATTATGGCGAAATATGGCTGTCCACTAAAGTTTGTCCAAATAGTTGAAATAGTGCGGCTATTTCATGATGGTATGCAAGCAAGAGTACAGAAAAATTGTGAACTGTCTGAGCCCTTTCCTGTCACCCACGGAGTGAAGCAAAGATGTGTCCTGGCACCAATTCGTTCAGCCTCATGTTTTCAGCTATGCCGACGAATGCCTTCGAGAACAACGACATTGGAATAGACATCAACTACTGCATGGATGGAAAGTTGTTCAATTTCAGAAGGCAGAAAGCTAAAACCAAAACTACCAGCGACACCATCAGAGAGCTCCTGTTTGCTGATGATTGCGCTCTATATGCCAACTTAGAGGCAGACATGCAACACACTGTTTCAGCTTTCTCATATGCCTGTGCCAACTTTGGGCTCAATATCAACATTGAGAAGACTGTAGTTATGTACCAGCCAGCTCCAGGGAATAATCACACTGTGCCGAATATCAAAGTGAATGATCATAGACTAAGTGTTGTGGACAAATTCACCTATCTTGGCAGCACTGTGTCACATGCTGCCACAATTGATGACGAAGTGAATGCAAAAATCTCCAAGGCCAGCGCAGCCTTTGGCAGATTGTACAATAATGTATGGGACAGAAATGGAATAAGCCTGCAAACAAAGCTAAAAGTCTACAAAGCAGTTGTATTATCCACACTGCTATATGCTTGTGAAACCTGGACATTGTATATGCGACACGCTAGGAAATTAAACCACTTCCACAGTCTGAATTAGGAAGCTATTGACAATTAAATGGCAAGACAAGATCTCAGACACTGAAGTCCTAGAAAGAACGTCCATGCCCAGTATCCACACTCTACTAATGAAGAATCAGATTCGCTGGGCTGGTCACTTAACTCGCATGCCAGATCACAGGCTCCCTAAACGATTTTTTTTTTTTTATACGGCGAGCTGTGTTGTGGTAAACGCTCCCAAGACGCCCAGAGGAAACGCTTTAAAGACATTGAAAATCTAACTGAAAGCTTTTGGATTATTCACCATGACACCTGGGAGACTGCTGCCAAAGACCGTCATTCGTGATGAACATTATTACGCAAGGGTGCAGTCACTTGTGAAGCAAACAGGACTGCAAGAGCTGTGAAGAAAAGGCTGGAAAGAAAAACCATTGCAGGAGATCTTCCTCCTGGAACGTCGAGCATTCTTGGACCACATTGTCAAAGAACATTTCGAGCCAAAATAGGCCTTATCAGCCATCTTAGAACTCACGGCTCCATACTTTCAACCCCACTTGATGAAATGAATGGTCATCATCATTCTTGATGGACAAACAACGAAACATCATAGTTAGCTTACAAATAAAATATGTACATTTAATGGCGGAAATTGTTTGCTTCTACCCAAGGAATGGTAACAAATGACATGGTGCAGGGAATAATAACATTTATGAAAGTGAATCAAACTACATGGACGCCTTTGTAAAACTAAGACATGAACAGTAATAACACTGACTTTCCTTTAGTTACTTTTACGTTTCATACGGAAATTTCTGATATTTTAAAGGAAATTCCCGAAAAAGTTATTTCTGTAATTTATAGAAAAGAGACCATGACAGTATAGCATAAAAGTCTTCATTTTGGTGCTATCTATTACTATACTACGATATCTAAAAGTTTTAGATCTTTAGTTTTTTCAGCTATAAAAAACCATATATATTGAGACACGAATTCGGCAATGAATTTCATTTCGCAACTTTAAAAATTGTCTTGTTCTGTTACGCAAAAAGTCTGCCAACCTCGTCCTCTAAAACATCCGGTTATTCTACTGCTAGATCACAGACAGAAATAGAAATATCGTAAATTGGGGAAACCTTAATAGTTCGGTGCAATTCTCTATTAGACATAGCAGGTTAGAGAATAGAGGCACTTGTGCTTATGTTGCTGTTACCATTATAATATTGTAATACTAAATGTTCCTCAGGAGACGGGTGATCAAAGTTCATTTTCTTATTATATATTATATAATAATAATTAATATTAATAAGAATGAGTAAATCAGTAAATATAGAAAGAATGGAAGATAATAGGGAAACAAAACTCGCTTACACTCATGAAATAAATGACCGTAGACCCCGAGGTAGACCAAGAAGGCGGTGGAGAGATAATACATGTACAGACCTACAAGCACTTGGAATCAACGACTGGCAAGAGAAGGTCCACCAGAGAGACGAATGGAGACGGATTGTATTTGCAGCAAAGAACCTCAATGGCTCGGAACGCTGAAGAAGAAGAAGAAGAAATCAGTAATGTAATTAATAACAACATTGAATTTGATATTTCAAGGTACTTTGATGACAATTTAAAATTTAGTTTGGCATTGATTAAAGCTGGACAGTTGAATAAGGCTTGAAAAATGCTTTCCAACAGTACCTCATTCAAGTCTGTACGTTGATTCTAAGCCGAGATATCCAGATTTGTGTGTCAAATTATGTCATAATATGGAAAATATAGGAAAATACTAATCTGACTGATTTTACTTGCTGCCCAGAAACAACAATTGTTTACAATGTGTTTAAAACTGCTATAACTTCTTTAGTTTTGAGAAAACCCCATAGCAACTATATATTGTCTTGTTCGGAATGGCGAGGCCTAACTGCTTAGGTAGAAAATTTTTGATGTTATGCAATATCGACTCATTAAAATTCAAAATGGCTGCTAATTAATGATTTAATAATGATTAAACTTAGCTAACGAACCTTAAAATGTCAATTATGAATATTTTTCCCTTCAATTTTATCAAACAAATAAAAAGGCCATGTTGTGATGTTGTAAATATGTTGTGTTACTAATTTAATTTCAAAATGGCTGCCAATTAATAAATTAATAATTAATTTTAAAAATTTAAACTTTGTTAACGAACCTTGAAACATCAATTATGTTATTTCCGAAGTTGGAGTGGGTTCGCCTGATAGCGAGGGACACTGGCAATAGGGGAAGCTAATCCACATGCAACATACAGTTCAGTGCACTAGAAGTCATGTGTGTGGACTACGCTCGAGTTCAAAGTGAGCGAGCACCAAAAAAAAAAAAAAAACCAAAAAAAAAATTTATGCATTCTCCCCTCTTCAGTTTGATAAAACAAATCAAAAGACCACGTTATGATTTTGAAAATTTATTACTAATTAAAATTCAAAATGGCATATATGATTGATTGATTGATTGATTAACAATTATTACAATACCGTCCTGCCAACCTGAAAAACAAAAAGAAAAAAAACTATTAGTTAATAGTTATACTATTACTTAATTAGTTATACTATTACTTAATACTACTAATGAATAGTAGTAGTACTACTAGTAGTAATGAAAACACTAATACACATAATTTATTACACAAGTTAAAAAAATATCTACGGTTGTAATTGTACCAAATTATCCATATATAAATTTTTAAAATTAGTTTTGAACACTTAAAATTATTATGAGCCTAAGTGTACATATTATACAGATCTTCTATGTGTATTTTGTGTCTGCAAATAATGCAGGTGATTGTTATAACTTGATAAACACATATTATGCCACAACAAACAATACATGCCAGAGAAATATAATAATTGAACAAGATATGTTTACACAAACATGACAAGATTATAAACTTATTTTACTCACCTTAACGTTGGTCAGCAGCTAGGGTTTCATCTTCAGAAGTCTATACCTTTCACTATTAAATAAAGACAAGACTGCATATAACACTAAATCATAAACTAATTTTTATAACAGCATGTACATTTTTAAGAAAATGCCTTAAAACATTTAATTTACAATTATTTTTAAAGTTTTTAATTTTAATAAAAAGTTAATTCGCCGAGAGCAAAGTCAACTAAAAACTTCTTCATTGGCATGGTGAAGGAGGTATCCGTATCGAATGCTACCTCATCCTCTTCCCAGCACCATAACACAATTTTACTCATCAACTTGTCCTTCTGTTTAACACTTTGAACCATCTCTATATAAACTTTATCTTTTGCATTTTCATCCCAGACGTGCCGCAGTAGTGTATTGGATAATGCACTATCATCAACTACAAACTTCTTTAGTTTCTCTAGGGACTCCTGATCCATACTCTTAAACAAATCCATGTCGAGTATTGACAACACTGACTTTGTTCGCTCAAATTCTTCAGTGATTAATTTTTCATAGCTCACTCTCTCCTTCTTGTCCATCTTCTGCAACACTTCTCGCTGAACTTGACTCTTCCTCTCGGACTGTTGCTTCCTCACCCAAGCCCCACAATGAACAGCATAGTCCACCAGGATCTTCTGGAAGTCGCCATCAAATGACTGCAGCCAATCTAACGTTTGGTTCTGCACACCTTTCACTTTACCATCAATAAATCCCAGGGTGGCATTCGGGGCTCTTCGCAGTGCTGAATCACACATGCCCAAGGTTCTTTCAGCATGCATGTTATTCAGCGGGGCAGAAGCAGTATTCGCAACAAGTTCCTTGGGTGGATTGGACAAGGGCCCTACCCGATAAGGTTTCAGCTGTTGAGAAAGAGTTTTTATGAAGGCAGTCGCTAAATTCTTAACAACTGCAGTAAACCTATCTTTGACATCAGTGTTCACTTCCCTTAAATCAGGCTTCACATTCATACTGCCCCCAAACGCGTCCTGTTCTTTGTAATTAAAACCGTCCGGTGACGTCTCCAAATCTCGTAAGCCTTGTAAACAGATTTCCGTCTCCTTTACCTGTGTGAAATGAATGTTACAGAAATATATTTTTAACAAAAACAATTTTGTAATCATATATATCTAGTAAAACTAAAAACATCTTACCCAATTGCTTTATATTAATATTTGGTGGGTATAATAAGTGCTTTCACCTTCGTTTGTGATTCGTTTTGGATTATTTTATCAAGTATTCATGGAATAACCTAAAGGTAAGTGGAAACAATCTTGTAAAACTAAAAACATCTTATCCAATTGCTTTATATTAATATTTGGTGGGTATAATAAGTGCTTTCACCTTCATTTGTGATTCGTTGTGGATTATTTTATCAAGTTTTCATGGAATAACCTAAAGGTAAGTGGAAACAAAATATTTCATTTCATTCATTTCTAAAAGCATGTTATCTGTTTGCTATTATATAACTACTAACATATTTGTTTGTTTTAGCAATAATATAATATACAAGACTGCATCTAAAGAACATGTGTTTTAAAACATGCAAATACTTACTGCATTGAAATGTTCTGTTTTGTCTCTGTCTCCGTAAAACCTCTGCATCCATGGTCCGGTGAGGAAGTGTGAGAACAGCCCAAGGACTTGCAAGTGGAGTACGACACTTGGGTCTGTCAAACCTTTCTTTATCTCCTGTAAAATATGAATAAAATTAGTGGAACTGGGGTAAAGCTGTGCAAATTTAAACAATATAAAATAACACAAAGTAATGCAGCTTTACAGAAGAGAATTACAAACAATATAAGGGCATTGCGGCGACTATCATCGTATCAGATATACGATATTATTACGAGAAGAAGTCATTATTTTCAAAGTTATTCATAAAATAAAAATTTATTTTATGAATAATCTTTGCTTTATAATAAACTTTATTTTTAGAATAGTGAAATAGTGCGAACAAGAAATTGTGTGTGTGTTATTTTACAACATAGTACCCCTACCTGGTAACACACTTGGTCCATCCTTATTGATGCCTTCTAGGAAAAAGTTGCGTGTGGCCGTGAACCAATTTTGCACCGCTTCCATTAACTCATGGTGATCTGCAAACCTCTGACCACAGAAGTATTCTTTCAAGGAACCAAGTAAGTAGTAGGTTACCAACTAACAGCACACCACAACAAGCAATGATATATTATAGTAGACCAGAGGGTAGCAGAGGAAGAGGCCGACCATGTAAACGATGCAGGGAATAAGTGAATAACAGAGTCTAAACGATGGACGCAGGGAATAACATAGTCCATGGGAATATCGATGCATGAAGCCCATAAACGGGCGCTCTCCTGCTGTTTATACTTCACCTCGACACCGCAAGGTACAAGAGGAACATGATGAGATGAGATGAGATAGCGCCAAGTCCAGATTGCATGCGAGATGGTTCAAGACCTCATATTTCAGAGCATGTAGTGTATACTGTATCCTCTGTATGTGCAGCCGTATAAGGTCGGACATTGTTGTGTAGCAACAATACTCGTTTTGAGAGAAGTCACCGTTGTTCCAATTATATATCGTGAGCTTCAATTTGTACAATAGCATGTCACTGTAGCTCCCCTGACTTAAACAACTGTCCCCATACTGAACAATCATTCTTTTGTAGATTTCACACCTTCTGACCACCAAAATAATATGTACAACGTCTTTATTCTTCCATGGTGCAATTGAATAGTGAGGTAGCTATTTTGTAGTCAATATTGCGCATGTGTAAACTGATTGATCCTCACGACTCCTACATGGGGTATTACTTAAGAGCCAATTTGTGTCCTGAAATAAGATTTTATATTGGCCATACATTGGTGAACTTTATAATAAAATTCCTGTTACTTATTACTTAATATCTTTCCCTCCCTCTCTCTCTCTCTCACACACACACCCACACGCACGCACACGCGCATGCACGCACACATGCGCACACGAGCTTGCACACACACACACACACACACACATTCTTTGTCATCATTGTAAGATACATGAATAAGATTTTCTAATTTAAAAAAAAACTAGATTATGCAACCCACATAAACAATTGCAACCCAATGCTTTTATTCAAGTCTCTGTGTGATTTCTAAGCTGAGTTTTTTTTTTATGTTTGTGTGTGAATCATATCATTTATTAGGAAAAAAGAGGAAATTAATAATAATAGTTATAAGTAATGTTAATACTGAATACTGTTATAACGTGCGCCTAGCACTTACATCATTATAATACGTTTGTTGCACTTAAATCACTGTAACTGGTTTTTACTTTTGAACAGAGGCCTTAGCAACCATGTAAGAGTGTTTGTGAATATGTGACCTAATCAAATAATTATTTTAAAATATTATCATATTCATATGATCATATTAATATTTAAAATGGCTGCCCATTAGTATGATTAATTTGATTCTATTAATATAACCAAATAGTGTTACCCTATGTTTTTGTTTGTTTGTTGAGGTTAGTCTGTAAAACCTAAAACACATACTGCAGCTGTAATATTAAATGTTCAGCCCTGATTAAAAATTGAACTTGGTTACCACTTAATGTTTCAAGTAACAAACTAATATTAATTAATAAATGAACAAACCATGCAGACCAAATATTTGTTTTATGCAGACCATATGTTTGTTTTGCATGTAATGGTCACATTTTCACTGTAATATTAATGTAAAATGAAACAAATACAAAAAGCATGCCACAAAGCAGACAACTGTTACGAATCTGTGAATATTTGTACACCTGAATGCACGGAAGAATAGGTGGCCAGTCTTACCCTCACTTAGGGAATTGTAGAATGTAGATGTCAAACCCGAACCCTTGTCTGACTGTGCTCATGACATTATCAGCATTGCTCTCTACCAACTACTCTAATTTGTCCCTTAAAATGAAACAGATAGATACTTGGAGAAATGACAAGCACAGGCACATGTACATACCTTAGGAACAATTGCCAGGTGAATAGAAATCACACCTGGAAAATGGATGGGAAAATTGAATAACAATAATAAAATAATATTAAAGAATATTTCCATAGCATTATTATTATGATGATGATGATGATGATTATTATTATTATTATTATTATTATTATTATTATTATTATTAATTTAAACCGAGAAGCCACACAGAATAAGTTGAACAATTTGTTGCCTGGCATATTTCACTGCATCTCATCAGGTGCATACTGCAGAGTTAAATATCATATGAAGTGAATAGATGGATCATAATTTGGCCGCAATGCATAATACACACACAGTCACTAATACTCATTGAATGTTGAGCATTTGTGATCCCCACTGTGCATGCTACGGAGGTGACTAAGCAGGGTTGGTCCTGGGGCTGGCTACCACATCCCATAGAAAACTTTATAGTCTCAAAATCCAAACAACCACGGACAAGTCTAAAAATGAGGAAACATTTAACTCAGACAGTGAAAAGGGGAAGACTGCATAGCTGGTATGAGAAAAGAAATTGTAGCGTAGCGCTAGCTATTTGATAGATTTCACATTCAAAGTAGTGACAAGTGGATTTTCAGAAATAGAGAGACTATTCACTGCTGAAGACAAGATCAAAAGGCTCGTGAATCTAGGCCATATGAAATTATCGGCCCAAGAAATAATCAAGTATTCTAACAGTGACCAGGCTAAGGAAGGTAAGGTTGACAGCAATACTTTAAATACAGATTGCAGACCTAGTTATCCTGCTACATGTGCCTGGGAAGTAAAGAAGCCCCCAAATCTTGCACTGTCTCACAAAACAGGCATTGACAAGACTATATAGATACAGTATAATCTTTTGCTCTGTCACTCAATAATCTTAAGTAAACTTATGACAGAGCCATTTGTTAGAAATTTCAAAACTACACACACGTGATTTATTTTATATAATCTTGATTTGGCTTTTTCTATCCTATTCTTGAAAACAACTATTATTATTTTACTGAGCCAACATGCTAGGTCTCTAATTACTGTAAGGTGCTAATGATGCAATGGTCCGATGTAGGTCTCCTGGCATAAGAAGTGGCTTGCTAGGCACTTAGTTGCTTATCTTCTCGTCCCAAGATCGTTTGTACCAGCTGCTGCTTCGCTTCTCGTGGTGCAGGTTAGGGTTTTCCACTACGATTTGTCCCTGGGGATGGTGCTGTGGCTAGTGCTTGATATATATCCTTAACTTTATTGCCTTTCACTATCATTCAGTTCCGAAAGTTGGTTGCATTGTGTTCTCACAGAACATGTTAAATTCTACTGGCAACTCTAGACTGTTGCGTTACCAAACGAATCACAGGTATTGTTGCTGCTCTCTGGCAGATAAAGTTAGTCCTATAATTTGTAGAATATTGTTATTAGGTGCCTATTTGTTGGTTGGGTGATTCTCGTGGTGAGTGTGGCAATTATGGTGTTGGTGGTGACACAACAATCTGTGGACGAGGTTTGACAAAACGAGATTGTGTGAGTGATTACTCAGGTGGTAGATTGTCCATTTAAAAATCTATCATAACATCCTACTCATCTTAAGATTATCTTCCCTATCAGGATACCATTGATAGTACACAGAGGAAGACCTATATACCATTCTCCTTCCACATCCCAATACTCTTATTAAGACATACAAGTATTAATTGAAAATACATAAAAGAATTTCTCTTACAGCCCTATACGAATTTCCCAAAGGGAACTTAGCGTGGCTAGAGAATATCAAGCATACTGAATAATTATAAAAGATCGGTATGAACTAGGAATATTCCCTCGTGAGAAAGCTATCTTGATAGACTAGTAACTATACACACTCATAGGTGATAAGTCTATAATGGTATGTGAATGACCTTGGTTGCCCCACGCGGCATTGTTACTAACTGTTTGGATAGCTATGTTATTAATATTATTTTACTCTAGCTTTAACCTGCTATACAACAGTCACATTTGTATTCTAATTGAAAGATATTTGTATATAATTAAGGGATCCCATTCTGGGTATACAAGACCCGCGTGACTGGTTTCACGCACATGTGTCAGATTTTCTGTTTGCAGTCGACATCTATTTTCCGACACAGAATGTGTACGAATATTCTAGAACAGGTTTCATTTTATTACGTCCGGTTTTGTTAGGGATGTTATAATAATATTTAATATATACGAGGGGAAGTCACTTTGACTAACCTGGCCAATTTGCTCGGTTGTCTCCATTCGGCCAAACTACATAAAAACACGTAAGCTAAACTAATATTAAGTTGTTTGTAAATGGTTTATGGTAACCTGCATACAGCTATATAATGTTATTAATACTATTCTCTGTTTCCTTTTAGCAAGATTATTCGGGGCAGGCTATGGCTTTCGCCACAGAAATATAAGGTTTGCATTTTGAAATCATACAAGAAATTTAAGAACATGGAACAAAAAAGTAGTTAGAAACAGAGATATGGGGATGGTGAGGCACATGCAACAACAGATGGCAAAAGATGACATTTTGGTGTGAGTTGGTTGAGGGCCTATGCTCCAGTAGGTGATAGAAGGCAGAAGTAGATAAGCACTAGATCTGAAAGAGATTTTGTGTTGAAAACTGGGGCAGTCATTGAAGATAGAGTTAACATAATATGAGGCAATGATTCCAACAATCTGCCATGCATGCAGACTTGTAAAGTTATAAAAATAAGATTGAAGGAAACCACTGTCAGTTTATTAATCTTGTTTGTTTACAATTTATCCTCAGCCTATCATAGCTTATATATTGAGCCTCTTTGGAACATGTTCCTGTTTCATGCATTGTTGGAAACATGGGGTAGGTATTCTTGTATTATGGTTGTCGTATCCAGGTGTATCTAGACGTTTATTTCCAAACCTGTTTGTATTTAGTATCTTTGGGTTGTGTGGTTTTGGTTGATGATTGTTTAGTCTTAGGTGAAAGGTCACAGAGAATGAGAGTGGAAATAATTCACCCAATTTTTTTACTCAATAAAATGTATGTAAAGCTATCTCATTGGCTGACTGGTTAGGAAGCCGCGCTGACGATGGTATGAGTAAGGTAGGATGAGAGTTCGTTCTCTGGGCTCACCACTCACTGTAGGAGGGAAAGACTGGCCACCTATTCATCCATGCACTGGGGCCTGAAAATTGTGATGGTGCTAACACTTCACATAGCCACAGCAACTTCCTGCTATGGGAATACTATTGTGTATGTGCGTGCGTGCGAGCAAGAGAGAGAGAGAGAGAGAGAGAGAGAGAGAGAGAGAGAGAGAGAGAGAGAGAGAGAGAGAAGGGGGGGGGGGAAAGAAAGGAAAACTAAATATACAGTAAGTTCTGTTCTGAGTCAATGAACTGAACAAATTGTTCATGCTGTGTGTAAAATTATACAATACCTCCAGTGATGAAGTGGCTGCTGAATTAACCTGACGACCGGTGGTCCTTTGTTTAAATTTCCCCCAGAAGGAGTTTTTTCCTGACCATATGGCTCCAGAGACAACACAGCTCATAAAATAGATAACAGAAGATTTTCTGAGAGTTAAGCCATTCAGTGAGTTACTGACCACATCACTGTGTTACTGACTAAATCACTGAGTTACTGACCACATCACTGTGTTACTGACCACATCACTGAGTTACTGACCACATCACTGTGTTACTGACTAAATCACTGAGTTACTGACCACATCACTGTGTTACACCTCGGAGATGTGATGTGGTCAGTAACTCAGTGATTTAGTCAGTAACACAGTTACTGACCACATCACTGTGTTACACCTCGGAGGAGCAAATGGATCACCATAGTCTGGTAAGAATGAGGCAGCGAGGTGTGACGAGAGGATCTGGCCAACGCTCGACGCTCAGAGGAAAGGCAAGATGGACATATAATCAGATTGCTACTGGAACTATTAGTGTTGGAACTCTTCGCTGGCTGCTGAGGATGGGGACGGAGCCCTTATGGGAATGCTCCGAATGCTGTGATGTCAGTTCCTAAATCAATCAATCAATCAATCAATCACTGTATTACTGACTAAATCACTGAGTTACTGACCAAGTCACTGTGTTACTGACTAAATCACTGAGTTACTGACCACACCACTGTATTACTGACCACATCACTGAGTTACTGATCACATCACTGTGTTATTGACTAAATCACTGAGTTACTGACTAAATCACTGTGTTACTGACTAAATCACTGAGTTACTGATCACATCACTGTGTTATTGACTAAATCACTGAGTTACTGACTAAATCACTAAGTTACTGATCAGATCACTGTGTTACGGACTAAATCACTGAGTTACTGATCACATCACTGTGTTACTGACTAAATCACTGAGTTACTGATCACATGACTGTGTTACTGACTAAATCACTGAGTTACTGATCACATCACTGTGTTACTGACTAAATCACTGAGTTACTGACCACATCACTGTGTTACTGACTAAATCACTGAGTTACTGATCACATCACTGTGTTACTGACTAAATCACTGAGTTCCTGATCACATCACTGTGTTACTGACTAAATCACTGAGTTACTTGCCACATCACTGTGTTATTGACTAAATCACTGAGTTACGACATCACTGTGTAACTGACCACATCACTGTGTTACTGACTAAATCACTGAGTTACTGACCACATCACTGTGTTACTGACTAAATCACTGAGTTACTGACCACATCACTGTGTTACTGACTAAATCACTGAGTTACTGATCACATCACTGTGTTACTGACTAAATCACTGAGTTACTGATCACATCACTGTGTTACTGACTAAATCACTGAGTTACTGATCACATCACTGTGTTACTGACTAAATCACTGAGTTACTCGCCACATCACTGTGTTATTGACTAAATCACTGAGTTACGACATCACTGTGTAACTGACCACATCACTGTGTTACTGACCACATCACTGTGTTACTGACCACATCACTGTGTTACTGACTAAATCACTGAGTTACTGATCACATCACTGTGTTACTGACTAAATCACTGAGTTACTGATCACATCACTGTGTTACTGACTAAATCACTGAGTTACTGACCACATCACTGTGTTACTGACTAAATCACTGAGTTACTGACCACATCACTGTGTTACTGACTAAATCACTGAGTTACTGATCACATCACTGTGTTACTGACTAAATCACTGAGTTACTCGCCACATCACTGTGTTATTGACTAAATCACTGAGTTACGACATCACTGTGTAACTGACCACATCACTGTGTTACTGACTAAATCACTGAGTTGCTGACCACATCACTCACTGAATGTTGTCTGGTCAAGAAATATGACTCTAAGCAACTTTGACTTGGTTAACGAAAACATTAGTAGCAGCAGTCACACAAAAACTAACGACAAGAGCAATACAAAGTCCAACAACAAACTAACAGCAATAGCTACATTAATAACAAAAACAACAATAGCAACAGCGAAAACGACAACACCTATGACTACAATTACAAAAAGAAGAAGCTGCAACAGTAGGAGAAACAACAGCAACAAAAGCAGCAACATCTACAAGAAGAAGTTGTTGCAGGACTATAATGTACTTTGCATTTGACATCCTAATGGCATTGTCATGGGTGATATTAGTTGAACTGGCCCATTGCCTCTGAACTTTGAACTGCCTTATCCACTTCCATGAGGGCTGGTCTGGTTTGCAAGATCAGTCCCGCGTCTAGCGTTCGTTGTCTCGGGTGGCTGTGTGAGGTGCACCCAATAGGGATCTTCCCAGCCGACATATGTTAGCGAGGCAGGCGTTTCGAGAATTTAACCACATTGTGAAGCCAGAGTCGTGGTTTGAGCGAGCAAACGAGGAAATTTGTACGATCGATCGACAAAGTCTTGATAAGCGCCCACTCTCTCTCGATGAGTAGTGGGCCTGCTGTCAGTAAGATGGCATAGCTTTTCGGTCAGTCCTGCCTGACGTAGCTTAGAAGCTCGTCGGTAGGCGTGGATGAGAGGGCCTGGCCGTTACTTGCTCTCTGCTGCATGGAGGTAAGATGCTGAGCTGGCAGCACATGCAGCCTACCTCATGAGCATTACCAGCGGTGGAAAAAGCATTCCAGTCACACGCAATGGTTATGATGCAAGTCTATATTTAAACTAATTGAGTGCGCGTATTCAAAGATGGAAAAAACGTCTCATTAACACCAAATGGAACGCTTGGCAAACAAACCCATTACGTGGAAGTCCAAAGCGAAAGCTTGCTGGGTGGATGTCGTCTGCAGACTAACCGTTCCTGGTTTGTGTGGGGAGCAGCCAGTGGCGAACGAGATACCAAATACATGGAAGTGAGCCCAGTCCCAGAGCGCTATGTGCCGGCTCTGCAATTATGGAAACTTCCTTGGATGGCAGGGAATGCCCCTGCCTTCTCTTGAGGGTTGACCGTGATGTCTTTGACCGTTCTGACTTGACCAGCTGAGATGTGGAAGACACCACAACAGCAAGAGTCTGATGTCCCTCGAAACCCCCAGGAAGGCTAACCTGAACAAAAACGCCTGCAGAATTCGTATGTACTGTCCTAAGGATGCAAATAAAATTGGCACAACGCAAAAACGTCAGAGTGAGAGTGGAATTTCCTTCGTGCTTGCTGAGTGGACGCCCTCTGCAGACCGACCATTCCTGGTTTGTGTAGGGCGCGGCCTGTGGCAAACGAAATGCCCAATACATGGAAGTGAGGAATTAAAGCAGCCATGTGCAGAACATGATGATTTCTTGGGTGAGCTGAGTACCAGAGCGCTATGTATCGGCTCTGCAATTATATTGAATGGCGGTAAATGCCCTTGGACTGCCCCTGCCTTCCATTGAGGGCTGACCGTGAAGTCTTCAACCATTGTAACTTGACCAGCTGGGATGTGGACAGCACCACAACAGTGAGAGTCCCCCAGGAATGCTAACGTGATTAAAAAACGCACGCTAAAGTCAGATGTGTTGGCCCAAGGGTGCATAATGAGACACACCGAATTATGTCTGAAAAAACATTCCGGATTAACACAGAAGAAGAAGAAGAAAATATCCACTTCCAGGTTCACCATTCAGTTAAGGTGGTTTTGGTTCTATTATATGTACCAGAGGACAAGAGAGGAAGGGAACTGATCACCCTACCTCATAATGCTATGATCTTGTTTATGTGAAAGGCATCTGCCATTGGATTAACCTTTAAAAGGTCCAATTTAAGATACTGCTTTCATTTTGTGAAGTTAATAGTAATGTTAGTAAATGACCCTTCTCCAAGGCATATTGGGCCTATGTGCTAGACTCTACATTTATATAACCCAATCAAAACGTGAGGAGTGGTGTGGTCAGTATCACGCTGGTCACCATCACTTTCTGAGACAATCCTTGTCACTCATTTCAGTTCAGACTGGATCGTCATGGAAGCTGGTCACCATCACTTTCCGAGACATTCCTTGTCACTCATTTCAGACTGGATAGTCATGGAAGCTCAGGTGGTTTAAAAAAAAATCTTGTATCGCTGCAAATTCGAACTCATGAATCCCCCAGGCTGGCAGGAAGCATCTAGTCACTACACTACAGAAGCTCCCATTGCATCATATAGGCCATGGCATAATGAGATGAGATGGCTGGTTTTCTTTGTTGCCCCCTTTCCTTTACAGAAATTCCCAAATACTCATTTTTAGAATCTAGTTCGACCTCAGGTCTATACTGGCTAGACTGACTTTGTCTTTGATTAAAATACTCTGTGACTTTATCATTTGAAACTATAATTTTTGTTATATAAACAAATACTGCATATTGTATTTTTTTCCAGTTATAATTCCAAATTGGCGCTATTGGTGAAGTTTGTGAGCTGGTCTTTTGTTGTGAACAGTGCACAGGCATGTAATGTAACATGTTCACAAGGAAAATATTGTTCAGTCAGAAATGAGTGTCTCACTTGTCCACCAAGGTAAATAATTTCTCTGCTATAGTCATTCACTTGTAATGTTATTAATTTATTCATCAAATGGGCAGTGGTTCTCACACTACTGTTTCCCTGTTTGTTGTGTTGTCAATAATGTGTGGGGCATCACAATACAGAAGCTTATATTATTTGGACATATTAAACAATGTTATGGTCTGGAAAGGCTAATAAAGGGGGTGTGGTTCCTGGACAAAAGGGAAAGGAGATGTCCTAGAAATGGACTCAAGACATTACAGTGAGTATGTATGTGGTTGACAGATAAGAACACATTTCTCAGGACTGGATGCATTTAAATCTTCTGTACTTGAGATACAGGTCTAGATAGAATATGTCACATGATGATAAATATCTGCCAAACTTAAACTTAGCCAAAAAAAAAAAAAAACCAAAAGAAAAAGAACTGGCTAAAGAACGTTGTAACAGAAAGTGTAGAGTTTGCTGCCACCCATGTGTTACTGAGGCCCATAAGGGAAGCAAAGAATAGTAACACTGTAACCTGCTGTGTAACATAGTAACACTGTAACCTGCCATGTAACATAGTAACACTGTAACCCACCATGTAACATAGTAACATTGTAACCTGCCATGTAACATAGTAACACTGTAACCTGCTGTGTAACATAGTAACACTGTAACCTGCCATGTAACATAGTAACACTGAACCCACCATGTAACATAGTAACACTGTAACCTGCCATGTAACATAGTAACACTGTAACCTGCCATGTAACATAGTAACACTGTAACCCACCATGTAACATAGTAACACTGTAACCTGCCATGTAACAGTAACACTGTAACCCACCATGTAACAGTAACACTGTAACTCACCATGTATCATAGTAACACTGTAACCCACCATGTAACATAGTCACATTGCAACCTGCCATGTAACATAGTAACACTGTAACCTGCTGTGTAACACAGTGACACTGTAACCTACCATGTAACATAGTCACATTGTAACCTGCCATGTAACAGTCACATTGTAACCTGCCATGTAACATAGTAACACTGTAACCTACCATGTAACATAGTAACACTGTAACCTGCCGTGTAACATAGTAACACTGTAACCTACCATGCAACATAGTAACACTGTAACCTACCATGTAACATAGACACATTGTAACCTGCCGTGTAACATAGTAACACTGTAACCCACCATGTAACGTAGTCATACTGTAACCTGCCATGTAACATAGTCACACTGTAACCTGCCATGTAACATAGTAATACTGTAACCTGCCGTGTAACATAGTAACACTGTAACCCACCATGTAACATAGTAACTGTAACCCACCATGTAACATAGTAACTGTAACCCACCATGTAACATAGTCACATTGTAACCTGCCGTGTAACATAGTAACACTGTAACCTACCATGTAACATAGTAACACTGTAACCTGCAGTGTAACATAGTAACACTGTAACCTGCCGTGTAACATAGTAACACTGTAACCTGCCGTGTAACATAGTAACACGGTAACCTGCCGTGTAACATAGTAACACTGTAACCTACCATGTAACATATTCACACTGTAACCTACCATGTAACATAGTCACACTGTAACCTGCCATGTAACATAGTAACACTGTAACCCACCATTTAACGTAGTCACATTGTAACCTGCCATGTAACAGTAACACTGTAACCTGCTGTGTAACATAGTCACACTGTAACCTGCCATGTAACATAGTCACATTGTAACCTGCCGTGTAACATAGTAACACGGTAACCTGCTGTGTAACATAGTAACACTGTAACCCACCATGTAACATAGTGACACTGTAACCTACCATGTAACATAGTCACACTGTAACCTGCCATGTAACATAGTAACACTGTAACCCACCATGTAACGTAGTCACATTGTAACCTGCCATGTAACAGTAACACTGTAACCTGCTGTGTAACATAGTCACACTGTAACCTACCATGTAACATAGTCACATTGTAACCTGCTGTGTAACATAGTAACACTGTAACCTACCATGTAACATAGTCACATTGTAACCTGCCGTGTAACAGTAACACTGTAACCTGCCATGTAACATAGTCACACTGTAACCTGCCATGTAGCATAGTAACACTGTAACCTGACGTGTAACATAGTAACACTGTAACCTGCCATGTAACATAGTAACACTGTAACTTGCTGTGTAACATAGTAACACTAACCTGCCGTGTAACATAGTAACACTGTAACCTGCCATGTAACATAGTAACACTGTAACCTGCCATGTAACATAGTAACACTGTAACCTGCCGTGTAACATAGTAACACTATAACCTGCCGTGTAACAGTAACACTGTAACCTGCCATGTAACAGTAACACTGTAACCTGCCATGTAACATAGTAACACTGTAACCTGCCATGTAACATAGTAACACTGTAACCTGCTGTGTAACATAGTAACACTGTAACCTGCCATGTAACATAGTAACACACCTGCCATGTAACATAGTAACACTGTAACCTGCTATGTAACATAGTAACACTGTAACCTGCCATATAACATAGTCAAACTGTAACCTGCCATGTAACATAGTAACACTGTAACCTGCCATGTAACATAGTAACACTAACCTGCCATGTAACATAGTAACACTAACCTGCCGTGTAACATAGTAACACTGTAACCTGCCGTGTAACATAGTAACACTGTAACCTGCCGTGTAACATAGTAACACTGTAACCTGTCATGTAACATAGTAACACTGTAACCTGTCATGTAACATAGTAACACTGTAACCTGCCATGTAACATAGTAACACTAACCTGCCATGTAACATAGTCACACTGTAACCTGCCATGTAACATAGTCAAACTGTAACCTGCCATGTAACATAGTAACACTATAACCTGCCGTGTAACATAGTAACACTGTAACCTGCCATGTAACATAGTAACACTGTAACCTGCCATGTAACATAGTAACACTGTAACCTGCCGTGTAACATAGTCACACTGTAACCTGCCATGTAACATAGTAACACTGTAACCTGCTGTGTAACATAGTAACACTGTAACCTGCCATGTAACATAGTAACACTGTAACCTGCCTTGTAACATAATAACACTGTAACCTGCCATGTAACATAGTAACCTGCCGTGTAACATAGTAACACTATAACCTGCCGTGTAACATAGTAACACTGTAACCGGCCATGTAACATAGTAACACTATAACCTGCCATGTAACATAGTAACACTATAACCTGCCATGTAACATAGTAACACTGTAACCTGCCATGTAACATAGTAACACTGTAACCTGCTGTGTAACATAGTAACACTGTAACCTGCCATGTAACATAGTAACACTGTAACCTGCCATGTAACATAGTAACACTGTAACCTACCATGTAACATAGTCAAACTGTAACCTGCCATGTAACATCGTCAAACTGTTACCTGCCATGTAACATAGTAACACTGTAACCTGCCGTGTAACATAGTAACACTGTAACCTGCCGTGTAACATAGTAACACTGTAACCTGCCGTGCAACATAGTCACACTGTAACCTGCCGTGTAACATAGTCACACTGTAACTTACCATGCAGAAGTTGACATGGCTGAAAGGATGAGAGTACTCACTCTTAAACTTCTGGTGCACTGATGGTGGGTTAGGGGTTCAGTCCCTACCGATGCGGGTCATTCTGGGATGCACTAGAGACACCCCAGTAGTGTGTATGCGTTACATCCTTGGTCTGCCGACTGTTGCTGGTAGGCTCAAGGTGATGCAGGCGAAGGCATACCTTAGAGTAGCTGCAGACACAGACCACCCACTGCATGAGGCGCTGGACGCAGTTAAGGGTCAGCGACTGATAAGAGGGAAATCATGGATGGCTCAGGCGGAGGATACGATCAGACAGGTGTGCCCCTTGGGGAACATTAGGCATGGAGAGGAGTGGGTCAGAGTGCCAGCGGAGCAGTCAGACTTGTGCAGAGTTATAATCACATTAAGCCGGGAGTGCAGAGAGTGGCCAGCAGGGGCCATGGAAGTGGAAATCCAGCAACTAATTCAGGACAATGCTCACTCGAGTGATGTGATTATCTACACAGATGGTTCGGTGTCAAGAGGTGAGAGAAGTGGCTGGGGGTTCATAGCCAAAGCTAATGGTCGATGTTTGGGGCAGGAGAGCCTGGCATATGATACCACAACATCCAGCTTAAGAATGGAAGTGGAGGCAGTCACTGCGGCTCTCCGCTGGATGGAGAATACGACACACACACACACATCGTGATTGTAACTGACTCAGAAAGCATGCTGACGAGGGTGAGGACGGGCAGACTTCGTGCGGAGTGGCTTGCTTCGCTTCGGAGGTCACGGGTGACAAGCATCGCCTGGATCTTTTCTCCGGGGCATGCCGGTGTGCTGGGAAATGAACAGGCGGACAGATTGGCTGGCTCTGCAGAACTTGGTGGAGTAAGGCAGACGTGGTTGCGGCCTTGTGGGAGCACGTGCACACCTCGGAGGAGCAAATGGATTACCATGGTCTGGCAAGAATGAGACAACGAGGAGTGACGAAGGGATCTGGCCGACGCTCAATGCTCAGAGGAAAGGCGAGACGGACTTATAATCAGATTGCTGCTGGTACTATTAGTGTTGGAACTCTTCGCTGGCTGCTGAGGATGGGGACGGAGCACTTATGGGAATGCTTCGAATGCTGTGATGTCGATTCCTAAATCAATCAATCAATCAATCAATCCCTACCGATAATAAGTTGGGCTTGAACATCGACTTCTTGTTCAGAAAGCAGTGGCAAACTACTCAACGTAAGATTTCCTTGAAAATGAACTGAAGGTTCATCACAATATTCTGTAAAGAACATGCACACACTATATCACAACTATAAGGGGTTTTCATTTGAAATCCGTTCGTGGCGCACCGTGCCTAATTGCATACGTTGAACATGATCATGTCATAGTCATGTGATAAGTACTGACCAATGAATAAAAGAGCATATGCTTTTCGTCCCATGATGCATAGGTTCTGTTTCTGACCATTGAGAAAATGGCCGGGTTTATCCAAAATCCGTCAAAAGAAGCTCAAAGAGCAGTGATTCAGTTTCTTTAATTTGAAGGATGTTGACCAGTGGATATTCATCGAAGAATGCAGGCAGCATATGGTAACAAATGTGTGTCAAAGACAACAGTGACAGACTGGACATGAATGTTTCAGAAAGGACGTCAGTTCATGACAGATCTTCGACAGCCGGGTCAAGCGCATATTGTTGCAACATAAAAAAAACATCGCCAAAATTGATGCAGCAGTACAGATGAACTGTTGTCAAAGCATACGTTCGCTAGCGAAAGAATTTGATGTGTCAATTGGGACAATTGAAAAGTCATTAGTAAGAAAGTGCAATATCGGAAGGTGTGTTCACAGTGGGTACCACGGATGGTGACCAACCACCAAAAAGAGGAATGCATGGGATGGTGTTTGAACCACTTGCTGCATTACAGAGTGGAGGGTGATGCATTTCTCTTCCGCATAGTGACAGGCGATGAATCATGGTGTCACCACTTTGAGCTGAACAGCAAAAAAGAGAGCATGCAATGGAAGCATGCTGGATCACCAAAAGCCAGAAAATTCAAGTTACAAGTTTCCGCTGGTAAGGTTATGCTGAGCGCATGTTTTTACCATGAAGGGCTATTGTTGGCAGACTTTAAAGAACCTGGTGTCAACATCAACTCTACCCACTACTTGCAAACACCGGCATGCTTTCTCGCGGCGTGATTTTGTTGCACGATAATGCTCGTCCAAATGTCGCAAAGATTGTGCAGGAAGCATTAGCAAGGAAGAAGAGGGAAATTCTGCAACATCCAGCCTATAGTCTTGATTTGTTACCATGTGATTTTCATTTGTTTGTTCTGACCTCTTAAAAAAAGCTCTCAAGAGGCAACAATTTCACACAGATGCAGATGTAATGAATGCAGTAAACACTTGGTTCAGTGCGCAACCACAGTCCTTTTTTGCGGATGGCATTCACTGCCTACCTAAGCAATGGAATGCTCACCTGAATGCCTACAGCAACTTCGTCTGACCAACCTATAGTGCATAATTCATTCAAAATAAATGCTTTGTTTAATTCTACTACACCTGTTAATGTTTCTTTCATGCTATTGTAATAAAGCCATTGGAACGGGTTTCAAATGAACGTCCCTAATATTTTAACCTACCAAGCGTGTTGTAAGAGGTGACTAAAGAGGGTTGGCTTATGAGGTGACTAAAGAGGGTTGGCACCTGGCTGGCATAAGAGGTGATTTAAGATGGTTGGCTTAAGAGGTGACTAAAGAGGGTTGACATAAGAGGTGACTAAAGAGGGTTGGCACGAGGCTGGCTCTTTGTATAAAACTTTAGCTTCGAAATGCAACCAATTATGGTGAAGCCTACAAAGGCTTGGTGCCATGTCACGAAAAGAGCTATGATAAGATCTATTTAAGGGAGATGATTGTCATAAGAGAAACATACGAGTTCACACAAAACATACTGAATAATTGTCACCGGGAATAATGAATAATGAATTGACACAAAGAAGTGCGCACTCTAAATGAACAGAGCAGTAAAAGAACGGTTACAAATTACGTGACTCGAGCGGAGACCATGGTACCATAAGCATGCTCTGAATTATGAGTTGGGCAATGGCAAACTATATATTGCCGTCGATATGTTTGTAGTGTTAGAGGTAGCATAAATGTGACTTAGTTTAGCAATAGTACTTTTGTGATCATGTGCAACAATGTTAATAGTTTAATAAGAATAGAAACGTTGTTTCGTGAAACAACTGATGACCTGTTATTACTTGCAAAGAGCATGAATGGCCTTCATCACTAGCAGCGACTTCACAACATTCTCAACAGTTGCGCGAACGCCTTCAATTCCATGGCATGGGGGACTCGCAGTGGTAATCAAGAACCTGTGATTGTAATATTGACTTATAGTGTGGTTGTAAATGATTTATCATTCAATAGATCGAGCCGAAAACATGTGAAGGCCAAGGTGGCATGCAGATTCTTGTAAATACGTCATTACATACAAATTAATTTGTGGAATAATCTCTAACCCGGTAACCAAGGCTTTTGTGCAATGGCAGTGACGTCACTGTTTTGGTTGTGTACAATACATAACCGGTGGAAACGGCATTCATTCATCAATAGGCAACATTCCGCGGTATGAAACATTGACTTTCAGTTGCTTTTTGAGACACTTTCGATAACTCTACGCCATCCATTGCCAGCTAGTCCGAACTATTTCACTGCTAAAAGTTCTAGAGAATCTCAGTGTGTCTCACAAAGAAAAGGTGTCACATGAAATTATTGCATTCAATGTATTATATTTTGGCATATTCTGTCAGACAACAGCATCAAGTATATGCCAGAGAGGATACATCTGCTAATTAATCTCATTGTGCCTGATGTATCATTGAATATAATTCAAAATCTGTCCCACATTCAGTTAACAGAATAAAACACCTCAAAGACGTTCATGCAGCCAATAAGATTTCGGCAATTGAGGATTCATTTGGTTACCAGCACTTATTACGGACACTTTACCTAGCAAACAAAAGATTGACCTCACTCCCAGATAATTTACACAATCTGCGAACACTTGTATTTTATGGAGGTGGTGAAGTTTCTTAGTAAGTTTGACTTGAGTGGCAACCATTTAAACGAATATTATCTACCTAAAACCTTGGGGGGGTTTGGAACCTTGCAGAGAACCCACTAATGATCCCGTGAAATCTACACAACACCTGTAGTCAAGAAAAATGACAAGAAGCATTCTACACAGCTAAGATTCTTGAACTTCACAAATGTTCGTCTGCAGTATTTTGATGCCTTTCACAACAACATTCTAATAATTCTAAGACTCTGACTAAGTGCAAGAGACTCTAGATGTCTCATTTAACTACATTACCAGAAAAATACAACTTATTGAACCAGTACAATTACCAGCAGGATAATTATCATCAGGGCACTGATCGGCATGGACACTATTGACGTTCTACGAAGACAGTTTAACATCAACAAAATGATTTCCTCCAAGAGTTACAATTTGATATACATTTCACATGGCATGCACATTTATACACGCTGGATTTGGTGAATATATTTGATATAGTCGATATCTAATTTATACTCACATTTGGTGAACAATAGTCGCTTTTTGCAGCTTTCGATATCAGGAATGTTTACTGAAATCATATACCTACTAATAGAATGAAACTCATAACAGTTTCAGCCATTTGCCTGCGTTTCATTATGAATGAGGAAACAACATACCCCATGAGAACGATAAATCCCTTGAGCTCGCTACATCTTCTAGCTGCATTACAAAGCGGATTCGCTGTATGCACCAGTTTTGAATACAAGGCCGACATTGGCATGTCTAACAGAACTTGCAATCGACACACCAGTGTATACTAACTTAACTAACCCTTCTGAAAATTAAAGCCCAGAAAAATGAAAAGCAAACACTGTGTAAACCTGAGAACATTCTGAAGAAATTAAACAACGCACAGATGAAAACAATATTCAGTTTTATGATTTCTGTATTACAACGACTTCAAACTTGTACAGGTTACGGGTGAATAATATTTACAGACAGGTGTGTACATCGGAGAATACAGGAGTTCAACTTGATCGACACAGCACTGGTCACCACATTAACATGCGACGGTGAAATATGGGTCAACATGGGATACCGATTTAGTAATGAAGGATTCGGTTCCAAATTTCAAAGGACATCGTAAAGAAATGAATTTATATAACATTTATTAATTAATACCAGAACATTAAGTAGACCACTGACATTTGATAAAATTGTGAATAAGACTATGGACATTTTAATATCAAAATGTGGTGATATAATCGATAAAGATGGACATTATGTAGAAGAAAAAGAAACAGTTCTTATTCAGTGTTAAAATTTAAAATATTATGGACATTTTAGTATTTAACATTGTGAATATTACGGACCTAATATGTGAACAATTACAAACTGCGTAATATTATTTAAAGTAATTATTAACAAACTGTCCAAGAAACAGACTTGTGATCATAAGAACAATGTTAACCGCTAGAACACATCAGTGGAGTTAATTTAGGGTGTATTATTAACTGTGTGTAGTTATAGTGAAATGTTATTAGTGTGATGTTTGTATTTAGTCATTATCGTGTAGCATATATTACCGTTGCACTTTTCTTTTTCTTTTCGTTAGAGGTCAATTGGCTGACTAAGGTAAACATACAACTTAGCCAGTAAACCAATTATATAATACAATATACAGGAAATTGATAGTAATTATAATAAAGATTTCCACATATTGTAGCAGTATTGATCAGCTCAAGTCGGAACAGCAGTCGGTGAGAAAAGGATCGCAAATGATGCCAACAGCAACTATATGCAAAGTAAGCTAAGTACATAATACCAGAGAGAAATGGAAACAGTGGCCAATGGTAAAACAAAAAGGCTAAGTACATACTACAATGCTTAAGGAGCGTGGAAAGTAAGACACTCCCAGAATGTAGAAAGCCTATGTAGAATATAAGTAAGGAACGTGTATGGAGGATGTCCATGAATGTATATGGTGGATATGAGACATCCATTGCACCTATAGCGATTCGATCTCCAGTATAAAACATAGGTAAGGGACGTGTATGGAGGATGGTAGGAGGTCCATCCATTGCACCCATAGCGATTTGATCTCCAGTAACATGGTTAAGGAACGTATGGAGGATGGTAGGAGGTCCATCCATTGCACCCATATTGATTAGACCTCAGTCCTCTGAATCGTAAAGGAGGCTGAGGCTACACGCTCTGAATTATGAGTTCGGCAATGGCAAACTATATATTGCCGCCGATATGTTTGTAGTGTTAGAGATAGCATAAATGTGACTTAGTTTAGCAATAGTACGTTTGTGATCATGTGCAACAATGTTAATAGTTTAATAAGAATAGAAACGTCATTTCATGAAACAACTGACGTCCTGTTATTACTTGCAAAGAGCGTGAATGTCCTTCATCACTAGCAGCGACTTCACAACATTCTCAGCAGTTGCGCGAACGCCTTCAATTCCATGGCATTTGGCATGAGTTTGTTGAAGAACTATGATCCATTGGGAAATGAAAGGCAGAAGAGGAAGAAAGAGTTTGCTGCTACTGTAAAATCATATCAACTGTTGTCACAATTGTATTCTTAAGGAATCATGCATCACAGTCATAAAATTCTGCACACACGACGCAACAGAAGCCTTAGTTTGGTACATGCACACACAATGAAATGTCATTAGTTTCCATCTGCACTAATACCAGAAAAACACTTTACCTACCTGAATCATGTCAGATAGCATGTCCTAGTTCTTAAAAACTGTCAGCCAAAAGCGTGGCACATATACATACGATGACATGGATGCTGAAAATATCATTGTTTCCAGCTGCACTAATACCAAACTAACTTAGTTTACCTACCTGGATCATATCATACAGCATGCACAGGTCGTTGAAAAATAACTGTCAGCAAAATAATACTATGTGGAATTACATCTCAAGGTTATTAGCAGGAGTGGACTGACTCAGAGGTTACAGCATTGGCCTCTGGTTCATGCAGACCTAGTTTTTTTCATGGTCTGAACTGGGGGGGGGGGGGGGTTGTTTTATAGAATACAAAAAGATGATATATACACCCCTCTGATCATGGGCTTGTGGATTAGACATCTAGCTTTTTCGGATAAGGGTGATAAATCTAGGAGGGCCTCAGAGTAACTTAAAAATCCCTCGGCAGTTGGAAATAAAAGCAGCAGGCTGTGTCCTCAATTTTTGCGGAGTTGATGCACCTTGTTGAGATTCTCCCTGTGTAATCATCAGTGGAGACTGGAGCACTTATAGAGATATTATCTATGTGCAGCAAAGTGACCCTTCACAAACTAAACCAGACTTTGTCATTTGTGATTGGCTTTGTGTTTCCTAAACTGTTGTAACTTACTTTCATTATTATTTTATTATGAGGGTAAGTTAATAAGTAAGTCACAAATGGCTGTAGAAAAATAACTAAAGATGATAACAATTTGAAACCAGTTTATTTTTGTACATACATTGTCTCTTTATTTCTCAGCATAATTTCCACCAACATTGATGCACTTATACCATCGTTTTATCAGTCCTCCCAAACCCGCAGCATAGAACTGTATGCTTTTTCTTCATTGACCTGCCATCCCACAGAACTGTGTGACTTATTTATTAACTCACACGTGTAACGTTTTCTACCCAGCTATGCACTGCTTTACGGGACAAACATTTGTCAGCATAAACAGGAAACCCACCTTGGCGAGAGACATTTTGTGAATGACGCCGAAGTTGAATGTGAAGTGAAAACATGGTTTAGACAACAGAGCACGCAATTCTGTGCTGCTGGTTTGGGAGGACTGATAAAGTGATGGGATAAGTGCATCAATGTTGGTGGAAATTATGCTGAGAAATAAAGAGACAATGTATGCACAAAAATAAACTGGTTTCAAATTGTTATCATCTTTAGTTATCTTTCTACAGCCATTTGTGGCTTACTTATTAACTTACTCTCGTATGTGTTTAATTTTGCTGCTAAACATATCTCTGTTTACATTTTATTAATTCATTTTTTTTTGGTTTAGTTCTTAGATTCAGTTTGTCTGTGGAATATTTGTTTTTTTCGCTACTGTTAGTTTAAAACAATTTTACCTGAGCTACAGACATTAATTAGGCTTACTCTTTGTCGTTTGCAACTGCCACTGGTTCTTTATCATCCCTGGTCCATCGTGTGATGTTAGCTTTTCATTTATGTGTTAATGTTTTGTGATTCTCCTAGGAATAAATTATATCTTGTACTGTAAATGTTGACATGATATTTATTGCTCACATGTGTTTGTTTGCTCTGGCACAGGACTTATCAGAATGAACCAATTCATTACTTTGTCTCCTGCATACCTTGGACAACTAAACCACCACAGTCCCACTACATTGTTGTCAAGAACGGAACACCAGAGTCAGATGTAGAATGGCGTTGTGAAGATGGTTATCAGGAGAGGCAATACACGGTGGGAAGTTTTGAATGTGAACCCATACAAATCACACCACCTCCAGTCAGCAGCACTACGCAGCTTCCAACATCTGTCAATACTGACACAACCGAACCTTTTACTGTTTTATTACCTGCTAAACAACACAGTGGAAATGATAACATAGGTGGTATTATTGGTGGTGTTCTTAGTCTTGTTGTTGTTATTATAGTTATAATTATTATTTTATATCGCAAGCAAAGACTGTGTTCTGCTAGACCGATATTAAATGATGCAAATGGACATGCTCACACTATTGTTCTTATAGAACCGGGTTTATTCACAGAAACTGAACCTTTGACACCAAACCCCAGTAGTATAAATTACAGGTTTTGTTTGAAGTTTGTAGAAGAGCTGGGAGTTCATAAATTAAAGTCATTTCTCAATGTACTTTATGATCCCAGTGGAAAGTTTCATGCAGAAAAGGTGATACAATTTGAGTCAAGTAAAACTGCAGACGTTAATACATACCTCACCAAGTCTTTCTTAACTTGGGTGGAGTTGAATAAAGGAATATACAGGTCGTGTATTGTGACTGCGTTAGCAGATATTGCACGTAAGTATGTACTAGAAGTGATTGAGGAGTTAGTTCCGGTGGATTATATAAATGAAACCAACAGGATGGGTGCTGATGTAACATATGCTGGGGCATCAGGAGCTGGTGATGAGACCACATCATCAGCTGGAAGAAGGGTAGTCAGTCAGGATAGATTCAGACTGTATTACTATCTCACTGAGCAGATTGAGGCTGAAAGATTGCGAGAATTTTTACAACAGCTTTCAGATTCATCTGAAAGGTTTAATGCTTATAATTATTATATTGCAAGATTGACTGAAGAGAGGGATTTTAGTAATGCGTTTGCACAGACACTTGAGGAATGGTGGCTGAGGAACTTTAGCCTGTCACTAATCAATATTCTCATAGACTTTCTGAAAGAACAAAGCAGGGCAGATGTCTTGGAGAACGATGAATTTCTGAATCGCTTGCAGAGAATTGAGAAAACTTCTATCTCAGACCGGCATGATCAAGAACAGTCTCGTTCTCCTGATAATTTAATGCCAGATGACATTGATGCCAATAAAATGCCACATAATGCTGAAATGGGACAAAAACCAAATGTCAGTAAAGTGGAGCACATGCCAAATAAACTTGAAGGGGAGGACATGTTAGGTGACACTGAAAGTAAGAACATGTCAGGTGACACTGAAAGTAAGAACATGTCCGGTGACACTGAAAGTAAGAACATGTCAGGTGACACTGAAAGTAAGAACATGTCAGGTGACACTGAAAGGAAGAACATGTCAGGCAACAGTAAAGATGAGGATGACATGGGAAAAGATACTGTGTCAAAAAACAATGAAAAGAGGGCGCCGGCATCACGTGAAACTAAAAAGAAGCATAAAGCCAAAATAGAGCGAGCATTACTGGCAGATCACTGAAATGGGACAAGTATGACATAACACTGAAGACAAGTCAGTGCTTCGTAACATTGAAATAGATCATGTGTCACATAACAATGTAAGGAAGCAACATTACATAGCACTGAAAAGGAATAAGCATGGAAATAGCACCGAAGTTCTGCAAGTCGAAAAGTCGCTTAAATGTCGACAGGGTTGACTTCATTGCACCGGGTTTTATCCCATATGGCTCGGTCTCTTTCCGCAGCACGGAAAGCGTCACACAAAGCACGAACTCTGTAGCTTTTAGCGACGACCCACAGGAGTCTCCGAAACATTTAACTCGTAAACCGAAGGACGCGGCCCGGAATCAAACCCACAACCTTCGGAGCATGAATCAAACGGCTTGACCAATTCGCCACAGAGACTCCCAAAATTTCCGCAAGTGTCTCATAGCAATGATAATGTATCTCGTAATCTTGAAAGGAAGCAAGGGTTACATAGCAATAATATAGATTAAGTCTCACGTAACACGGAAAGGAAGAAAGTGTTACATAGCACGGAAATAGATCTTTTTCTTTTTTCGTTCACTTGAAATATGTCTTTAACTGTTGTCTCTTGTATGAATTTAACTGTCTTGTTTAGTTAATTCAGTGGTCCATAGAGTTTATCTTCCACTGTCATCTCTCTAGGCCAGAAAGGTTTGCCTAGATATGTTGTATTTTAGGCAGTCTTGGAGTATGTGATCTGCTGTCCTCGACGCCAATCCACATGTGCACATGGCTGATTCACCAATCTTGAATTTTGTATACATGTGATTGCATAATCTATTGTGTCCTGTTCTGAGGCACAGAATATTGACCTGTTCTGCTCTGTCCATAATGTGGTAGTCTTCTTCTTCTTTCGTTCGCTTGAAATATGTCTATATCTGCAATGTCGTCTCTTGCATGAATTGAACTGTTTTTTTCAGTTCACACAGTGGTCCATAGAGTTTATCTTCCACCGTCGTCTCTCTAGGCCAGAAGGTTTGCCTAGATATGTTATATTTTGGGCAGTCTTGGAGTATGTGCTCTGCTGTCTGCGACGCCAATCCACATGTGCACATGGCTGTTTCACCAATCTTGAATTTTGTATACATGTGGTTGCGTAATCTATTGTGTCCTGTTCTGAGGCGCAGAATAATGACTTGTTCTGGTCTGTCCATAATGTGGTAGTCATCTTGAGCAGGTTTTGGTGGCTTTCTGACTGATTTGATCATTCTTTTCTTTTGGTGGTATGTAACGGGCACACCAGGCTGTTCCTTCCTTAGCCAATTGATCAGCTCTGTCGTTTCCGGGTACTCCACAGTGAGATGGTATCCACTGTATGGTAACCTTAAGCTGACTGCTAAGTTCAGAAAGTAGTGTCCTTAGTGCTGACAATTTCCCAGACAGGAGCACCTTGAGTACTGATTTTGCATCTATCAATAGCACCACAGGTTGTGTACCATGACTGGTATTTAGTAATTTCTCTGTTGCTGTCTTGATTGTCTCAATTTCAGCATCATAGTTATGGCAGTACTTTCCTGTTCATACTCTGGCTGTGTTTATAGTATTATTTGGGTATTTTATTTACACTCCCGCTCCTCCATTTAAAATAACATTTTGTGCTGACCCATCTGTGTAGACTCGGATCCAGAGGTCCTGTTGTTATTCTTCATCAAGGAAGCTGAGAGTGGCTGTTCTGCGTTTTATACAGTTCTGTTCTTCCTTGTCAAATATTCCTCTCTTTTGCCTGGATTTGTAGTGATAGTCTTTCTATGGAGTTTGTTCTGGAATAGTTTTCAGGGGACTGAAATAGATGATAGGTAAAAAGGAAAAGTGTTACAAAGCAATGAAATAGATCATCATGTGTCATGTAACACTGAAATTAATTTAATGCCTGTGAAGTTGCAAACATGTCTGCCTTTTCTTTAGACAGATGACAGATTGCATGACTGGGACAGGGGTGCTCCAGACATGCTTGTTTCCACATCCCAATCAATCCCAATCAGTTGCCATGGGTTTAAAGACAATCCAACAGGAGTGCTGTGGAAAGAATATATTTGGTCAGGGAAACCATGGGCATAAAAAAGCTTGAGAACCGCTGACCTAGTATATATGAGAGCTTAACAGTTCACACCCATTCAGCAGTACCCGATTTACTTTTTGTAATGAGAGTTGCTAAACTGAGCAACTATGTAACAATACTCTCTAATTCATGCCTTGAATACAGTGGTCAGTTTGTAATGAAAAGTTGTTCGGCAGGAGATAGTTTTATAGAAGCTACTGTTACACTCATCTGCTAGAGGTATAGGACCAGCAGCACACAAGAGTGTGGCAAATGCAGTTCAAGGGACTGAGTATCCATGGAAATATGTGGATAACTACCAGAGCTGAGCAGAACAGTCACTTGTCCTGGCAGCTAGAAATTGCTGTAGAAGGCATAGCTCATAAACCACCCATGTGGATATGGAGGGCTAGGGGAAACTACACATTATATTGTCAAGAATTACTTTAAGAGCTTGCCACAGATCTTCAATGATTGAGTTCAGAGTCTTAATTTCATACCAGTCTTCTGACGACTGAATAACTTGATATGGCATGGTGTTCCATGTTCTGGGTGATAGTTGTTCAGCTGGATTTGATCATCTGTTGGTTGCTGTAAGGGCTGTCTGTAGCGATGTGGTCAAACCGTCTGCGTCATGCTCCGAAGATTGTGTGTTCATTTTCAAATTCAACTGCTCGGTTCGTTGCTGGAGCTATGCTTGTACTCTGTGCGATGCTTTCAGCAGGTGGTTAGCCTCTCTTTGGAGAGAGACTGAGCTGTATGGGAAAAAATCCAGCTTAATGATTTTTTTACCTTTATTGTCATTGAACCATTTGTGGCTTATTTCTTAAGCATTCCAGGGACACTGTGTTCAATACCATGTTCTTGACTCTTAATACTACTTATTCATAAGCTTAAAAAAAGTGTTATTGCAGCATTTTGAACTCTGTTGGAGTCAGTCTGGTAAGATGTTACGGACTGAAATATACAGGTTACGTGTTCATGCTATCATAGCAAAGTGTGCAGGCTTAGTTTGAGCTTTTATTTGACATCGATTGTTAAATCTGATTGCAATTTGAAAGGTTACCATCCTGTGATTCTCTCATCTAGTCCTGCACTCATACATACATTTATGTTAATGACCTTACTCTGCATGCCAAAGAGTTCATTGATGTTTTGCTGACATACCTGACCAGAAATATTACTTGTTGGGGAAACCTTGAGGATATTCAAATAGCATGAAAAATAAATACATAGGTATTAATTTGTACTCATAGAAGAAGAGGTAAAACTACAGATTTGAGAATAGATTGGACAATGTAAATTTAGTTCTCATAGTCTACTATGTCCTCTTCTCTTTTTCTCTACTTCTATGTATCCAAATCAATATCTGTGTATTTATTTCTCATAGACACCCATTGAAACAGCTTGTTACCAGTATAACTAGAAAGTCCTTTTGGACTGTACAGGGGAGACCTGGAAACACACAAGAGAATTAGTGACAAAGATGAATAATACAGGACAGATGTGGAAGGAATTGTTAGAGACAACAAAGGGTGGGAGGACTTGACATCAGATAGTTAAAGGCCTTTTGTCCATAGGGGATAAAAGGCAGAAGAGGAAGTGTCTTTCTGTGAAATATCACCAGAAGAAATGTGTGTGGAAATTGACAGACTAGAGCAAACCTTACTGTGACACCTCTAGTTGGCAAATGTAACAACAACAACTGCAGCATCATGCCATGCAATAGGAACCTGCTGTGATGTGATACTGTGACTACATTTTATAGACCCAAATGCAGGGAGGAATAAGTGACCAGTCTTTCCCTCACTTAGTGAAACAACAAATGGGTCAAACCCTCATTCGACCATGCTTATGACTTTATCAGCAACAGCATGTTGTTAATCCAGTAGTTAATGAGTTCAGATCAAAATATGTGGTTAGTAAGATATTTGTTTGTAATATGTTGAAATGTGAGATATTATAATTAGGTTTGTAGTTTTTGTAGTTATGTATTTTGTTACATTTTATATTATTTTACTGAAACAGCACTATGTGTTTTGTCTATATCAGTGGTTCTCAACCAGTGGGGAGTTCTCTCCCCCCCCTCTCCACCCCAGGGGGAAATTTTAGGGTTTGGGGGGGGGGGGGGATGAAGACCACAGATTGGCATTTTCAAATTGGCTTCAGGATCACACAAAACGTGATCGGGAGATTAAGCGTTCTCGTGATGTTAAATTCCCCGATTATTTCAAGATCGCGTTAATACAAGAACCAAGTACTTGATATTGTTTTTCCTCCATAATTTGCGGTTCTGTGCTTCTAGCCCTTCTGAGATTCGTTCTATAATTTCTGGTCCCCAGCATGGCGGATAGGCAGTGAAACGGTTAAGGCCTCTGGGTGTTTATGCTCGTTGCTACCGTTGCATTTACATTTTCCTCTTGTTGGACTGGTAGTTTACGGTTTCATCCCCCTGCTACTGAGTTGAGTGCGTGGCACGACGCTGTGAGCTGTGAATTTTGTGTGAAATGCTTTTAAATCTGCCTGAGGTTGTGGAGCATGATCTGCATGTTCAGAGCAATGGTGGATGGCTATGTCCCAGAATTGACTGGTTTTTGTGCCTTATGCAGAAATGTGTGGCAGCTGGTCTTCTGGTTAACTGCTGCTTCTTTTGACAATGAACCATGCTTTCGTGGAGGACTGTTGTTTTGGCATTCTGGAGATGGTATTACGTACAGTGAAATATTTTTTACATCTGTCCGAGGTGTTGTGGTGTGATCTGCATGCTCAAAATGGCGTAGCTGGCTAGATAACATCTAGAAATGGAATAACAACATCCAGAAATATCTACATGTATGGCGGCGGATGTGTCGCAGAAGCGACCGGTTTTCTTGCCTTATGCAGAAATGTGTGGCTGCTGGTTTGCTAAAGACTGCCGTTTTGGTGATGAACTGTGTTTTCGAGGAGGAATTTTGTGTTGCCATTCTGGCGACGGTATTATGTACAGTGAAATGATTCATTACATCTTTCGAGGTTGTTTTGTTGCGTGACCTACAGTTCAGAGAAAAAAATGGCGTGGCTGGCTAGAAAACATCTAGAAACGGAACAACAATATCTAGAAACATCTAGACTTTGTAGGGAACACCTGGTTGGGAAAGTGACTGCCAATTCCATCAAGGAACGGAGCGTTAATAGGGACAAGCCTTTGCTGTGATGTTGGAACCGCGACTAATGACTATAGCATAAGTAGACCCGCAAATAACATTTTATGCAGACGTCTAGACATGTTCTAGTATGTTATTAAATTTAGCCTATATTTTTTACATAAACTGTGTAATTTTCGACTATTAAGAGCGAATCAAATGAAAATGATGAAGATCACATGCTATAATGTGATATTTCAATAGCAGGAAATAGCCGTTTCCTTGTCATACTACAACGATGACTAATATAGTTTTGGAATATTCACAGCGATTTGAATGCCAATGAATGCATGTTTGCATTTGACATCCATTGTAGTGTTTATGTGTAATTTTGTCATCACTCTACGCGGGACTGTTTATTTTTGGGTAACTTGTCATCACGCCTCACTCAGATCTGTGAACACCGATAGACAGGCCATGCAAGCTGACGTCATCTCAACATGACTTGAGGGGGGGGGGGGTGTGCACGTGCGTGTGTGTGTGCGTGCGTGCGTGCGTGCATGTGTGTACACATGTGTGTGGGTGTTTATGTGTGCTGTTGACTTTTTCATTTTATATTAACAGAATCTGAAGCACATGATGAGTTTCAAAAAAAGAAAGTATGATCTTTCATATTTGCAATATGGATTCACAAATATCGTCATTAACGGAGAAGAATGACCTGAATGTGTTATTTGTAGTAAAAGTTTGTCAAATGATTCTATGAGACCGACAAAGTTGAGGAAACATTTGTTGAATGTTCATCCTCAACACAAGGACAAGGACAAAACCTATTTTGAATGTCTTGGGAATGCTGTCAAAAGGATGAGATTGGATTTAACAGGGGTATTCCAAGAAACAAACCAAAAGGTTACTGAAGCTTCCTATGTCGTAGCATTGGAGATAGCGAAGCAGAAAAAACCACATACAATCGGGGAATCTTTGATCAAACCTTGTTGTCTCAAGATGGTGGAAATTGTGTTGGGAAATGAATCAGAGAAAAAACTTGCACCGATTTCACTATCAAATGATACTGTTCAAAGGAGGATCAGCGATGTGGCCACTGACATCAAGGATCAAGTTGTGTAAGAGATCAAGTCTGCAGCATTTGGGCTCTATTCAATTCAAATTGATGAATTTACTGATGTGGCATCGTGTTCTCAGTTGATAGTGTTTGCAAAGTATGTGCATTCAGGATCATTTAAAGATTTTTTAAAAATTCTCCTCTTGAAACAACTACCGAGGCCTCTGATATTTTGGAAAAGGTTTCATCTTCCCTTGAATCAGAAAATCTTTTATGGGATAATATGTGTGGGTTCTGTACAGATGGAGCACCAGCTATGTTGGGGACCAAATCAGGATTTCAAGTTAGTGTGAAGAAACGTGCCCCAAAAGTGAAAGGCATTCATTGCATGATCCATCATCAGGCACTGGCCTCCAAAATACTTCCAGCTCCATTGTTGAAGGTTTTGGATCAAACCGTTCAGATAGTGAATTTTATCAAAGGAGGAGCTCTCAACTCACGGCTTTTTAAGCAGTTATGCGTTGACGTGGATGCCGGCCACCATTTGCTTCTTTTCCACACAAATGTTCGATGGCTGTCAAGAGGAAATGTAACTGCACGAGTATATGAGCTGAGAGACGAGTTCAAATTATTTTTTGAAGTTCAGGGTAAGATGGATGATGAAGAATGGATTATGCGCCTTGCCTATTTAGTTGATATTTTTGAGCAATTGAATAAACTCAATCTTCAGATGCAAGGAAGGAATACAAATATCATACAATTTGTGGATGCCTTGAGAGAAATGTCAGTCTGAACATATGGTGAAGGGGGGCACAGGCCAAAAAAATGTTGAGAACCACTGCTTTAGATCAGTACCGGTACAAAAAATGTTCAGGAATCGGAATACCGAAAATTCCAGCCATCAAGAATACGAAGTTCTTGAAACATCAAAAAAATATTCAATGTTGAAGACAGACATATTTTGAGCTAATGCCGGTAAGAGAAGTCACTGTGACATCATGACTAATGCAACAAGAGAAGCAGCTGTGGCATGTCATTAGTGCACTTGCTAAGTAAGGCATGGTTCTGGGTTCAGTTCGTAGTAAAAATAAAAGTAAAAGACCATTTTTACACTATTTGAGGCATATAGGGTATATGGTGCTGGTCAAATATTTGTACACACCAATCGGCACTAGAGTTGTGATGTGGGCAATATTATGCCAACCACTTTTGCTTTCCAAGACTTTTTCAAGTACCCATTTTAGGCATGACTGACCTGGGAGCCCAGGTCAATTAAACAAAATGTAAACCCATGACCACGGGCCAGCTAGCAGGCAAGCTATCCACTGTGCTGTCATGGCTCCCTCATTCTCTAGTTATGTTGTTGTTTGTCCATCAAGAATGATGATGACCATTCATTTCATCCAGTGGGGTTGAAGGTGTGGAGCCGTGGGTTCTAAGATGGCTGATAAGGCCTATTTTGGCTCGAAATGTTCTTTGACAATGTGGGCAAAGAATGCTTGACGTCTCTGGAGGAGGATTTCCTGCAGTGGTTTTTCTGTCCTGCCTTTTCTTCACAGCTCTTGCAGTCCTGGTTGCCTCACATATGACTGCACCTTTGCGCAATGATGCACGCCACGAGTTTCGGTCTCTGGCTGCAGCCTCCCAGGTGTCATGATGAATTCCAAAAGCATTCAGTGAAATTTTCAGAGTGTCTTTAAAACGTTTCCTCTGGCCACCTTGGGAGCGTTTACCACAACGCAGTTCGCTGTAGAAAATTCGTTTAGGGAGCCTGTGATCTGGCATGCGGGTCAAGTGACCAGCCCAGCGAATCTGATTCTTCATCAGTAGAGTGTGGATACTGGGCATGGATGCTCTTTCTAGGACTTCAGTGTCTGGAATCTTGTCTTGCCATTTAATCTTCAGTAGCTTCCTTAGGCAGACTGTGTGGAAGTGGTTTAATTTCCTAGCATGTCGCTGATAAACAGTCCAGGTTTCACAAGCATATAGCAGTGTGGATAATACAACTGCTTTGTAGACTTTTAGCCTTGTTTGCAGGCTTATTCCAGTTCTGTCCCATACATTCTTGTACAGTCTGCCAAAGGCTGCACTGGCCTTGAAGATTCTTGCATTCACTTCGTCATCGATTGTGGCAGCTTGTGACACAGTGCTGCCAAGATAGGTGAATGTTTCCACAACACTTAGTCTATGATCATTCACTTTGATATTCGGCACAGTGTGATTATTCCCTGGAGCTGGCTGGTACATAACTACAGTCTTCTCCAAGTTGATATTGAGCCCAAATTTGGTACAGGCATGTGAGAAAGCTGAAACATTATGTTGCATGTCCGCCTCTGAGTTGGCGTATAGAGCGCAATCATCAGCAAACAGGAGCTCTCTGACGGTGCCGCTGTCAATTTTGGTTTTAGCTTTCAGCCTTCTGAGATTGAATAACTTTCCATCCATACGGTAGTTGATGTCTATTCCAATGTCGTCGTTCTCGAAGGCATTCATCAGCATGGCTGAAAACATGAGGCTGAACAGCGTTGGTGCCAGGACACATCCTTGCTTCACTCCATTGGTGACAGGAAAGGGTTCAGACAGTTCACCATTTTCCTGTACTCTTGCCTGCATGCCGTCATGAAATAGCCGCACTATTTGGACAAACTTTCGTGGACAGCCATATTTTGCCATAATCTTCCACAATCCATCTCTGCTGACTGTATCAAAAGCCTTGGTAAGGTCAATGAAAGTGGAGAACATTTCGCAGTTCTGTTCCTGACATTTCTCTTGCAGCTGCCTTGCAGCGAAAATCATGTCAACAGTTCCACGTTCTTTTCTGAAGCCACATTGACTCTCAGGAAGAAGACCTTGATCGAGATGGGCTGTGAGGCGATTGAGAAGAATTCTGGCGAGTATCTTCCCTGCAATTGAAAGCAAGGAGATGCCTCGGTGGTTGTCACAGGATTGGCGGTTTCCTTTACGTTTGTAAAGGTGTACTATTGACGCATCCTTAAAATCTTGTGGCATGGTCTCGTTCATCCATATGTTTGTGAAGACTTGGTGAAGCTGCTCTGTTAGGACCGGCCCACCTGCCTTGTATATCTCTGCATTCTCTAGTAACTAGCAGTGGATGGAACTCTTCAAACCAATACTGTAGTTTAGTCAACCCAGTCTTGTAACATGGGTTCCAGATGTATCTGGAAATTTTCTCCAAAGGAAAGGTGGTGAGGATAGAAACTGGTCATCCCACCTCATAATGCCTTGACCGAGCTCCTTTGACAGTGTCTGCCCATGAGATGACCTTTTACTGCATGGGGAAAGTTATTAAAACTGTAACAAAACCCCAGTTTTGACCTTGAAGACAATGCATTTATTTGCACTTGCAGACCATTATAAAGTCATAAACAAGTTGACACACAAAAGTATGTAATGAAAACAGTTGAAGAGTCTTCTACGCAAAATAATGCTGCAATGATAAACATCAATCATAATGTAATTTCTTGAAATGAAGAGTCACACGCATAATTCACAAAAAAAAAAAAATTGACCTGTTCATCTTGTCTTTATTTATTCTTAAATTTTAATTTTAAAAGCTTTGTTTAAGAATCTTGAAAGTAAGAAAATCAGAGAATCCTCGAGTAGGCATTGATTAGCATTCATATGTATATAATTTGTTAGTTGTGACTTTTTTAGTAAGAATGCAATGAAAGTTGAAATTTTTGGATATATTACTTCTATATGGATAGAATGTTCACTTTTGTCATCCTCCTCGGACGTCAATGGAAGTGAGTAGATTAACAACATCGTTATTCTGGCTATAATTGTCTTCAATACTGCTATGAACTTTGCTGCTGGTAAAATCTGTTAACACGTTAAGCTTGCATTTATGTGCCTTTTTATGTGACTAAATTTATGAGTTTGGTGAATTTAATCATATACTGACATTTTGAGGACATGCGGGTTAGAATATCTGCCTCATATAGGTAAATTTAATAATATACTGACATTTTAGAGGACATGTGGGTTAGAATATCTGCCCCACATAGTTGAATTTAATCATTTCCAGATGTATCTGGAAATCTCCAAAGGAAAGGTGGTGAGGATAGAAACTGGTCATCCCACCTCATAATGCCTTGATCGAGCTTATGTGGTGTCCTAACATTTCTTGCTCCTTTGACAGTGTCTACCCATGAGATGACAGGAGAAGGAAAGAAAACCCCATTTCAGCAAAGCAAGTGGGTTAGAATTTCCACTATACACATCATTGGCACATGTGTCATATTACTCAGTAAGGCAGAAGGGATTTTGTTCAGCGAAGGTGGAATAACAGCTGTACCCTGTGGTGACTGCTCGGACACGTGGCTTTTATCCCTCTTTCTGAAAAACATATCTGGCAGGCACCAGCAATGATGCAAATGCTGTAATCTGTATTTTTTCCTCGCAACCTAATTTGATCAAAACTACTGTCTTGTTACAGTTGTTTAGAAATAAATGTAAAATAGTGGCAGCTAGTATGTGTATATTTTGTAGTGTTACTGCGTATGTGTATATATTATGTATGTTATGTGTTTGGACTATCTTTGCATGTGTGCATTGCTTTCATATTTTAGAGTCATTGAACTGCACATACATAACATGAACGAAATTATGTGTGTAGAATTAAATTTAGTTCCTTGAAAATGTATATATTCTTATTCTAAAGCCTTCTTCATCCTCTTCTTCTCCATTTTCTTGTCCATCTCCTGCTTTTTCTTCTCCATTTGTTTCTTCTACTTCTCTAGTGCTTTTTCTCCACCTTCTTTCCTTCTTCAGTATTAATAATGATGCATATGTTGGTTTGATTTATATTGTTGCCATCTCACACATCAATCTTCCTTTGTTTATAAAAGCTCAAGATTATCCATATATCCACAGTGTTTCTTCTGTACGCATGTCCGAGTAGACCAAGAGTGCTTTCTCTGTTCATATGTATGTCTAGGTATCTGCTATGCACAAAATGATGTTTTGTAACAGCACAATAAAATAAAACACATTCACAAGATCACAAAGTACATTGCATTACACTGTTGTTTTCAAGCCTCTGATCTGATATCAACAGACATTTGTGTCCAATTTTGTTTCCTTGACCTTTGGTATGCTTCAGTCAAGGCAACTGATTTGTGCAGCTCTTAGTCTGACTTGGTAGACCCTGCCTGTGACTATACTCAACTGTGTTAGCTCATGGGCTTGGGGATATTTGAAAGCTAAAGTTTGCCACCACAAGGTGCTATCCATAAGTGCCTCAACTGACATCGTGCATATCTCACAATTATATAGTATTGAAATCTTCCTGTCAGAATAATTGCATTGATAAAGAGTGTTGGCTGCTGCCGAGCTTATACTGCACTCTGTATAATTCACACAAGTTACCATAATTGTGGAGTCTGAATAAAACACAAAAAAATACTTATCTGATCAACACAAACATTGAAAACAGAAAACCTAAAAACAGAAAAAAAGTTTTCCATTTTCTCATGCACAGTTAAGTATTGTAAAAATACTTATCTGGCATGTGAAAACGGAAAACAGCTTTTTCTGTTTTCAATTTTTGTGATGATCAGATAAGCATTCTTTTATTTTATGTTTTGTATTTCTTGTTTGTTGATAAGGACTTTGATCAAAATGTTTGCCTGTGCCTGTTTCTATTCTTTGACCATTCTAGTCATATTGTGTTGTTTTATTCAGACTCCAGAATTATTGTGAAGAAAAGATCTGGCGCTGGGTAGACCCTACATTGAGAAAGCCCAAGAATAATATAACTAGAGAGGCTTTAGTCTGGAACTCACAAGGCAAAATAAGCAGAGAAAGACATTAAAAACTCACTGAAAAAGAAGAGACGTGAAACAAATGAACAATATGCGAAGGGCATGGACAGAGCTACAAGGGATAGCTAAATATTGGAGGGCATGGGGTGAGTTGGCTTAGGGTCCTTGCCCCAATGGAGGGATAGAGAGGATAGTTACTTGTTTGTTTTATTCGGATTTCAGAATTCTTGCAAATCGACTGTGTTGTGGTCACATCTATACTATGTGTGATGTGGCCAGATTCTATTCCAATGCTGATTTAGTGGCCTGTAATGCATTCATTATCGGAACATGTCATTCTGTGATCTTCCTGGGGCAGCTAGTTGATAAATGAGGAGGGGATGTGTAATATCAGTGAAACAGATGGCTCTGTGACCAGCAGCTCTGATTGCCTCTTGGTTCCTAGCTCATGGAGTTCAGATGAAAACAGAGGGCATTGGCCACTGTCTGAAGACGTTGACTACATTATGAGAAGTTCAGGCCTGGATGACAGGCGATTATAGGTTTTCTAATTGTTAATGTTTAGTCTGGGCCATGTGTGTGTTACATCAAACCAGTTTTAACATATGGCTGTGAATCCTGTACAAGTTATAAACTAGCAAAATAAAAAAATCACTTTATGTGCCAGAGATGTGGTTTTACATATTAACGCCAAAACATTTCTAGGACAGCCAAAATAAGTATTATAAATATTTTTAAAGAGGCTAGGACATAAAGACAACTTATCACAAACGTTAGATAAAGATAATCAACATGTTTCAGTCACATTATTTAAAGAGAACAAGTGAAAAATGGCATTTGGAAAAAGATTCATGGAGAAGAAGGGAGGCTGGAAGAAAGAGAGAACTGGAGGGAGGAAGATTGTTTCTTGACAGTCCTTTGTATGACTTAGAATGATATCAGCATACAAACTGATGCATTCTGATGGTCGTCTCAAGACACATGATAACCAACACTCTTTGGCAGGGTACTTTATTTTTATATATATATATATCCGGCTCTGTGGTGAATGGGTTATGGGCTCTGTTTATAATCCCACACACCACATTCGAAACACAGCTGCAGGCAATGGTATGAGTTCCTGTCGTTAAAACACAATGACAAACTACTGAACGTAAACTTTCCAAGAATTCACAAGCAACCAAAAAAAAAAAGCTGGGGTTGACTGCGAAGTTCTGTGAATGATATGCAACTAACTAATATATTATATATATATATATATATATATATATATATATATATATATATATATATATATATATATATATATATTTATGTGTATGTGTGTGTGTGAGAGAGAGAGAGAGAGATTGTATGCAAGTATTTTTTATATATTTTCATACATTGAATGATTTCTTCTTTGCTTATGTGTGATGGAAGATTGGAGTTTATGTATATTTACTTTGTGGCATATATGGGAGGAAATTGTTATTGCTATTATGTGATATTTGTAGATTTTATTTTTGCAACGGTCTCTGTGGCTAAGGGCTTGCGAACGCGGTTTGTGAGCCCGGGTTCGAAACACAGCTGTGCTGGTTTTTTCGAAAAAGGTATAAGAGCCGGTCGTTCAGAAAGCAATGGCAAACTACTGAACGTAAAATTTGCCCAGGAATCACGAACAGCGAAAATGCTGGGGTTGATTGCTACGTCCTGTGAGGGACTTGCAACTTAATTTTTTTTTTTTTTTTTTTTTTTTTTTACAGGACATCGCTGTCAACACCAGCATCTTTCAGCTGTATGTTGATTTCTTGGCAAGATTACGCTCAGTAGTTATTGCTTTCTGAGCGGCCGGCTCACATACCCGTAAGTTACCGATGCGATTCGAACTACTGCTGATTCTCACCGTCATCACGTTACCCACGAGAGTATACGAGATTACGGATAAAAGTCATAACCTCTAAGCCATGAAGCCGGCTGTAGATTATTACATTTATTAATTACTTGTATTTCATTATTATGTGTGTCCCATGTATATATTAGTTTCTGTTTTAATTTGTTACTATTTATATGTAGACATTCCTTCATTGTGACTTCTTTTATTCAATTCAATAGAGGTGAACAAAATAAATCAGAGTGAATGAATGTCAATTGTCATTGTATCCCGGTTAAGTCCACAGGAGCTTTTACATAATAAATCTATAAATCTATCAGCACACAGTGTTTATTTAAAATGTATATGTTAATTTTTCCTCATGAATAACTACATTTCATGTTGTTTTCATATTTTACCATTTTTAGGTTAGTGATTTTGTGTTGGATCCCATGGTGCCTCAACCTTTCCTAGTTGGATTCCTTTACTTCAAAATAATGTTTAAAAAAAAACATTTTTAAAGCCTACTTAAAAAGTATATTTTAGTTTGAATTCTTGCTTGTATTATTTTGAGGAGTATCTTAATTATAATCCTCACACAGTTGTTCAATGTATGAAAATATATAAAAATACATGCGTTCTGTATTCTTCACAGTTTACAGCTTTTGGTGTTTTGGGACACTAAAGAAAATGGATGTTTTCATGTCACATGTGTGGTTGCTTACTTCTGTAACAGTATATATGTTTGGATTGCTTGCGCAGAATGCAACGTGGCGGCAAGAGAGTTCAGTCAATGTGGTATAGTTGCTTGCTTGCTTGTGTTCGTTGGCTTGAGCTCCAACGCGAAGTCCTGTATGTCGGATGAAGGCATCCTGTTGTCCAACATCAGTGTGATGTCATACAGGACTTGAGGTTTGCGTGAGTATCCGTTGTCCCATGTCTGGCTTATTGGTGTGCAGACTGGTGGTTCCTCGCCGTACAGGCAGACACTCTCCGACTTCGGAGGAATCGGCGATCCTACTGACCTTAGCCAGGACCCCGAAGGGACCTGTTGCCCAGGACGCTCGACGAGGACGCGTCAATAGGTCTTGGCCAGTATATAACCCGGCCCTGGTGCCTTGGAAACACCTCTGCGTCCCATGTGGTATAGTGAAGCTTGGATACAGCAGTCGGTGACAGGCCAAATAGCACAGGAAGAGAAGCTTTCTCCTGGCCAAGTCTAAAGATGAACCTCGTTATGTTTGGGTATTCAATCAATCAATCAATCATGTGCCATGCCGGAAAGCGTGGGCGGTCATGACTCGCCATTTCACTCAATCACCAGTGGCGTGGATCAGCTCAGTGTTCCTGTCTCGTCCATGCCATGTGGCCAAGCCATCCAGGTATTTTCCTCTCGGTCTTCCTCTTGGTCTGTTCCCTTCGATCTTGCCAGTTGTCACCAAGTTCTCCAATCCATTTCTTCTCATAACATGTCCAAAAAATTTTCACTGTCTACGTCTAATTTCTCTAATCAGTTTACGATGTTCATTTGTCTCCTGTAGTACTTGGTCATTGGTTTTTCTGTCTGTCCATGGTATTCTTTTCATTTTCCTCAGAAACCACATTTCTGCAGCCATCAGATGTTTTTCAGCTTGACTGCTCATTGTTCAAGTTTCTTCTTCTTCTTCTTTGCGTTCATCCGGAGTGTTTTTTTCAGATGTGATTGCGGTGTGTCTGGTTAGGCACCCTTGGATCGAAACCCTTAGGCCAACACATCCGACTTTTAGCGTGCATTTTTGACCAGGTTAGCATTCCCGGGAGACTCACTTTTGTGGTACTGTCCACCGCCCAGCTGGTCAAGTTGGAACAGTCGAAGTCTGCACAGCCATCCCTCAAATGAAGGCAGGGACAGTCCATAGCATTTTCCGCCATCCTGGGTGGCTTCCATAATTGCAGAGCCGACACATAGCGCTCTGATGCTGGGCTCACCGAGGGAATCGTCACGTCCTGCTCATGGCTGCTTTAATTCCTCACTTCAGTATATTGGGCATTTTGTTCGCAACGGTCCGTTCCCGCACAAACCAGACAGGTCGGTCTGCAGACGGTATCCACTCAGCGAGTTTTCGGACATGTGCTTGTCGTTGCGTCCATCAGAGCTGTTCCAGGCACGACAGACATTCGGAAAACTACCTAGTCAGAGCTGTTCCGAACAAGAGCGGCATTCGGAAACTAGGTAGTCAGAGCTGTTCCTAGCACGAGAGACATTCGGACGAGACATTTCACTCGGACGTAAATGCGTAGTGCCAATTTTTAGTTTGCCACCCGTAGGACGGCACTTCCGACTTCTGGCGGGCATTTTTTAATGAGGTTAACCTTCCTCGGGTTTCGAGGCACGTTAGACTTATTGTCGTGGTGTCGCCCACACCTCAGCTGGTCAAGATAGAACGATCAATGACATCGTGGTCGGCCCTCAAGGGAAGGCTGGGGCAGACCATGGGCATTCCCTTGCTATCCAAGAAGGCTTCCATAATTGCAGAGCCGGCACATATTGCTCTGAGACTGGGCTCACCCAAGGAGTTGCCACGTCCTGCTCATGGCTGCTTTAGTTCCTCACTTCCGTGTGTTGGGCATCTCGCTTGCCACTGGTCGCCCAAGCACACACCAGGAACGGCCAGACTGCGGGCGACATCCACTCGGTAAGCTTTTGCTGTTGCTTCGGACCACGCAATGGATTCGCTAGCCGTGCGTTCCATTTCGTGTTATTGAGACGTTTTTCCACTTTTGTCTACACTCTCTATGAGTTAGATACAGAGAGTTTTCGTAACCATTTCATTCGACTGGGGCACTTTTCTGACTTTTTGTACTCGCTCACGAGGTAGGCTACATGTGCTGCCGGCTCAGCACCTTACCTCCGTGCAGCAGTGAACGAGAAACGGCCAGGCCCTCTCATCCGGGAATCCCTCATATCCCCCAGCTGAGAGCCTTCGGACAGGTATCAGACTTGGGCTTGTAGCTTGCTCAGTATCTCACCTCTATTTTCGGAGGGTGGGTATCAGCCCGGCTCTCAGATCCGAGGGTTTTTGGCTTAGAGCGTTCAGCCTTAACCCTCGACAGAGAGCCTTTGAGTATTGTCCGGACCAAATCTTTTGCCTTCGTGCGCCTGATTTCAACTTCTGACTGTTATCCTAACCTCAGTCTACCCGCAGAGCAGCAGGTTGTGTCTCTCTTAGTCTGGTCTCTATCCCATAAGCTGTCCGATATGTAATTTTCATCCATCGGCATGCACATGGGGTCAGAGGGACACACAAGCTCCCCCACCGCGGCAAGGTGGAGACACATCGGGGGAGATTGTCCAAGTTTCACATCGATACAAAAGAACAGGCTCTATGCATCCCCTCAACACTCTTTTTCTCGTTTCAGTTGACATCTTTTTATTGGTCAGAATGTTTTTCATCTTGCTAAAGGCTACTTTCGCCATGGCGATTCTTGTTCTAATCTCTTCAAGGCATCTCCCATCAGATGTTATGACTGTTCCAAGATAATTGTACCGATTCACTTGTTGAAGAATATTTCCATTTACTTGTATATTACATTGTGGCTGCACAGAATAGTGAAGACTGGTGGTACGACAGAATCATCAATGTAGAACTCTGAGAGAATATATACATTCCAGAGAATCAAGTGGTGAGGAAAAGATGTGCTGGAAAGGACGCATGCTAAAAAACACTTTTGTCCAAAACCCACAAGGTGAACACATTAGTGGGAGACCGTAAACATTTGAGGAAAATGATTGCAGACGTAGAGTGAGCTGCAGATCGTGAAAACACAGGTTGAGGACACAAACCCCAATGGCATAAAAGCAAAAGATGATTGTAATTCTTATTAATACACACATAACAAGGTGATAGTGATACAGTGATCTTTCTTTCAGATGTTATGGGCAAGTCATTTTATATTTGATTGTGAAATCATCGTTAAGATTGTCTTAAAGGGAATGTTTTTTAACATCTTGGTTGTTGCAGCAACACCATTCATTCTACAGCTAAGTGTTGTATGTTAGTGCTTCAGTATATTTAAAAACTTGTTTACAGTGATTGATAGTCAGAAGACTCCAGGAATAAATGTAGGACCCGGTCACATTGCCCTTTCAGAGAGCATGTGCAGCAAATAAATGTAGGACCCAGCACATTAGTCTGCCAGAGACCAAGTGTGGCAAATAAATGTAGGACCCGGCACATTAGTCTGCCAGAGACCAAGTGTGGCAAATAAATGTAGGACCCAGAAAATTAGTCTGCCAGAGACCAAGTGTGGCAAATAAAATGTTCTTTATCATGCTATGATGTATTGTTCACCAGAGACATGTAACATTTTATTTTGTCCTCTTCACAGACCCATTGTTCGCTCCAAGGGCCGCAAATTCGAGAGAGCTCGTGGTCGCAGAAAGAGCAGAGGATACAAGGCATAAATTCAATGGATCTTTGATTCTGTTGTACTTTGTGCAATCTGTTCAATAAAGAATACAGACATATACAGTCTGAGTTTGTTAGACATTACAGTGTGTGTTAATATAAGTTGTGTGGGACTGTTGACTAGGCTGCTATGTTTGTTAAACATACGACCACTGCAGTTAATATTCTCAGCCTGGATGAGCAAAGAACTACAGCAAGTTAATGTTCGTGACGATTCACTTGTTGAAGAATATTTCCATTTACTTGTATATTACATTGTGGCACTTCTTTCTTCCTAGTGACGACCATAACCTGATTCTTTTTACAATTTAATTCTAACCCCAGTTGCTCACTGTGTACAACAACCGCATCTACTAATTGTTGCAGGTCCTGCGCATTGTCTGCAATTAATACTGTATCATCTGCATATCTAATGTTATTGATGTTTCGTCCTCCAATGCTGATTCAATTTATATCCTGTACATTTCTGAAAATATTTTCACTGTATAGGGAAAAAAGATCTGGAGACATCACACATCCTTGCCTAACACCTCTCTTAATTGGCTGATACTGTCCCACTTCATTATCAATAATTATTGCAGCTTGTTGTTTCCAATATATGTTTTTTATAAGTCTAATGTCTTTCCCATCAATTTGTAGATCTGCAAGCATATCTACCATGTTGACATGTCTAACTCTATCAAAAGCCTTTGTATATTCAATAAAGCAAAGATGTATATCCTTGTTTACTTCTATAGAACGTTCAATAACTGTTCGCAGCATATACACAGCATTTACTGTACCCTTTCTTTCTACAAACCCACATTGTTCTTCCCCTATTTCAGGTTGTATCTTCTTCCTCACTCTTTGCATGATAATTCTTAGCAAAATCTTTGTGATGTGACTCATTATACTAATTGTTCTATGTTGATCACATTCCAAGGTTCCTGATTTCTTTGGGATTGCAATAAATACAGAATTACATAATTCAGGAGGTATATCTCCAGTATCATATAATGTGTTCAGCAGTCTGGTGACTTGCTCTAGTCCAAATTCTTCTAAAGCTTAATCATTTCTGTTGTGATGTTATCTGCACCGGGGGCCTTGCCAGCTTTCATATGCTTAAGAACATTTCGAACCTCCATCTCCAAAATTGGCGGTCCTTCATTATTAAATCTAATATCATACTGTTCGTCTCTGTTATCATCATAAAGGAGTTTCATATAATCTGTCCATACATGTAGAATCTGGTCTTTTTGTATTATGATTTTGCCATCTTTAGTTTTTAGACACCCTGTTGATGTACTTGTTCTTTTATTAGTAAGTTCCTGAATTCTTTTGTGCACTAATTTGGTATTTTGACTGTTGTGTTGGTTTTCAATTTCTAAGCACTTTTCCTCAAGCCATGCTTCTTTTGTCTCCTTACATAATATTCTGACTTGTCTGTGAATTTCTTCATATTTGACAGAATTATTTTTGTTGAGTCTTCTTGTTTCCATGAGGTGTAAAATTTCTTCAGTCATCCATTTCTTAAGACCTACCTTCTTTAATTTTGGAATAGTTGTTTCTGCAGCCACATTGATTGAATTCTTCAACGTTTCCCATTGATCATCCACATCCTGGAATAATATCTCTAGATCAGACAATATTTCAAATCTGTTCTGTACTTCTATGTTGAATTTGTTTTGTATTTCCTTGTCATTACTCAATGTACACAAATCATTTTTAGTGTTTTCTGTTATATACTTGACTTTCTTCAACTTTATCCTCAATGTTCCTGTGAGTAATCTGTGGTCACTATAACAATCGGCACTGGGAACTGTTTTTGCTACTGTTAGCGCGTTTCTAAATCTTCTGCTAATGAGAATGTAGTCAATCTGGTTTCTAATCGTGCTATCAGGACTCCTCCATATCCATAATCTTCTAGGGTGTTGCTTAAACCAGGTGTTTCCTACAATCATTTCCTGTTCTATTGCCCACTCTACGAGTCTGTATCCTCTTTCATTTCTCTCTCATAAACCATAGTTTCCTACTGTGTATCTATTCCCTTGATTTCCTACTTTTGCATTGAAGTCCCCTATTATGTTTATTTCTGAATTTTTACATTTCTTTAAGGCAGACTCTATGTCATTATAAAATTCTTCTACACTATCTTCACTGGATTCTCCTGTTGGGGCATATACTTGAATAATATTTATGCTAAAAGGTCTGCCACTTAATTTAATGTATAGGGTTCCAAATGTTGCTGTATGTAGCCGAGGCGCGGTGTTGGGGTGAGCGCCCAACATTGCTCAAATACCTCAATGGCTCGTGAATACATAACCTATGCAGCAAAAGTCCAACTCCTGGCCTTCACGTGGCGGGCCCGTTTAAACTAACAGGAGAAGGGGCGACGGCGAGTCTCTGGCGCCGGAAAATAACCAGTATGCTCTAGATGTGTATGCACGTACATGCATGCGCAGACAGGCGTGTGCGCGCGTACACATCTACACCCGAGTGAGACCACAGTCTGCTCTAGCAAAGAAAGGTGCTGAAGACGGAGGCAACCAGCCAAGAGGCGCACCACAGAAATCAGAATGCCACGCAATCACGCAAAATGGAATATGTCGACTACTGCTAATCGTTATGGTGCTTGCCCTGCTCTGGACCCCCAGGCAGGTGCAGTGCCGGGCCCTATGTCTCGAAAGGGTCCAACCCCAACTACTGGAGGTCCTTCTCAGATGTCCTGTGGAGCCAGGGGACATGAGAATAGGACGACTGGCCATACTAAACGAAGACTTAAAATAATGCACTGGAATGCGGAGGGAGTCAGCAACAAAAAAATAGAATTAGAAAAAATCTTGGACCAAGAAAAAGTAAGCATATGTTGCTTGCAAGAAACTCACCTCAATGAAAATATAGCCTTCAAAATCAGAGGCTACCAGTGTTACCGATCTGACCGAAAGGACAGGCGAAAAGGTGGGATACTGACCCTTGTAAGAAATAACATCATGGCTTCCCAAATCAAAGTCTACATGGAAGGGGCTGAGTATCAGACACTTAAACTTAAGACAGGTAATACAGATCTACATCTGATCAATTACTACTGTCCAAGTGACCGCCCACAGGCACTGGACACTCTACCACTAAAAGAAAAAATGATTGTGTGTGGCGATTTCAACAGCCACTCGCAGAGCTGGGGCTATGATCACATGGACCAGAGAGGAGAGAGACTGGAAGACTGGCAGGATGAGAATAGATTCATGTTGATTAACAAGCCGTCCGACCCACATACTTTCTACTCGAGATCATGGCACTCTACAACTACACCTGACCTGGCTTTTCATTCACCAGACCTGGAGTGGAACATTACACGAATTGTTGGGAAACAACTTGGTGGCAGTGACCATCGGCCAGTCTTTCTAACCGTAGAAAATGAGCTTGTAAGTGAAAGCAGCACCCTCTCGAGGTGCAACTACAAGAAAGCAGACTGGGCAATGTACAAGCATCGCACCAGCATACTGGTTAGAAACCTGAACACTGAGAAAGACATAAATAAAGCAGTTGAAGAGTTTAAGAAATGCATACTACAGGCAGCGCGAGAAACAGTACCAAGAGGAGCCCGTAAACAATATAAACCCTACTGGAGTAGTGAACTGGAACAGTTGCATAATGATGTTGAAGTGTGTAGAAAGCAAGCAGAGGCCACACCCAGCCAAGAGCACCACAATAAATTCCAGCATGCAAAAGCCAAATTTCAAAGGGCCAAGCTGCAGGCTAGACGGAAAAGCTGGCAGGAGAAAACGGAGTCTCTGAACTTTGAAAGAGACACAAGGAAATTGTGGAAGCTAATAAAACAGCTTAATGACGAGGGCACAGGGAGAAACTCAAAAATTGCACTACATAAAGATGGAAAAATCTTAACAAGAAAGCAAGCAGCTGACCATTTTGCGGACTCGTTCGCACAAGATAGCAATATCAAAATTAGTCCAGAGAAACAACAAGAGATTCGAGAGAAACGACAACATACAGGACAGAAGGAAATAGTACATGAGGTTCTGGAGGCACCCATCACAATCAGCGAACTGGAGCTAGCCATATCAAAACTGAAAATGAGAAAGTCACCAGGAGCTGATGGTATCTCCAATGAAATGATCAGGAACCTAGGAACAGAGGCCAAAACAAAGCTGTTGCAGATCTTCAATAACAGCTGGACCTTAGGCAGTGTTCCACAAGCCTGGAGAGAAGCAATCATGATACCCCTCCTAAAATCAGGGAAAGATGGTTCCATTGCCTCTAGCTACAGACCAATTAGCCTCACCAGCTGTCTCTGCAAAACACTGGAGCGCATCATCAATCACAGACTGCAGTGGTACATTGAAAGTAAAAACATCCTTGTGCCACAGCAGGCTGGCTTTAGGCAGTGCTACTCTACGGAAGATCAGACAACCTACCTCTCTCAAGAAATTGAGGATGCATTCCAAGAGAAGAAGCTGGTGCTTGCGGCATGGATAGATCTGAAGAAAGCCTTTGACAAAGTCTGGAAAGAAGGTCTGATGAAGAAACTGAGAAACTACAAAGTCAATGGAAGAATGTACAAATCGGTGAAAGCATACTTGCACAACAGAAGAGCCCGAGTACAGATAGACGGACTCAAGAGCAAGAAAGTACTACTGCGTCACGGTGTCCCCCAGGGCGGAGTCTTGTCCCCCACACTTTTTCTAATCTTCATCAATGATCTTGTTGCTCACCTACCGCATGGAATTAAAGCGGCAATGTACGCCGATGACCTGGTTCTATGGAGCACAAATGAATATGCATCAGTGGCCACCAGATTGCTACAAAGAGCTGTAGATACATTTGCTGCATGGGCAAATAGATGGTGTGTCAGCATAAACACTGACAAGTGCAGCACCACCCTATTTACCCTCTCTCCAAAACAAAAGGCAGGGATCATCCAGATAAATGGAACACCCCTAAGAGAAGATAAAGAACCAACATACCTTGGAGTAACATTTGATGGCAAGCTGACATGGAGAAAGCACATCAACAAAGCAGTAGCAAAAGCCAGAAGGAAAATAGCCATCCTGAGAAAGCTAAGTGGAACCACATGGGGAGCCAGTACGAAAATACTTAGCAAAGTTTACCAACAGAGCATACGACCACACCTGGAATATGGGTCAACTGCGTCGTGTTCAGCATCAAATACCACACTACAAGAGCTGGACAAGGTGCAAAATCAAGCACTTAGAGTCACCACAGGAGGGATGAGATCAACCCCTATAGTGGAAATGGAGAAGATGGGGAGGACACAGGCACTGAGTGAGCGCAGAGATACGAAAACGCTAATACAAGCAGAAAAGTTCCTCAGCTTGCCAGGCCACCCTATGAAGAACAGATTTGAAAACCTAGCTATGGGGCGGTTGAAAAGAAGTAGTTTTATCCACCAGGCCAAACGACTCTGCAGAGAAACCACTGATCTGCCCACAGTTGGTATCCCCCTAACAACTATTCCAGAGCGAACTCCATGGAAAGATGAGCATAGACTATCGTTACAAATCCAGACAAAAGTGAGAGGAATATTTGACAAGGAAGAACAGAACAGTGTGCAGCGCAGAACAGCCACTCTCAGCTTCCTTGATGAAGAATACCCACAGGACCTCTGGATCCGAGTCTACACAGATGGGTCAGCACAAAATGCTGTTCGAAATGGAGGAGCGGGGGTGTACATAGAATACCCAAATAATACTAGGGACACAGCCAGAGTACCGACAGGAAAGTACTGCCATAACTATGATGCCGAAATTGAGGCAATCAAGATAGCAACAGAGAAATTACTAAATAACAGCAATGGTACACAACCTGTGGTGCTACTAACAGATGCAAAATCAGTACTCGAGGCGCTCCTCTCTGGGAAATTGCCAGTACTAAGGACACTACTTTCTGAACTTAGCAGTCAGCATAAAGTCACCATACAGTGGATACCATCCCACTGTGGAGTACCCGGAAACGACAGAGCTGATCAATTGGCTAAGGAAGGAGCCAAAGAGGAACAGCCTGATGTGCCCGTTACATACCACCAAAAGAAAAGAATGATCAAATCAGTCAGAAAGCCACCAATACCTGCTCAAGATGACTACCACATTATGGACAGACCAGAACAAGTCATTATTCTGCGCCTCAGAACAGGACACAATAGATTACGCAACCACATGTATACAAAATTCAAGATTGGTGAAACAGCCATGTGCACATGTGGATTGGCGTCGCAGACAGCAGAGCACATACTCCAAGACTGCCCAAAATATAACAGATCTAGGCAAACCTTCTGGCCTAGAGAGACGACAGTGGAATATAAACTCTATGGACCACTGTGTGAACTGAAAAAAAACAAACAGTTCAATTCATGCAAGAGACGACATTGCAGATATAGACATATTTCAAGCGAACGAAAGAAGAAGAAGAAGAAATTTAATGTATGAGTGGGGTTCAGAGAAGTATCTGCATACCTCCACCTCACTTTTGCAGGTGGCACGGGTGTGCCAAAACTTCTGGCACTTAAACAAGATGGCGACGGACGGTCGTGTTGTTTTGTGTTCGTTAACTTTTTCGCGTAGGGGATGGATTTATTCATCTCTTGCGTGTAATTGGTGTGCCAGGATGTAAAACCAGGAGTTTCTACTCAAGATCTGCGCGGGTGCTACGGAGTTCGTGCATCGAGCGAAGCCATCCTTGAGTGAATTTTCAGCAGCGTGTGTGGTTCTCAGCAGTCTGTGTTTACGTTTTTTCAACATGGCGGAAGAACGTGTTTTTTCCGAGCGGTCAGCAGTCAACATAACGAAGCGGCGAGGTAGCCGCGCAGGGACAAAGAAGCAAGGTAAGCGCGGTGGTTTGAGACGTTTTAGACTCAAGTGTCACCGTCTAGGACTCAGGAACATCCGTATTCTATATTGCAACTGTGCCAGTGATAAACAACGGGGCTCTATTTTAGAAACCCTAGTTTACAGGAACGACATTGTAGCACTCCAGGAGACGAGACTGGGCGATCAGCTACTCCGAATTGCCGGCTTCAAATGTTTCTACAACAGACGACATCTGGGAACGGCGATTCTCGTTCGCGACAGCATGGTGGCGTCAGAGCTAGACATGTCCAGTTGGGACAGTGACGATATACAAATACAGGCGTTGAGAGTTCATTCCAGTATACCATTCGTGTTGGTTAATGTTTATGCCCGCAATGCGAGTATGGACGCCCAGAAGTGGCAGTGCTTAAGTGGCATATTAGGCCACGAGAGAAATGTTATTTTCTGTGGTGACTTCAACGCTAAAGGCAGATCATGGGGAAACACTTCCTCCAATACACAAGGGGAGGAGCTAGAGACTGCACTGGAAACCATCGACCTGGTTTGTATCAACAGTGGCTGTGTCACCAGGGCAGCAAGCCGTCCAGGCGATGAGGACAGTGCTATTGATCTGGCGCTAGTTTCACCTTCACTCACTACAGTGTGTAGATGGGGTGTCCTAGGACACCATGGCAGCGACCACCACCCTTGCAGCATATTGGTGGAGAAAGGCAGAACCAGGCAGCACAAGCTAAAGGTAAAGACGTTCCAGTATGACAGTACAGGGCAAGATGTGGTGAGTAAAATAAGACGTGACAAGCGCAGAACGTTTCAGGGCAGGAAAAAAAGCTGGGAGCAGCCACCGTGGTGGAGTTTCGAGGTGGAGAAGGCTTGGGTGGATAAGCGTAGTGCTGTAAGGAGATGGCAAAATGCCAAGAAGAATAGAGCTGGTCATCCTAGTCCCTGCTTGCACTTAGAAAGAGAGATGCACACAAAAGAAAGCTATTTCAAAAAACTGGTCAAGGTGGTTAAAAGCGAAAAATGGGCAGAGGTGTGTCAAAGAGTAAGCACAGACAAGTCACTGAAATCGTTTTGGCGACTACATAAAAGCATGAGTGGTGTAGTCAAGAATAAGAGCATTTCAGACTTCCAAGGTGCTGACCTCACCTGGCAGAGGACTGACGAGGACAAGGGCAAAGCCCTCTTTGAACGCTACCTTGAGCAGGGCAACCAGACAGACATGGGAGGCCGAAATCTGGCCAAGGAGGTCACCTCAGACAGATGCAAGGCCCAGAACACTTCGGAGGAAGACACAGTGACAGTGAAAGAAATCAAGGCTGTGCTTCGACGATCAAATAACAGTGCTCCATGTCCTGATGGCATAAGATACAACGACATAAATAGGTGTACCGACAATGAGCTAGAGAAACTAGCAGACATGTACAACAACAGTATAGGGAGTGCTAGCATCAAGGAGGAATGGTTACACAGCTATCTGATTCCCTTGCCGAAGCCTGATAAAGACCACAAAAAAATTCAGGGATATCGAATTATAACCATGCAGAATACAATAGGCAAGCTGCTGGAGAAGGTAATTGCCAGAAAAATATCAAGCCAACTAGAGAGGCAAGGTGTTTTCCCACCTACCCTGGGTGGGTACCGTCCAAAAAGAGAAACCTGGACCAATGCAGCAGTCTTTGCCCATGATGTCTATGAAGGTTTCCACTCAGGCACTGAAACCGTTGCTGCAGCGATTGATCTTGAGGACGCATACAACAGAGTACCACTGGATTTTTTAATGTTTCAGCTTCTTGAACTAAACGTAAGTCCATTCCTCCTTAGTTGGATCGCTGCAGCCCTCTACCAACGGAAAGTAGTTTTTAGATGTGGCAGTTGGACTTCGGAACCAACAACAATATATCCTGGCCTACCACAGGGATCACGATTATCTCCGGTACTGTTCAACGCCTACACAGTGAGAATCACCAGTGAGCAGATCACTGGACCTGGCAGGACATTGTCGTATGCCGATGATGTTTTAGTGTATCGTCAGGGTAAGGATAGAGAGGAGGTTGCTGTGGAACTACAAACCGAACTCAATCGCATAAGTACTTGGTGTGATGAAGCTGGGGCAATGGTCAACCCAACAAAGGCAACAGTGACTTGGTTTTCGTTGAATAATTATATTGTCAACAACCCAACACCAACTGTAATGCTGTGTTCAGAGACGGTGGAAAGAACGCAGGCAATGAATTACCTGGGGATACGGTTTGATCGAAGCCTTGCTTATAATGTGCACATAGACCAGGTGATAACAAAGGCCAACCGGGGTTTGGCAGCGATGCGGGTGATGGCGGCAGCAAACTGTGAGCAGCGCCATCTATGTCTTCTGTACGAGGGGCTGGTCATGTCTGTTTTGGAGTATGCAATGGCAATCCTGACTCTCAGCCATAAGCAGATAGAAAGGATGGAAAGGATACAGAATGAAGCTATGCGCATTATTCTTGGATGTACAAGAGATACAGCATGCAGGGCGATGCGCTACCTTCTTGATTTTCCAACCATTGAAGAGAGAATACAAGTTTGCAGGGCACGCGCCTACCTCAGAATTAACGCAAACACACAACATCCACTGCATAGTGAAATTAGGAAGGTGAAGGGCAGCAGGTTAAAAAGAGGAAGGTCGTGGATGGGTCAAGCCGAAGACATTCTTCAACAGGTGTGTTCACTTGAGGACTTAGAACCTGGCGAGGAGTGGGTGGAATTGCCAACAGACTTCTGCACATCCTTTTCAGTTTGCATCCAACTAGATAGAAAATGCAGACAAGAAAATCCGGCTGCTGTTGAGGCTGAAGTACAAGCGTTGATTTTCGAGAATTCGCTAGACGGTGACGCGGTCATCTACACAGATGGGTCGGTCGTCCGACATGTGAGAAGCTCATGGGCCTTTACAGCTCGGGCCGGAGGGAGAATTGTGAAGGAGGACTCCGGTGCTTTCACTGAAACCACAAGTAGCCTGATCATGGAAGTCATGGCAGTAAGTAAAGCAATAACATGGCTAGAGACACAGCCATTCACTAGGGCTTGTTTCCTTAGCGACTCAATGAACATGATCAAGAGGATAGAGGAGGGGTCGATCCGAAGAGAATGGCTGCTGCCTCTGAAGCGGTCTCGGCTGGCAAAGATTAGTTTCATCTTCGTGCCAGGGCATGCGGGAGTACAAGGAAATGAGCGGGCTGACAAGCTCGCAGGTGAGGCTACTGTGGAGGGCGGAAGCGCCATGGACCAGGCTGACATTCTGAATGCTCTACGAGAAGTGAGACTTTTGCGAGAACCAAGTGATGACTGTGAATCTACAACAATGGCCAGACTGCAGGAGCAGCAAATTAAAAGTGGGTGGCCAAACAAGAACACTACGCAGGAAGCCAAAGAAGATTGATAAACCAACACAGAACTGGCGTCGTTAGCCGCTACACGCTGCAGGATTTGCTGAGGAGGGGATCCGAGCACTTATGGACTGAATGGTTCGATGTGCAACGAGGATGATCTGTCGACTAACTAACTAACTAAAGCACAACAGCACTCTCGGTGATAGCTATAACTGGAAGCACACATTTCCTCTTGTTTCCATTTTAATTTATTATGAATACACTGCTTGCTTGCTTTGCTTGAGACGAATGGGTCCGTTCAACCTTCGAGTGTATCGACTTGGTTGTAATTGAGGCCTTTATGGTGTATCTAAGACTTCTTCTTTCGAAAATATAGATGCGTATATCTGCTTCCTTGAAAGGGTTGAGTTGCTGCAATTGTGTTCGTTTCATCCTTGTGGCTTTACATGTCTGGTCACAATCGCGCACCTGTTAAGGAGTAATTATGGCCCCACCCCGAACTTTGGTGCTGTTTCCTTCAGGGAGCTTTACCAGTTATCATCTCTCCAGGTGTTCCTCCTATTTCCCCATCTTGGATTGCCTTCGAATCTTCTCGGTGTTCGCCAGTTCGATCTTGGTGGTGAGCGATATCATTCTTCATCTGTTCCTTCTTCTTCTGTCTGTGTTCTTGCATCTTCTGGTTCGGTCTCGGCCTTGAGCAGGTCTACTATCCGTTCTAGAGTTGCTTCTGTCTTGTCTCTTGCTTGATGTATTTTTGAAAGCTTTTCTTCAGTCTCAGCCTTTATAGCATCCATTTGAGCGACATCCTTCTCAATCTTCTACTGGACTTGCTTCAGTTCTTTCAGTGATTCTTCTTCTTTGCGTTCATCCGGAGTGATTTTTTCAGATGTGATTGCGGTGTGTCTGGTTAGGCACCCTCGGGTCGAAACCCTCAGGCCAACACATCCGACTTTTAGCGTGCATTTTTGACCAGGTTAGCAATCCTGGGAGACTCTCACTTTTGTGGTACCGTCCACATCTCAGCTGGTCTAGTTGGAACAGTCGAAGACTACACGGTCATCCCTCAAGTGAAGGCAGGGACAGTCCATAGCATTTTCCGCCATCCTGGGTGGCTTCCATAATTGCAGAGCCGGCACATAACGCTCTGGTGCTGGGTTTACCGAGGGAATCGTCACGTCCTGCTCATGGCTGTTTTAATTCCTCACTTCAATATATTGGGCATTTCGCTCGCCCTGGGCCGTTCCTGCACAAACCAGTCAGCTCTGCGGTTGGTTTCCACTAAGCGAGTTTTCGGACATGTGCTTGTCCCTGTACCCATCAGAGCTGTTCCAGGCACGGCGGACATTCGGAAAACTACCTAGTCAGAGCTGTTCCGAACAAGAGCGGCATTCGGAAACTAGGTAGTCAGAGCTGTTCCTAGCACGGGAGACATTCGGACGAGACATTTCACTCGGACGTAAATGCGTAGTGTCAATTTTTAGTTTGCCACCCGTAGGACGACACTTCCGACTTCCGGCGGGCATTTTTTAGTGAGGTTAGCCTTCCTCTGGTTTCGAGACACGTTAGACTGTTGTAATGTCACCCACATCTCAGCTGGTCAAGATAGAACGATCAACGATATCGTGGTCTGCCCTCAAGGGAAGGCTGGGGCAGACCATGGGCATTATCTCGCTATCCAAGGAGGCTTCCATAATTGCAGAGCCGGCGTATATTGCTCTGAGACTGGGCTCACCCAAGGAGTTTCCACGTCCTGCTCATGGCTGCTTTAGTTCCTCACTTCCATGTGTTGGGCATCCCACTTGCCACTGATCGCTCAATCACACACCAGGAGCGGTCAGACTGCGAGTGACATCCACTCGGTAAGCTTTTGCTTGTGACTTCAGACCACGCAATAGGTTCGCTCGCCGTGCGTTCCATTTTGCGTTGATGAGACATTATTCCACTTTTGTCTACACTCTCTATGAGTTAGATACAGACAGTTTCCGTAACCCTTCGACTGGGGCACTTTTCTGACTTTTTTGTACTCGCTCACGAGGTAGGCTACATGTGCTGCCGGCTCAGCACCTTACCTTCGTGCAGCAGTGAACGGGAAACGGCCAGGCCCCTTCATCCGGGAATCTCTCATATCCCCCAGCTGGGAGCCTTCGAACATGTATCAGACCTGAGCATGTAGCTTGCTCAGTATCATGTTTCTATTTTCCGGTAGACGGGTATCAGCCTGGCTCTAAGATCCGAGGGTTTGTGGCTTAGAGGCGTTCAGCCACAGCCCTCGACAAGGAGCCTTAAGAGTTTTGTCCGGACCAAGAAATTCTGCCTTTGTGCACCTCATTTAAATTTTGACTGCTATCCTCAGTCTATGCCTGCAGAGCAGCAGGTTGTGTCTCTCTTAGTCTGGTCCCTATCCCATAAGCTGTCCGATATGTAATTTTTCACCCATCGGCAAGCAAATGGGGTCTATGGGACACGCAAGCTCCCCCACCACGTCAAGGTGGAGACACATCGGGGGAGTCAGTGATTCTATTTGTGCTCTTTCTTCTTGTATCTGCTTGAGAGTTTCTTCTGTCTTTTCTCTTTCATCTTGGATTTTTGATAGAGTTTCTTCTGTCTCCGTCTTGATTGCGGCCATCCAAGCGACATCCTGCTCAATCTTTTGCTGAACTTGCTTCAATTCGTCCAGGATGCGCTGAACTTCTGTTATCTGAGCCTCTTGCGTCTTGTCTTTTTCTTCCTCCATGCTGTTGAACTTTGATCTCAGGTCGTTTCAGTTGGCCTTCCAGTTGCGCTTTGTCGCTTTTTTGGGAGTCGGTTGGTAGCCTCATACTGCCTCCTAGACTCTTTATAGGGCAAGTTTAATTTGATGGCGATCTTCATGGCTTCTTTGCTGTCTTGGTGGCAGGGGCAGCAGAGGTACCTGGCGCAGCAGAGGTACCTGGCGCAGCAGAGGTACCTGGCGCAGCAGAGGTACCTGGCGCTGTGGTTGCCGAGGCAGTTGGCGCACTTTCTGTTAGGGTTAGGCCTCCTGAAGTCCTTGTAGGTCTTTGCTTGCTGGCACTGGCTGTATGAGTGGGGTCCAGAGCAGTATCTGCATACCTCCACCTCACTTTTGCAGGTGGCACGGGTGTGCCAAAACTTCTGGCACTTAAAGCACAGCAACACTCTCGGTGTGTAGTGATCTGGAACTTGGTCTCTCCTGTCCCATCTAATGAATTGAGGGATCCCTCGGTCCTCTGATGTTACAATGATGACTGTGGAGGGGATGTTGTTCTTGCCGATGATCCTCTCAACACTGGCGATCTTGAGTTTTCTGTTCTCTCATCCATCGTTTCATCATGTTGTGTCGGGTGGCTTCTGCTGTGATGCTGTGGTGAAGCTTGATGTCGGCCTTCTCTCCTTGTGCAATCTTCTGCATAATTGCTGTTGTCTTTGGGTTTTTGTTGATGGAGACCACTACTCCATCAGGTGTCTTGTACAGCTGGTAGATGCTGTTTCTTCCCAGCTCGTTTTCCAGCAAACTAAGTATCTTGTCTATTGGTAGCGCCGACAGTTTAGCTTCTCCAATGCTTGTCTGTTTGGGCAGTATTCTGCCAGTGAAGTCCTCAGTTGTTGTTGTTTCCTCCTGTGGTGGAGGTCTCTGGTAGATTGGGCTGCATCACACTGGTGCTGTTGAGAACTTCCTGGCTGCTGCTGACTTCAGTTGTGGTTTATTCAGCAACGGGAACGGTTTCAGCTGGTGCGGGAGCAGGTGCTGTGTGTAGAAATGACCTCAGCAGTCGCTGCGGCCTTCCTCACCTCAGCCTTCTTCTTCCCGCTACGTATAGCTCATGTCTCTGCGCTGCACTTTTAACGCGAGGCATCCTTTGCGTTATCCGATTGCGATCTGTTCTCCATAGAGTGTCGAGTCTGGTGATGAGTGGAGATGAATACAATGTTCACTGGGTGGTTATTATCTTGTCGCTGTAGGGCCGGTTTTACCAATAGGCAAACCTAGGGGTGCCAGTCTTATTCGTAAGCAAATCAAAGATACATCACTAACTCGTTTTTTTTTTTTTAAATTCTAGAAAGGGGTGAAAAGTGAAAATTAGTAGCCTGTCGATGACTCGCAGACCACACAAGTCAACACCACCTCCCCGTAGTGTGTAGGCCGGGAAATCATGACCGCAAGGTCATGGGCTAACAGGGCTCTGGCTCGCCCGGGGGGGGGGGGGGGGGGCGCGGACTTCCGTCAGATTTTTCTGTCCTAAACCTGCGACTGGCCTAGCAAGCCTGCTGGGGATATTTTCTTACTGCTCGTAGAAAAACTAAGAAGTATAATCGGTCTGGCCCAAAACAGACCCAGCAATGTTATTAAAGGACTACGAGATAGATCAGCGATTAAAAAAATAGGCACACTGAACATCTGCGGTTTTAACAATAAAGAGGAAGAACTCATAGAAACAATGGAAATAGGAAAATTGGACTGATAGGAATAGCGGACACCAGAATAAAAGGAGAGGATGTAGGATATCCACCACATATACATGTTTGTCTACTCCGGAGTGGAACAACAAGAAAGGGCAAGACACGATGTAGGAATAGTCATTGAACCACGGCTAGCAAGAAGAATATTATTTATATATATATATATATATATATATATATATATATATATATATATATATATATATATATATATATATATATATATATATCTTATATATAAATTAGGATGTGCGTATTTGCGTATTTATGTATCTCTGTATGTATGTATGTATGTCCTTTATGCGCTCGCGAACAGCCCATCCGATTGAGATGAAATTTTCTACACGTCTTCCTTTCATTCCAGAGCAGCCAACTGTCGTATTTTTTTTTCTTCTTCCTCCTCCTTCCTCCTTCCTCCTCCCCCTCCCAAAATACGTACGTCCAGGAAATGGTCTTCTACATAGACACTTCTCTCTGAGGTCCGCGATAACATATTAACCTGGTGGGATGGCAATCAATCATCCTACTACCTCCTCCCTCCTCCTCCCTTCTCCTCCCTCTTCCTCTCCCCTCCTCCTCCTACCCTCTTCCTCTTCCCCTCCTCCCTCTTCCTCCTCCATCCTCCCTCTTCCTCCTCCTCCCTCTTCCTCCTCACTCTTCTTCCTCCTCCCTCTACCTCCTCCCTCCTCCTCCTTCTTCCTTCTCCTCCCTCCTCCTCCCTTTTCCTCCCTCCTCATCCTCCCTCTACCTCCTCCCTCCTCCTCCTTCCTCCACATCCCTCCTCCTCCTCTCCCCTCCTCCTAATACCCTCTTCCTCTTCCCCTCCCCCTCCTCCCTCTACCTCCTCCTTCTTCCATCCTCCTCCTCCCTCTTCCTCTTCCTCTTCCTCCCTCTTCCTCCTCCTCCTAGCTCCTCACTTCTCATCCTCCCTCCTCCCTCCTCCTCCCTCTCCCTCCTCCTCTCTCCTCCTCTTCCCTCCCCCTCCTCCTTCCTCCTCCTCCCTCTTCCTCTTCCTCCCTCCTCCTCCCTCCTTCTCCATTCTTCTCCTCCTCTCCCCTCCTCCTCCTCCTACCCTCTTCCTCTTCCCATCCTCCCTCTCCCTCCTCCATCCTCCTCCTCCTCCTTCCTCCTCCTCCCTCTTCCTCCCTCTCCCTCCTCCATCCTCCTCCTCCCTCTTCCTCCTCCTTCTTACATCCTCCTCCTCCGTCTTCCTCCTCCATCTTCCTTCTCCTCCCTCCTCCTCCCTTTTCCTCCCTCCTCCTCCTCCTCCTGCGTTCTCATCCTCCTCCTCCTCCTCCTCCCTCCTCCTCCTCTTCCCTCCCCCTCCTCCTTCCTCCTCCTCCCTCTTCCTCCTCCTCCCTCCTTCTCCATTCTTCTCCTCCTCTCCCCTCCTCCTCCTACCCTCTTCCTCTTCCCCTCCTCCCTCTCCCTCCTCCATCCTCCTCCTCCCTCTTCCTCCTCCTTCCTCCTCCTCCCTCTTCCTCCCTCTCCCTCCTCCATCCTCCTTCTTCCATCCTCCTCCTCCCTCTTCCTTCTCCTTCTTCCTTCTCCTCCCTCCTCCTCCCTTTTCCTCCCTCCTCCTCCTCCCTCTACCTCCTCACTCCTCCTCCTCCTCCTCCCTCTACCTCCTCCCTCCTCCTCCTTCTTCCTTCTCCTCCCTCTTCCTCCCTTTTCCTCCCTCCTCCTCCTCCCTCTACCTCCTCACTCCTCCTCCTCCCTCCTCCTCCCTCTTCCTCCTCCTTCCTCCTCCTCCCTCTTCTCTCCTCCTCCCTCTACCTCCTCCTCCTCCTCCCTCTTCCTCCTCCTTCTTCCATCCTCCTCCTCCCTCTTCCTCCTCCTTCTTCCTTCTCCTCCCTCCTCCTCCCTTTTCCTCCCTCCTCCTCCTCCTCCCTCTACCTCCTCCTCCTCCACCTCCCTTTCCTTCCTCCCCTCCTCATTCTCCCTCCTTCCTCTCCCTCCTTCCTCCTCCTCCTTCCTTCTTCTCCCTCTGCCTCCTCCTTCTCCTCCTCACTCCTCCTTCTCCTCCTCCCTCCTTCTCCATTCTTCTCCTCCTCTCCCATCTTCCTCCTCCTGCCTCCTCGTCCCTCCTCCTCCTCCTACCTCCTCCCTCTTACTTCTCCATCCTACTACCTCCTCCCTCCTCCTCCCTTCTCCTCCTCCTCCTCTCCCCTCCTCCTCCTACCCTCTTCCTCTTCCCCTCCTCCCTCTTCCTCCTCCCTCTTCCTCCTCCTCCTCCCTCTTCCTCCTCCCTCTCCCTCCTCCCTCTTCCTGCTCCCTCTTCCTCCCTCCTCCTCCTTCCTCCTTCTCCCTCTGCCTCCTCCCTCCTCCTCCTTCCTTCTCCTCCCTCCTCCTCCCTTTTCCTCCCTCCTCCTCCTCCCTCTACCTCCTCACTCCTCCTCCTCCCTCCTCCTCCCTCTTCCTCCTCCTTCCTCCTCCTTCCTCTTCCCTCCTCCTCCCTCTACCTCCTCTTCCCTCCTCCTCCTCCCCCTCCTCCTCCCTCCTCCTCCTCCCTCCTCCTCCCTCTACCTCCCCCTCCCTTCACATTCCTCCTCCTCCCTCTTTCTCCTCCTCCCTCTCCTCCTCCTGCTCCCTCCTCCTCCTCCCTCTCCTCCTCCTAATCCCTCCTCCTCCCTCCTATTCCTCCCTACTCCTCCTGTCTCCGCCCTCCTCCTCCCTCCTCCACCTCCCTCTTCCTCCTCCCTCCTCCACCTCCCTCTTCCTCCTCCCTCCTCCATTTACCCAAGACAGACAGACAGTCAGACAGATAGTCGGGAACGGGATCTTATATGACTACTTATATGATTTAAATGAGATGCTCTCCACCATGGGCTGGACTGGGTCAGACAGACAGACAGATAGATAGATAGACAGACAGACAGACAGTCGGGAACGGGAACTTATATGACTACTTATATGAATTAAATGACATGCTCCCCATCAGGGTCTGGGCGAAGACGGGCTGGGTCAGACAGACAGACAGACAGACAGTCAGATAGTCGGTAACGGGAACGAGAACTTATATGACTACTTATATGAATTAAATGAGATGCTCCCCACCAGGGTCTGGGCGAAGCCGGGCAGGGTCAGCTAGTACATATATATATATATATATATATATATATATATATATATATATATATATATATATATATATATATATATATATAAAGAATCATAACAGTGAGAATAAAAGACCAGACAATTAATACGTATGTACAAATATACGCACCATGTAATACAAACAACAATGAGGAAGAAGGCGAGGAGTTCTTCAAATACAGCCATAACGATTTTCGTACAATTAATCTCATAAACCATGCCACTAAGCTTCTACTCAGAATTATAATAATAATAATAATAATAATTAAGTGGCAAGACAAAATCACAAATACTGAAGTATTGGAAAGATCAGGTTGTGTGACGATTTATTCCATGCTCAGTCTTCGTAGGCTTAGATGGATAGGGCATCTTAGGAGGATGGATGATGGTAGAATACCAAAGGACATCTTTTTTGGTGAATTACAGATGGGTAAGAGATCTCAGGGTTGGCCTCTACTACGATGCAAAGATGTGTGTAAGCGGGACATGATTGATACAGTTCATACAAGAGACAACATTGCAGTTATAAACATAATTTAGGCGAACGAAAGAAGAAGAAGATCACACCACACTGGACACAACACACTTCAACACTGGAACATTACATCGACACAGACAAATTACTAAGTCGCGTTGTGCGGTAAAAAAAAGAATCCGCTGATTGTCTCCCTCTCGTTTTGTATTTCATTTTCTCCTCCCTTTCATACATCTGTCACACTCCTTTTGTTTTTCACTCACTTTTAAAAAGAAATCGTTAAAATATTATGGTGACACAGAAATAAATACAAGTTTGGCTCAGTTTGATAAGCTATTGAGCCCAATGACTGTGCTATCTTGTCGCACTAGTCATTTATGTACACAGCATTTACATGATTGAAAGGATTGGTAGTTAGCAATCCTGAAGTATTGAAATCTCTAATTACCTATTCTACATTGGTGTACAGTACTAAACTACTCTAAGGGAAGTAACCTAATTAAACCAATGTTTCTAAATTGACTACTGTGAATTTAAATGATGGGACCCCCTCCCCCCCCCACCCCCCACAAAATAGGGGTAATGGTTTATTTAACTACCGGATATTAAATGTGTTTAACTTAAGATAACTAAATGAAGTAAATGTAGGTGATGATTTATTTACTAGTTGGAAATGGAAATGTGTTTAAATTCCTATCACTAAATGATGTGTTTTATAACTCAAGATTAAGATGAAATGAACTGATTTAACTATCCCTCTTAGACTTTTGTCCTAGCTCTAACTTACTGTAATTAAGCTTTGCAATGTTCATGTTATGATTAGATGGGGTAAGTTCGTGATTCATACTATATTAAGCTATTCTATGCTATTAAATGAATATATCTTCATCTATACTAAATATAACTAATCTATACTATTATCTGCAACTGCAATAAAAGCAATTTATAATACATATCACACTACATCACAATATATACAATAATTATATTAACTACCTCAAGTATGTGATTGGCGTACTGTCTTCAAGTAAATCTCGTTGGCACACTTTGAGATTAAATACGCACTCGTCCTGGGTAATACTATTAAATACACAGTCCTATTCGCACTTTTACACTTACACAATCCGATGATGGCGTAGACATCTTTATTCGTGTCTGTCGTCTAACATCGTTCTGACACAGTTCTCACATCGCTTACACAAGGTGATTCATCACTATTAGAGCACTACTACTAGAATGCTGTTCATGAACACCTTGGACACAAGTTAATTAACGTGTCTTTAGCTCTGTTATCGTAGACTAGGTTCTGTGTGAAACGTCAGGTATCTCTACACCAGATGGTCTACTAAGAGTGTCTGCAAGAATATTAAGTTTTCCGTTAATATGTTCAATAGTGAACGAATAGTTCTGCAGTATCAATGACCATCTATAGACCCTGTTATTGCGATGGACACCTGACTGCATGACTGTGATCGGAGAGATGTCGGTTTGGATCACGAAATGAGTACCCGCTAAGAAACGGTGAAGTTTCCCTATGCAATACACCACGCTAAGGGCTTCCAACTCTGAGATGGAATACTTGGTTTCAGCAGGTGTGATCTTGCGGCTTACATAGCAAATGGGGTGAAAAATGTCATCGTAGAACTGGCCCAGCACTCCCGCGATGGAAATGGTGCTCGCGTCTGTCCTAAGATAATAAGTGAGGCCTAGGTTAGGCAAGCGTAAGATTGGTACATCGCTAAACATGATTTTAAGTTTTGACAATGCGTTAATTAATAATGCATCTTTTACATCCAATTTTACAGACGCTTTTAATACATTGGAAAACACACTGGTGATCTCAGCTAAATTTGGTATAAATTTGCTGTAATAGTTAACCAATCCTAACAGGCTTCTAACCTGCTTTTTTGTGGTTGGCATGGTTAGATGAAAAATTTTAGTGACAATTCTATTGTCAGTTTTAAGTTGGCCTTTCGAGATGACATGGCCAAGAAATTCAATTTCCTCTAGGCCCAGTTCAACTTTGGCTGGTTTCACTGTAAGACCGAAAAGTCGCAATCTATCGAAGACATGTTTCAGTTTCTGTAGGTGTGTCGTCCAGTCCTCTGTATGGACACATATATCATCAACATAGGTCACTGTATTCGTCACTCCATGGAGCAAATCTCTAGTTAAACGAACAAAAGTGGCAGGAGCGTTTCGAAGTCCGAAAGGAAGAAAATCGCCACTCGTACAGACCTAATGGTGTTGAGAATTCAGTGAGAGGAATGGACTGACTCTGCATCGGGACTTGCCAATATCCCTTCGTTAGGTCAAGTTTGGAGAAGATTTTTGAGGTAGACATGTCCAGAATAAGGTCTTCGCAGGGAGGTATTGGTTCTGCGTCGACCTTCGTGACACTATTTAGTTTTCTATAGTCTACGCAGAGGCGAATGGTGGAGTCCTTTTTCTTTACCAGGACAATTGGAAAAGAGTATTCAGATTTAGATTTTTTAATGATTCCACTAGACTCTAAACATAGAACTTCGTTATTAAGATTTTCCCTATTGCTAAGTGGAATGGAGTAAGGTCTGCATTTGATAGGTGTGGTATCCGAAAGAAGGATGGAGTGCTCGATTCTGTCCGTCCTACCTGGAATGTCGGAAAATATGTCTTGGTACTCCGTTACTAATTCTATTGTCTGTCGTCTCTGTTCGTCCGTTAGTTTCGATTCTATCCGTATGCTATCTATCGTTGCTGTCTTGTCTAATGTCGGAACGGATAGTTCCATGTCATCGTCGTCTACCTGATTCAGTACAGTGGTGGTACTAAGTGCGTTTTCTGTTTGCTCATTAGGTGTGTGCATATTGTCGTCGTCGTCTGTCTCACTAACTAGTGTAGTTGCGTTATGTATGTCTGTCGTCTGATCACCTGGTGTGGATGCATTCTGTTCGTCTGACATCAGTTCTTCTTGTCGTGAAAAGTACGGCCTCAACATGTTGATATGAAATATCTTTAAGTGTTCGTTTATCGATATTTCATAATCGACATCTGAGAGTTTGCGTACCACCTTGAATGGCCCTTGCCATGAAGTCAATAATAAATTACGTTTGTCTGGTAGTAAAAACAGCACCTCTTGATCAGGTTCAAGGTTTATGGTCCTAGCACTCTTATTGGCGTACTGGCGGTAGATTTGAATTTTTCTCCCCAAAGATGCTTTGGCTATAACACACGATTTCATTATCTTATCGCGTGTTTCTGTTACCATCTCATAAGGTGTTCTTGGGGTTGGAATTTCCGATGTATTAGTCACTAGCTGATGGTAAATTGTAAGGGGTCCACGTGGGTTAGCCCCGTATACTAATTCAAAAGGCGAGAAACCCGTACTTGAATGGGGAATTTCTCGATAGGCGAGCAGCACTGTTGGTAACAGTGTATCCCAATCAGATGTGTTTTCTGCTGTGACCTTAGCCAGCATATGTTTTTGGTCACCGTTAATTTTTTCCACAATTCCATTGCTGGCTGGATGGTAGGCTGTCGTAAAATGCTGTTTAATTCCTAACATTTTTGTAAGGGCTTGCGTTGCAGCCGATATGAATTGAGTTCTACGGTCGGATAGGATGGTACGAGGGAATCCGAATCGTGAGAACAGGTGCAAAAATACATTGGCCACATCTTTGGAGGTGATGTATTTTAAAGCTACCGCTTCAACCCATCTTGAACAAAGGTCTACTAGCGTTAGGATGAAGCGGTTTCCTTTGCTTGACACCTGATTCAGGAGTCCAACAATATCTACCGCAACACTCTCAAATGGTCTAGAAGCCAACGTTGAAGGTTGTACTTCTGCTGTTGCATGCTTACCCTTTCGCACTAATTGTTGGCACACATTACAAGAACGGCAGAATAATTTGTCATTACAAAAACCAGGCCAATAAAAGTGAGCTTGGATTCTTGCTCTGGTTTTGTCGTATCCAAGATGTCCAGCAAACGGTGAATCATGTGCAATCTTTAGCACAGTTTGGCGATGTTGTACAGGTAACACCGTCTGCTGAATTTCATGATTATTGGTTGTGTAATAACGAGTAAGGATTCCGTTATTAAGTTTAAAAAACCATGATGCATTTTTCGTAATCTTGGCTTTCTCCCCTAATAACTTCAGATAGGTGGAAATACTTAGATCAGCACGTTGCTGTTCTATGAATTTTTGTCTGGTGGTATCATTTGTCCCACTCGGTGTTATTAATAATAATCTTTCTTCTTGTAGTGTGTCTTGGTGTTTGATGGTATCTGCCCTGGTAATCGCATTTGCTGTATTAATTTCTTCACATGCAGCTATTTCCTCGTTAGTGCAATGTTTTAATTGGGGTAAACATCCCAAAATCAAATCAGTACAAGGGTTATTTAAAATAGCACATGTAAAGGTACCAGAAAGGAACGGGGTGTTTATACGGGCTTTTGCCAGTGGGTAAATCTCAATATTGCCTGAAAAAGTGCGGCATTTGACAGAGTCACCCGTATAATCCCTTGGGTTTACAAGTTCTTTTCTAAGACCGATTAGAGTGCTGCCACTATCGAGCAAACATTGGCATGGTTTCTCATTGACAATTGCATTGTGGAACACTAGCTTGCCTCTGGAGGCAAGTGCTGCATTTGCACTCTCATTAGAGAATGGCACAGTATGTCCACATTCTAGTTTACTGTCTGCATGAAATTGGTGACATCGTTCACAACTATCAAAGCTTAAAATATCTGTAACTGCACACACATCTTCACACTGATTAAATGGTAACTCATTCTCGACTTCACATTCAGGTTCACTCCCACTGTCAGACGAGGTATCGATCAATACCGCATTGCTAGCTCTCATTCTCTGACGTCCCAAACATTTGGATGCATAGTGGCCATAATTTAAACCAAAAAAAAAAAAACATTTGACCGCACGCCTGTATGCATTCGTCTTACTCTCCTGCTGTTTAATTATCATATCAAGATGTGTAGGTGTCACAGCCTCACATAAGGGCGGTACCAACATAAGTAAGAGATACTGGCGAAGGGATAGAACTCCAGCTAAAGGAAAAGAACCGAGTCACTCGAAGGCTCGAATAATCCAGAGCCTTCTCGAAGGACCGGTCAGTGTGTCCACATCCCCGTGGACACTGATGGGGCCCGCCGATTGCGGGGTCCACGAGAAACTCAGAGAGAGTTGCCACCCGTGTCGGATTGCGACACGTGTGGAGGACAGACACGGACTGGACATCGAGGAAGCAACAGGGCTTACCTTAAGGGGACTTGATAGTAGACCCAATTGTATTTAGGGGTCTTATACATATGTTTAGATAGCTGCTAGAGTTATTGTGTTAATCATGTTCATTGTAAACTCCTGTGATACGCAACATGCTGATTGCTGGCTGGTGAAAACTCGCTTCGCCAGCGTACTGTAATATACATGTAAATAAATGATGCTAGATTGTATCTGAACGGAGTTTGTTGCCTGTATGAGCCCGAGTTTCAATCCCCTAGAGATCTAGGACGGTGACAGGCTATTTGGGGGCAAGCGCCGGTTTTGGCAATCATAAGAAGTACTTTTCAAAACAGCTCTTGGTTTTGCCAAGTAAAAAAAAAATATATCAACTTGAACACATGACAAAGTGAGAAACTTTGCAGCTATCTGTGAATGAGCTATTATAGTCCCTCTACAAAAATATTTCAAATGATAATAATGTTTATGAAATTTGACATGACTGTGACAATTACAATGACAGTTACTAATTTTTTTTTATTCCAACATCAGATTCTTCCGCGAAATATCGTGTATGTAACCTGTACACCAGCAGTGGCGAGAAAACAAGACTACAGTCGAGAGTTCTGGGAAAATAAGATGAGTTTCATTTCATGCTCATTACATCCCTAAGCGATACTCACCCTCATTCATTGATGTAACATTTTTCTGTGTATTAATTTTTATGTATATGCTAATCTTATAACCAAGTAAATCTACTCATATAAATTTGAAGGTAAACATTAAGGGGGATAACCAATTTTTGTACACCCTGAGTAATTTCAAAGGGATTTAATTTCAATAAAATAAACAATAACTAAAATAGAAAATGTCAACATTAGAACACTGCATTGAATTAGGTATTAGGTTAGGATATATTGAGGAAAAACTTTCAGAATGGGCACAAAAGACGCATTCAGAAAATATTGCACGAGAAGAAAGAGCAATGGAAAGAGAAGAGAAAAAGATACAAGCAGAAAGAGAAGAGAAAAAGATACAGATGCAAATGGAGGCAGAAGAGAAAAAGATGCAAATGCAAATTCAGGCTGAAGAGAAAAGGGTGCAGATGCAAATGGAAGCTGAAGAAAAGAAAATGCAACTGCAGGCTCAGGAGAAGAAGATGCAGATGGAGCTTGAGGCAGCAACCAAGCAAGCCCAATTAAATGCAGAGACACAAATAAAACTAAAACAAATGGAAATTGACTCCAACGTAGAAATGTCAGTAAACAAAATTAAAAGCAAAGAAGATGAACAAAAATACAACAAATATAAAGGCCTTGTCAAAGCGTTTTGTTCAGGAGACTCTATAAGCGCATACTTAGAGAACTTCGAGTGTTTGATGACGTACCATAAGGTCGAAAAAGTCGACTGGTCATTTATTCTGATGAGAAATTTAGCTTTAGAGCCCTTAAAAGTGATAGAGACAGTTCCACAAGACATGAGGAAAGATTATGATTATTTAAAACAGAGAATACTCCAACATTTTTCACTAGATACAGCAGGCTATCAACTACAGTTCTCAAAATTAGCACCATCACCTAACCAAACGTTCATAGACTACGTGTCTACAGTTCAAGATATTTGTACAAAATGGATAACCTCAGCGAAAACAAATAACAACCATGATAAACTGAAAGAGCTAATTATAATTGATAAAATTATTAGCACAATACCAACACCTTTTTCTAAATTTTGTAGACAAATGGATTGTAAAACCATCCAAGAAATAGAAAATAAAGGGAACGCATATTTTACATCGAACCGCGATATTTTTCAGCTAAACATGAGCCAAAATGAAACAGCAGCGGTTACAAACACAAAATATTCGAAACCAAATGAAAATAGGTTCAAACAACGCTCTAAGTTCATAAAACCAGTCATGTGCCAGTATTGTCATCTGACGCACGAACAGTTCGCGATGTGTGACAAATCACCAAATTATCCACATCATCTTCAAAAAGTAGTAGAAAAACAAAGGAACAAAAGGAACGCATATCAGAGAGCGGTTAAATGTTTTTTTTTTGTTCGAGCTATGGACATTTTCCATCAGTTTGTGATGGGAGAAAGATGATGAAGCAGGCCAATGCCGCATTAATAGACACATCCTCAGATGAAAATATTGAACAACAGAACGAATGTGACATCCAGAATGAAAGTGCGAGTGAGTCAGGTAATGCAGTAGACATCATTAATACCATCACTGATAACAAATGTAACACCTGTAGAAAATTTCAGCTTGATACAACTTTGTTATGTGGCCACACAATCCCAGTTTCTAACGAAATGGCCAACGCAGCCTTAACACCAACAGGCAAGTTAAATTATTCCACAGGTTTTGTTAATAACAAACAATGTACATTAATACGAGATTCCGGAGCGACTCTTTGTGGAATTAAGAGAACTTTAGTTAACGACAAAGACTACACACACAAATACGTAATGTGTCGCACATTCGCAGGCACAATCGAAAGATACCCCCTTGCACTTGCCGAAATTCGGACACCTTTTATATCGGGACAAGTGCTATGTGCAGTACTAGAAAATCCTGCCGCTGAAATCATCCTTGGGAATCTTCCTAACATAAGATCTTGGTCTGAAAAGGAAATCAGAGAATGGGATCAGAAATACTGTATCCAAAAACCAAACAGCGAGTCCAAAGTGAAAAACCATGCGTGCTTGTCTCAAACTGCCAAAAGCACAAGGGAGACAACCGATGACGTAATTCGAAATGAATTCACAGAGGTGCAGAATACAGGGGCGGTTGAATCTGTCAATGATACCATAAAATTAACACCTCGAACTGAGGACGCCATCCATCCACAAATCACTGAGCCTGTAAATGTGCAACAACACACACAACACACGAACATAGTAACAAGACAAACGACAATTACCCAACTGAATGACACCTCGACAAACGAAGCATCGTTAACGACTCATTCTTGGGACAACGAAGACGACGAAAACATATTCACAGTACCGACAATATGGGATAACGACAAGTACGACCAAGTTAACGACACATTGACAACTATTAGTCTCGACGACGACGACAATGACATTGAAGACAATTTACAAACAGTAGCATCAGTAATAAATCAGACGGACGTAGACAATACTGAAATTCCAGTACCAATTATGAACGACGACAGCACTATGAAGGACATACAAATCTCTGACACTTTGACACAACAGCAGCGACAAGACATTTTGTCTCTTCTGAACGACTATAGAACTATCTTCTCAAACAAACCTGGACGGACTGACAAAATAACACATTCAATTGTGTTGACGTATCTGACACCGATCAAATGTAGACCATATTCGATTCCTTTGCATTATAGAGCAAATTTAGATAAAGAAATTTTGGACTTAGAGAAAAATAGAATAATACAGAAATCTGTGTCCCAGTATTCTTCGCCAATTGTCCTGGTTAAAAAGAAGGACCAAACAATTCGTTTGTGCATAGACTATAGAAAATTAAATACCTTAACCACGACAGATGCTGAGCCAATGAACAGCTGTGAAGACCTCATCTTGAATATGTCTCAATCATCCTTATTTTCTAAGCTTGATTTAGCTAAAGGTTACTGGCAAGTGCCACTAGAACCCTCTTCAAGGCATATAACAGCATTCGCTACACCCCCTGGGCTGTACGAATGGAGATATCTTTCGTTTGGTCTCAAGAACGCTCCCGCCACATTTGTCAGGTTAACCAGACTTCTATTGCACGGCATCAAGGACGTGCAATCTTATATTGATGATATATGTATCCATTCTTCAAACATGACTTCTCACTTACTTACACTCCAACAAGTCTTTAACCAAATCTTTCTTTTTGGACTTACTATCAAACCTTCCAAGGTTGAAATAGGCTATAAACAGATAGACTTCTTAGGTCATAGGATTTCCGAAGGCAAACTGTTGACAGATGATAAAATCGTATCGTATCAAAAATTCTCAACCTAGAAGTTCCAACTACAAAGAAACAGGTTAGAAGCCTATTAGGTCTCATAAACTATTATGCCAAGTTTATACCAAACTGGGCAGAACTCACATCAGTTTTTTCTAATCTGTTGACAAAAGATCATCCAGAAAAATTTTGTAAGAGTATCCGCTTAGAGGATGCAATGTGCAAATTGAAATCCATTTTTTTAACCCACCAGTATTAAGATTACCAAACATAGATATACCTTTTATTCTGACCACAGATTCGAGTGCTATCGCAATTGGAGGATGCCTGATGCAAGAATATCAGGGCTTGAGACATCCGATACTCAACGTCAGCCGCAAGCTGAAAAAGGCAGAGATCCATTACTCCACAGTTGAGTTGGAGGCATTAAGTCTACTTTTTTGTATGCGTCGATTATCTAAGTTCCTCTTAGGTTCGTATTTTGTTGTTTTAACCGATAATTCGCCGCTGCTGGTACTTAAGCAAGGTGTTCCAAAGAACCATCGCTTGGAAAGATGGTGTCTTCTTCTTCAAGATTTCGACTTTGAAATCCGCCATATCAAGGGCACTGATAACATTATTGCTGACTTTTTATCACGACAAACTAATGCACCAGCAGACGAACACTAGGCACATTAATTATTCGCCATATAAGAAGCTGTGATATTTTAGTATGTTGCATAGAACAGTGTACCTCTACACCTACTAGAGAACTTTCATTCAGAAGTTACAACGCCCAGGTGAATAGGTTACGTATAACACCCACGAACATGACACTTAAAAAACCCTATATTACCAATTGCCAAGGTGTTAAAAACAATCCGAGCGATATATAAGATCTGTGAAATGATTTCAACCAGTGAACTGACATTCATCTGTAAAGATTAAGAACACTGCATACTCGCTATGGCTAAGAAACTTCGCAAACAGCCGGAATAGAAATACTTCGATTACAACATGCAAGTGACAGCTATATTAACTGGTAACATTGATGGCACGACACACGGACAACAGGAGGACAACACACACATCGTCGTTGGATTTAGTTAGTTAGTTAATTTACTATTAGTTAATATGTATTTAATTATGTATATAAAATATGTCAACCTATAACTTGTATATTTTCCACCATAATATTACAAGTATTTCCACTCATAGGTGAAATATTTTTCCCATACAATTTTTCTTTCTATGTAAGTTATAAACCATTTTTTGATTACACGTACAAAAAGTACTTGTTACCTTAAAGGGAACATATCGCCTAATCCATTTTTCTAAGGGCAATAAGACTTACCTCAACTTTATTTATATATTTTAACAAAATACTATTTTGTATGAAAGATGGATGAATGACAGAGTGAATGAATTAAATGAGAGAAGATATACTGAGCGGTCAAATTGTACGCAAAACGTATTTATTTTAATTTGTCTGCGTCTTTCATGTAAAATGTATTACCTGTCTAATTGTTGATACATGTTTAGTATTTAATACACTACATCTAGGCACCACTGCTTGGAATGCCCAATCATGCATTACACACATTGGTGTAATTCATGACAAGGGATATCCCAACTCGTGACGCTTAGAGATAAACCACACAGTGAGCACACACTTTATACAAACTCATAACTGAACACTAACAATTAAAATACAGTCACTTTATTAGAAACTGCAACATATCAGTCAATACACGAACAAGCCAACAGGAACACGTAGTCAGATGTGATAAAACAACAGCATAACTACATATTCAGCAACATACAACATACGGAAGTAAAAATGTATTGAAATACACACACAAGACAAGATTTGCAGGTGTTCTTAAATAGCCAAGACATTTGTCTTGTTAGAACTCTCTTACACAGAGTTTTAATATCTTGGTATCATATGGATACTTGAGAAGGGCGCGGTTGTAAAAACAACTGGGAAACGTCACGGAACTTCGGTCAGATAAGCATGTTTAAGAACATAGAAGAGAGAAACCTCTTCAGCAATCATCTTAAAGTGGTGTATGGGAGAATACATGAGTTGGTGATGCAGATATGTAAGTTGCCAAGTTACTATCCACCAAACTACAAACACCGACTTTATGTGACCCTGTGACAGAATTAGTACATAACTAATTACCATATAAGAACCCATCAAAGCAGGGGGGAGGGGGACTCCTGTCACAGCCTCACATAAGGGCGGTACCAACATAAAGTAAGAGATACTGGCGAAGGGATAGAACTCCAGCTAAAGGGAAAGAACCGATTCACTCGAAGGCTCGAATAATCCAGAGCCTTCTCGAAGGACCGGTCAGTGTGTCCACAGCCCCGTGGACACTGATGGGGCCCGCCGATTGCGGGGTCCACGAGAAACTCGGAGAGAGTTGCCACCCGTGTCGGATTGCGACACGTGTGGAAGACAGACACGGACTGGACATCGAGGAAGCAACAGGGCTTACCTTAAGGGGACTTGATAGTAGACCCAATTGTATTTAGGGGTCTTATACATATGTTTAGATAGCTGCTAGAGTTATTGTGTTAATCATGTTCATTGTAAACTCCTGTGATACGCAACATGCTGATTGCTGGCTTGTGAAAACTCGCTTCGCCAGCGTACTGTAATATACATGTAAATAAATGATTCTAGATTGTATCTGAACGGAGTTTGTTGCCTGTATGAGCCCGAGTTTCAATCCCCTAGAGATCTAGGACGGTGACAGTAGGATAGTTCGGGTTTTTGTCACACATCGAGTAAGGTTCGTGAAAAAGATGACAATACATACATTTAGGTAATTTCTGATCTTTGTTATCCCTCCTCTGAAACGGTTTCCTATTCAGAAACTTTTTGGGTTGGTCTTTAACAAATGATACAATTTCAGATTCTATTGTGGGTGTTTTAAACACGTCTCTGTTCGAGGAGAAATATGCGGCACCTTTCTTTTCGAGTTGTTCTAGTGTTTCAATGTCTGCTTGTTGCAGGAACTTAGTAAAGGGAGTTGGAACTGTAGATATGACTTTGTCCATTATGATTAAGTTTTTCAGTTTCTCAAAATCCTTCCCTATTTTAGCTGCGTTAAGCCACCGGTTGACTACACTCTGAACATTGGAAACATAATCAATAAAAGTTTCACTTGGTTTTGGTTTAAGATTTGAAAACTGGACTTGATATCCAGGGGCATCGAGTAAGAAGTGTTGCATGATTCTATCATGAATATATTGGTAGTTAGTTCTTAACTCGGTTGGAATCGACTCAATTACTTTAAGGGGCTCGCCAGAGAGGTTCTTCATATAGATCATTGCCCACATATCAAAAGGAACATTTTGAAATCTAAGCTGGAACTCAATATTCTCCGTCCATGCGCTTATGGAATCGCCCTGGCAATAAGGTTTGATGATATTCTTATACTTATTAAACTTATTTTCCTCTTACTGACTTTTTAATTTTGTGGAAGAGATCTGTATGTGTGACTCAATTTCCATTTCCTTCATCTTTAATTGTGTCTCTGATTCAACCTGAATTTGTTTCTCTTTCATTCTAGCCATTTCTTCTATTTCTTTCTGCTTTAAATCTATTTCCTTTTGTTTTATTTGCATTTCTTTCTGTTTAGTGATTTCAGCTAACTCTACCATTTCTTTTTGATGTTGTCTTTCACGCTCTCGTTCGTCCCTTTCAGTATCGTTCGCTTGCTTAAACTTTTGTTCTGCATATTGTTCTAATTTCTCTCCTGTATACCCAAATTCCTTTCCTGCCTGGATACATTCACCCAAGGTCGACATGGTTTGAGGTTTCAGGTATACCTACACGTTTATTTCTAATTTATGCTTTTAAATTCTGCTTGTAGATCAAAACGTATGAAAATGTACAATATTTTGCTGAAAAAGCAAGATGCAATATTAATTCAGCTCATCAAAACATATGAAAGTACTCATCTGATTTACAGGAAGGGATCAGCTACTCGTGATGACACTCTTTTGTTTGGCACGCACACACGCTTTGTTCTGCGCTACACTTGTTGTTCCTGGTTTGTAGAGCAGTAACAATTAACAACTGGCAAATGTTACAGCACCCCAGATAGTTGAAAAATATGACACGAATACTAAATGCCCTGACAAACAGATGTGGTATGGTTGATGTGAATGATCGTGAACATTGTGATAGTATATGAATGAATGGTTCGTCAATGACTGGTCAATGTCCGTCTATGTCGTAATATCTTCTCCTTTCTTAAACTGACTACCTTTTAATCTATGATAGTGATGTGTAGACTATGATTTCCTATTTGCCTATTTGTTATAGTGTCATCGTGAATATCTCTACTGAATATATAAGAAAAGAAAAACAAATGCTTCAAAATACCTATATAAATAATAATAACTTTGCAATAAATAAATATAATCGCTCTATAAATCTTCTGAGGCTGACATCTTACAGCGAACACCGGTTGGAGCAATGTAAACAAACACACTTGATAGCGCTGATCTTCAGGCGACAGCTACACACATTGTCGTCCAAGCATTGTGCGACACCAGCGCAGTGCTATATTTAGCTCACAACAAATCGATATCGCTCAGCGGCACTCTTCGCAATGTATCATTGCGCCGTAATTCATTTCTCAATAGAATTATAATGCAAACAACACAATAATACTTACAAATGAAATGAAATAATATTCAGCAAACACAATTCACTTGTAATAGAATACATAATTGGCACTTATTCACGATAGACACTTTTTACGGCACTACTTTTAGCAATAGTCTACACTCGTCAATTTTCACTATAATATATTACCTACTGTGAATCTTCGGCAACCAAGCTGTGGGTGAGTTGGTTTTATTGTTTGGCTTGAACGATTGTTCAAGCCCCAACTTCTGACACCACTTTTGTCCTAGCTTGTCAACAACCAAAGTGGACAAGCATTCGTGGACTCTTCTCTTGTACCACACGAAACTCGTAAGGCGTACAAGAGGATTTTCACGTTTTATTTTGGCTTGGCCTTTACAAATGCAGAGCCATCAATGATTCACAGGGTATATAAATACATGATAATGCACAGTATTCACTATCCTAAAGTCAGCCCTAAGCTCTAGCTATAGTTATATGTACACAAATAAACCACAACGTCTATAACGATGTGCTAGCTCTCATGTCCAGTCCCCGTCTGACGAATCTCCGCCGGTGGCGGTGACGCCACGCGCGGATGGATCTCGTGGGTCAGTAGGCATTGCGTGCTGGAGTTCTCAGCACGCCTCAAGTGGTCTGTCCACTAGTAAACTCTATTAAGCGTTTACTTGTTTGCCTACACTTCTCGTGAAGGTGTGCTTACACCCTGACCAGAGTTACTCCACTCTTCGGTTGACACTTGCGTGTCCGAGTAGAGAACTGTCCACGGTTCTCGATCTCTCTATTCACCATTCTCTTCCCTACTCCCTGGGCAGGGCTAATCTTTCCCTAGCTATCCCCACTCCTCGGTAGGGGTGTTATCTTTATCCCTTCTTAGGCTTCTCCTTGACTTCTCATCCCCTGTGGTCTTCCTTACTTATACCCAAGTCTTTGACAATTACAAATCCAGACAAAAGAGAGGAATATTTGACAAGGAAGAACAGAACAGTGTGCAGCGCAGAACAGCGACTTTCAGCTTCCTTGATGAAGAATACCCACAGGACCTCTGGATCCGAGTCTACACAGATGGGTCAGCACAAAATGCTGTTCGAAATGGAAGAGCGGGAGTGTACATAGAATACCCAAATAATACTAGGGACGCAGCCAGAGTACCGACAGGAAAGTACTGCCATAACTATGATGCTGAAATTGAGACAATCAAGAAAGCAACAGAGAAATTACTAAATACCAGCAATGGTACACAACCTGTGGTGCTATTGACAGATGTAAAATCAGTACCCGAGGCGCTCCTGTCTGGGAAATTGCCAGTACTAAGGACACTACTTTCTGAACTTAGCAGTCAGCATAAGGTCACCATACAGTGGATACCATCCCACTGTGGAGTACCCGGAAACGACAGAGCTGATCAATTGGCTAAGGAAGGAGCCAAAGAAGAACAGCCTGATGTGTCCGTTACATACCACCAAAAGAAAAGAATGATCAAATCAGTCAGAAAACCCACCGAAACCTGCTCAAGATGACTACCACGTTATGGACAGACCCGAGCAAGTCATTATTCTGCGCCTCAGAACAGGACACAATAGATTACGCAACCACATGTATACAAAATTTAAGATTGGTGAAACAGCCATGAGCACATGTGGATTGGCGTCGCAGACAGCAGAGCACATACTCCAAGACTGCCCAAAATATATCTAGGCAATCCTTCTGGCCTAGAGAGACGACAGTGGAAGATAAACTCTATGGACCGCTGTGTGAACTAAAAAGACAGTTAAATTCATACAAGAGACAACATTGCAGTTATAGACATATTTAAAGCGAACGAAAGAAGAAGAAGAAGAAGAAGAAGAAGAAGAAGAAGAAGAAGAAGAAGAAGAAGAAGAAGAAGAAGAAGAAGAAGAAGAAAACAGTAACAATGGTGATAGCAAAGAAAATAGTGACACCAAAATGTGGCATAGAAATAGAAGGGACCGTTCTTAACCAAGTGGATAATTTTAAATACCAAGGGGAATTTATAACATCAGATGAAGGATGTACAACAGAGATTAAGAGCAGAATTTAAAAATTTTTTTTTGCATATCCCTTGCAGGACGTTGCAGTCGACACTAGCATTTTTCAGCTGCTGTTGATGTACCAGGCAAGTTTTTACGTTCAGTAGTTTGCCATTGCTTTCTGAACAACCGGCTCTCATATCAGCACGTTATAACACAACGCGACATGGCGTGCTGCACAAATCGGTCGAGGCTGAGTTTCAAACGCCTGGTACCCAGCTCACAAACCGCATTCGCAAGCCTTTGGCCACAGAGCAGGCAAAAGCCGCATTTAAGAAAATTAAGAGTATATTATGCAATAAGTCACTATCACTGAATGTAAGAGAGTGCTGAAATGCTATTTAGAACCAGTTCTGCTGTATGGTAATAAATCTTGGAATGTTAATGAACAAATTAGGAAAAAGGAAAAACATAGAAGCACCTGAGATGTGGTACTTGAGACGAATGTTGCGAATTCTTTGGACTGCCAGAGTAACTAAAAACGATTGCCCGAAAGAGGCTATTGAAACTAGAACATTATAGACTACAATAAGAAAGAGACAAACAGCTTTCTTCTGTCATGTGATGAGAAGAGAGGCATTGGAGAATATCGTGACAACCGGAAAGATCGAGGGGAAGAGAGGCAGAGGCAGACCAAGACAAATTATGCTGGTTGGATTGAGACGGTGGCATGGAGGAATATCATCATCAGAGTTGACCCAGAACACCAAAGACTGAGATCTGTGGAGAGCCATGAACGCCTACGCCAGCTGGCAGGGTACTTGATGATGATGATAATGATGGTGTTTCTAGAACTGTCCATGTCTGCAATTGGGGCGAATAATCAGCTTCTTTTTGTGTATGCATGTTTATATTTGAACGAATTATGATAGGTATTATTTGATAGTTGATAATGTTTGATTTCTGTATTTTTGTTTTATTTCTCTATTTAGTCTTCCATCCCCTGTGAACACACTGCCCAGATACTTGTACAGGAAAGCCCCTCTAATACATCGCTTCGGTTTACCCCGTTTCGCTTAACGTTGTTGTCACAATGGGGCATAACTTTACGTCTCTACGTTTCGCCATAACGTCGTCACCTGTGTTGCTATTCTGCGTTAACGTCGCCATTTTACATTTTGTGCAGTGCGTTTTCCCAGGATTTTATCATGTCACCACCCATAATTATGAGTTCAAAGCGCACAGTAAGTGCTGATAGTTGAGTTGAGTTAAGAACCGACATCACTGCACTCAGGACATTGAGTTAAGAACCGACATCACTGCACTCAGGACATTCCCATACGTGCTAAGTCTCCTCGTTCAACAGCCAGCGAAGGAGAAACCAGCGCCAGATCAATAGCACTGTCCTCATCACCTGGACGGCTTGCTGTCCTGGTGACACAGCCACTGTTGATACAAACCAGGTCAATGGTTTCAAGTGCAGTCTCAAGCTCCTGTGTGTTGGAGAAATTGTTTCCCCATGATCTGCCTTTAACGTTGAAATCGCCACAGAAAATAACATTTCTCTCGTGACCTAGTATGTCACGTAGTCAGTGCCACTTCTGGGAATCCATCCTGGCGTTGCGGCCATAAACATTAACCAACGCGAATGGTAGACCGGATTGAACTCTGACCGCCTGTATTTATATGTCGTCATTGTTCCAACTGGACATGTCTATATCTGAAACCATCCTACTGTCGCGAATGAGAATCGCCATTTCCAGGTGTCGCCTGTTGTAGAAACATTTGAAGCCGGCAATTTTGAGTAGCTGATCACCCAGTCTCGTCTCCTGGAGCGCTACAATATTATTATTCATGTATACCAGGTTTTCCAGAATAGGGCCTCGTTGTTTTACGCTGGCACAGTTCCAATATAGAATACTCGTATTCCTGAGGCCCAGACGGTTACATTTAAGTCTAAAACGTCTTACACCACCACAGAGAGACTGGAAGACTGGCAGGATGAGAATAGTCTTACCTTGATTAACAGACCATCTGACACGCTTAACTTCCACTCGAGACCATACTACGACATCCAAAAGTTTTAGATCTTTTGTTTATTCCGCTATCAAAAACTATCTATATTCAGACACGAATTCGGCAATGAATTTCATTTCGCAACTTTAAAAACGGTTTTGTTCTGGTATGCGAAAAGTCTGCCATCCCAGTGCTCTTTTAACATCCGGTTTTCTACTGCTAGAGCTGAGGCACAGACATATGAAATAATTGTAAGTAAGTTGGGGAAGCCTTGATTGCATTGTCAGCACAATTCTCTGCTAGACATTGTATGTAGGTTAGAGGTACTTGTGCTTATGTTACTGTTATCATTAACATATTGTATATGTTCCTTGGGAGACGGAGACCGATGATCAATCAGCTATCAGTTCATTTCAGTGCATTTACAGGGGGGGGGGAGGGGGGGGGGAGAGATCCGGCCTTTTTTCAACTGGCTTCTTCACCTGGGTGACAGAGTCAAGAGTGGTCATGGGGAGCCCTCTTGGTCCTATTCTACTAGCATATACAGAGAATATTTTAAAATGGGGTTTCTACTTATGAAATCATCACAGTTTGATACAGACGATTCCAACGGTATCTCAAGGAAGATTGTAATTGTATGTTGATTCTAAGCGGAGTTTTGAATTTTTGTGTGTTGTAATTTAAAACCAGGAAGTATAATGATGTCTTAAGAGATAGGGGAGATTTTATCGCGGTTCATTAAATTGGAAGCTGAGAAATTCTGCCTTCTACTACTGTGGCTTGTTTAATTTTAAACGGACAACATAGACCCATATATCATTGTGTCCGGGGTAGCGAAACCTAACATGACGTATTATCTATTTTTCAATAGGATGTGTCGTGATCTAATTAACAATTAAAAATGGTCACCAATTGTTTATTATTCATTAAAAGTCTGTCACATTGCTAACAAACCTGGCAAGGTGTATATTTTATTGTGCGTTTTGGTAACAGGAAAGTAAAGGTCACATTCCTCTTTTGATAGAATGTCGAGAGGGTGGAGAGGATCAACTTCATTGCACCAGGTTTTACCCCATATGGCTCGGTCTCTTTCTGCATGGCGGCCTGCCAAAAACATTGTACAAAGCACGAGTCTCAGAGTCTGACAAAAATGCACTCAACTTTTAAGACTTTTTGATAGGATGTGCTGTGACCTAATTAACAGTTATAAATAGCTGCCTTTTTATATTAAATAAATGTCATGTGAAATGTTTGTCGTTATTGAAATGTTCGTCATTAGTGAAAGAACAATTAATAAAAATGTACTCACATTGTCTTGATGCACCCATTGCATTGTGACAGCTTTCTTTTGTTAATTAAATATCATACATTAATGTAAGTAAATAAGTTTGTAACTGCTGTATAAATTAAGCAGCAGTTAATTAATTATTAAAATATTAAATAATAAAAATTTAAAAAACAAATATGTAAATATTCGCTAATAATTTAGTTCTACTTCTGCTCAATAATTACACTGTTCTGTATCTAAAAGTGAGCAATTAATAATTAAATACTTCTTCTTCTTCAGCATTCCGAGCCATTGAGGTTCTTTGCTGCAGATACAAGTCATCTCCATTCGTCTCTCTGGTTGACCTTCTCTTGCCAGTCGCTGATTCCAAGTGCTTGTAGGTCTGTATGTATATTATCTCTCCACCATCTTCTTGGTCTACCTCGGGGTCTACGGTCATTTATGTCCTGAGTTTAAGCGAGTTTTGTTTCCCTATTATCTTCCATTCTTTCTATATGCCCCAGCCATTGCAGTCTATTAGCCTTCATGATACCAGTGATTAGCGGGGACTTAAAACAGTTCATAAATGTCTATATTGCTTCTTCTTTTCCGCTCTCCACTTTGTGTATCCCTGATTAATTAAATACTAACTTTAAAAAAAAAAAAAAAAAACCATACCTTATTTCACTGTATTTTATTTAAATTTAAGTACTGGTGCGCCGCTAAGAAAAAAAGTACTCCTTACAGGTTTACAGACGGGTCTGAAAACTGGCTTTCAAAATTATTTTCAGTCATGTCAAATGCTGAAAAATTATATAAGTATACAGATAAACTACTGCTACAAATGAAACTTGTATTCTGTTTAATTTTAGTAGTTAAATTGCTAGTTCTAAGTATAAATAAATACAGGTCCGTTATCATTTAGTACTATTGTATGGGCACCGCCATCTTGAATTTTGTGTTATGACTGCTATATCTCATTTTCATCTTTCTTCTTCAGCATTCCCAGCCATTGAGGTTCTTTGCTGCAGATACAAGCCGTCTCCATTCGTCTCTCTGGTTGACCTTCTCTTGCGAGTCGCTGATTCCAAGTGCTTGTAGGTCTGTATGTATATTATCTCTTCACCGTCTTCTTGGTCTACCTCAGGGTCTACGGTCATTTATTACCTGAGTGTAAGCGAGTTTTGTTTCCCTATTATCTTCCATTCTTTCTATATGCCCTAGCCGTTGCAGTCTGTTAGCCTTCATGATACCAGTGATTAGCGGGGACTTAAACAGATCATAAATGTCTTTGTTAACACATGATCTCTATCTTTTAGCCCAGGCTTTGTGCTATGGAGAGGCAATAACTCCATCCCTGGTCTTAACCGGTCTCGGAATCAAAGCGAGAGGCAACTGTTACAGATTATAAGTCCCTGTCAGTTGGTGTAGACATGGGGCGCCACGCGTTGCCTCTGACGATGGGAGACACCTACAGGTGTCACTGATCAGCTACCGCCCGCCTCAAGCTGGGCAGCCCCCGCCCAATTGGGTGCTGATCCGCCACAGCCTGCCTGCTTCAATGGGTGCTTGGGGCTAGGACAAAATCTGAATCACAGGCTGTAAAACCAATGCACCAGGTACTAATAAAAAGAAAAATAGAAACCTCAAGCTACGGCTTGCAACCTGGAACGTGAGAACCACGTGTCCAGGATTTTCCACTGACTTGACCAATATTAACGATGTGAGAAAAACGGCTGTGATTGATGCCGAACTCAATCATCTTAACATTGATATTGCTGGCCTGCAGGAGACTTGCCTCGCTGAGGAAGGGTCACTCAGGGAAAACAATTACACCTTTTTTTGGAAAGGTAGAGGGCAGGCAGAAAAAAAGGCAACACGGTGTGGGCTTTGCAGTGAAGAATTCGCTACTGGGAATGATTGAAATTCCAGCAGGAGGAAAGGAAAGACTATTATCCTTGAGCTTGGCAACCTCTTGTGGTTTTGCCACCATTATTACTGCATATGCACCGACACTCGACGATTCCTCTGATGATGTGAAGGATTCGTTCTATGAGGAGTTCCAAAATCTGACTACATTTATATGCTCGGTAATTTCAATGCTCGTGTGGGCAAGGACTCAAATTCATGGCCAGTGTGCCTTGGAAAATACAACATCGGTCGCATGAATAAAAATGGGCAAAGGCTGCTGGAGCATTGCACCAGAAATGACCTATGTATTACAAACTCCTTTTTTAAAACAAAAGAGCTGCATAAGGTCACATGGAAACATCCAAGATCCGGCCATTGGCACCAGCTGGACTTCATCATCACACGGAGACAACATCTGAACCATATATCATTGACTCGAAGTTACCACAGTGCTGATTGTGATACGGATCACTCTTTGGTTGTTGCAAGGGTTAGATTGAGACCAAAGAGAATCTACACAGCTAAACACAGATCTAGCCCCAGGATTAATATTATTAACACTTACGATCCTGAAAAGTGCTTTCAGTTTCAACAGCAACTTGAAGACGCTTTCACTGATACACCAGAAAATTGTACAGTAAATGAAAATTATGTAACATAATTTGCCTAAAAATGGAAAGAAAACCAAGAGCCAAGTAATATGCTAAAAACCTGGAAAAACAACACCCTGAAGCTTGCAGGTCAACTTAAGGAAACTCTTTATAAAACTGCCGTAGGGGTTTACGGCACTGTGGATCATAAGAGGCAGGCCTGGTTTGCGGCAAACAGCCAGACTCTGCAGCCCTTGATTGATAAGAAGAAGATAGCTCTCTTAAGAAACAAGGAAAGACCAACACGTAACACTCTGAGTGAGCTAAAGCAAGCTAGGAAGGATGTGCATAAGGCTGCCAGGCAGTGTGCACATGATTATTGGATCAAGTTATGTGAGTCCATTCAAATCGCAAGTGATAAGGGAAACATCAGAAGCATGTATGAAGGAATAAAGAAAGCCTGTGGTCCAGTGATCAAAAGAAGTGCACCATTGAAAACCTTAACTGGAGAAATCATAACTGATAAGAAACAGCAGATGGACAGATGGGTAGAGCACTATTTGGAGCTTTACTCAAGTGAGACCTAACTAGCGGATGATGCCCTCAACGCCATAGAGGATCTACCAACTCTTGACCACCTGGACACACTTCCCACCATAACAGAAGTTAAGTGTGCTATAAATGAACTTGCATCTGGCAAGGCTGCAGGTAAGGATGGGATTCCAATAGAGGTTATCAGGAGTGGGCAAGACACACTCACTCTACAGATCCACCAGCTAATAGAGCTATGCTGGCGAGAAGGACAAGTCCCACTGGATTTCAAAGATTCAAGCACCATAACACTGTACAAGAACAATGGTGATCGGAGCGACTGCAACAACTATAGGGGTATCTCACTTCTGTGTATTGTTGGAAAAGTATTTGCCAGAATTGTTCTGCGCAGACTTCAAGTCCTAGGAGATCAAGTCTACCCCGAATCACAGTATGGCTTTCGACAGAACCGGTCTACCATTGATATGATATTCTCATTGCGACAAATGCAAGAAAAATGCCGTGAACAGAATCAACCACTGTTTATTGCCTTCATCGACCTTACAAAGACATTTGATTTGGTCAGTTGTGAGGGTCTGTTCAAGGCACTATAGAAGATTGGCTGCCCACCAACTCTTCTGTCCATTGTGGAATCATTCCACACAGGCATGAAGGGTACAATCAAGTTAGATGGTGCAACTTCTGAAGAGTTTGAAGTCAAGAGTGGAGTTAAGCAAGGTTGTGTTCTAGCTCCCACCCTCTTTGGAATATACTTTTCACTTCTACTGAAATATGCCTTTCATGATTAGGATGGTGGTATATACATTCACTCACGCTCAGATGGCGGCCTCTACAATGCTTAGAGATTGAAGGCCAAGACCAAAATTAGGAGGGTACTGATCAGAGAGTTGCTTTTTGCAGATGATGCTGCAGTTATGACCCACTCTGAGGAAGAATTGCAATGTCTACTATCTGCATTCTCCAATGCTTGTTCTGAATTTGGTTTAACAGTTAGCAAAAATAAGACACAGATTATGTCACAAGGTGCACATGGGGTACCATCAATCTTTATTGATGATGCCGAACTAGAGATGGTAAACCATTTTATATATCTAGGATCAGTGATAATAGCAAATTATCCCTAGATCAGGAAATCAACATCCGGATTGGTAAGGCAGCAACAACAATGAACAGGTTAAGAAAAAGAGTCTGGGAGAACAGGAAGCTTACTGCCAAAACAAAATAAGTCCTTGTCTATCAAGCCTGTGTCCTTAGTACTCTTCTTTATGGCAGTGAAACCTGGACAACTTACTCACACCAAGAGAAACGTTTAAACAGCTTTCATATGCGGTGTCTGCGAAGAATTCTTGGTATTAAGTGGCGAGACAAAATCACAAGTACTGAAGTATTGGAAAGATCAGGTTGTGTGACGGTTTATTCCATGCTCAGTCTTCATAGAATTAGATGGATAGGACATCTTAGGAGGATGGATGATGGTAGAATACCAAAGGACAACTTTTTTAGTGAATTACAGATGGGTAAGAGATCTCAGGGTCGGCTCTACTACGATGCAAAGATGTGTGTAAGTGGGACATGATTGATACAGGCATTGATAATGCACAGTGGGAGCAAGTCACTGCTGAACGTGTTGCATGGAGGGCAAAGATCAGAAATGGAATAAAGACAAAGGAGAAAATTATTGCAGATAAGTCACACACCGATCGTGTGAGACGTAAGATGGTGCATGATTGTGGAAATGACCACGTGTTCACATGCACCCACTATGAACGGACATTTACAGCGTGAATTGGCCTGATCAGTCACAGTCGCTACCGCCATAGGTAAAAGTTATTATGCCTTTTTAAAGCACACACTATCATCTGTCAAGACGGCAAGGTGCCAATGAAAATGTCTTTGTTGCTTCTTCTTTTCCACTCTCATCTATGTGAATCCCTAATGGGCCCAAAGATGCGTCTTAAGACTTTGTTCTCAAAGGTTTGTAACAAGGCTTCGTCTCCTTTAGTTGTATTCCAGGTTTCAGAGCCATACAGCACAACTGGTCTGATCAGTGTTTTGTATATTTTCATGGTTGTGCTAAATACTAAATATTTTTTCCTGAACACAGTTAAAAGAGAACGAACAATTCAAAAATGCATTAATTATTAACAAGAGAGAAAAAGAAAGACTAGTTTAAAACAAAATTAGCTTACGTTACACCAACAAAAGTCAATAGTGTCAAGTGGATAAAGTTCTCAACCACAAGCGCTTGTAGAATAGCAGACCAACCGCAATATTTAGATATGCACTCAGGACACGCTGGCAGAGGAATTTGAAACTCTGAAGAATGTCTTAAACCTGAATGGGTACTCCACAGGATTTATAAAGCGCCACTGCCAACAGCCAAAACCAAAACCTGACAAAACTTAAGTCCTTAAACTCGAGATATGTATCCGGCTAACCTTTTGAGGGGATGATGTAATGCAACGTCTTCAGCACTGGCTCATTACAGCAGTTAGCCAAACATTCTATGCTGCAATTCCAATTATTAGATACAGAACCACACCTATTTCCACATAGCAGTAAAAGAACCTGTTCCTCTGTTCGCCAAATCCATTTGCATTTATCAATTCACATGCAGGTGTCAGTCTATCTTACATCGGCAGAACAGAGAGGCAGTTAAACAACAAGGTGGTCGAACACATACCCAGTTGGATTGACAGAATAATACACAAAGATTTGGAAACCTGGCCAAGCCGACACACCACAAAACTCCTGTCATCGATTGGACGGCACATTTTGGAGACCGGTCATGTGATTGATAGTGGAGACCGGTCATGTGATTGATAGGGACAATGCATTTTGTGTGGTGTTTAACACACAAAATAGTTGCTTGTTAAAGAAAGGTTGCGGAAGCCATCATGATTAATCTGCATAGGCCAGTTTTGTGCCAACAGAAAGACATGATAGTCATTTTAAAATGACTGTGGTAGACAATTGAAATTACTGTGCGAATATTTGTATATTTCAGCTTGAAGATTGATCTGATCACTTTTTTATGTTGTATGATTTCTGCAGTATGTACCTGATGAGATGCAGCGAAATATGCCAGGCAATAAATCGTGCAATCTATTGTTTGTGTCTTCATTATTCAAATTCACTGCGGGGAAAACATTGTTTTGATTTCAATGTTAGTTTTGTTTTCCATATGACCACCTGCTAAATAATGTAACTGAATAACCACATTACTGCACATGCTTTCAATTTCAGAATCTTTCACAAAGTCCTTCTAAATTAGAATAACTATCATCTAAAATTGTTTACCTCTGAAGTTGGAGTGGGTTCGCCTGATGGTGAGGGACACTGTTAATAGGGAAAGCTAACCCACACGCAAAATTCAGTCCATCACTACTATAAATAGTGTGTATGGACTATGCTTGAGATTTCTGTTCAGTTTTGAGAGACTTGACTCTTCGTTTCTGATAATATGGAAAGAAAGATCTTCTTCCAGTGTAAATTTTCATTTACCAGGCACTAAAATTATACAATTCAGTCTACCGCAGAAGAATGTCTCGGTGTGTTAACCACGCATAGAAAGAACAGATGGTTCAATCAAAAATGTGAAGAAGCAGTCAGTAGGAAGAAGAATGCCAGACATGTATGGTTAAATGACATCAATAACATCCAAAAGGAAGAGCATTATAGAAATGAATGTAAAGAGGCTACAAAAATAGTCAGACAGCAGAAGCGAGAATATATGAGTAATATAATCAAAGATATGGAAACTAATCACCAGAAAAATGAATCCAGAAAATTTTTTAAAGAACTGAAGTCAATGAAACGAGGGCACCAACAAAACACATATGGTTTAAAAGACAAAAATGGGAATATGATAAATACCAATGAGGAAATGTGCAACACATGGAAAGAATATTTTATTGAATTACTAAATTGTGAAGCTCCAAGTAACATTTTCTCACAGGAAGAGGTTCTAACATGCGAACCACAAATTGAAGAACCTACATTTGAAGAAATCCTATATGTAATCACACGACTTAAAAACAATAAGGCAACTGGGACTGATGGAATTGCTGCTGAATTTATAAAGGCAGGTGGCCATGCATTACATCTAAAGCTATACGAACTAATAATAAAAATCTGGAGGACAGAAGAATTACCCCATGACTGGAAAGAGTCATTATTGATACCTATCTTTAAGAAAGGAGACAAGTTCCAATGTGGAAATTATAGAGGAATATCACTACTGTCCACAAGCTATAAGATACTATCCGCAGTATTACTAAATAGATTAAAACCATATTCAGAAGACATATTAGGTGACTACCAGGCGGGTTTTAGACAAAACAGATCAACAATAGATCAGATATTTATCTTACGACAAATAGCCGAGAAACATTGGGAATATAAAAGAGATCTCCATAACATTTTTGTGGATTTTAAAAAGGCTTATGATAGTGTCCATAGGAATAGTCTATGGAATGCTATGCAGGAATTTGGAATACCAAGGAAGTTAATCAACATGACCAGACTATGCATGGAAGATACTTATAATATAGTAACATATAAAGGCAGGAAATCAGACCCCTTTCAAATAACATCTGGCTTGAAACAGGGTGATGCACTATCGCCGCTACTCTTCAATCTGGCTCTAGAGAAAGTTGTAAGGAAGGTAAAGGAGGAATGTGATATTGGAGGAACATCCAAGCTGCTTGGTTATGCAGATGATATAGATATTATAGGGCAAAGTGAACAAAAGACATTGGAAATATTGACTCACTTAAAGGAAAAAGCCCAACAGATGGGGCTGGTTATCAACCAAGATAAGACAGAATATATGGTAATTTCAAGAGACGGAATGGCTAGAAACTCTGGCCACATACAAATAGATAATATGACCATTAAAAGAACGGAAACATACAAATACCTGGGTACGATCTTCAACTGCTCCAACATCATAAGGGAAGAAATACAAACTAGAATCAACTCTGGAAATAAGATATACTATGCACTACAACATCTACTAAAATCAAAGGCGCTATCTCGTAACACCAAAATCACAATATACAAAACACTGATCAGACCAGTTGTGCTGTATGGCTCTGAAACCTGGAGTACAACGAAAGGAGACGAAGCCTTGTTACAAACCTTTGAGAACAACATTTTAAGACGCATCTTTGGACCCATTAGGGATACACAAAGTGGAGAGTGGAAAAGAAGAAGTAACAAAGACATTTATGATCTGTTTAAGTCCCCGCTAATCACTGGTATCATGAAGGCTAATAGACTACAATGGCTGGGGCATATAGAAAGAATGGAAGATAATAGGGAAACAAAACTCGCTTACACTCAGGAAATAAATGACCGTAGACCCCGAGGTAGACCAAGAAGGCGGTGGAGAGATAATACATGTACAGACCTACAAGCACTTGGAATCAACGACTGGCAAGAGAAGGTCCACCAGAGAGACGAATGGAGACGGATTGTATTTGCAGCAAAGAACCTCAATGGCTCGGAACGCTGAAGAAGAAGAGAAGGCACTAAAATTGCGGAAGTTAAGGGAAATGAAACAAATAACACACTGTCAACATTCAGTCGACTAATGATCCCACGGCTGTTTTGGGTAGTTCAGTTAAGATGATATACTGTACCACGGACAACTGTCTTTATAATGAACAATTATTCTTTTGTAGATTTCACATCCCTCTGACACATAAAACAAAATCGAATAATGCCTCTTTATTCTTCCATTGTGCAGAAAGTGGGGCAGTTTTGTAATCACTATTGTCCATATGCAAACTGTTTGATTGATCCTCACATGGGGTATTGTTTAAGAGCCAGTTTGTGTCCTGAAATAAGATTTTCTGTTGGCCATACTTTTCCATGAACTTATAATCAAATTCCCATAACTTAATATCTTTCCCTCAGGTTGTGTGATGGTGTGTTCCATGCTCAGTCTTCATAGACTTAGATGGATAGGACATGTTAGGAGGATGGATGATGGTAGAATACCAAAGGACATCTTTTTTGGTGAATTACAGATGGGTAGGAGATCTCAGGGTCGGCCCCTACTACGATACAAAGATGTGTGTAAGCAGGACATGATTGATACAGGCATTGATAATGCACATTGGGAGCAAGTCGCCGCTGAACGTGTTGCATGGAGGGCAACTATCAGAAATGGAATAAAGTCAAAGGAGAAAATGATTGCAGATAAAGCACACACACACAGCGTGAGAGACATAAGATGGTGCATGATGGTGGAAATGACCATGTTTTCACATGCATCCGCTGTGGACAAATATTTGCAGCACAAATTGGCCTTATCAGCCACACTCGCCACCACCATGGATTGTAGTTATTAAGCCTTTTTGAAGCACAATATACCAAACTATCATCTGTCAAGACGGAAAGGTGCCAATGAATGGTGTGTGTGTGTGTGTACACACACCATTCATTGGCACCTTTCCATCTTGACAGACACACACACACGCACGCACAGAGAGAGAGAGACAGAGAGAGAGAGAGACAGACAGAGAGTCAAGATGTTTTGGACATGTTATGAGGAGAAATAGACTTAAAAATTTAGTGACATCTGGCAAGCTTAATGGGAAGAGAGCAAGAGGAAGACAAAGGGATAAATACCTTGATGGTTTGGCAGCATAGCATGGTCGGGACAAGAACACAGACCTGATTCGAGACTCTGGTGACTTTGTGACACGGCGAACCATGACTGCCCATGCCTTTCGTGATGGCACCTTGATGATTTTATATATATATATATATATATGTATATATATATCTCAACTCTGCCGATATTCCTCCATGCCGCCGTCTCAATCCATCCAGCATCATTTCTCTTGGTCTGCCTCTGCTTTTCCTTGATCTTTCCAGTTGTCACAGTGTTCTCCAATGCCAATGCCTCTCTTCTCATCACATGACCAAAGAAATTTGCTTGTCTCTTTCTTATTGTTGTATATAATGTTCTAGTTTCATTAGCCTATTTCAGGCAATTGTTGTTAGTTACTGTGTCAGTCCAAGGAATTCGCAACATTTGTTTCAGGAACCACATCTCTGTTGCTTCCAAGTTCTTCCTAACTTGTTCATTAACATTCCAAGATTCACTGCCATACAGCAAAACAGGTTCTATATGCATTTCACATTCTTATATTCGATGGTAGTGACCTATTTTATAAGATACTTTTCATTTTCTGAAATGCAGCGTTTGCTTGCCTTTTCTGTTCTTAATCTGTGTTTTTCATCTTCCATCTTATGTTATAAATGCCCCTAGGTATTTAAAATTATCCACATGGTTAAGAATTTTGCCTTCTATTTCCATTTCACATTTTGGTGTCACCTTTTTCTTTGATATCAGCATTGTTACTATTTTTTTTTTTTTTATATTCAAGGAGAGTCCTTTCTTTGCACTTCCTGTTACTACAATGTTCAACAATGGTTGTAGATCTTCTGCATTATCTGCCATCAATACTGTATCATCTGCATTGTGTATATTGTTTATATTATAACCTCCGATTAGTATTCCTGACTTCTCTTTGATATCTCTCATTATTACTTTGTTATAGAGGGAAAAAAGATCTGGTGACAAAACACATCCCTGTCTTCTCCTAGCTTTATTTGTTCATAACTGTTTTCTTTATTTCCCATTTTAATAGTGCCATTACCCTCTATGGACAACAATCACCTTCAAATTAATATCATATTTGTTTCTGACTTGGTCACAGGATTATTAATCTGAGTCAGGTATGAACTCTACTATAACTTCTTTTTGAGGTTGAATATGGTAGGGGTAATGGTATAATTAAATTGAACCATTTTAATTGCTGCTACTTGGTTCCAATAAATATTCTTTTTTATTCTAAGATCTTTCCCATCAATATCTTCCAACATTTTAATCAGTTCATCATGTTTTAATTTATCAAATGCCTTGGTATAATATATGAAGCACAAATATATGTCTTTCTGTGTCTGTATTGATCTTTCTATTGGTGGTCATAATGTATATATTGCATTGTATGTACCCTTTCCTGTCACAAATCCATACTGTTCTTCAATTTCCATTTTTATTTTCTTTCTTGTTCTTCTCTTTATAGTTCTGAGTAGAAACTTAGTTACATGGTTTATGAGGTTAATTGTACGAAAATCTTTTCATTCAATTGCTCCTGGTCTTCTTTGTTAGCTATAAATACAGATTTAAGCTTATCACTCGGTAAATATCCACTGTTGTAAATATCTTTCAACATTTTGGTTAATATATCTATTCCAAATTCTTCCAATACTTCTAATTCTTTTATTGTGATTCTATCTGGCCCAGCTGTTTTTCCTTTCTTCATAAGTTTGACAGTGTCAGTCACTTCTTCTTTTAGAATAGGTGGACCTTCTAAGTTACTTTCTTCTGTTAATTCTTTCCTTTCTCCATCATATTTTGGCAGAGTCACCAACCATTATGGCCAACCGCCGCAGAGGGGTCCATGGCAGCCGGATTGTATAGCGTCTTGAAATACATTCTTAACTCAGCAAGCAAACTGGAGTCGAATGGTAGCAGTAATTTTAAAGGTGAAAGCAACAAAATTTCTTAAACCTTTGCAAACGTAGAAATATGTATAAGCCAGCCTCCGTAGATTTTAGGTTGTGACATTCTTTATTGACTTCTGATACAAAAAGGGCGGTTCTCAGATGGCATATCAAATAGCATAACAAACATGGCCATGTCACTTAGTTACTGTACAAAAAAAGGTAATTATTTCATTCTCGATGTTATCTCAAAAACAACATTTCTCTTGTGGTCCCTTTTGCCTTAGCCCTTTCCTCCCACATGTTAAGTGCTTAAGTAATTGACGGTTTAAATAATACTAGATGGAATCCAACCGTTTCTCAAGGACCGAGCGTCTTACTCAATCGCTGGCTAGATGGCTTCTGTCTCATACGTTGATTGTTGTCAACACGTAATAGCCATCGCATATCATCAAGCGATGGTGCTTGACCATGCACTGCTTGCTAATTTTTAAATTGCACAGTAATTATTGACCATATCTGATTTCAAGACCTGGGCTATGCTTATGTTTGAACCCTGACCGTCAACCGTGCAATTGCTATAACAGACGCTCTGTTATAATATCATTCTCTTATATACTTATTTCACCTCTTCATTATAGAACCTCACTCCAATAATATCTTTTCTGTATTTTATTTCAACCACCCTGTATTTTCTCTTATTTTTCTTACTGTGAGCTCACTGATTTGTCTGCGCATATTTTTTATATCTATAGAATTTATCTAGAATTCTAGATATCTAGAATTTAATTAAATTTTCTTGCACTGCTTTTTTTTAACCAACTTTCTTTTGCCTTCACACATGTATCTCTTATTTTGTTATTTATCTTATCGTATTCTAGTTTGTCATTTTTACACTTTCTTTTATCCATCTACTTTAAGATTTATTCAATCATCCATTTTTTCTTAGCTTTTTAGCTTCTCTCTGGTAATTATTTCTTTGCTTGTTTGATGAACGGAGTCTCTTAACATTTCCCATTATTGAAAACATGCAGACCATATATTTGATTGTTTGTGCTGACTATATGTTTGGTTTATCTAATGGTCACATTTTCGCTGTAATATCAATGTAAAAATAAACAAATACAAAAAGCATGCCTCAGAGAAGAACACTGCTATGGGTCTGTGAATCTTGTAGGCCTGAATACACAGAAGAATAGGTAGCGAATGAAAGAAGAAGAAGTAGAATAGGTGGTCATTCTTACCCTCACTTAGCGAGATGATGAATGTAGACGTTGAACCCGAACCCTTGTTTGACTGTGCTCATGGCATTATCAGCATTGCTCCCTACCAACTATGCTTATGCGCCCCTTAAAATGAAACAAATAGATACATGGAGAAATAGCAAGCACAAACACATGTAGGAACTAAAGCCAGGTGAAAAGAATTCACACTGGGAAAATGAATGGAAAAAGTGAATAATAATAATAATAAAATAATGTTATAGACATATTTCCTTAATGTTATTTTATTATTATTATTATTATTATTATTATTATTATTAATTTAAACAGAGAAGCCACAAAGAATAGGTTACACAGTTTGTTGCCTGGTACATTTCACTGCATCTTGTCAGGTGCATACTGCAGAGTTAAATATCATATGGTGTGAATATACAAATCATATTGTGGCCAAATACATAACATACATAGTCACTAATAATGATTGAATGTGTAGTATTTGTGATCCCCACAGTGCATGCTACGGAGGTGACTAAGCAGGGTTGGTCCTGGGGCTGGCTACCACATACCATAGAAAACTTTATAGTCTCAAAATCCAAACAACCACAGACAAGTCTAAAGATAAGGAAACATTTAACTCAGACAGTGAAATGGAGAAGACTGCATAGTTGGTATAAGAAAAGAAATATAAGGTTTGCATTTTGAAATCATATAAGAAATTTAAGAACATGGGGGGAAAAAAAAGTTAGAAACAGAGATATGGGGATGTCGAGGCGCATGCAACAACAGATGGTAAAAGATAGGGCAGTTTTGTGTGAGTTAGTTGAGGGCCAATTCTCCAATAGGAGATATAAGGCAGAAGTAGATAAGCCCTAGATCTGAAAAAGATTTTGTGTTGAAAACTGGGGCAGTCATTGAAGATACAGCTAATGTAATATGAGACAGTGTTTTCAACAATCTGCCATGCATGCAGACTCATACAGTTATAAAAAAAAAGAGTGAAGGAAACCACTGTCAGTTTATTAATCTTGTTTGTTTAAAATTTTTCCTCAGCATTTCATTGCCTGTATATTGATTTTCTTTGGAACGTATTCCTGTTTCATGCATTGCTGGAAACATGGGGTAGGTATTCTTGTATTAAGGTTGTCATATACAGGTGTATCCACACATTTGTTTCCAAACCTGTTTGCCATTAGTGTCTTCAAGTTGTAAGAATTTGGTTGATGATTGTTCAGTCTTGGGTGAAAGGTAACAGAGAATGAGAGTGGAATTAATTAACCCAGTTTTTTTAAAAGTCAGTATTATTGATTATTATTGTACTATTGGACTATTATATATTATGATTGTAAGTATGTAAAACTAGCACATTGGCTGACTGGTTAGGAAGCCGCGCAGATGATGGCACGAGTATTATAGGAATGTGGTTCGTTCCCTGGGCTCGCCACTCGCTGTGGAAGGGAAAGATTGGCCACCCATTCCTCCGTGCACTAAGGCCTGGAAAATGTGATGTTGCTAACACTTCATATAACCACAGCAGTTTATTGCTATGGGAATTATGCGTGTGTTAGAATGTATGTGATGCGTGGAGGAAAACTACATATACAGTAACATAAGTTTTATTCTGAGTCAATGAACTGAGCAAATTGTTCATGTTGTGTGCAAAATTATACAGAACCTGCAGTGGCGAAGTGGCTGTTGCAGTATCCTGACGGCCAGTTGTCCTTTGTTTAAATGTTCCCCAGAGGAAGTTTTCTCTTGACCACTCTTGACAACACAGCCTCATAAAATAGATAACAGAAGATTTTCTGAGAGCTAAGCCATTCAGTGAGTTACTGACCACATCACTGTGTTACTGACCACACCAGTGTGTTACTGACCTCATCACTCACTGAATGTTGTTTGGTCAAGAAATATGACTTTAGTAACTTTAACTTGGTTAACGAAAACAGTAGCAGCATCAGCAGTAAGAGCAGCACAAAAACCAACAAGAAGAGCAACACAAACGCTAACAATAAACTAATAGCGATAGCTACATTAATAACAAGAATAACAATAGCAATAGTGAAATGACAACAGATATGGCTACATCAACAAATAGAAGAAGCTGCAACAGCAGGAGAAACAACAGCAAAGAAAGCAGCAATTGCTACAGTAAGAAGTTGCAGCACCATAATGTACTTTGTATTTCACATCATATAGGCATTTTCACTGGTTATATTAGTTGTACTGGCCCATTGCCTTTGAACTGCCTTATATCCACTTACAGGTTCACCCTTCAGTTAAGGTGGTATTGGTTCTATTATGTGTACCAGAGGACAAAGAGAGGAAGGGAACTGATCGCTCCACCTCATAATGCCATGATCTAGTTTATGTCATAGCCTATAATTTCACACTAGTATGTCCTTATCTGCCATTGGACTAACATTAAAAAGGTCCAATTTCAGATACTGCTGTCAGTGTGTGAAGTTAATAGTAATATTAGTAAAGGACCATTCTACATGCCTTAAGGCATATTGGGCATATGTGCTAGATTAATATTTATATAACCCAATCAGGACTTGAGGAGTGGTGTGGTTAGTATCATGCTGGTCACCATCACATTCCGAGACAATCCTTGTCACTCATTTCAGACTGGATCGTCATGGAAGCTCAGATGGTGTTTAAAAAAAAATCTCGTATTGCTGCAGATTCAAACTCATGAATCCCCCAAGCACGCAGGCTAGCATCCAGTCACTACGCTACAGAAGCTCCGATTGCATCTTATAGACCATGGCGTAATGAGATGAGATTCCTGGTTTCCTTTGTTACTGCCTTTCCTTTTGCAGAAATTCCCAGATACTCATTTTTAGAATCTAGCTCAACCCCAAGTCTATACTAGCTAGACTAACTATGCCTTTGATTAAATAGTCTCTGACTTTATCATTTGAAACTAGAATGTTTGTTATATACACAAATATTGCATATTGTTGTGGTATAATAAAACGTCCTTACCCTTTCCTATTTATGGACTCCCTTAAAAATAAACAAACCCTTACAATTACTGTTTAAGTAACTTACTTAATGTAGGAGAAAATAAAACAGCGATAGACTGACCGTGGCACAGCTAAATTTATTTTGGCTTGTTTTCTCTCCCTTATCTGGCCAATCCTGGCGAGGGGGAAAACAAAGACTGAAGCGGCCATTTCTAGTCAAGAGAACACACAAGAAAGTCGACCTTTCCCTTCGGGGAGAAGGTAGTTTGCCTTAAAAACATGATTCGATTCAAGCTATTGGTATGTTATCTACATTATTAAGATATATTTATGTATTACATAAACCAGTATGTTTAATTAAGAATTAGTTACAATTCTCTTAAACCAGGCTGGATGATGTTTACTAAGGAAACACATGTGGGCGCCACGCTGTAATTTTTCCTATGTCTTACAATTTCAAATCTATATGTTAATATCTTGTATAGGCATTATGAACTTATATCTGACTAGTAGTGCTATAATCTATGAATATTATGTGTACTGTAAAGTCTCAACTCTCATGTCTGAAACACATTCTAGAGATTTTCTCAATGTAGGAGCAGACCCCTGATTCATGCTTCATAGTAAAGAACTAGTGTCTGTCAATTTCATATTCCTATGTTAAAACTTCTAGGCACTGTGAACAATATCTCACTATTTATGCTTAGAAATCTGCAAATAATCTATGTACTATAGAAAGGTGTTTTATCCACGCGGGGACATACAAATGATTACGCGTATTCCTGACTCTTATTCAGGGGATAAAATGCTTCGCCACATCATAATCTGTAACTTGGAACTATAGTGTTAAATTTTAGTACTATCCTTTTGTTAACAGATTAGTAACCACTCCATATGAGGGTGAACATATAATCATTTCATAAAATAGTGTTAGGGACAGGCCATGTTTGAATATAAATTCATGAAGGATTAAAGTAAACGCGTGATGTAAATGCATGTTCGGATAGGATTCACTCCGCATCGCCTCACCGTAGTAGAAACAGAAGCGAAGATTGATGTGAATAGATTGCTTGCAATATTCAGAAGACTGGACCATGCGGCATAAGTTATTCTTATAAATACCCTCCGAATAATAGCAGTCATTGGCAAAACATATCACAGCGATTACTATCCTCATGTGCTGTACGCAGTGGGGGAAAACAATGGATGTTTTAGTTCATGAAGATAATTCAAAAACCTAGGCTCCCTGCATCATCATTATGATTATTATGTATGATTATCATGTACTTAATATCAGAGAAATGTACATGTATGTTTTTTTTGGTATGAGAATTTTCTCTGTTCTGATTGTTACTTTTTACTGTGGGAAGATACATTTTAATGTTGCACCTTGGGATTAGAGGATGTTGATGTAAGAATCCATGTGTTTGTCAGTACTTTAAGAAGCCAAGATTGAATAGTCTTGACCTAATGATGATTATAGTGCCGAAAGGAAGACGCGGCATTAGAAACCACAGGGATTCTGTATAGGCTATTCTCTTCAAGTAATGAGAGAGACAATATCAACATGTTGGATGGACAGAATGACTTCACCCATCTAATAGTCCCAGTAACAACAGAACAAAATATAAGTGAGAAAATATCTTACTCACTAGGAAGGGTCAGAATGGCTCTACTCAGCAATGAGGGACAGTGGAACATGGACACCCACTCCTTTCCCCTTCTCCCCTTGTTGTTTTGTATTTGTGTTTGTAATTATGTTGTAAACCTTTTATCATAACACAGTAGGTTAATGCTAGTGTTGTATTCTTTGTCATCCCTTTTCTGTAGAAGAGAAGCAGGTGGTGGTTGAATTTGGTGGGACTATATCACTAACACTGGATCCTGGGTCAACAGCCATAAGTGAATGTCCAAACCATAGTCTGGATCTAGCAATACCTCAATGTTTACTGCGGCACTCAATAGCTCCATAGCGAGCAACAGATAAATTAGAAGACAACTGACTGGGTGAGTGATTAAGTCCTATTTTAGTAGGAATATCCAGGATGGACTTCAAGATCTAATAATCTACAAAGATGAAGATCATCAGAGTACTGACAACAGTGTATCGTTTGCGTTACTTCTGAGAAGTATCACCAATGGCATCATCATTCAACCAAGTCAGTGAAACTGGGACAATCCTTCTTCAAGTTACTAAAACTAACAACAGTGAGTAACCTTCAACTGTTGGTTGGATTACCAAGTTAATATCCACAATGGATAAGTCTTCGAAAGAACATCTCACAGCTGCAACAGTCAAAAATAAGGTTCCAGCCATGCAACACCAAAGTCTAGAATACTAGACACCAACTCAACCAAATGGGAAGAGACACTGAAACAACATTATAGCCAATACAAACAAATGTACCAACTTCAGAACATCTGAACCATAACTACACCAGATTACCTCAAGGTCCAAAACCTGAACACCATCAAAAGAACCATATGAAAGCAGCTAGATGAGTAAATGCCTTTACGCCTGCAACCAAAGGAATCACCTGATGGCTTGCAAACCTGGATATGTGGTGGAGTAATATTCTTCAGTTACATGCCTGCAGCAGAATCTTCAGATGAAACCAAATGAATGATTCACCACTGTATGTTCTACACAGAAATGGAATGAATGAGAACTCTATGCTGGTCCCATGTCAGCCTAACTGCCCATCATCAAGTGTGGGATGGCCTATCAACATGAACCGGGTGTGTGACAAAGCCTTTTGAACTAAATTGGGAAACGGTTAACATAAACCGAGCTGTTGGACAGTCGTCATCTTTTCATCGATAAGATGATATAGGGAAGAACCTTCTGCAGAGCTTAAGTTGCATCTCCTGAAAGTATGACAGACCTAGGCATCAATTTCAATTGGAACACAACCCAAATGGCAACCGAGTATTCTTAAATTCAGTCTCATGGAGAGAATATGTGCTTATGTATAATTCTATTCTTGGATTATGGATTAGAAACATTCGCCAGCCAACTTCGGTGGACATACTGTGAGTAGAAAATGACTGAGTATAATTCTGCACTGATAATTATGGACATTAACTGCTTTGCACTGAAGAGGAATACCCATCCGCAATGCCTAAATGAACACTATAATTAATTAATTTAATTATTAGTATCAACTGTTTTCATGTGTGTGTTTTTTTCTTCTATGACATATAAAGAGTGTTAGTGTGTAATGAGGTATAACCAATGATGGTTAAGGTAAATAGTATTTTGACATCAACTCATTATTTTTAAATATGATAATTGTACATGGTGTCAGAAACAAATATATATGTTGGGTTTCTGCACCTAGACCAATGTGATTTTATCTAGGTACAATGAGTCGAGTAAGCAGAACCAATTTGTGGTTGTTGTGTTGTTTGTAATAACCTGGTTTTTTTTTCTGGGGTCACTGGGTACTATTTTGTAATACTGCATATCATTCCCATGCCTGTCTGAAAATGCATAGTGTTTATTACACATCTATATATGTAATTGCAGATCTTGAGTTAATACCTGAACTGTTTGTCCAAAAGTGGTGTGTACATCAAGTAAATGTGGTGTCACATAAGTGGTTGTTTATATGTTGTGAGCAATCAATATCCTTCTAGCATCTATAGTTAATTTAAAGGGTGATGAAGTGGGAAGGGAAACCTACACACAGATGCCACTGTTTCAAGGATTGAACTCTTTTCTCCTGGGATTTGTGGTAAATATCCCTGATCACCCTGCATTCTGACCAGTGACCAGAGAATCAATAATACCCCCTAGACATTTTAACGAATCATTCTCAGGAATTAAAATCCACATCCCACAATTGTATTTTTTTTTCAGTTGTACTTCCAAATTGACACAATGGATGTTGATGTTTCTGAGCTGTGTTTTTGTTGTGAACAGTGCACAGGAATGTAAAGTAACATGTACACAAGGAAAATACTGTTCAGTTAGCGAGTGTCTTCCTTGTCCACCAAGGTAAATAATTTCTCTGCTATAGTCATTCTCTTCTAATGATATTCATTTATTCATCAAATGGGCAGTGGTTCTCACACTACTGTTTCCCCGTTTGTTGTGTTCAGTAATGTCTGGGGCATCACAGTATAGAAGCTGGTATTATTTAGATAAATTAAACAATATTGTGGTCTGGAAAGGCTAATAATGAAGAGTGTTGTTCCTGGAAAAAATGGGACAAGTGATGCCCTAGAAATGGACTCAAAACATTACAGAGAGTATGTATGTGGCTGATAGATAGGAACATATTTCTCAGAACTGGATGCATTCAGATCACCTATACTTGAGATACAAGTATAGATAGATTGTCACATGATGATGAATGTCTGGCAAAACTTAGCAAAGAAAGAAAAACCAAAAGGAAAAGAGCTGGCTAAAGAAGAATGTTGTAACAGAATGTGTAGAGTTCACTACCACCCGTGTGTGACTGGGGCTCATAAGGGAAGCAAAGAATAGTAACACTGTAACCTACCATGCAGAAGTTGATATGGCTGAAAGGATAACAGCACTTGCTTGTAAACTTCTGGTGCACTGATGGTGGGTTGGTTAGGTGTTCAACCCCTATCGGCATTAAGTTGGACCTGAATATTGACTTCTCGTTCAGAAAGCAATGGCAAACTCCTGAACATACAATTGCCTAGAAAATCAACCAGGGGTTGATGGCAGAATCATGCAAAGAACATGCAACTATTTTAACCTACCATGTATGTTGTAAGAGGTGACTAAAGAGGGTTGGCGTAAGGCTGGCGTAAGAGGTGACTACAGAGTGTTGGCTTAAGAGGTGACTAAAAAGCGTTGGCATAAGAGGTGACTAAAGAGGGTTGGCAGGTGACTAAAGAGTTTTGGCATAAGAGGTGACTAAAGAGTGTTGGCATGAGGCTGGCTCTTGTATAAAACTTTAGCTTCAAAATGCAACCAATTGTGATCAAGTCTACAAAGGGCTAGAGCCAGCTAGAGAGGCAAGGTGTCAGTTATCAGTTATCAGTTGGGGTATAACTACCTACCCTGGGTGGGTACCGTCCAAACAGAGAAACCTGGACCAATGCAGCAGTTTTTGCCCATGATGTCTATGAAGGTTTCCACTCAGGCATTGAAACCTTTGCTGCAGCGATTGATCTTGAGGATGCGTACAACAGAGTACCATTGGATTTTTTAATGCTTCAGCTGCTTGAACTCAAAGTAAGTCCATTCCTCCTTAGTTGGATCACTGCAGCCCTCTTCCAATGGAAAGTAGATGTTAGATGTGGCAGTTGGACTTCGGAACCAACAACAATATATCCTGGCCTACCACAGGGATCACCATTATCTCCGGTACTGTTCAACGCCTACACTGTGAGAATCACCAGTGAGCAGAACACTGGACCTGGTAGGACTTTGTCATATGCCGATGATGTTTTAGTGTATCTTCAGGGTAAGGATAGAGATCAGGTTGCTGTGGAACTACAAACCGAATTCAATCGCATAAGTACTTGGTGTGATGAAGCTGGGGCAATGGTCAACCCAACAAAGGCAACAGTGACTTGGTTCTCGGTGAATAATCATATTGTCAACACTCCAACACCAACTGTAAAGCTGTGTTCAGAGACGGTGGAAAGAACGCAGGCAATCAATGACCTGGGGATACGGTTTGATCGAAGCCTTGCTTATAATGAGCACATAGACCAGGTGATAACAAAGACCAAGCGGGGTTTGGCTGCGATGTGGGTGATGGCGGCAGCAAACTGTGAGCAGCGCCATCTATGCCTTCTGTATGAGGGGCTGGTCATGTCTGTTTTTGAGTATGCGATGGCAATCCTGACTCTCAGCCATAAGCAGATAGAAAGGATGGAAAGGATACAGAATGAAGCTATGCGCATTATTCTTGGATGTACAAGAGATACAGCAAGCAGGGCGATGCGCTACCTTCTTGATTTTCCAACCATTGAAGAGAGAATACAAATTTGCAGAGTACGTGCCTACCTCAGAGTTAACGCAAACACACAACATCCACTGCATAGTGAAATTAGGAAGGTGAAGGGCAGCAGGTTAAAAAGAGGATGGTCGTGGATGGGTCAAGCCGAAGACATTCTTCAACAGGTGTGTTTACTTGAGGACTTAGAACCTGGCGAGGAGTGGGTACAAGTGCCAACAGATCTCTGCACATCCTTTTCAGTTTGCATCCAACTAGATAGAAAATGCAGACAAGAAAATCCGGCTGCTGTGGAGGCTGAAGTACAAGCGTTGATTTTCAAGAATTCGCTAGACGGTGATGCTGTCATCTACACAGATGGGTCGGTCGTCCGACATGTGAGAAGCTCATGGGCCTTTGAGGCTCGGGCCGGAGGGAGAATTTTGAAAGAGGACTCTGGTGCTTTCACTGAGACCACAAGTAGCCTGACTATGGAAGTCATGGCAATAAGTAAAGCAATAACATGGCTCGAGACACAGGCATTCAATAGGGCATATTTCCTTAGCGACTCAATGAGCATGATCAAGAGGATAGAGGTGGGGTGGATCCGAAGAGAATGGTTGCTGTCTCTGGAGCGGCATCGGCTAGCAAAAATTAGTTTCATCTTCGTGCCAGGGCATGCGGGAGTACAAGGAAATGAGCGGGCTGACAAGCTCGCAGGTGAGGCTACTGTGGAGGACGGATGCGCTATGGTCCAGGCTGATATTCTGAATGCTCTACGAAAAGTAAGACTTTTGCGTGAACTAAGTGATGACTGTGAATCTACAACCATGGTCAGACTGCGAGAACAGCAAATTAAAAGAGGGGTGGCCAAACAAGAACACTATGCAGGAAACCAAAGAAGATTGATAAAACCAACAAAGAACTGGTGTCATTAGCCGCTACATGCTGCGGGATTTGCTGAGGAGGGGATCCGAGCACTTATGGACTGAATTGTTTGATGTGCAATGAGGATGATCTGTCGACTAACTAACTAACTAACTAACTAACTAACTAACTAACTAACTAACTAACTAACTAACTAACTAACTAACTAACTAACTACAAAGGGCTTGGCATGAGTTGGTTGAGCACCTATGATCCATTGGGAGATGAGAAGCAGAAGAGGAAGAAAGAATTTGCTGCTACTCTAAAATCAGATCAACTGCTGTCATAACTGTAAGCTTAAGGAATTATTCATCATAGTAATAAAATACTGCACGTGTACACAAATAACGCAACAGACGCCTGAGTTTGGCACATGCACACACAATGACATGGATGCTCAAATATCATTAGTTTCCAGCTGCATTAATACCAGAGAAACAGTTTACCTATCTGAATTATGTCAGACAGTATGTCCTAATTCTTAAAATCTGTCAGTCAAAAGCGTGACACACATACGCACAATGACATGGATGCTGAAAATATTAGTTTCTAGATGCACTAATACCAAACTAACTTAGTTTACCTACCTGGATCATATCAGAAGCACACGCAGGTTTTTGAAATCAATCAATCGATCAATCATGTGCCATGCTTGAAAGCGTGGGCGGTCTTGACTAGCCTTTTCCCTCGATCACCAGAGTCGTGGATCAGCTCAGTGTTCCTGTCTTGACCATGCCATGTGGCCAAGCCATCCAGGTATTTACTTCTCGGTCTTCCCCTTGGTCTGTTCCCTTCGATCTTGCCAGTTGTCACTAAGTTCTCCAATCCATTTCTTCTCATAACATGTCCAAACAATTTTGACTGTCTGCGTCTAATTTCTTTAATCAATTTACGATTTTCATTTGTCTCCTGTAGTACTTGGTCATTGGTTTTTCTGTCTGTCCATGGTATTCTTTGCATTTTCCTCAGAAACCACATTTCTGCAGCCATCAGATGTTTTTCAGCTTGACTGCTCATTGTCCAAGTTTTGCATCCATACAGGCTCGATGTAGCACCTCAACACTCTTTTTCTCATTGCAGTTGACATCTTTTTATTGGTCAGTATGTTTTTCATCTTGCTAAAGGCTACTTTCGCCATGGCAATTCTTGTTCTAATCTCTTCAAGGCATCTCCCATCAGATGTTATGACTGTTCCGAGATAATTGTACCTATTCACTTGTTGAAGAATATTCCCATTTACTTGTATATTACATTGTGGTATTTTGTTCTTCCTAGTGACGACCATAATCTGTGTCTTTTTACAATTTAATTCTAACCCCAGTTGTTCACTGTATGCAACAACTGCATCCACTAATTGTTGCAGATCCTGCTCATTGTCTGCAGTCAGTACTGTATCATCTGCATATCTAATGTTATTGATGTTTCGTCCTCCAGTGCTGATTCCATTTATATCTTCTATATTTAAGAAAATATTTTCACTGTATTAGGAAAAAAGATCTGGAGACATTACACATCCCTGCCTAACACCTCTCTTAATAGGCTTATATTGTCCCACTTCATTATCATTTCTTATGACAGCTTGTTGTTTCCAATATATGTTTTTTATAAGTCTAATGTCTTTCCCATCAATTTGTAGATCTGTAAGCATATCTACCATGTTGACATGTCTTACTCTATCGAAAGCCTTTGTGTAGTCAATAAAGCAAAGATGTATATCTTTGTTTACTTCTGTTGAAAACTGTCAGCCAAATTGTTGGAAGCAATACCTTTTATCTACTCTGTTGAATTTACATCTCAAGGTTATTTAGCAGTAGTGGACTGACTCAAGGGTTACAGCACTGACCTATGTCTCATGCAGAACTGGTTAATTTCATGGTCTGGACTGCGTGGATATTTTTAACCCTAAATAAAAATTACAAGGAGACAACTAGATACTTTTACAAAAAGACTAGTGCAATGAGAACCAGAGCAGAACCCTTTGACCCAACTGAAATAATTAACAGCGAAAAAGGAGAACCAACAAGTGAACAAACACAAATACTAAAAAGATGGAGGCAGTACTTCTCAGTATTCCATCAGATGCCACACGAATCCAACAAACTGACACAGATGCCATCGAAGAACTAGAACCTGACATACTGAAAGAAATTAGAGAAGCCATAAGATTATCCCCCACTGAATAAATCACAGGGACAAGACAAAATATCAAATGAACTAATTAAAGCAGCAAGAGAAGTGGGAACAGCATGGTTACATAGACTATTTAACCATGATTGGATAGAACAACAGAAACCACGAGACTGAGGAAGCATCATAGTTATCCCAATTTGGAAACAAAAAGGCAGTAAAAGAGACTGCACACAATACAGAGGCATTTCCCTTTTAAATCATACAGGAAAAATATTCTGCAAAATTCTAGAGAAAAGACTACGACCTTTAATAGAACCCCAGCTAAGCGAAACACAATTTGGATTTAGGAAAAACAAAGGATGCACAGATGCCATCTTTGCTCTTAGACAAATATTAGAATAATCAATCGATTTTTATGAAATACTCTACTTAGCCTTTGTTGACCAAGAAAAGGCATCTGATAGAGTAGATAGAAACAAGCTATGGGAAATCCTTAAAAGATATGGAGTGAGTACACTTGTAACACACTTATGTAGAAGCTTATACAACAACAGTGAATGCACAGAAGGAACAAATGAAGGATACTCAGATCCCTTCATCATAAGATCCTGAGTATGACAAGGTTGTGTCTTGTTCCCCCCTCTTGTTCATAACCAATATAGACAGCATATGTGAAGAAAGCAGCCAAAGAGAGATCGTAACAACATCGCATGAAGAACAGAACATAGAAGAAGAACCAACGGCAAATCACACTATTAAAGAACTCCTATTTGCGGACGATCAAGCATTAATAGCTAACTCAGAATCAAAATTAAAAGACCACATAAATAGTCTGAACAAAGTGTGTATGGAACATAACGTGAAAATGCGCATAAGTAAAACAGAGGTAATGACTATAACCAAAGAAGAAAGAACAATAAACATTTATTAGAAGAACACCTCCTGAATCAAGTAAAGAGCTTCAAGTACCTTTTTTTTCCCCACATACTCTTTACACGACATCGCTGTCAACACCAGCATTTTACTGCTGTTGTTGATTTCTTAGCAAGATTACGTAGTTTGCCATTGCTTTCTGAATGGCCGGCTCACATATCCCACAAGTCACCAACGCGATGAGAACCGCTACCAATTCTCGCGTGCTGCGTTACCTTATGTGGATAAACGGGATTACGGAGAAAGTCGTTTAACTCCTAGGCCAGGGAGACCGGCTTCAAGTACCTAGGAAGTATAATATCACGTGGCAAATTAGTAAACGAGATCGAAAATAGATGCAATAAGGCAAACAAACTCACTGGACAAATGGCACCAATACTAAAAAACAAACATGTATCAATAGTTACTAAGAAAGCACTCTACAACACAATGTTCCTACCAACTCTATGCTACCAATGCCAAACCTGGACAATGACAGAAAAAGAGAAAAGAAAAATCACAACAACAGAAATGAGGTTCCTGAGAAGAATACTCAATGTATCAAGAAGAGATAAGATCAGAAATGAAGAAATCAGGACTAAAATGGGGGTTATAGCTGCACTAAATTTTATTAGAAGATAGCAAGTCAAATGATTTGGACATGCAAGTAGGTTACCAACTAACAGTATCCTGTGAGACATGGACACTTACTAAACAAGCTGAACAGCGCATAAACGCCTTTGAATATAAATGTTATAGACGAGTTCTAAGAATATCTTGGGTAAAGAAAAGAACAAATGCATCCATACTTCAAGAGTTGAATATTGAAGAAGGTTGGCTATTAAAGACGATAAAACAAAGAAAATTGAAATATTTTGGTCACTTGAAACGTCACAAAAGTTTGGAGAGAACAATAATGGAGGGGTATATGCCTGGGAAGAGAGGAAGAGGAAGGCCCAAGAGAAGATGGGTGCAGGATGTGGCGGATGATCTCCAGATGGGTGTATCAGACGCGGGACATCTTGCTTATGATCGAGAGGTTTTCTGGAAGGTTGTTATGGGAGCGAGGTTCTGTAAAGGATATGCTACTGAATGCTACTGAATGAATGCTGTATATGCTGACATGATATTTATTGCTCACATGTGTTTGTTTGCTCTGGCACAGGACTTATCAGAAAGAACCAATTCATTTCTTTGTCTCCTGCATACCTTGGACAACTGAACCACCACGGTCCCACTACATTATTGTCAAGAACGGAACATCAACTTCAGATGTAGAATGGCGTTGTGAAGATGGTTATCAGGAGAGACAATACACGGTGGGAAGTTTTGAATGTAAACTCATACAAACCACACGACCTCCAGTCAGCAGCACTACGCAGCTTCCAACATCTGACAGGACTAACACAACTGAACATATTACTGTTCCATTACATGCTAAACAACACAGTGGAAATAACATCTTAGTATTGTTGATGGTGTTCTTGGTGGTCTTGTTATTATAGGTATTATAGTTATTATAATTATTATTGTATATTGGAAGCGAAGGCTGTGTTTTGCTAGACAGAGATTGTATCTGGTAAATGGAAATATGGCTCAGACTGTTGTTTTCACCAAAAGGAAAGACATGTTAGATGACACTGAAGGGAAGAACATGTCAGGTAACCATGAAATTGAGGACATGACAGATAATATTGAAAAGGATCTTGTGTCAAAAAGCAATGAAATGAGGGTGCAGGCGCCATGTGAAACTAAAAGGAAGCGATGGCCAAGTAACGCTTAAAGACAGCCAGCTTTACTGACAAATCACTGAAATGAAACAAGTATGATATGACACGACACTGAAGACAAGTCAGTTCATAACATTGAAATAGATCATGTGTCACATAACACTGTTAGGAAGCAATGTTACATAGCACTAAAATGGATGATGTGTTACACAATACTGAAATAGTTCATGTGTCACATAACACTGAAAGGAAGAAAGTGTTACATAGCACTGAAATAGATGATGTGTTACATTACATAACCATAACAAGATTATGGATTACTTAGCACTGAAATAGATGGTTGGTTACATAACACTGAATGGAAAGCTGTTACATAGCATTGAAACAGATTGTCATGTGTCATGTAATACTGAAAGTAAGCAATTAATTTTGCATTGGTTATTTTTGTATTTTGCTATGAAGTCAAACTTACAAAACACCATATTTTCATTGAGCAGCTAAAACATTCACTTGTTCACATTCTAGTGATGGTATTTGGAACATTGTTCAATGTGAATCAGTAGACATATTTATCTAAATATACTTAAGAGTTGACCCAGCAGTGAGAACAGCAGTTGGGTCGGCTCCTGTGGTTATGTATGATGGGATGACAATCCATTGACTGGTGTTACTTTGAATGCCAGTGGTTATGTATGATGTCATGACAATCCATTGACTGGTGTTTGTTTGAATACCAGTGAAGTTGCAAACATGTCTGCCTTTCCTTTAGACAGATGACTGATTGTATGACTAGGACAGTAGTGCTTCAGTCACACTTGTTTCCATGTCCCAATCAGTCGCATGTGTTTACAGATAATCCTACAGGAGTGCAGTGGAAAGAATAATTTTGGTCAGGGAAACCACGGACATAAAAAAGCTTGAGAACATCTGACCTAGTCGCTTAAAAGTCGACAGGGTCGACTTCATTGCACCGGGTTTTATCCCATATGGCTCGGTCTCTTTCCGCAGCACGGAAAGCGTCGCACAAAGCACAAACTCCGTAGCTTTTTGACATATCTGACCTAGTATATATGAGCTGAACACTTCACACCCATTCAGTGGTACCTGATTTACTTTGGGTTTTAATGAAAGTTGCTAAAACTTGAGCAACTGTGTAACAATGTCTAGTTGATACTCTCTAATTCATGCCTTGAATACAGTGGTCGGTTTGGTAATGAGTTAGAAGCTACTGTTAAATCCATCCACCAGAGGTATAGGACCGGAACCACACAAGAGTATGGCAAATGTAGTTCAAGGGACTGAGTATCCAAGTAAACATGTGGATAACTGTAGCAGAGTGGAGCAGGACAGTCACTTGTCCTGGCAGCTAGAAATTGCTGTAGAAGGCTTAGCTCATAAACCACCCATGTGGATGTGGAGGGCAAGGGGAAACTACACATTATATTGTCAAGAATTACTTTAAGAGCTTGCCACAGATCTTCATTGGCTGAGTTCAGATCTTCATTTCATACCAGTCTTCTGACGACTGAAAAACCTGTTATGATATGATGTTTGATGTTCAGTGTGATAGTCGTTCAGCTGGATTTGATCATCTGTTGGTTGCTGTGGCGAAGTGGTCAAGCCGTCTGCCTCATGCTCCGAGGATTGTGTGTTCATTTTCAAATCCAACCATTGTGTTCATAAGTGTAATTGTTTCTGAGACCCCTGGAGGTCATTGCTGGAGCTATGCTTGTACTTTGTGCAATGCTTTCAGCAGGTGACTAGCCTCTCTGTTGGGAGATACTGAGCTGTATGGGACAAAACCCAGTGCAATGAAGTTGACCTTCTTGCCATTGTTATGATTGAACCATTTGTGGCCTTTCTTTCTTACACATTCCAGGAACACTATGTTATATATCATGTTCTTGACTCTTGATACTGCTTATTTATAAACTTTAAAAAAAAAAAAAAAACGTGTTATTGCAGCAGTTTGAGCTCTGCTGGAATCAGTCTGGTAAGATTTTAAGGACTGAAATATACAGGTTACTTGCTCTTGCTGTCATAGCAAAGTGTGCAGACTTAGTTTGAGTTTTTCTTTCACATCGATTTTTACATCTGCAATATGAAAGGTTGCCATCCTGTGACTCTCTCATCCAGTCCTGCACTCATACATACATTTATGTTATTGACCTTACTCTGCATGCCAAAGAGTTAACTGATGACCAGTAATATCACTTGTTGGAGAAACCCCGAGGATATTCAAATAGCATGAGAAATAAATACATAGGTATTGATTGGTACTCATAGAAGAAGAGGAAAAAGCTAGAGATTTGAGAACAGATTGGACAATGTAAATTTATTGTTTATAGTCTAATATATCCTCTACTCTGTTTCTCTACTTCTGTGTATGCAAATCACTATCTGTTTTATTATTTCTCATAGACACCCATTGAAACATCTTGTTAACAGTATAACTAGAAATTCCTTTTGAACTCTACAATGCAAAAGAAATATAAGACAACATATAAACACACACACAAGAGAATTAGTGACAAAGATGAATAATATGGGACAGATGTGGAAGGAATTATTAGAGGTGACAAAGGGTGGAAGGACTTGGCCTGAGATAGTTAAAGGCCTAAGGTTTATAGGGAATTAAAGGCAGAAGAGGAAGTTTCTGTCTGTGAAATATCACCAGAAGAAATGTGTGTGGAAAGCAAACCTTATTGTCACACCTAGTTGGCAAATGTAGTTAAATTAATTTTGTTACAACAACATTAACAACAACATGTCATGCAAAAGGAGACTGCTGTGATTTTATAGGCCCAAATGCACCGAGGAATAAGTGACCAGACTTTCCCTCACTTAGCGAAAGGACGAACATGCCAAACTCTTGTTTGACCTTGCTCATGATGTTATCAGCATGCTGTTTAATCCAGTAATTAATGAGTTAAGATCAAAATATGTGTTCAGTAAGATATTTGTTTGTTGCATGTTGAAATTTGAGATATTGAATATATTTTGGTATATTTAATATTATTTTACTGAAACATCACTATGTGCTTTGTTTAGATCAGTACTCATACAGAAAATGTTCAGGAATCAGAATACAAAAACATTCCAAACATCAAGAATACAAAGTTTCTGAAACATTAGAAAAATATCCAAAGTTGAACAAAGAAATATTTTGAGCTAATGCAGACAAGGGAAGTTACTGTGATATCATGACTAATACAGACAAAGGAAGCTACTGTGTGATCGTGGTTAGTGACTTGCTAAGTAAGGCATGGGTCTGGGCTCAGTCCATAGTAAAAATAAAAGTAAAAGATCATTTTTACATGCCTTGAGGCATGTACGGTATATGGTGCTAGGCACATATTTGTATACACCAATCAGCACTAGAGTTACGATCTAGTCAGTATTATGCCAACCACTTTTACTTTGCAAGAAATTGTTGAAATGAAGAGTCAGTTTGATAAATGAAGTATTCTGTATTTGTTAATGAGTGCACAAACATAATTCACAAACAAAATTGACCTGGCCATCTTGCCTTTATTTATCCTTAAATTTGAATTTAAAAAGCTTTTTTAAAGAATCTCTAAAGTCAGAAAATCGGAGAATCCTCGAACATATTGATAAGTACATAATGTGTTAGTTGTGCCTTTTTCAATAAGAATGTAATGACAGTTGAAACTTTGGATAGATTACATTTAGATAGATAGAATGTTCACTTCTGTCATCTTCCTTAGACGTCAATGGAAGTGAGTAGATTCACAACATTGTTATACTGGCTATAATTGTATTCAATACTGCTATGAGCTTTCCTGATGGTTAAATCTGTTAAAGTGTTGAGCTTGCATTTATGTGCCTTTTTATGTGACTAATGCTCTCTGATTGATGAGTTTGTTGAATGTATCCAATCCAATCCAATTTTTGGTACGAATACCCCCTTTCAGCCTTCGAGTTTTCGACTTGGCTATAATTGGGGTATTTATGGTGTAGCTTCTAGTTTGTCTTACGTACTTTGGGCTGCTTGATGTCAGCTTCCCGGCTTATGATGGGTTGATTGCGTTTGTTACTTTCTTGATGTGATTTTTCATGTCTGGACAGAGTTGCGCACTTGTTAAGGCCTGGAGTAATTGTGATCCCACCCTGCCATATGGTGCTGTTTCCTTCAGGGAGCTTTACCAGTTGTTGTCTCTTCTGGTGTTCCTCCTATTTCCCCGTCTTGGCTTGCCTTCGAATGTTCTCGGTGTTCACCAGTTCGATCTTGGTGTGGAGCGATACCGGTTTTTTTGGACCATTGTTCTTGGTTTGGGCAGCCGTTTTCATCCAGTTCTAGTTCTTCATCTGTTGCTTCTTCTTTTGTCTGGGTCTTTGCATTTTCTTGGTCTATCTTTGCGTCATATGTGTCTTCTCAGATGGTCTGCTACGAGGACAGATTGTCCATTGCGGATATATTCCTTCATCCCCGGCCACATTTCTTTGCCGCTGTTGCTGTGGAATTCTCTCTCCTCGTCTCTTCTTCTTCTGTCTGGGACTTTGCATCTTCTGCTTCTGGTGTTTCGGTCTTAGACTTGAGTAGTTCTATCTGTGCTCTTTCTTCTTGTATCTGTTTGAGAGTTTCTTCTGTCTTTTCTCTTTTTTTCTTGGATTTTTGATAGAGTTTTGTCTGTTTTAATAGCAACCATTTGAACGACATTGACTACATTATGAGAAGTTCAAGGCTGGGTGACCGGAGATATAGGTTTTCTAATTAACATTTAGTCTGGGCTTTGTGTGTGTTACATGGAACCAGTTTAACATGTGGCTAGGAATAACGAAGACACAAACAATAGATTGCACGATTTATTGCCTGGCATATTTTGCTGCAGTGAAATATGCCAGGCAATAAATCGTGCAATCTATTGCTTGTGTCTTCATTATTCAAATTCATCACGGGAAAACATTGTATATGGCTATGAATCATGTACAAGTAAACTAGCAACAACAAAAAATCACTTCAGGTGCCAAAGATGTGGTTTTACGTAATAAAGCTGAAACATTTCTGTGACAACCAAAATGAGTATTATAAATACATTTAAAGAGGCTAGGACATAAGACAACTTATCACAAACATTAGATAAAGACAATCAACATGTTTAAGTCACATTATGTGAAGAGAACACATGAAATATGTTGTGGCATTTGGAAAAGATTTATACAGCGGAAGGGAGTGGGGAAACAGAGAGAAAGAGGGGTTTCGGGCAAGGGGGTGGGTTATTTCTTGACAGTCTTTTGTATGACTTAGAAAAAAAGGGTGGGTGGGTGGGTTGTTTCTTGAGTCTTTTGTATGACTTAGAATGATATCAGCATACAAACATACATTCTGATGGTGGTCTCTAGATGTGTAGAAACATGATTGCCTACACTCCTTGGCAAGGCTCTTAATGTTTTATATATATATAGTGGTGAAGGGGTTATGGAGGCAGTTCATAATCCAACATACCGCATTCGAAACACAGCTGCAGACAGTTTGGCAGTAGGCTGCCTTGTGTTTGTTTTCATGCAATGGTATGAGTGCCTGTCATTCAGAAAACAATGGCAAACTACTGAACATAAACTTGCCAAGACATCACAAACAGCCAAATAAAAAAATAAGCTGGTGTCAACTGTGACATTCTGTAAATGATATGCAACTAATATATACATATATATATATATATATATATATATATATATATATATATATATATATATATATATATATATATATATATATATATATATATATATATATATATGAATTATTGAGATACATTGTTTGCTTGTATTTTTATATTTTTATATATTCTCATACACTGCACTGAATGATTTTTTCTTTTCTTATGTGTGATGGGAGATTGGAGTTGCTATACATTTATTTTGTGGCATATGTGGGAGAAGATTTTTATTGTTATGTGATATTTGTAGATTATTACATTTATTAATTACATGTATTACATTGTTATGTTTGTCCCATGTATATATTGTTTAATTAGCTTAATTTGTTACTGTTTATATGTAGACATTCCTTCATTGTTACTTTTTTGTTCAATTCAATCGAGCTGTGAACAAATGTCATTGTACTCCGGACAAGTCCATGGGAGCTTTTACATAATATAAGGGATGTTCATTTGAAACCCGTTCCAATGGTTTTATTACAAAAGCATGAAAGAAACATTAACAGGTGTGGTAGAATTGAACAAAGCATTATTTTGAATGAATGATGCACCATGGGTTGTCAGAAGAAGTCGCTGTAGGTATTCAGGCAAGCATCCCATTGCTTAGGTAGGCGGCGAAAGTCGTCCACAAAAAAGGATTGTGGTTGCTCACTGAATCAAGTGTTTACCGCGTTCATTACGTCTGCATCTGTGTGAAATAATTGCCCTTTGAGAGCTTATTTTAGAGGTCCGAACAAATGAAAATTACATGGTGACAAATCAGGACTATAGGCTGGATGTTGCAGAATATCCCACTTCTTCCTTGCTAATGCTTCCTGCACAATCTTTACAACATGCGGACGAGCATTATCGTGCAACAGAATCACACAGCGAGAAAGCATACCGGGTCGTTTATTCTTGATGGCTTTTTTAACTGCTTTTTCCAAGTAGTGGGTAAAGTTGATGTTGACACCAGGTTCTTTAAAGTCGGTCAACAATAGCCCTTCATGGTCAAAAAATGCGCTCAGCATAACCTTACCAGCGGAAACCTGTAACTTTAATTTTTTGGCTTTTGGTGATCCAGCATGCTTCCATTGCATGCTGTCTCTTTTACTGCTTGGCTCAAAGTGGTGACACCATGATTCATCGCCTGCCACTATGCAGAAGAGAAATGCATCACCCTCCACTCTCTAACGCAGCAAGTGGTTCAAACACCATCCCATGTGTTCCTCTTTTTGGTGGTCGATCAACATCCGTGATACCCACTGCGAGCACACCTTCCGATATTGCAGTTTCTTATGAACGACCTTTCAGATTGTCCCAATTGACACATCAAATTCTTTTGCTAGCGAACGTATGCTTCGACAACAGTTCATCTGTACTGTTGCATGAATTTTGGTGATGGTTTTTTCTGTTGCAACAATATGTGCTTGATCCGGCCGTTGAAGATCTGCCATGAACTGACGTCCTTTCCGAAACATTGTTGTCTTCGACACACATTTGTTACTGTACGCTGCCTGCATTCTTCGATGAATGTCCACTGGTCGGCATCCTTCAAATGAAAGAAACTGAATCACCGCTCTTTGAGCTTCTTTGGGCGGATTTTGGATCAACCCGGCTATTTTCTCAACAGCCAGAAACAGAACCTATGCATCATGGAATGATAAGCATGTGCTCTTTTATTCATTGGTCAGTACGTATCACATGACTATGACATGATGTTCAATGCACGCAATTATGCGCGGTGCAGCAAGAACGGATTTCAAATGAACGCCCCTTATAGATCTATAAATCTGTTGGCGCACAGTGTTTATTTAAAATGTATCTGTTAGTTTTCCCCAATGAATAACTACATTTCATGTCTTTATAGTTTACCATTTTTAAGTTAATGATTTTGTGTGGGATCCCATAGTGCCTCAACAGTTTCCAATTGGATTCATTTACTTGAAAATAAAATAAAACACATTTTCAGTGGCTACTTAAAAAATTTATGTATGTTTGTATTCTTGCTTGTATTATTTTGAGGAGTATCTTAGTTATATTCATCACACAATCAATTGTTCTACGGTCTTCACAATTTACAGCTTTTGACTTTTCGGACACTAATGAAAATTGATGTTTTCATGACTCTTGATTATAGCATGTGCAGTTGCTTATTTCTGTAACAGTATATATTTCTGGATTGGTTGCGTAGAAGGCAACGTGCAGCAAGTGTGGTCACTGTGGTATAGCGAAGCTTGGATATGGCAGCGGTGACAGGCCAAATAGCACAGGAAGAGAAGCTTTCTCCTGGCCAAATTTAAAGGTGCACCTGGTTATGTTTGGGCATTATAATGCCATTTTAAAATCTGTTCCTGACCAGTTTGATTTCGCTTTCTTTTTTCTTGTTTAATTGTTGATTGCAATCAACCTTATATTTCCAAAGTGGAATTATTTGTTTGTGTGACTGTTTGGTAACTACTGTTTAGTTTTCCTGCCCTGTAAATATTTTTCAGCCCTTACTGGAAGTACACAACATGCTCTCTCTCTTCCCCCCCCCCCCACACACACACCTCATCCACCCCTTTTTCCTTCCATTTTAGTTTGTTGTGAATACACTGTTTACTAGATGGTGTTTATCTTGCCCCAGCAGGGCAGGTTTTACCATTAGGAAAACCCAGGGGCTTCAAGATAAGTGGGTGCCAGCCTTACTTGTAGGAAAATTAAAGATAAATCACTAAATTGTTTTGATTTTTTAATTCAAGAAAAATACTAATTAATTGAATATTAAATCAATATTATTTGAATATTATAAATAGATTTATTAGTATTTTAATTTAATTCACGTGCTCTCAGAAAATAGACTGAAAATAACTAAAATGTCAAAACCTTAAAAGGGTAACAGTTCTTGATTCTTAAAAAAGTGTTAACAAAATACCCTAAATGGGTTGTTCACATCCGGGAGCAATTTGCCTTTGTAAAGGAGGAGATTGAGTGCAAGGGATTTACGTACCTAGGTCTGTATGCCCCATAGTTCTCCAAACCAGCATTGACCCCAAACCGAAGCACTAATAACAAATGCACAATTGAGTAGAAAAATACAGGAGGTCAACTAAGCTTATAACGTTTGGTTGGTAGAAATAAATAAATTAGTCTATGAGTTAAATGTGAGGTGTGAATATTGACGAGTAGGCGAGGACTAGACTGGCTTATCGCCATTGCTGGTATTAACACAAGAGATAAAGTACTTGACCTAGATACTGAGCTTGCAAGATTTGCTCACCATTCAACATATTGTACAGGAGATTCTGTGACACATTAGAAGATTAGCTCACCATTCAACATATTGTACAGGAGTTTCTGTGACACAGAAGATTTGCTCACCATTAAACATATTGTACAGGAGTTTCTGTGACATATTAGAAGATTTGCTCACCATTCAACATACTGTACAGGAGATTCTGTGACACATTAGATTTGCTCACCATTCAACATATTGTACAGGAGTTTCTGTGACATATTAGAAGATTTGCTCACCATTCAACATATTGTACAGGAGTTTCTGTGACACATTAGATTTGCTCACCATTCAACATATTGTACAGGAGTTTCTGTGACATATTAGAAGATTTGCTCACCATTCAACATATTGTACAGGAGTTTCTGTGACATATTAGAAGATTTGCTCACCATTCAACATATTGTACAGGAGTTTCTGTGACATATTAGAAGATTTGCTCACCATTCAACATATTGTACAAGAGTTTCTGTGACATATTAGAAGATTTGCTCACCATTCAAAATATTGTACTGGAGTTTCTGTGACACAGATTAGGACCTATTTACCTGCCAATTAATCAATCAATGATGTGCCATGCCGGAAAGCGTGGACGGTCATGACTCGCCATTTCACTCGATCGCCAGAGTCCTGGATCAGCTCAGTGTTCCTGTCTCATCCATGCCATGTGGGCGAAACCATCCAGGTATTTTCCTCTTGGTCTGTTCCCTTCGATCTTGCCAGTTGTCACTAAGTTCTCCAATCCACTTCTCATAACCTGTCCAAAAAATTTTGACTATCTACGTCTAATTTCTCTAATCAATTTACGATTTTCATTTGTCTCCTGTAGTACTTGGTCATTGGTTTTTCTGTCTGTCCATGGTATTCTTTGCATTTTCCTCAGAAACCGCATTTCTGCAGCCATCAGATGTTTTTCAGCTTGACTGCTCATTGTCCAAGTTTCACACCTATACAAAAGAACAGGCTCTATGTAGCATCTCAACACTCTTTTTTTGCCATGGCGATACTTGTTCTAATCTCTACAAGGCATCTCCCATCAGATGTTATGACTTCCGAGATAATTTTACCGATTCACTTGTTGAAGAATATTCCCATTTATTTGTATATTACATTGTGGTATTTCGTTCTTCCTAGAGACGACCATAATCTGTCTTTTTACAATTTAATTCTAAACCCAGTTGCTCACTGTATGCAACAACCGCATCTACTATTTGTTGCAGATCCTGCCCATTGTCTGCAATCATACTGTATCATCTGCATATCTAATGTTATTGATGTTTCGTCCTCCAATGCTGATTCCATGTATATCTTCTACATCTCTGAAAATATTTTCACCTATAGGGAAAAAAGATCTGGAGACATTACACATCCCTGCCTAACACCTCTCTTAATAGACTGATATTGTGCCACTTCATTATCAATTCTTATGGCAGCTTGTTGTTTCCAATATATATTTTTTATGTCTAATGTCTTTCCCATCAATTTGAAGATCTGCAAGCATATCCACCATGTTAACATGTCTAACTCTATCAAAAACCTTTGAGTAGTCAGTAAAACAAAGATGTATATCCTTGTTTACTTCTATAGCACGTTCAATAACTGTTCGCAGCATTTACTGTACCCTTTCCTTCTACAAACCCACATTGTTCTTCCTCTATTTCAGGTTGTATTTTCTTCTTCACTCTTTGCATGATAATTCGTAACAAAATCATCGTAATGTGACTCATACTAATTGTTCTATGTTATCACATTCCAAGGCACATTTACCTGCCATCGTGCCTTATATGAGATCAGGTAAATTACATTGTTGGAAATCACCGTAGAGACTACGATACTTAACTTTCTAGACATAACATATGTGTTGAGTTCAGTTGAGATTTCAATGCTTTTTCAAGAACGAAAGTATGAAATAAATGCATGTTAGATTAACACAATAATCTAACTTGTTTGTTATAAATTATTATTATTATTATTGTTGATTGGCAGTTGAGAGCATGGTCTGAAATTGACCTCAACTGAGATTATATCTTAGAATTCTCAATGTCCATGTTCTGATAATAACTGATGGCTGATAACACAGATGTATTGAGTGACTGCAGTGGTACTGCCTCACTGTGTGTGAAAACAGAATTAATTGGAAGTATGAGTTGTTCTAAACCCAGCTCTGCCAGGGTTATAGGCCTAAGGGATTATATTTAGCCCAGACAAATATATAACATCTGGTGTCCGGACTTGGAATGCTGGGGCAGTTTCCATAAGTGTGAATGTGGAGAAATACATTTTTGTTTCACAGCCAGTCACTGTTGTGTTATTTTTGTCTACCTGTTTCTGCAGGGCTTTCAGTCATCACGAGAACAAGAACCTTTAGGATCTAAAGATGAGCAAATATGCAGGCTTTAAGATCTGAAAAATTATAAAATATGGTCTAATACTAATATTTCCAAATCTAGCCTTAACATTTCTGTTACTACCTTCAAATCTCCGCCGCCCTGTTTACTGCCGACTGTAAGTCTTCAACCATTCTTTCCTTTTCTCTTCTCTGTCTGTATACCCAGTACCATGCGGTAGATTTTCTCAGTATGATGCAAGTCTTCGAAATGCCGCCCCTTGCATGTTTTTTTCTTTAAAAATTCCGCCCCCTTATGAAGCCCCCCTTACGGTGCCGCCTGATGTGGCCGCCTCTCTGTATCAAAGCACGGCACGGCCCTGTGTACACCAGCTTATTAATTGCAAATGTCAAGATTCTACCAATACCTGGTGTCTCAATAGCTGCGACTTTTCTGGTGTATACATTAAAGGGCACTGGGGGACATGGCAGCCCAGGTGTAATAGTACAGGGGTCAGAAGTCAATGAACTCACGGGAAGTGCAATTTTACGCTCATTAAGTAGAAGGGACAATGTAGCTGTGCAACCAATCCTGGGGTATTTCTGCAGTTTTCGTGCTAAGGTTGAAACAACACCAAAAAAAAAAAAAAAAAACCATCTCTCCCACGTCACCATCATTCATGTTCTTCATATGGGTGTACCTAACCCCATTCTGACCTGGTGCTATGTCTTTAATTCTCTTCAGCACACATCTAATATCCTCAACCTGTATCATATCTTCATAGTAGATATTCCTAGTGACCTATGACCTCTGACCTTATCCCTACATGTAACTCACTCGCATCAATTTTCACAACTTTAGGATGCCAGTTTGAGTTCTTCATCACTGTGATAATGATTTCCTTTGAGATGTTTTTCAAGATTTGGGAAAAGAACAATTATGAAGTATATGATCGTTGTTTAAGAATCTCATTATTGAATTCCTTGGCTGGCAGCTACACAAAGCGTGCTTTGTGAGGATAACACATCTTGAAACACAGTGAGGTTTTGAGTGCGTATTATCTCTGTTTCTGTTCAGTCTTATTTATTTTGGTAAGGGTACCCGAATATATCGTCTGTTAACCGTGTTGTCATGAGGCAGGTAAGATTTTAACAGGAAATCTCAGGCGTCAGAAAAACAGAAAGCATCCAAATTCTTATTATTTCCCTTCTTCCTCCTCCTCCTCTTCTGCTTCTCTTTCTTCTTCATCAATATGAAACTAGCACTGTTTACCCAATATGCTTCAAGGTATGAAAAGTAATATATACTTACTGTTTGCAATTCTATTTATTGTAGTGCCACTTTTGTTTACTCTACATGATCTTATAAGTAAATGATGCTTACCTCATAGTTTTATAAAGCAATTGGCAACCAATGTGTGTGTTCAGTATCACACTGACCACCTTTATTTCCCAGGACATATCCTGATACCTATGTTGGTCTTTGTCAATATTAGTGCCCGGTTCAATAAAAAAAAATCTGCCTCACTGCGAATTCAAACCTACGATTTCCGTGCCACCAGGCAAGCGTGCTAGTCACTTTGCTAACAGCGGCTTCCGTCCATTAAACAATAAATTGTTGCGTATCCCTTACGGGACATTGCAGTCAACACCAGCATTTCCAGCTGCTGTTGATGTACTAGGCAATTGTTACGTTCAGTAGTTTGCCATTACTTTCTGAACGACCGGCTCCCATGCCAACACGTTACAACACAACGCGACACGGTCTGCTGCACAAATCGCTCGCAGCTGAGCTTCGAACGCCTGTTCCAACCACGTTCGCAAGCCTTTAGCCACGGAGCCCGTGGCTCCGTCCATACATATTTAAAAAAATAGTAAAGGACCCCTCTTTCACACCTTTAGGGTTTTCGTAAGGTGGTGCTAGGCACACAGTGATGAGATCAGTGTAACGCGCTGCACGCCTTTAAATCGCAGGACATTTCCCGCTATCCATTTTAGTGTGAGTCCATCAGGAGTATTTTTTGTTGTTGTTGCATATCCTTTACAGGACAATGCTGTCAACATCAGCATCTTTCAGCTGTATGTTGATTTCTTGGCAAGATTACGCTCAGTAGTTTGCCATTGCTTTCTGAGCGGCCCGCTCACATACCCCGTAAGTTACCGATGCGATTCGAACCACTGCTGATTCTCACCGTCATCACGTTACCTTACTAGAGTATACGAGATTACGGAGAAAAGTCATAACCTTTAAGCCACGAAGCCGGCATCAGGAGTATAGGTCAATGTAATTTAAAAAAAAACTGGACCTAGATGTGGATTCAACCTTAAATCACCATGTGACAGGCAGCATGCTACCTCGGTCCCCCTGCCATTCAATCTTTCTGTAATGTTGTATGTCTTTTGCAGGACGTCGCGATCAATCCCAGGTTGATTTTCTAGATAATTCTACGCATGTACCTTTACCTAAATGTCCTTACCATATGTTGCACCATAACTACTTCCTAAAAGTAGTAGTAGTAGTAGGCCTCTTTCAGTCCTGAAGGACTATAGAGTTGTGCCGCTTGGAAGGTGCCTGGCAGCACCGCTGGTGACTGTATAGTCCAATGCGAGAGTGACAATCCCTGTAACAGTTTCCGCATCTGTAAGATGAGGCAGTAAGTGACTGCGCTTTGAGCCTGTGTCGCCTATCCTCATTTTGTTGGATCAGATTGCGCTCAAAGAGCACCAGTCCGTTTCGTACATCTTTTCTCCAGGAGCATCTGTCTGTTGCAACTCTCTCCCACGTGTCTGGATCTATTCCAATGGTTTTCATATCTTGTTTACACACATCCCTATATCGCATCTGAGGTCTTCCGGTTGGCCTCTTTCCTGTGGCTAGTTCTCCGTAAAGGAGATCTTTGGGAATACGTTCATCCTCCATTCGAGATACGTGGCCCAGCCACCGGAGGCGTCTCTGCTTGAGGAGGGTGTGCACTGTGGTAATATCTGCTCGTTCAAGCACCTGTTTGTTTGTTATGTGGTCTTTCCATGTTATGCCTAGGATACGTCTCAGACATCTCATGTGGAAGGAATTCAACTTCCTTTCCTGTCTTGAGTACAAGGTCCAGGATTCAGACCCATAGAGTAGTGTGCTAACAACACAAGCTTTATGTACTTGAGCTTTTGTACGCTCTGTTAGTCTATTACTCTCCCAAACTCCTTTAGTTAGCCTGGAAAATGTTGTGGCTGCCTTTCCAATGCGTCTGTCGATTTCTGTCTCTAATGAAAGATTATCTGATATTGTCGACTCCAAATACACAAACTCGTGGACGACCTTCAATTCATAATTAGAAATTTTGATTGACGGGGGCGCACCAGCATCTTGTTCCATCACCTGTGTTTTATTTAGGCTAATGGTGAGCCCAAAGTCTTTGCAGGCAGCTGCAAAACGATCTATGAGCCGTTGGAGATCTTCTGCTGTATGAGTAGTCAGTGCTGCATCATCTGCAAAAAGTAGTTCTCTTACACATCTTGATCTTATTTTGGTCTTTGCCTTGAGTCTTGATGGGTTAAAAAGTTTGCCATCAGATCTTGTATGGAGGTATATGCCTTCAGTGGCAGTCCCAAATGCCTGCCTTAAGAGAACTGCGAAGAAAATACAAAAGAGTGTAGGAGCAAGCACGCAGCCCTGCTTTACTCCGCTGCTGATGCTGAATGACTGGGATGTTGAGCCGTCAAATAAAATGGTCCCCTGCATGTTTTTGTGAAATGATTTCACGAGACTAAGAAGGGTGGGTGGACATACAACCTTTTCAAGGACCTTAAAAAGGCCGCTTCTGCTCACGAGGTCAAATGCCTTTGTGAGGTCGATGAAGGCAATATATAATGGCTTCCTCTGTTCTCTGCACTTCTCTTGGAGCTGCCGGAGTGAGAAAATCATATCGATGGTGGACCTGTTGGGTCTAAATCCGCACTGCGATTCGGGGTAGATTCTTTCAGCAAGAATGTGTAATCTTTTAAGGATTACTCTGGCAAAAATCTTGCCTGTAATGCTGAGTAGGGAAATGCCGCGATAATTGTTGCAGTCGCTTCTGTCCCCTTTGTTTTTATAAAGGGTAACGATGTTTGCGTCTTTCATATCTTGTGGTATTGATTTTTCTCTCCAGCAAAGCTGAAATATTGCATACAGTTCTGAGATGATTGTTTCTTTGCTACATTTTAAAATTTCAGGTGGAATACTATCTTTTCCAGGTGCCTTGCCGGATTTGAGAGAGTCTAGAGCTTCGCTGATTTCTGTGAGGCAAGGTTCGTTATCCAGGGCATGCATGGCAGACTGTTGATCGATGGCTTCCAGAGCTTCTTCGCTGACAGTGTTATCCACTGAGTATAGCTCTGAGTAGTGTTCTACCCAGCGATCCATTTGTTTCGCTCGATCTTTTATGATTACCCCCTCAGTTGATCGTAAAGGGGCCATCTTATTTTTTGATGGACCGACAGCTTGCTTGATGCCCTCGTACATTCCTCTTATATTTCCAGTGTCTGCACAAGTTTGAATTTGAGCAGAAAGCTGTAGCCAGTACCTGTTCGCACATCTTCTTGCCATCTGTTGTACTCTATTTCTGGCTATTCGCAATGCCTGCAGTGTTTTCTCTGAAGGTGATGTTTTATACATTGAGAATGCATGTCTCTTTATCTCCAGGACTGGGAGCATCTCTTCAGAGTGTGCTTCAAACCAGTCGGTTGACTTAGTTTGCTTCTTGCCAAATGTTGATAGTGCTGTATTGTAGATGGTGTCGCGAAAATGACTCCATCTCTCGGTGGAATTTCCATTTGTGGGGCCAGGCAGAGTATCCGCTAGAGCCTGCATGAATTTGTTGACCTTCTCTTTATTTTGGGTGCCGCTGGTGTCAATGCGTGGTCTTCCTTCTGTTCGGCTTCTGTAGATTCTCTTGGACTTTATCTTCACCTTGCTGGAGACGAGTGAATGGTCGGTGTCGCAGTCAGCACTATGATAGCTGCGAGTCAGCTGTACATTGCGGAGGTTGCTGTGTTTAGTGAGCACCAGGTCGAGTTGGTGCCAGTTCTTTGATCTGGGGTGCCTCCATGACACCCTTGTGTTGAGGTTTCGTGTCAAAGAAGGTGTTGGTCACGCACAGATTATGGTGGCTGCAGAATTCCAATAGACGTTGTCCATTGTCATTGATCTTCCCAACGCCAAACTGTCCTAGACATGAAGGCCAAGATTTGTGGTCGGAGCCAACCCTGGCATTGAAATCCCCCAGGATAAAAAGATGTTGTTTCTCTGGTGTTTCACTGACTTCTTTGCTAAGGTCGTCATAGAACTTGTCTTTAGATTCTGATGCTGCAGTTAGTGTTGGGGCGTAAACGCTTATAATACTAACTGGGCCTGCTTCTGTCTGGAGTTGGAGCTTCAGTATTCTTTCAGTGCCATCACTTGGTGGTATGATGGAATTAAGCAGCTTGTTTCTGATAGCGAAGCCAACTCCATGCTCCCTGGTCTCTCCGCACGGCTTGCCATGCCAGTAGAAAGTGAAGTCACTCTCCTTGATGCTTCCAGATTCGTGGAGTCTTGTCTCTTGCAGGGCGACAATGTCTATCCCCAGTCTTAGTAGTTCGTTGTTTATCACTGCAGTTTTGCGGGCATCCACAATCTCATTTAGATCGTCTGAGATGCCAGGAGTCATGGTTCTTACGTTCCATGTTCCCAGCCTTAGGGCCGGTTGTTTTGTTTTTTTCTTGCTGCTAGGTGTATAGATTGCGGTCCATGTGTCAGGATTTTCCCCTAAGCTCCACACACCCTCAGGAGCAGATTAACCGTGGCGAGACAACACCTTATTGACTGGGGGATGCCCAGCTTAGGCGGGCGGTAGCTGTCTAGTGAGATACGATGATCTCTCCCACCGTCGGAAGTAGCCCCTGGCGCCTTGCTCTACGCCAATCGAGCATTAAGACTTATAACCGGCAAATGCTGCTTCCCGTGTTGTGTCACCGCTTTACACGGTGCTGAAGTGACCTCTTCAGGGCACAAGCCTGGGCAATTGAAATCGGAGAACCAGCTGTTGCCCAGTAGCAGGTTCCCCCTCTCCACGTCGCCGATGTTGACCAAGGGAAAGGCAGTAGCCAATGCAACTTGGCATCGGTGCCGTCGCAGGAGTTGCCAGAACTATGTTGTTTACAACATGGAACTGCCTTAGGGACTCCATCTCCGGATTTGTCCTCAGGGTTTACTCCCGAAGCCTTTCCCATATGGGTATACCCGCAAGGCAGCGGAGGTTTGAGATTTAGAGTTCCTTCTCTTAGAAGAGATACCAACCAAGGCTGACGAGCCTCCTCTGCCCGGGAATCAATAAGGAGGGAAGTCTACCATTCTTCCTTCCTGGCAGTGACCATACTGATCGGATGACCGTAGCCATTGTCTCTACTGAGAGATCCTCTGCCCACCGTCACCGACTTGAAACCATAACTAACAACTATCTGTCAGCTGCTCCCAAGTCCAATCCACCACCTGCTCCCATGGCTTCACGTTACCCTGTTGGGGAGGGGGGGGGGCTAAACGGGTACTCCACCTTGCCCAAGGGTGTCCCGAAGGCTAGCGGAGGGAAGGAGGCACCTAAAAGTACAGCAAGTACATTCACTCTTCTAGACTTGTGTCAATGTTGCCATCATTTCGTTGTCTCCCTTTGACTAAAGCAGGAAGTAATGTAGGATCAGCTGTATCTATTTCTTCTTCTTGTCGTCTGTGTTCATTTGATTATGTTTGTATTAACTATTAACGACAGGGAGACAGGCAACCGGGCATATATATATATATATATATATATATATATATATATATATATATATATATATATATATATATATATATATATATATATATATATATATATATATATATGAGTACTTAATCCTTCTTTGTGGAATAATTTCTACTTCTTCTTTTGTCCTACTGCTATTGCCGTGAATTATCGCAGAGAGGAGGCAGATGTAACTTTCTGTGTTTCGCTTGCATTCTGCCCGGGAATCAATAAGGAGGGAAGTCTACCATTCTTCCTTCCTGGCAGTGACCATACTGATCGGATGACCGTAGCCATTGTCTCTACTGAGAGATCCTCTGCCCACCGTCACCGACTTGAAACCATAACTAACAACTATCTGTCAGCTGCTCCCAAGTCCAATCCACCACTTGCTCCCATGGCTTCACGTTACCCTGTTGGGGAGGGGGGGGGGGCTAAACGGGTACTCCACCTTGCCCAAGGGTGTCCCGAAGGCTAGCGGAGGGAAGGAGGCACCTAAAAGTACAGCAAGTACATTCACTCTTCTAGACTTGTGTCAATGTTGCCATCATTTCGTTGTCTCCCTTTGACTAAAGCAGGAAGTAATGTAGGATCAGCTGTATCTATTTCTTCTTCTTGTCGTCTGTGTTCATTTGATTATGTTTGTATTAACTATTAACGACAGGGAGACAGGCAACCGGGCATATATATATATATATGAGTACTTAATCCTTCTTTGTGGAATAATTTCTACTTCTTCTTTTGTCCTACTGCTATTGCCGTGAATTATCGCAGAGAGGAGGCAGATGTAACTTTCTGTGTTTCGCTTGCATTGTCGCTTGTGTAACGTCATATTTGATTTCTTCAATGTCTCTTTTACTTCATCTAACCAACTCATTCTGGGTCGTCCTCTCGTCCTGTACCCCGATGTTGTCACGAATAACGCTTTAGCTGCTGGTTGATCTTTTTCCATTCCAATTAAATGTCAAAACTATTAAATTCTTTGGTGTTTTACAAGTCAGTAATAGACGTCATCCCTACACTTGTTCTTAGTATCTCACTTGTCTCTCTATCTCTTCTGGTTTTTGCAACTACGTTTCTTATGCGTCTCATCTTACAGAATGTGATTTTACGCCTATATGTTTCTAGAGTCCTCTAAAAATACTGGAGAGTTTTGGCCACCATAGACCATAATTTTAGGAAGGGAAAATCCCAACTGCATCTCCCAGTGGTAGAGGATGGGAGACACACCACGATGTGGCTAATGCAGCCCTGGGGACCGAGTATCCACCGGAATAAGTTGACAAATCTGCAGCTGAGCAGAGCAGGGCACTCACTTGTCCTACCAGTCGTAAATGGCTGTCAAAGGCAGTGGTAAAAGACCACCATGTGGATGTGGTATACAAGGGGAAACCACCACATTATCCTCCCAAGACTTCATGGCAAAACACATTTCCGAGGTAGTGAACGACGTTAATGGCTGTCTTAGGACATCCTCGCCCAGTGTGACGAGGCCGCCAGAATCCCACATCGTTTTTATTATATTGGGATAGCCCTCAGTAACCCCTTAATGTATTTCTGTATTATTGTATATTGGTATCTATATATCCACATAATATGTACTATAGTCGCTGTTTGGTGCATGTACAGACAGACAGACAGGCAGACAGACAGACAGACAGATACGATTTATTAGAGTAGTTAGACGTAGATTCAGTGTAGGGTTTGTTTAAACGCCAAGAAACCAAGTTAGGCTGAGAATTTTACTCAGTTTGGCTTGAAATTAATTTGGCCACAGGAAGTCTCGAACGGAACTCTCCTTATCCGGAAGAGAACCCTTTAACTCCGCACCCGATAGCCCGATCAAAACCACGTTGCAGGAGTCTACGCCTTGATCAACAGTAGCCGTAGTCAAGACCTTTGATTGAGCTAAATCGCGATTCACACTTATACCGAGAGAGTGGTGTCCATACCACTATCCAGACTGTCAGCACATTTCAGCTTACCAGTCAGGAGACCCAGAACTTAGTGTTAAGTGGCAGACACCCAATTTGCCACAACGCAGCTTGCCACCCATACTTGTCCTTTCTGGGCCAGTTACTCGTGTCGATGATTAGCATCTTCACTAGTTGTACTTTGCCATAGAAAATTCTTGTAGGAATACCATGTGGATGTGGAAGACAAGGGGAAATTATCACATTATCTTTCCAAGACTTCATGGCGAAACGCATTTCAGAGGTAGTGAACGACGTTAATGGCTGTCTTAGAACATCCTCGTTCGGTAGGGACAGTCATGAGCCACAGGTGACACCAGACCGTCATCCAGCTACTGATGGCAAAATCTTAACTAAAATAAATAAATTTAGAGTAGGAACATGGGGTGTTAGGACATTAAATGAGCTGGGAAAGTTGACCAATGTTCTAAGAGAAATAGAAAACAAGAAAATTAATATACTAGGCATGGGTGAGATGACATGGAAGGGATCGGGCAAAATTATAACCCACAAACACACAATAATTTATTCTTCTTCTTCTTCGTTCATCCGGAGTTTTTTTTTTCGGATGTGATTGCGTTGTGCCTGTTTACAGCAGAGCTGCGTTCTTGCGCCGTTAGGCCGACACATCCGACTTCTGCGGGCATTTGTTGACCGGGTTAACCTTCCCGGGTCAATAATTTATTCTATTATAATAATAGAAATAATTTCTTAAAAAATTTCTACAAAAATAATTTGTTGTGCATAGTCACCCAAACTGCTGCTGTTGCTGACAAGTTCAGCCCAGAGGTGCTAGGCGGGCTGTGCGGGTCAGCCGCAGGAGCGAAACTGCCTCCACCGGTGGGCTCCACCGTTGGGGGTCGACAGTGGTACGGGCTGATTACCCGTAACGCTGTATAAACCCTTATCACGAACAAACATGAAAGGAAAAACTAAAGATACATACCACCAGAATCCTGCGAGAGCGGGGGCGCAAGATGGATTCATTGGCGACCACACGATAACGGATAGGACCGATCCACGGACTACGAGTATGGCTCAACGGACGTTGGGCTATGCATGCGTTTGTGGTAGGAGCTTTCCGACCTTCCATGGAATGAGAGTTCATGCTGGGAAGAAGAAGTGTGAGAGAGCGCCACAGGAGGCACGGCAGCGCAGTCCTGAAAGGGACGATGAGACGCAAGAGGATGTCAGACGGGAAAAACCCCACAGTGAAGAAGTCCAGTATTCTTCTGCTGACAATACTCAAGCCGCTGTCACCTGTGACACTCCCGAGGAACCTCCCGAAACCAGGGTGAAGATCAAGTTCCCTAGTGCCATCAGGAAAGATGAGTGGGCGCTATTAGAAGTTACGTTATCCCGTGCTTTAGATGAATAACTCAAGCACAAATCCATGGAGGAGCAGTTGACAAAATTCGAGAGATAATCTACCGCCACTCGCTGATTCAGTTTGGTTGCAGCAGCGAGGGGAAGGTAGCAGCTCTGCCGCCGACGACCAGGCGGCAGAGACTGATGGAGGCAGTGAGGCAAGAGAAGAATACGGCTCGAAAACGGTGGAGAAAGGCAGAAGACCCAGTGCAGGATTTACGTATAAGCTACACAAGCTATAGCTTCGGGCCCCCAGGAAAGTGGGGGACCCAAAAAATATTGTCCGAGTGAGTGAGCAATTTGTCACTGACATAGAATATCTGGACTTATAAAGGGCCCCATATTTCAAATAGCTTAGGGCCTTATCAAGTCTAAATCCGGCCCTGAGAAGACCATCAGAAAGAGGGCTTGCGCCAGGTATGGCAACACCTGAAAGCCAAGCACAATGCCCTATCCCGAGCCGAAAGGTTCTGCAGAAACCCGCGGAAAACCCGGAAAGAACGGGAAAGGTTCTTCCGGGAACCATACAAGTTTGCACGGGGCTTGTTCGAGCAGCCGTGGTCCGGCGTACTCGATGTCAGCAGAGAAGAGTTGGAGAACCACCTCGTGACGACGTACTCCGATGCCCAACGGAATGTCCCACTCGGAGAGATGGAGGGGCTTAACAGCCCTGCAGAACCAACGGTGAAGTTCAATGCCAGGCCACCGATGTGGAGCGAGGTGGTTGCGGTGGTGAAAAAAGCAAGAGGTAAGTCAGCACCAGGTCCCAACTGTGTGCCTTACACAGTCTACAAAAGATGCCCGAAAGTCTTGTCAAAGTTACACCTGATATTGATGGCCGCGTGGAGACAGAAGCATGTGAGCACAGAGTGGAAGACCGCCAACGGAATCTTTATTCCCAAAGAGCAAAACTCGACTAGTATTGGCCAGTTCACGCCGATCTCTCTTCTGAACGTTGAGGGGAAAATATTCTTTTAGATCATGGCTAGTGGGCTCACTAAGTACTTGATGGGGAACAAGTACATCGAGACAGCGGTTCAAAAAAAAAAAAAAGGGGGGGGGGATACCTGGAGTCCCCGGATGTCTCGAACACAGTACCGTGATCTGGAATGCTACCCAGAGAGCGAAGACGAGGGAGGAGGAACTCCACGTGATATGGTTGGATCTGGCCAACGCCTATGGATCAGTGCCCCACCAGCTGTTGTGGTATGCACTCAAGGCTTATCACGTGCCCGAGAACGTCAAGGAAATGCTGATGCAGTACTTCTCGGGCTTCTCTCTTCGGTTCTCGACCAAAACGTTCACGACGAGATGGATCGACCTGCAAGTGGGTATTGCCATGGGATGTACGATTTCGCCGATACTATTTGTCACGGCTATGCAGGACATACTGGATGCTGCATCCGGCTACGCACACGGTCCGAGACTCAGCGAAGAGAAGAACATCCCTTCTCCGCCGCTGAAGGCCTTCATGGACAATACGACTATCTTGACACCGAGGGAGAGCGATGCTCGCAGCATCCTCCGCAGACTGGATGAGCTAGTTCGCTGGTCCAGGATGAGCTTTAACTACTTTAAGCCCCAAATTTCGAGAAGTCTGTCGATCGTGAAGGGTAAGGTGGTGGAGATGTGGTTCAGAATGGCAGGACAAGCGATTCCCACGGTGACAGAGGAACCCGTGAAGAGTCTTGGTCGTATGTACGACTCAACCCTGACGGACGGGAACGCGGTGGACGAGATACATGCAATGCTGACGAACGGTCTGGGTGCCATCGACAAAACCAGACTGATAGGCAAATTCAAAATATGGTGCCTCCAATTCGTGCTCATCCCGAAACTGCTGTGGCCACTGCTGATATACGATATCGGCGTTTACGCAGTAAGCACGATGGAGTCAAGATAAGCAGGCATATACGAAAATGGCTTGGAGCACCAGCTTGCCTCACGACTGTCGCATTGTACTGCAAACAAAGTAAGCTCGTCCTCCCGTTCACGTCCCTTATGGAAGAGTTCAAAGCCGGAAAAACCAGACTCGCGATGATGATGCGCGAGTCTCCAGACATAATGGTCAGAGCCGCAGTTCCCGCCTTGAAGACGGGAAGGAAGTGGAAGAGATCGAGGCAGGCCAAGCCTAACTCCAGCTGAAGGGGGTAATGGGCCACACCCAGCACGGCAGGCAGGGTTTCGGATTCATAGAGAATGATCCGAGGTAGTCCAAGGCGGCGCCCAAACAGCGCAGAGACCTGGTGGTCAAGCAGATCCGCAAGGGAGAGGACGATGAAAGAGTCTGAAAGGCTGCCCAGCAGGCGCAGCAAGCGCAGTGGATGTCATGGGATGCTGTAGTTCCGAGATCGCTCTGCTGGAACGATATCTGGCACATGGCTCCACTGCGCTTAAGTTTCATCGTCCGATCCCTCTACGATGTCTTGCCATCAGCTGCAAACGTAGTCAAATGGGAGCAAACCGAAGACCCGTTCTGTCCCCTCTGTACGAAAGTGCAAATAATCCAGACAGCGGAGCACGTGCTGTCTGAATGTAAGACAGCTCTGACCCAAGGTCGTTATACTTGGCGGCACAACAAAGTCCTGAACGAGTTGGCCGCCATAGTGGACGGGGCCAGGGTGAAAGCAAACAAAGAGGGGTACGGACCGAGGCCGATGGAGATTTCATTTGTCCGGACAGGGCGGAAAAAGAAGGGTAAAGCTGACGATTTTTCAACGTTGCAAGGGACTGGGACCTGACCGTAGACCTGAAGGGCCGTGGCAAATACCCTGAGGTGATCCGCAGCTTTGGGCTGCGACCAGACATCGTACTCAGCTCCTCGTCAGCCAAGCAGCTAACGCTGATTGAGCTGACTGTCCCGTATGAGAGCAATTTTGAGGAGCAGCACGCGTTCAAGGTGGCAAAGTATGATGGCATGGTTGCAAGCCTGAGGCGGCAGGGTTGCACAGTCAGGTTCTTCGCCGTGGAGATTGGCGCTAGGGGGATGGTCTCCCACTCCGTGTTGGACATGCTGACGCGAATGGGAATGAAAGGGCAGGCAAGAACTAAGGCCCATAAACGACTGTGTGAGGCTGCAGAAAGGGCCTCGTGCTGGCTATGGAACCGTCGAAATCTAGAGTGGAATGAGTCTCGAAACTAGTGTGGTTAGAAGCTGGCAACTGCAGAACCAAACAATCTCTCAACCAAGACCACGAACTGTCAACTGTCTCGTGTCAGCTCTTCAGCCTTTCCTCCGAGCGGGAAAGGCGAGTCCGAGCGCAGTCTAATCGTATAAATGTCGGCCGAAGTCTTACCTCCATAGCGATGGTCGAAAGCTGCACTCAGTCAACTGCAAAGACCAACGGCGTGGTTTTGGCAGAAGAAAGAGGACAAAGTCTCGATATAAGCGCCCACTCTCTCTCTCTCGATGAGTAGTGGGCCTGCAGTCAGTAAGCTGGTATAGCTTTTCGGCCAGTCCTGCCGGCGTAGCTTGAAAGCTCGTCGGTAGGCGTCCGGTGGTGCGTGAATAGTCCGTCTGTCCGAGAGATATCTGGTCGGTCCTGCCAGTAGTCATATGTGAAAGTAAAGGGGGATCCGGCTCCCTGACTGAGTGCGGCGCCGTGAACGGGGTACGGAGAACGGTGATAAATGGAGGGGACTAGGCCGTGGCTGGGGACCACATGTACTTAAGGGGCGAGTACAGGCTGCACGGACTTTCCCCACCGAAAGGGGAGAGGCTGGCGAGCGGAGAAGGTAACATCAGCTAAGGGAAAAGCGTAACATCTAATAAATAATCAGGAATAACTAAAATGTGACCAAACGTCTCCACGGCAGGGGAAAGACGCCCGGGAGTCATGACCCGGGTGGGGCCGCCCCATGAGAGTGTCAAAAGAGTAAAGGGCCGAAACACTTGAAGAAAGGGGTACCCTTCTGAAGATCAGAAGCCCATCTGCCGTGATCGCTCCGCGTCGGAGTTCTTATTACCTCTATAGGAGTTTCACACGAAAAAGGTGTAGGAATTATATTTGATGAAAAAACAGCCAAGTCAATTAATGGATACTTGTGTATTTCAGAAAGCGTTATTATGATCAAAATCAAAGGCAAACCTATAGGCAAGCAGTAGTGATGAAGAAATACAACACTTTTACGATGAAGTAGAAATGGCGTGGCTTAAATTGGATCACAAGAAATAAAATTAATACTGGGAGATTTTAATGCAAAAGTAGGAAAGGGAAAATGGAGGATGTAGTGGGGAAATTCTAGTTTAGGTACAAGAAATGAAAGAGGAGAGAAACTAATAGAATAGGCAAATATTAATGATAGGATAATTGGAAATACATGGTTTAAACACCATAAAAGACGACTATACACATGGAAAAGCCATGATAAGAAAATACGCAATCAAATTGACTACATACTTATTAATAAAAAATTTAGAAATGCGTTAATGTAAAGGCAATACCTGGTGCTGACTGTAATAGTGATCAAGCTATGTGGACAAATAAAAGTAAGATTAAGGAGAGGGGGAAAATGGTTAAAAACATGAGATTCAATAATGAGGTTCTGAAAGTAGATAAAGTAATTCAAGACCAATACAGAATGACTGTGAAAAATAGGTACAATGCAATAGCTAAAATGTAAAATTCAGAGTATAAATGAACAATGGGAAATGTTAAGGGACTCTATTCATCTAAACAAGCAAAGAAATATTACCGGAGAGAAGCAACCAAAAAAAAAGAAAAAAAAAAAAAAAAGAAAAAAGAATAAAATGGATGAATGAAGACACCTTAATGCTGATGGAAAACAGAAAGCAGAGTAAAAATGACAAACAATCATATGCTAAGATAAATAAAGAAATAAGAGATAAATGTGTGCGGGAAAAAGAAAGTTAGTTAAACGAGAAGTGCCCCCAAAAAAATTAAATAAATTAAATTCCATTAAATATACAAAAAATATGTACAGACAAATCAGTGAGTTCACGGAAAGAAATAAGAACAAATACAGGGTATTTGAAATCAAAACAGGAAAGATATTATTGGAGGAATGTGCTATAATGAAGAGGTGGACTGAGATATCAAAGAATTATATGATGGAGAAAGGGACGAATTAACAGAAGAAAGTAGCTTAGAAGGTCCACCTATTCTAAAAGAAGAAGTAGCTGACGCTGTAAAACATATGAAGAAACGAAACACAGTAGGGCCAGATGAAATCACAAAAGAAGAATTAGAAGTATTGGGAGAATTTGGAGAAGATATATTAACCAAAATGTTGAATGCTATTTACAGCAGTGGATACTTCCGAGCGGTATGCTGAAATCCGCATTTATAGCTATACCAAAAAGACCAGGAGCAATTGAATGCGAAGTTTTTCTTACAATTAACCTCATAAACCATGTCACTAAGATTCTACTCAGAATTATAATGAGAAGAACAAGAAAAAAAAATAAAAATGGAAATTCGTGAAGAACAGTATGGATTTGTGGACGGAAAGGATACAAACAATGCAATATATTCGTTACGAACACTAATAGAAATGTCAAAAGAGACAAGAAAGAATATATTTGTCCTTCATAGTTTATACTAAGGCATTTGATAAAGTAAATCATTATGAACTGATTAAAATATTGGAAGATATCAACATTGGTGGGAAAGATTTAAGAATAATAAAGAATATTTACAGGAACCAAGAAGCAACAATTAAAATTGGAAATAAAGAGTGTAGTTACGAACAGATATAGCTAGGAGTACGACAGGGATGTGTCTTGTCACCAGATCTCATCTCCCTATATAGCGAAGTAATAATGAGAGAGATCAAAGAGACGGCAGGAATAATAATCGGAGGTTATAATATAAATAATATACGCTATGCAGATGACACAGTACTTGTTGCGGAAAATGGAACAAACCTACAACAATTGCTGGACATTGTAGTAGCAGAGAGTGCAAAGAAAGGGCTCACTTTGAATATCAAGAAAACAAGAACAATGGTGATATCAAAGAAAACAGTGACACCAAAATGTGGCAAAGAAACAAAAGGGAACATTCTTAACCAAGTGGATAATTTTAGATACCTAGGCGCATTTATAACATCAGATGGATGATTACAACAGAGATTAAGAGTAGAATAGGGCAGGCAAAAGCCGCATTTAAGAAAATGAAGAGTATCTTATGCAATAAGTCACTATCACTGGATGTAAGAAAAAGAGTGCTGAAATGCTACACAGAACCAGTTTTGCTGTATGGCAGTGAATCTTTGAATGTAAATGAAAAAAATTAGGAAGAACTTAGAAGCAACTGATATGTGGTACTTGAGAAGAATGTTGCGAACTCTTTGGACTGCTTCTCTTAGTTACTAACAACGATTGCTTGAAAGAGGCTATTGAAACTTCATAGGCACCTTGCCGTCTTGACAGACGATAGTTTGTGCTTTAAAAAGGCATAATAACTTTTACCTATGGCGGTAGCGAATGTGACTGATAAGGCCAATTCGCGCTGTAAATGTACGTTCACAGTGGGTGCATGTGAACACGTGGTCATTTCCACCATCATGCACCATCTTACGTCTCACGAGCTCGGTGTGTGCCCTATCTGCAATAATTTTCTCCTTTGTCTTTATTCCATTTCTGATGTTTGCCCTCCATGCAACAAGTTCAGCGGCGACTTGCTCCCAATGTGCATTATCAATGCCCGTATCAATCATGTCCCCTTACACTCATCTTTGTATCGTAGTAGAGGCCGACCCTGAGATCTCTTACCCATCTGTAATTCACCAAAAAAGATGTCCTTTGGTATTCTACCATCATCCATCCTCCTAAGATGTCCTATCCATCTAAGTCTACGAAGACTGAGCATGGAATAAACCGTCACACAACCTGATCTTTCCAATACTTCAGTATTTGTGATTTTGTCTTGCCACTTAATACCAAGAATTCTTCGCAGACACCGCATATGAAAGCTGTTTAAGCGTTTCTCTTCGTGTGAATAAGTTGTCCAGGTTTCACTGCCATAAAGAAGAGTACTAAGGGCACAGGCTTGATAGACAAGGAATTTTATTTTGGCAGTAATCTTCCTGTTCTCCCAGACTCTTTTTCTTAACCTGTTCATTGTTGTTGCTGCCTTACCAATCCGGGTGTTGATTTCCTGATCTAGGGATAATTAGCTATTTACCACTGATCCTAGATATGTAAAATGGTCTATCATCTCTAGTTCAGCGTCGTCAATAAAAATTAATGGTACCCCATGTGCACCTTGTGACATAATCTGTGTCTTCTTTTTGCTAACTGTTAAACCAAATTCAGAACAAACATTGGAGAATGCAGATAGTAGACATTGCAATTCTTCCTCAGAGTGGGTCGTAACTGCAGCATCATCTGCAAAAAGCAACTCTCTGATCAGCACCCTCCTAATTTTGGTCTTGGCCTTCAATCTCTGAGCAATTTAGAGGCCGCCATCTGAGCGTGAGTGAATGTATATACCACCATCATGATCACGAAAGGCATATTTCAGTAGAAGTGAAAAGTATATTCCAAAGAGGGTGGGAGCTAGCACACAACCTTGCTTAACTCCACTCTTGATTTCAAACTCTTCAGAGGTTGCACCATCAAACTTGTTTATGCCCTTGAAACTAGAACATTATATTTAACAATAAGAAAGAGACAAACAGCTTTCTTTGGTCATGTGATGAGAAGAGAGGCATTGGAAAACATGACAATTGGAAAGATCGAGGGGGAGATTGGGAGAGGCAGACCAAGAGAAATGATGCTGGATGGATTGAGACGGTGGCATGGAGGAATATCATCATCAGAGTTGATCCAGAGCACCAAAGACAGATCTGTGAAAAGCCATGAACGCCTACGGCAGCTGGCAGGGCACTTGATAATGATGATGTTTCTAGATCTGTCCATGTCTGGGATTGGGGAGAATAAAGCGCCCATCAGCTTCTTTTTGTGTATGCATGTTTATATTTGGAAGAATTAGGACAGGTATTATTTGATAGTTGATAATGTTTGCTTTCTGTATTCTCGTTTCTATTTCTCTATCTAGTCTTCCATGCCCTGTGAACACACTGCCCAGATACTTGTTCAGGAAGGCCCAGCTATACATCGCTTCGGTTTACGTCGTTTAGCCATAATGTCGTTGTCACAATGGGACATCACTTAACGTCTCTACGTTCAGCCATAACGTCGTCACCTGCGTTGCTATGCTGCGTCAGCGTCGCCATTTTACATTTTGTGCAGTGCGTTTTTCCAGGATTTTATCGTGTTATCACCCATAATTAAAACCGTAACCCCTTTGAGTGCTTCCAAGATCACTCGTACCTGAAGTACTCTTATGGAGAACATGGAAGCACTATTGGCCGTCTGGATTGAAGACCAGAACCAACGGAATATGCCTGTGAGCAAGATGGTTATCAAAGAGAAAGCAAAGTCTCGCTATGAAGATTTAGCTAAGAAAGCGGGCGAGAGCAGTACTGATGACAGTTTTGGAGTGAGTCGTGGTTTTAATGCCTCTACGTCCCAATAACTCTACCGCTCGCCCTCTAATCCACCTCTATTTAGCCAATAAATATCAACAACCATCAAAATAAACATTACATAATACACTGTATTTCATTTAATTCTATGGGAAATAGTGTTTCGCTATACGTCGTTTCACTTAGTCGCGTTTTCCAAGAACGTAATCCCGACGTTAACCGGGGCCTTCCTGCACTCTTACTTGCATTAGTTCTTCTTCTTCTTCTTCTTCTTCTTCTTCTTCTTCTTCTTCTTCTTCTTCTTCTTCTTCTTCTTCTTCTTCTTCTTCTTCTTCTTCTTCTTCTTCTTCTTCTTCTTCTTCTTCTTTCGTTCGCCTGAAATATGTCTGTAACTGCAATGTTGTCTCTTGTATGAATCTAACAGTCTTTTTTTAGTTCACTAAGCGGTCCATAGAGTTTATCTTCCACTGTTGTCTCTCTAGGCCAGAAGGTTCGACTGGATATGTTGTAGTTTGGGCAATTCTGGAGAATGTGCTCTGCTGTCTGCGACGCAAAACCACATGTGCACATGGCTGAGTCACCAATCTTGAATTTTGTATACATGTGGTACTTGCTTTAGTGATTTTCCATTTATATTTACGTTATATTGCACTGGTGTTCGTCGAATTATTTAAAATACTGTCATTTCGATGTTAATCTTTACATCGAAATTCTGACAGCAGTTATTGCAAATTTGATGACATCACAAATCAAGTTAGATTTTCACACTTCGATCTGGTCATAAAATGTTTACATTTTTAGTAACCCGAAAATTATTACTCTGAAGTTTTCTATCTCTCGCTCTTTTGTCTCCACCTTCTACTCTCTCTCTCTCTCTCTCTCTCTCTCTCTCTCTCTCTCTCTCTCTCTCTCTCTCTCTCTCTCTCTCTTCCGTCATACTGTCTCTCTCTTTTGTTCTCCTCTCTCTTGCCCTCTCTATCTTTCGTTCTCCCCCTCTCTCCTACGTTCCCTCTCACTCTCCTTCTTCACACCTCTCTCGGTCTTTCTCTCTTCTCTTTCTTTGGCGGAAATCAATCGTATTTGTTGACATTACTTCTGGATATCAATGTCCGGAGAGCTACCCATCTTCTGGCATGAGGTTACTCCATCCATATTAAATGTGGATTGAACATCAATTATAACTCGTTAACAAAATACGCTGAACTCACCTCCAACAGTCACAAGTGTGACAAAATAGACTGACGCCAATCCAATGAACGAACTCACACTTTAATATCGTGTTGAGTGAAAACAATAGTGGATATTCTCGTATACTATAAAACTGCCCCTGGATGTAGGAGCGGCGTTTATCATCTAGTATTTACGAAACTCCCTACTCTATTCAATAGTTCACCTTGAGGCGCAAACCCGCTATTTTCGCTGTTCTGAGTTCAGGCATGTCTAGGCTTGGTTCCTGCATTGTATATCCTTGCCAATCGATCGTTCCTGCTGTTATCTATTTGCCGAAGCTCGGAATCATCGCATCCAGCTCTTCACCAACACGGGCTCCTCGAAGATACGTCCTCTCCTTATCAGAATCACACACAAAAATCCTTTGTTGTCTTGTGACGTCCTTTACGTTCCCAATGGTTTCTCCTTTTTTTGTTTGTCCACTTTCGTGCATAACTGGGAAACCCCATTTTCCTTTTGGTGGCGTGTGCCGTCATATGGCACCCCCCCCCCCCGGTCTCATAATGTCCTTAGTTATTTTTAGTTAGTCGCGGTTGCAACTTCACGGCAAAGGGTCGCCCCATTATGCTCCGTTCCTTTGCCAGTGAATATCACACAAAATGCTCCTCACTGCCCCTTGTTAAAAATGGAACAGACAAACCAACAACCCGCACAGGTATACTATGCATTCCATCGGTTTCCCCCTGAATTTCTTGGGCTTCTTCTTTTCCTTTTCTTCCCAGCGCCTTCTGAATTCCTTGCGCTTGAGTTCTTCCCTCCTAGCCGATTCTTGGCACTCAAACAGGGTAGGTGGAAGTGGATATTCTGTGCCTCCTTCAGAGATCCAACGGGATAGTGGTTCCCTCTTGGGCGTCGTGGTTGGGCTGCTGGCCTTAGCTTGCGGTTCCAGCCCGGTCTTTTGTTGGGTTTCTTCTTGCGGCTTCTCTGTGATCTTTTCCGTGGCTTTTGCTGGTTTGTTTTGGGTTAGCTCCCTTTCAGTTCTTAGCATCTCGCTCTCTGCTTTGATTGCTTGTAGGATTTCTTCATTCTTCTTTGTCGTCTCCGCCATGTAATCCACCTCTTGTTTGATGTTTTGCTGGATCTCCTTTATTTCAGCAAGCAGTTTTTAATTGCCTCTGGTTGGTGCCGGTGTTTGAAGAAGCTTGAAATGCTTCTTTAGCTCATCTATTTGGTCTTGCAGTTGAGCTTTCTCCGCTTGTGAGATGCACGTGGCTGTCTCGCACCTCCGCATTGCGTCCTTATATGGTGTCTTTGTGGTGCTGGCGAACTTTAAGACGTCGCTGTGTCTTTGAAGGTGCGGACAGCCCAAATATCTTGCTCCATGCTTGTCGAGGCAGTTGGCGCACTTTCTCTTGTTGTTGGCTGCTCGGAAGTCCGTGTCCAGCTTGGCCAACGGACACTCCTTGACGGCGTGGTGATCGGCGCAGTAACGGCAGATTTCCGTCATACTGCGACATATTGCTTTGCTGTGGCCGGCCCTCTTGCATCTGGAACATTGAGTAATCCTTGGTATAAATCCTTCAGGTTGATGTATTTTCTTGTCTATCGATACCTGGCGTGGTAGGCCTATATCGCTGCCCTAAATCGTCACCACCTCCAGCGTGGTAGGGGTCTTTGAGTACGTCAGTATCCGCTCCGCCTTCAAGATTCGGATGTTGAAATTCTCTTCTTGTAGCTGCTTCGTGATTTGTTCGTCTGACAGCTCTACTTGAATACGTTTGACAACCCATCCGACTGTTTTTGAGTCGATGTTTCCGACTCTGGTGTCTTTCTCCTCCTTCTCAGCTGTGTTGGCTCTTGTTTGTGGTGGGTTGTCGTCGATCTTCCTTGTGGTGGCTTCAGTAGTAACTGTAGTTTCAGGTTCTTTGTTGCAGCTCACATGAAAGTTCTCTCCGCCCGTTTTCTTTACGGCTTTGTCGGCACCCACGCTGCACATCTTGGATACTGCGTGTCTTTTGGTGTTCTTACACCGTGCCATTTTCTCCCGTATCAGGTTGCTTGACTTGTTCAGGTGACTTGTCTTGTTAGCGCTCGCAGTTGCGAAAATGCACGCCTGAGGAGTTTTTGACCCGCGCGTTACCAAATCACTACCATCACCAAATAAATCAATACAATGTGTATTTATGGACTGTCTTGATGGCATCAAAGAGTTCCCAAATTGATGACTGTAAGAACAGTACTCACAGAAATAGAGGAATGAAGTTGATATCAGAAGACACAGCAGAGTTACATATGATCAACTATATTACTGTCCGAGCCACCGTCCTCGAACGGAAGATATAATCACAACATGTTGTTTGTCCATCAAGAATGATGATGACCATTCATTTCATCCAGTGGGGTTGAAAGTATGGAGCCGTGGGTTCTAAGATGGCTGATAAGGCCTATTTTGGCTCGAAATGTTCTTTGACAACGTGGACAAAGAATGCTTGACGTTTCTGGAGGAGGATGTCCTGCAGTGGTTTTCCTGTCTTGCCTTCTCTTTACAGCTCTTGCAGTCCTGGTTGCCTCACACGTGACTGCACCCTTGTGTAATGATGCACGCCACGAACTTCGGTCTCTGGCTGCAGTCTCCCAAGTGTCATGATGAATTCCAAAAGCATTCAGAGATTTTCAGAGTGTCTTTAAAGCGTTTCCTCTGGCCACCTTGGGAGCGTTTACCACAACGCAGTTCGCTGTAAAAAATTCGTTTAGGGAGCCTGTGATCTGAAGTGACCAGCCCAGCGAATCTCATTCAATCTGATTCTTCATCAGTAGCTACAACAATCACAACAACAAATAATCAGCGTGCGTGGACATTTTAATGTTACAATGTCCTAACAACCACTACAAGAGCGCCGGGGCAATGATCATGTTGAACGAACGAAGGAACGAACTTTATTTTCAAAGGGTAACAAATTGGTCTTACATTCGACCCTTCCAATCACTCATCTTTCGTACATCAATTAACTATTTTAGCACGTACATTCACATAGGACATAGGGAAAACACATTGTCAATGGTGACTCTTATCTTGATTAACTGACCATCTGACACACCTAACTTCCACTCGAGACCATACTACGATATCCAAAAGTTTTAGATCTTTTGTTTTTTCAGCTATCAAAAACTATCTGTATTCAGAAACGAATTCGGCAACGAATTTCATTTCGTAACTTTAAAAATGGTTTTGTTCTGGTATACAAAAAGTCCTGCAAAATTTAGTAGATGCGGTTGTTACACACAGTGAACAACAAGGGTTAGAATTAAATTGTAAAAAGACACAGATTATGGTCGTCACTAAGAAGAACGAAATACCACAGTGTAATATACAAGTAAATGGGAATATTCTTCAACAAGTGAATAGGTACAATTACCTCGGAACAGTAATAACATCTGATGGGAGATGCCTTGAAGAGATTAGAACAAGAATCGCCATGGCAAAAGTAGCCTTTAGCAAGATGAAAAACATACTGACCAATAAAAAGATGTCAATTGAAACGAGAAAAAGAGTGTTGAGATGCTACATAGAACCTGTACTTTTATATGGATGTGAAGCTTGGACAATGAGCAGCCAGGCTGAAAAACATCTGATGGCTGTAAGAAATGTGGTTTCTGAGGAAAATGCAAAGAATACCATGGACAGCCAGAAAGACCAATGAACAAGTCCTTCAAGAAACAAATGCAGATCGTAAACTGATCAGAGACATTAGACGTAGACAGTCACAATTTTTTGGGCATGTTATGAGAAGAAATGATTTGGAGAACTTGGTGACAACTGGTAAGATCGAGGGGAACAGACCAAGGGGAAGACCTAGAAACAAGTATCTGGATGGCTTGGCCTTGTGGCATGGTCGAGACAAAAACACGGAACTGATCCACGACTCTGTTGATCGAGTGAGATGGCAGAACATGACCGCCCACGCTTACCGGCATGGCACATGATGGATGGATGGATACAAAAAGTCTGCCATCCCAGTGATCTATCAACATCCGGTTTTCTACTGCTAGACCTCAGGCACAGAAATATGAAATAATCGTGAGCTGGGGAAACTTTGATTGCATTGTCAGCACAACTCTCTACTAGACATAGCAGGTTAGAGGTACTTGTGCTTATGTTACTGTTATCATTATAACATCGCATATGTTCCTACGGAGACCGGTGATCAATCAGTTCATTTCAGTGCATTACGGGGGAAAAAAATCCGGCCTTTTTCAATCGGCTTCTTCTGCTGGGTGACGGAGTCAGAGGAGTGGCCATGGGGAGCCATCTTGGTCCTATTCTAATAAAATACTAATATAGTAATATAGTTTATACTATCTAGCGGCCATCTTCATGGCACATTTAGAAGAAAAGAGATCCTCAGCCATCAAAAACTTGGTCTTCTACTGTCGTTATGTTAGTTAGTCAGTCAGTTAGTCTAACTAATTAACTAACATAACGATGGTAGAAGATGGTAGAAGTAGAACTTCTACTTCTACCTTCGTTATGTTAGTTAATTTTATTAATTCTACTAGAAGATATAATTATAATAATAATAATAATTATAATTAGGCAGTCCTATGACAATCTGAAAGACCTTAGACTTGTAAAAAACATATATTGGAAACAACAAGCTGCCATAAGAGTTGATAATGAAGTAAGCCAATATCAGCCTATTAAGAGAGGTGTGAGACAGGGATGTGTAATGTCTCCAGATCTGTTTTCCCTGTACAGTGAAAATATTTTCAGAAATATTGAAAATATGGAAGGAATCAACATTGGGGGACGATGCATCAATAACATTAGATATGCAGATGATACAGTCTTGATTGCAGACAATGAACAGGACCTGCAACATTTAGTAGATGCGGTTGTTACACACAGTGAACAACAAGGGTTAGAATTAAATTGTAAAAAGACACAGATTATGGTCGTCACTAAGAAGAACGAAATACCACAGTGTAATATACAAGTAAATGGGAATATTCTTCAACAAGTGAATAGGTACAATTACCTCGGAACAGTAATAACATCTGATGGGAGATGTCTTGAAGAGATTAGAACAAGAATCGCCATGGCAAAAGTAGCCTTTAGCAAGATGAAAAACATACTGACCAATAAAAAGATGTCAATTGAAACGAGAAAAAGAGTGTTGAGATGCTACATAGAACCTGTACTTTTATATGGATGTGAAGCTTGGACAATGAGCAGCCAGGCTGAAAAACATCTGATGGCGGTAGAAATGTGGTTTCTGAGGAAAATGCAAAGAATACCATGGACAGCCAGAAAGACCAATGAACAAGTCCTTCAAGAAACAAATGAAGATCGTAAACTGATCAGAGACATTAGACGTAGACAGTCACAATTTTTTGGGCATGTTATGAGAAGAAATGATTTGGAGAACTTGGTGACAACTGGTAAGATCGAGGGGAACAGACCAAGGGGAAGACCTAGAAACAAGTATCTGGATGGCTTGGCCTTGTGGCATGGTCGAGACAAAAACACGGAACTGATCCACGACTCTGTTGATCGAGTGAGATGGCAGAACATGACCGCCCAAGCTTACCGGCATGGCACATGATGGATGGATGACAATTTTAATTTGAGTATTTACTGGGACCGCCACAGTAGATAGGCCTTGAAATTCAAAATCTAATGGTACCACAATGATGCCTGTAGAGTCAAGAGTGTATCTCACTTATAAGTTCTTATAAGTGAAGATAGTCACAATTTTGTGAAGGTGAGATGCGTCGCGATTTCTTATGCCATTCACCCATAATGAGAACTCTCCAGAGTGTCCAATTACCTTTACCAGCGACACCTGCTGGTGTCTGTGTCACACCATTCCTTGGGGTGAAGGGAAACTGGTGTCACACCTTACTAACGGGAAGTGATCTGCCTGGGACTAGGGAACCTCAGCCTACGTTACCCCACCGGTCTCTGTATACCTATCTCACTGCAGTCAACCAAGGGATATTACCCTACCCACACATCGTCCTGACTGCATGACTCCACACTCAACTCTGGCATCTATATGGAAACAAAATGTGTATTGTACAAATGAGGGTGATGATGGTGGGGATGATGATGATGAGATAGACCTATTAACCGATAGAACAGTCCAGACAGCAAGCCTGGGCGTAGCTTAAGGGTGGAGCAGTCATCACTGGAAAGGCTTCGAGTAGACGCCACAGGTCATCCTGTTACTAGATCTCACCAGGGTTGGATAGTCTTCCATCCAGCTCTCGTCTTCGCCCCAGATGAAAGGATACTTGTTGGTCGACCTGGACTCGTTCCGGAAACCCTACTCCGTGTTGCTCCAAATGAGTGTTCCACCCAGATGACAAAATGTTCAAGATCTGGCAGGAGGCCACAATATGAACACGGAGTTGCCCTCTCTGATAAAGTTCAAAAGAGTGTCATAAATATGATAGCAACTTCTCAGATGATGATGGGGAATGTTGATGCTGGAGATACCGTCTCTAGACTCCAGCGGATTCATAGGCCAAACTGGCCTGGCACACAAAGTCAATACACTCTGTGTCTAGCTGGTAGTGGATCTGTCGATAGTTCTGATACAAGGCACAATCACTCCATAAAGGTACTTGCCGTGAGTGTAGTCGGTCTGCAGATATCATAGACATAGTAAACATACTTGGTATTGACGACGGCCAAGGGTTAGTCGGACTCAACCTCTTGTGTAGTAAACTCGGGTGACCCATACATGGTAGGATTCATCGTAGGGTTCTTGGTCCGCTAATCACACTTGCCTGGTCCCAATCACTGGACCCGTCACCATCTGATAAGACTTCACTCACGAAGGTAGACCTTCAGATTGCTGAACACAGTTTCATACTGGAGTAGCTGTAACTCGGCAGGACTAAACGTCGGATTTCTTTAACCATCTTGAGACATCTGTCGCCCCAGCTCTCTCTAATGAAAACACACTGTGCACAAAAGCGTCTGTCCACGCGCCCTGACAGCCAGAAACTCTTCTTTGTCCGCCCGGCCCAATCCTCGGCGCATGCGCCAAAACCATGCGCTGTCAGCCGGTGAATCAAATTCACCTGGTCTGGGTTTTTTAGAATAATCTAGAACGCCAGCCAAAGGGCGGTAATTTTCCAAAGAACCGGGTCGGGCAATAGTAGGGTTGTCTGCCTTATACCACAAGGTCGAATCTATGGCTTCTATCTCGTGACATAGGCCCTCTCTTAAGAGAGTTGACCGAGTCGACTCTTATCCGCCGGAGGTTCGGTCCGAGTGGACTCAGCCTCTTTCTCCTGGACTGGATGTCTGGACAGGAAGTCAGCCCCCACATTCTCCTTTCCGGGAATGTATTCAACAGTAAAGTTGTAGGGCTGAAGCAACAAAGACCAACGCATCAAACGGGCATTGAGCTTTTGGGAGGTTGCCAGGAACATCAACGGTTGATGATCTGACTGTACCGGGAATGGTACACCATACAAGTATGGCTGGAACTCTTGGACAGCCTGGAACCGCGACAGACACTCGACCATCGTGTAGTTACGTTCGGTCGGTAGTGGTCTCCGCCTCGCGTACGCGACGGGTCGCAATACAGGTGGACCTTCCTATTCCCCCTGTAACCATGTCGTCCCTACCGCTAGGTCTCCATACGCAATTCGCACATGGATCAACGGTTTCGTCCTCGACGGACTGTCTCTTTGTCCAGAACCCTCTGGACTGGGGCTTCCGCAGCCACCTCTTTCGAGAGCGAGGCTGGTCAGCTGATCGTCGGACGGAGTCCTGGGTCTCTTGCGCCCTACCCGACGCTCTCCCTCCCTTCCGAACTAAGTTACCAGTGACCCTGTCACTCTGGGCCTCTCTCCGACGGGTGGTTTTCCCCCTATCCTCGGGTAGAAAATCCGATCTACCCCGTACGTTCCCATAGACCTCCCTATGTAGTACTGGGCTCTCTCGGTCCCCGTCTGGACCCGTAACCGTTTTAACAGCTACAGCCATCGCCATCAGGTGCGGAGACTCCTCACCGGATCTCTTCTCCCATTCCTGGAGGAGATTCACATGGAAAATTTTCCCTTTTCCACGGATCCAGATCTCGTAGTTGGTCTTAGACACTACCCTTACCACGGGAAAAGGTCCTTGCCATCCTACCTCGAGTATATTGGTGACCGTTGGACTCCACACTAATACTCCGTCTCCCACCTTAAGAGATAATCTATTCTTAGTCCAGTTCTTGGGTGTTGTCTTTTGGCACACTGGGCAAGACTTAACCCACCGGCGTACGTCGCCGGTCATTCCTGGCCAGTAATAATGGCAGGATATCCGTTGAAGCGTCGCACCGACACCCATATGTCCCTTTTCGGACATGGTGTGCCCCATATGAAGAATTTGGGGACGGGAGTCCTTCGGGACCACTAACTGCCCGTGCAGTTTCTCTCCCCCTCCTGCTCTTCGGTAGAGCAGCCGATTCTTCATATAGTACTGACCCCGTTTCGGTGGGTCAGCACTTCTCGGTAGCTTCTTATAGCAAGAACGCAAAATCGTGTCCTCGCCCTGGGCAGTGCGCAATTCCTCCGGCCGGGGTTTAGAGATTATTGCGTCCGCCTCTTCCTTTTCCCGTTGGGACCGCGTCTGTAGCTCACCTATGTGGATGGGCTCCTTCGGCCTCCCTAGGAATACATATCGGGACCCCAGGATTACGGGAAAGAGGGGATCGGATAACACGGCCGCTTGAATCGTGCCCGTGACGTACCTTGACCTGATCTCCACCTGGGCGATCGGCAAAGTCATAGCCACAGCACTCTTCATCGCCGGTTGTATCTCGATTTTATCCCCGGTGAGTTGTTCTGGCTTGACTAGATAGGCAGCTATGACTGCCTCACAATCCAGTCCTGTGTCATATAAGCATTCAGCTTGTTGACCGTTCACTTCGATCAACTCTACCACTGATGGTCTATCCGGGTCCAGAGTCTCTTCGGCGACCTTGACCTTTTCGGTGGAAACCCCCTTTGGTTCCACTAGACAGGCCGCGAAGTGGGAGCTCTTCATGTTTTCAGTGCAGTCCCTCGTATTGTGAGTGGGCGACTTGCACTTCTTGCACCATTTCTCATGCCATCTCCTTTTAGGGGGAGATGTAGGTGGGCTCTTGCTCCCAGACTGCGTCTTCTCTGGACTTTTCCCCGGAGAATCTACCTTCGTCTGATGAGTGAATTTCTTCTTCTTCTTATCAGAGTTATCCGAACCTTTAGCGCTATTGGGACAGGCTTCGCCGGCTTCCCCATGTACTAATACATAACGTTCGGCTAACTTAGTCACTACGTCCAACCGTTCCGCCCCTTGTTCTCCCAAGAACATTTTAAGCGGCTTAGACATCTGTTTTCGCATCTGATCAACTATACAGAGTTCCTCGAGACTCTCGTAGTCTTGGGCAAACCCAGCTAATTCCATCCATTTGAGTAAATAGGACTTCAGTCGCAAACTAAACGCGGCAAACAGTTCGCCCGGTTCTCGCTTTGCTGTTCGAAACTTCTTCCGGTACGTGTAAGCGGTCATTTCAAAACGTTTCAACAACGCTAACTTCAATGCGTCGTAATTGTTTTCCTGTCCCGCCGGTAACCTCGTATAGACCTCGAACGCGGTACCTCGTAAACCTTGGGATAGTTTCAGAGACCATTTGTCTTTGTCAAGACCCATGGCAACAGCCATCGCCTCGAATTTCTGCAAAAACTGATCTATTTTCTCTTTGTCCTCTTCAAAAGGAGCAAGAGGGAACTTCATGGCGTGATAGCCCTGTCTATCTACCTTAGGTGAACCAGGGAGACCAGTTCCACCTACCGCTCCCTCAGATTGGGCTTTGAGTTCTAACTCCCGCATCCTATACTCGTGTTCTCTCTTCTGAGCCTCTTGTTCCGCTTCCAGCTTCTTGGCCGCTTGTTCAGCCTCCAGCTTCTTGACAGCTTGTTCAGCCTCAAGCTTCCTGGCTTCCCTTTCAGCTTCGAGTTTTTTATCCTCGTGAGCCATCTTGCGTTCCTCTAAGGCTATCCTTCTATTCTCTTGTTCGGCTTCACGTTGTCTTCTCTCTCGTTCTTCCTGACGGAAGTCTCTCTCCACCTCCTGTATGTACTTCTGGAGTGCGTCACCTTCCAGGCCCATATCTACGCCTGTAGCTCGCACCTCTGCCATATTTAATTTGGTAGATGCCATGATTGAAGAGAGTGGGTTAGTAGTGTGAGTGGTATAACCAACAAGGCAATGTATATATCTCAATACACAAAGCTAATCTATGGACCACAACACTGCACACCACAAGTCACTATGTCAAAGTCAAGAGTGGAAATAGGACCAAAGACCTATGTAGACTAGACTTGCTATACAGAATACAAGATAAGGTGTCAATGACCTAGTAATTGCCAGAGCTGAATCGTCACACCATCCCGGACGAGCCCCCAAATAATGTCACACCATTCCTTGGGGTGAAGGGAAACTGGTGTCACACCTTACTAACGGGAAGTGATCTGCCTGGGACTAGGGAACCTCAGCCTACGTTACCCCACCGGTCTCTGTATACCTATCTCACTGCAGTCAACCAAGGGATATTACCCTACCCACACATCGTCCTGACTGCATGACTCCACACTCAACTCTGGCATCTATATGGAAACAAAATGTGTATTGTACAAATGAGGGTGATGATGGTGGGGATGATGATGATGAGATAGACCTATTAACCGATAGAACAGTCCAGACAGCAAGCCTGGGCGTAGCTTAAGGGTGGAGCAGTCATCACTGGAAAGGCTTCGAGTAGACGCCACAGGTCATCCTGTTACTAGATCTCACCAGGGTTGGATAGTCTTCCATCCAGCTCTCGTCTTCGCCCCAGATGAAAGGATACTTGTTGGTCGACCTGGACTCGTTCCGGAAACCCTACTCCGTGTTGCTCCAAATGAGTGTTCCACCCAGATGACAAAATGTTCAAGATCTGGCAGGAGGCCACAATATGAACACGGAGTTGCCCTCTCTGATAAAGTTCAAAAGAGTGTCATAAATATGATAGCAACTTCTCAGATGATGATGGGGAATGTTGATGCTGGAGATACCGTCTCTAGACTCCAGCGGATTCATAGGCCAAACTGGCCTGGCACACAAAGTCAATACACTCTGTGTCTAGCTGGTAGTGGATCTGTCGATAGTTCTGATACAAGGCACAATCACTCCATAAAGGTACTTGCCGTGAGTGTAGTCGGTCTGCAGATATCATAGACATAGTAAACATACTTGGTATTGACGACGGCCAAGGGTTAGTCGGACTCAACCTCTTGTGTAGTAAACTCGGGTGACCCATACATGGTAGGATTCATCGTAGGGTTCTTGGTCCGCTAATCACACTTGCCTGGTCCCAATCACTGGACCCGTCACCATCTGATAAGACTTCACTCACGAAGGTAGACCTTCAGATTGCTGAACACAGTTTCATACTGGAGTAGCTGTAACTCGGCAGGACTAAACGTCGGATTTCTTTAACCATCTTGAGACATCTGTCGCCCCAGCTCTCTCTAATGAAAACACACTGTGCACAAAAGCGTCTGTCCACGCGCCCTGACAGCCAGAAACTCTTCTTTGTCCGCCCGGCCCAATCCTCGGCGCATGCGCCAAAACCATGCGCTGTCAGCCGGTGAATCAAATTCACCTGGTCTGGGTTTTTTAGAATAATCTAGAACGCCAGCCAAAGGGCGGTAATTTTCCAAAGAACCGGGTCGGGCAATAGTAGGGTTGTCTGCCTTATACCACAAGGTCGAATCTATGGCTTCTATCTCGTGACAGTCTGCGCGTCTGTGTGTGCGAGATTGTCTCAAACGGTCATATGAAAACCGACTTAAAAAATATGTTCTGTCAGGTTAAAATGATTACAAAATAGTACAAGTATACAAATAAATTATTAATAATCTTTAAACTTGTGTTCTCTTGAACTTTAGTAGGTCAAATCGCACGTTTTGTGTGTTGAAAAGTGTAGCGCAATCGAAATGCGGCGGCCGTTATGACCCATGGGTTTCCAATTCACAAAGTCACATCTTCGCAGAAAATCTGTTTTTCAACCTCAATTCGAGCAAGTTTAGAGATGAAACTATACTGATTCAAGGGCAATATTTTATATGGCAATTAAAATTCACATTAAACAGAGACATCTAGTGAATCCATCAATTCCGATACGCGATCATTCCGCTGCCTCTGTGGAATGCGCTCCCCGGCAGTCGGCAGCTCGCACAGATCCATAGAGCACACTTTATTCACAAACTTCCAGTTTCTTAGTTCTATGTAATATTTTAGTTCGAAATGTTTAATAGTTACCTAATAATTTTGTGAGAAATAAAAAAAAAAAAAAATGCCCAGCCGAGAATAGAACCCGTCTCCCGCGTGACAGGCGGAATGCTTACAACTACGATAGCGAGTACACAATGTTTGTTCTACAAAGATTTTTATATAGTCAAGCCGCCATTTTGGGTTTCATGATTGTAAACATTTTTGCCTGTTATTCAACCATAATTAAAGCAAGTTTAGCGTGAAACTTTCCAAAATTACGAAAAATTTCAGAATTCGAAGATCCATCTACAATTGATGGTTTTCTATTGAAAATGCCAGAAAAAAATTATTTACGGTTCAGTGTGCCGTTTTCATTTTTCTCTGCGTGCGAGGTTGGTCTCAACCAAACGGGTCATAGGCGGATTATGAAAACTGACTTCAAAAATATGTTCTGTCATGTTAATTGATTAAAAAATAGCACAAGTATACAAATAAATTATTATTAATCTTTAAAATTGTGTTCTCTTTAACTTAAGTAGGTCAAATTACACGTTTTGAGTGTTGAAAAGTGAAAGTGTACATGCCAATTCGATCGATATGCGCATGCACAGTCGCCATGGCACATGGCCTTGCGTTTCCCCATTCACAAAGGCACGCTTCGCAGAAAATGTTGTTGTTCATCCACATCGGAAGCAAATGCCGCGATGAAACTTTCCAGATATATTTAAAATTGTATGCAGAATTCAAAAATACATATATAATTGGAGACGTTCTATCCGCAGCGTAAAAAAAAAATTAATTACGGTAAGTATGAAGCTGAATAACGCATAAACGCCTTTGAATATAAATGTTATAGACGAGTTCTAAGAATATCTTGGGTAAAGAAAAGAACAAATGCATCCATACTTCTTGAGTTGAATATTGAAGAAGGTTGGCTATTAAAGACGATAAAACAAAGAAAATTGAAATATTTTGGTCACTTGAAACATCACGAAAGTTTGGAGAGAACAATAATGGAAGGATATATGCCTGGGAAGAGAGGAAGAGGAAGGCCAAAGAGAAGATGGGTGCAAGATGTGGCGGATGATCTCCAGATGGGTGTATCAGACACGGGACATCTTGCTTATGATCGAGAGGTTTTCCGGAGCGAGGTTCATGCTTCAAAGGACATGCTACTGAATGAATGAATGAAATATATTCTTATTTATATAAAAGGTTACGATGATTTCAACCAATCGCTGTGCACAGAATATTAGGCAAACCTTTCCTGGAAAACCCAGGATGACGTGTGTTATTGTCACGTGAGATTTGAATGAATGAATGACGTCGAAAGAATGCATGGTAAATTAGATAGCGTGTTCCTGGACAAGGTGAATCATGGCAGTATGATTCCGTATATGATTTAGGTTTTAATTTCCGGTCGTGGCACGATGGAACTCGCTATTATAATTATCACCACAGCCTAGTTACAAGTACAAAGCAACATCGTTCCAGGCCATAATGAACCAGACGCATAAGAACATGTCTCTATCTAATCTATGGAACACACACACAGCGAAGCATTGCCGTACCTAGACATTTAATGAGATGTAGAGCAGATGGCACAATTCTAAGATTGGTGTACCGCAAAGAAACATGGACTGGCCAATACTTAAATTTTCAGAGCTTCGCACCCGTCCAGTACAAATGAGGCTTAGTATGGACCCATGCTACCATGCTAGGAAGATATGCACCAGGACATGCTGACATAAGGATTTGAAACTCTGAAGAATGTCTTACACCTGAATGGGTACTCCACAAGATTTATAGAGCGCCACTGCCAACAGCCGAAACCAAAACCTGACGAAACTTAAGTCCCTAAACTCAAGATATGTATCCAGCTAACCTTTTGAGGGGATGATGTAATGCAACGTCTTCAGCACTGGCTCATTACAGCTGTCGGCCAAACATTCTATGCTTGTCAGCAACTTGCTTGCGACAGGTCTTTTTGGACTCCCCTACTTTTGCACCGCACGAAATAACAACTCGTGTCATTTGCAAAAGGAATGCAATTTATTTAGAGCTGGCAATTTATAAGCTCTGCGAGCGGTATGCTTCATTGACATTAAACAACATGAATGTAATGAAGTGGTGAGAAATGATGCTAGTAATCACAATCTAAATCTAAAGCCTAATATTTACTATTGCCTAGAAACTTATAGCATTTGTCAAGAACACGCCTACTCTCTAATCGTCTCCAGTCGGGTCTGTCCACATGCTACACATTGCGTGGTCAAGCACGGACGCTGTCCCCTCCGTGCAGTAGCGAGTCTTGCGTGCATGGAGTCCCAAGCACGCTGGCTCGTGAACTTGAGTAACCGGGTACTCCACGGTTACTCGTAAGGCCAAGCTTCCCAATGGCTTGGGGAAGCCCTCGCTCAACTGTCCTTATTGCTCCCTTGGTTGACACAAATATGTCCCCTTGTGAAGCTATTTATAGCGCTGGTGTCTCTCCTGTCTGGTGTCTCCTTACTAGACTCTTGTCTTAACTCTTATTAACTCTCTAAACCCTTATTGGAGATTCTGACAGGCTCCCCTCCTCTCTGTGAAGTGTTACACCCCTTTAACTCATGTTTGTAACACGTATGGTCACAAAGAAAAATTGGATGTCCAATTTTGTCAGATATCCAATAAGTTGTAAATCTCTCGTTTGGGGATAGAACAACTCTCTTCTTCCTTTACTCACACTGTTCTATCTTTTCACTTGGCTAATTGAGTAGCCCTAGTATCAGTATAGTTGGCTCTATAGATCTCATCTCATCTCATCGTGTTCCTCTTGTACCTTGCGGTGTCGAGGTGAAGTATAAACTTCGTGAGAGTGCCCGGTTATGGGCTTCGTATATCGACATTCCCATGGATTCTGTTATTCCCTCCGTCCAACGTTTATGTGGTCGGCCTCTTCCTCTGTTTCCATCTGGTCTGTACATCATTGCTTGTTGTGGCATGCTGTTGGCTGGTAGCCTACTTGCATGGCCAAACCATTTGACTTGCTGCTTTCTAATAAAATCTAGAGCAGCTTTAACCCCCACTTTAGTCCTGATTTCTTCATTTCTGATCTTATCTCTTCTTGATATGTTGAGTATTCTTCTCAGGAACCTCATTTCTGTTGTTGTGATTTTTCTTTTCTCTTTTTCTGTCATTGTCCAGGTTTGGCATTGGTAGCACAGAGTTGGTAGGAAGATTGTGTTGTAAAGTGCTTTCTTAGTAGTTATTGATACATGTTTGTTCTTTAGTATTGGTGCCATTTGTCCAATGAGTTGATTTGCCTTATTGCACCTATTTTCGATCTCGTCTTCTGATCTGCCATTTGATGATATTATACTTCCTAAGTACTTGAAGCTCTTTACTTGTTTCAAGGGATGTTCGTTTAGGTGAATTGTTGCTGTTTGTTCTTCTTTAGTTATAGTCATTACCTCTGTTTTGCTTGTGCTAATTTTCATGTTATGTTCCCTAAACATTTCGTTTAGACTATTCATGTGGTCTTGTAATTCAGCTTCTGATTTTGCTATTAGTGCTTGGTCGTCTGCAAACAGGAGTTCTCTAATGGTTAGATTTGCAGATGGTTCTTCTTCTGTGTTCTCATCATGCGGTATTCTTGCTGTCTCTGCTTGGCTGGTTTCTTTACATATGTTGTCTATATATGTTATGAACAAGAGAGGGGACAGGACACAACCTTGTCGTACTCCAGATCTTATAGTGAAGGGTTCTGAGTGTCCTCCAGTTGCTCTCACTATGCATTCACTGTTGTTGTATAAACTTCTACATAGGTTTGTTAGATGTGTACTCACTCCATATTGTTTAAGGATTTCCCACAGCTTGTTTCTATCTACCCTATCAAATGCCTTTTCTTGGTCGACAAAGGCTAAGTAGAGGGTTTCATTGAATTCAATTGATTTTTCTATAAGTTGTCTAAGAGCAAAAATGGCGTCTGTGCATCCTTTGTTTTTCCTAAATCCAAGCTGCGTTTCACTTAGCTGGGGTTCTAAAGTAGTTCGTAAGCTTTTTTCAAGAATTTTGCAAAATATTTTCCCAGTATGACTCAACAGTGGGGATATGTTGAGTATAAGGCCTCTGTATTGTGTGCAATCTCTTTTGCTGCCTTTGTTTTTCCAAATTGGGATAATTATGGCGTTTCCCCAGTCTCGTGGTGTCTGTTGTTCTACCCAAACATGGTTGAATAGTCTATGTAGCCAAGCTGTTCCTACTTCCCTTGCTGCTTTAATTAGTTCATTTGGTATTTCATCCTGTCCTGGTGATTTGTTCAATGAGGCTAATCTGATGGCTTCTATAATTTCTTCTTTTAGTATGTCTGGTTCTAGTTCCTCGGTGACATCTGTGTAGGTCTCTTGAATTCCTGTGAAATCTGATGCGATGTTGAGAAGTTGTTCGAAATACTGCTTCCATCTTATTAGGATCTGTTTTTGTTCACTTATTGGTTCTCCATTTTTGCTGTTAATTATTTCAGTTGGGTCAAAGGGTTCTCCTCTGGTTCGCATTGCACTTATCTTTTTGTAGAAGTTTCTGGTTGCCTCCTTGTAGTTTTTATTTAGGGTTTCTCCATACTCTTCCCAGTCTTTTTGTTTTTCCCTCTTTACTATTCTACTCACATGTCTTCTCGCTATTCTGTATTCTCTGTAATCACATTCCTGTTTGCTCTTCAACCACTTTTTATATTTTTCCTTTTTTTCTTTTACCGCTTTCTTTACTTCTGCGTTCCACCAACTTGTTATTTTCTTTATCCGTGTTTTGCGTTTTTTCGTGGTTCCGCGTGTTATTTTTGCAGTATTTAAAATGCTTGATTTGAACATCTCCCATTCTTCTTCCACTGTTTTTCTTTCCGTAGGTAATTTTACAAAGAGTTCAGTTAGTTCTTTCTCATAATTTTCCCTTACTGCCTCGTCTTTAAGGTTTTTTAGGTTTACTGATTCGCATGGCATGTATTTTCCTGCTCTTTGTTTTCTTCTTCTAATGGTTCTTATTGTGGCAACGACTGCTTTATGATCTGTGTTTATACTGAAATTGGGCACTGCTCTTGCATCTAATATATTTCTCTTTCTGTTATTTCTTGTCAATATAAAATCAATTTGGCTTTTAGTATCTAGATTGTTCCATTTATACCAGGTGTATACTTGCGAATCTTTATGTTTATAGAATGTGTTTGTTATATAGAGGTTGTGTTGGCTGCAAAGCTCTATCAGTCTACTTCCGTTATCATTCCTTTCATTTTGCTGATCTCCAAATGCTCCCAGGTGTTTTTCTATGCCCATTCTATTATGTCCTAGTCTTGCATTGAAGTCTCCCATAACTATGATGTTGTCCTGCTTATCTATTTTATTTAGCACGTCATGTATGTCTTCGTAGAAGTCCTCGCATTCTTGCTCATTATTGTTTGCATTACATGGTGCGTATATCTGTACATATGTTGTGATTGTTTGTTCTTTTATTCTCACTGTTATGATTCTTTCTGATATATATTTTATTTCTAGTATTCCTCTATAGATATCTTTGGGAATTGTTTTGAACCGGATCTGTTGTCTTATGACTTATGTCCTGGCTTCCGTCGTTTGACCCTATGTCTTTTGACTTTCACCCGTTGACTTCTGTCTTGACCTGTCCTCATATTGCCCGAAAATGACAACCCAAATACAAGTTGACTCTGTTATGAGTGCAACACATGAGCATAAAATGTTCATGTTCCCATTAATATCCCCTCCAACTCATATACATACAGTTCTACTTTTCACCTTCTCGCTTCCGCTTGTGAAAAGCTATTTTCAATGTTACATTAAGGTTTTTAAGAAGTTATTGTGTCCCCTGAATTTAAGTTGTTGTTCTTTGAAACAAATAGTGTGTGCAACTTTTATGTGTTTGTTTTCCTGTTTGTTTGCGTGTTTTCTAATAAACTACAGTGTACCTAACTTGCTAACCTGTGTCTGCGTTAGTGTATTAAATGTGTGTATTCCTTCGAGCGCCGTAAATCGTTTTATTGTGGTTACAAATGTTTGTTATTCTTATTTATGACCACAACTCCGCTTTAAGAGGCTCAAAGTATATTCCCTATCTAATCTACTAAAGTATGGCAGTAACACACATAAAAACTTGACAACACATTGGTTACACAGATGACACAGACAAGTCAAAACAAGACGTTTTCAGCGGTGAAAAAATCTGCCGCTCCCTTTTTCTCTCACTTTCTTTCCCTGTTTACTAATTTTCACATTCTCTCCTCTCATTTATACCTCTTTCATACATCTTTCATTCGCTTTCATACTCTCGCTTTGCTAAAACATTCACTCGTCATTAAAATATGGTTCATAGCATCACATAAATGAACATTTCATATTTACAATAAATGATTTTCTGAATTATAACAGTATTCATGCCAAATGACTGTGCGTTTTGTTTGCACGTGTCATGCCTATACAAAATATACATGGTTGTGAGGATGGTTTGTCACCGATCCTGTAATAGTAACTAACATGATTTGGTGTGCTGTCCTAAATTATCCCAAGGGAAATAATCTAACTAATTACTTTCATTTAAGAGAATTGAGTTAACTACCTTAAAGTGTTATTTGTAAATGAAATGATGTTAATTCCTAAATGGTTGGGTTAGTTTAGAAATGATATTTTAGATAAATGAATTTATAAATGATTATGATTATGCGGTGATAAACTAATGTAATATCTAACCATTGTATTTCTATTCAATCAATCAATCATGTGCCATGCCGGAAAGCGTGGGCGGTCATGATTCGCCATTTCACTCGATCACCAGAGTCGTGGATCAGCTCAGTGTTCCTGTCTCGTCCATGCCATGTGGCCAAGCCATCCAGGTATTTTCCTCTCGGTCTTCCTCTTGGTCTGTTCCCCTCGATCTTGCCAGCGGTCACCAAGTTCTCCAGTCCATTTCTTCTCATAACATGTCCAAACAATTTTGACTGTCTACGTCTAATTTCTCTAATCAATCTACGATTTTCATTTGTCTCTTGTAGTACTTGGTCATTGGTTTTTCTATCTGTCCATGGTATTCTTTGCATTTTCCTCAGAAACCACATTTCTGCAGCCATCAGATGTTTTTCAGCTTGACTGCACATTGTCCAAGTTTCACATCCATACAAAAGAACAGGCTCTATGTATCCCCTCAACACTCTTTTTCTCGTTTCAATTGACATCAATTTATTGGTCAGAATGTTTTTCATCTTGCTAAAGGCTACTTTCGCAATGGCGATTCTTGTTCTAATCTCTTCAAGGCATCTGCCATCAGATGTTATGACTGTTCCGAGATAATTGAACCGATTCACTTGTTGAAGAATATTCCCATTTACTTGTATATTACATTGTGGTACTTCGTTCTTCCTAGTGACGACCATAACCTGTGTCTTCCTACAATTTAATTCCAACCCCAGCTGCTCACTGTGTACAACCACAGCGTCTACTAATTGTTGCAGATCCTGTGCATTGTCTGCAATCAGTACTGTATCATCTGCATATCTAATGTTATTTATGTTTCGTCCTCCAATGCTGATTCCATTTAGGTCTTCTACATTTCTGAAAATATTTTCACTGTATAAGGAAAAAAGATCTGGAGACATTACACATCCCTGCCTAACACCTCTCTTAATAGGTTGGTATTGTCCTGCTTCATTATCAATTCTTATGGCAGCTTGTTGTTTCCAATATATGTTTTTTATAAGTCTAATGTCTTTCCCATCAATTTGTAGATCTGCAAACGGGGCAGATTGTTTGTAGATTTGTATTTCTATTATTGGTGTTATATTAAATGGGTTATTAACTAAATGATGGTGATTTCTAACTACCACATGACATAAATAAAGTTATATATGCATTTGAACATTTTGCAATTCAATTATTCATAGAAAAATGAAGTTATGTGTACTGTTAATAAAATAATAATATATATATATATATCACAGTTACATTTCTATATCTAATTACACTAACTGAAGTCCTCCTTTCCGGTGTGAAGATGGAGCAATGTTCTTTGTAGACTATTCTTATAACATAGTTCATTTCGGCAAAGTCTTTTATGCTCTCCTTCATGGATAGTGTATAAATATAGTTCCCTACTAACTTATGTAAGTTCACAGTTAACACTTCAACGTTACTATAGCTTATGTGTGTGTCAGCGCATGTTACCTCTGCGTCTGTTCGTTTCACTTTTCATGGCACTGTTACTTTCACACAGTTTATATGTTTGGCGATGATAACGCACTTATAGTGTATCTTAATCACCACATACGGCACTGATTTACTTAAAATTTACAGTGTCACTGTTGCTGGTGATCTCTGGTCGATCCCTTCCTGCAAATCAGGTATTTCAATGGTTGACGGTCGACTCAAGGTGTCTGCTAAAGTGTTCAATCTTCCCTTTAAATGTTGGATAGTAAATGTGTAGTTTTGCAGAATCAAAGCCCACCTGTAGACTGTTATTGTGGGGAATGCCAGACTGCATCACAGACAACGGAGAATTGTCGGTTTCGATCACAAACTGTGCTCCTGCCAAAATCTATGAAATTTCTAAACACAATAGATTAAGCTGAGGCCCTCCAATTCTGATGCTGAGTATCTAGATTCAGCAGGGCTAATCTTCCGACTTACGTACATTACTGGGTGGAACTTCCCTTCGTAGAACTGTCCTAGTATCCCACTCGCATCTGTACGTAAAAAATAGGTAAGTTTTGGATTAGGCAAACACAGGATAGGTGGAACGCTAAATAGGTATTTCAATTTTGATAACGCGCTAATTAATCCTGCATCTTGTACAGATAATTTAGCTGAAGCTTTTAAGATGTTAGAAAAAACACTGGTGATTTTCGCCAGATTTGGAATAAATTTACTATAGTAGTTTACCAGACCCAGTAAACTTCGGACCTGTTTCTTGGTCGTTGGCATTGTCAAATTCAGAATCTTGGTCACGATTCTGTCATCTGTTCTTAATTGGCCCCTGCAGATGGTATGACCTAGGAAGTCAATTTGTTCCATGCCCAACTCTACTTTAGTAGGCTTAACTGTAAGCCCGAATACTCGCAACCTGTCGAAGACTTGTCGTAGTTTCAGTAGGTGTGATGTCCAGTCTTCCGTATGAATACATATGTCATCTATATATGTAGAAATATTGGTCATCCCATGGAGAAGATCCCTAGTTAGACAGACAAAAGTTGCTGGAGCGTTACGAAGGCCAAAAGGGAGAAAGCGCCACTCATATAGACCTAAAGGAGTGGAGAAAGCTGTTAAAGGAATCAAATTTATCTGCATCGGGACCTGCCAATAACCTTTCGTGAGGTCAAGCTTAACTAAATATGCAAGATGTAGACATGTCCAAGATCAAATCCTCACATGCTGGGATTGGTTCAGCATCAATTTTGGTTATTTTGTTTAAACGGCGATAATCGACGCAGAGTCGAATAGTTGAGTCCTTTTTGGCGACAAGGACGATAGGGAAAGAATACTCTGACTGAGATTTCTGAATAATTCCGCTCGACTCAGAGATAGTAGTTCTTTGTCGAGATTCGACCTATAGTTTAAAGGGATAGAATAAGGTCGACACTTTATTGGAGTGTTGTCAGTCAGAATAGTAGAATGTTCTATTCTGTCTGTCTTTCCTGGGATGTCGGAGAAAATGTCTCTGTATTCCGTCACTAGTTCTATTATTTGTCGTCGTTGGTCGTCTGCAAGTTTGGTTTCTATCTTTATGCTGTCAATGGTCGCAGTCGTGTCTACAGTAGGGACTGGTAATTCCATCTTGTCTTCGTCTGTCTCGTTCAATACTGTTGTGGTACTAGCTGCGTGTGCTGTTACCTGGCTAAGTGTTTTTGCGATGTCGCTGTCGTGTGTCGCCCTACCTAGTGAAGTTGTGTTGTGTACGTCTGTTGTCCGATTACTTGGTGTTGGTGCATTTTGTTCGTCTATCTGTTGTTCTTGTCGTGAGAAGTATGGTTTCAGCATGTTGATATGAAATATCTTTAATTTTCCTTTTATCGATATTTCATAATCCACATCTGATATTTTACGTTCAACGTTGAATGGCCCTTGCCCAGATGTTAGTAACAAATTACGTTTATCAGGTAGTAGAAGCAAAACCTTCTGATTTGGTTCAAGGTGTATAGTTTTAGCACCCTTATTTGCATAGTCGCTGTTTCCTTTGCTCGACACCTGCTTTAGGGGTCCAGCAATATTGACCGTTACAGACTCGTATGGTCTAGATGCTAATAATGACCATTGAACTTCGGCCGTCACATGCTTTCCCTTTCGTACAAGATGTTGACAAATAGTACACGAACGACAGAAAAATGTTATGTCAGAACAGAATTTAGGCCAGTAAAAGTGTGACAAAACTCTGGCTCGCGTTTTATCATAGGCCAAATGTCCAGTAAATGGTGACTCATGTGCGATCTTTAGCACATTTTGTCGGTATGTTACAGGTAACACCGTCTGCTGAATTTCATGGTTATTATTTGTGTAATAACGCATGAGAATTCCGTTATGTTTTCTAAAGTACCAAGATGCATTTTTAGTCACTTTCGCTCGCTCACCCAACAATTTAAAATAAGGTGCGATAGTTTGGTCGGTGCTTTGTGCCTCGATAAATTTCTGTTGAGTAGTGTTGGTATTTGCACCACTTAGTGTTAATAGATGTAGCATTTCATTTTGTAAGTCAGTATAGTTTGTTTGTGTATCTGACCTTGTTACAGCGTTAGTCATGTGTGTATGTTTCCAGGCTCTTATGTCATCGTTTGTACATTGTTTCAATGAATCTAGGCATCCTAAAATGAGATCCGTGCATGGATCTTGCAGGATTGCACAAGTAAATGTGCCGGTAAGGAACGGGGTATTGATATGTGCTTTTGCCAGTGGGTATTTCTCAATGGTTCCAGAGAAATTACGGCATTTGACAAATTCACCCGTGTAATCTTCAGGTCTAGCAAGTTCTTTCCTTAAACCCAGTAGAGTGCTTCCGCTATCAATTACACATTGGCATGGTTGATCATTGACCAGTGCATCGTAGAACTTAAGTTTACCTCTGGAGGCACTAGCTGCGTTAGCATCTTCATTTGAACATGGTATTACGTGCCCACATTTCAATTTACCATCCGCATGAAACTGGTGGCATATGTCACATTTCCTAAAGTCTAATATGTCTGTTACTACTGCTACACTCTCACATTCATTCGTTGGTAACACATTCACAAGTTCCGAATCAATGTCACTCTCATCGTCTGTTGACGTATCGATGAGTGCTGCATTATTTGCCTTCATTCGTTGTCTACCAAGACATTTATTACTATAGTGGCCATAGCTGGAACAAAAGTAACATTTAACAGCTCGTTTAAATGACGTTTTTCTGCTTTCTTGCTTCTTTAACACTGCTTCTAAGTGTGAAGGATATGCTGGGTTTTTATCACACATAGAGTAGCTAGGATGAAAAAGACTACACTATCCACATCGAGGTGGCTTCTGATATGGTTTGTCCTTCTTACGGTAATCTTTCTGATTGTAAGATCTATCAGGTACTTTGTTTGCAAAAGCAGTGATTTCTGTATCATGTGTTGTAGATTTAAATATGTCCCGATTAGATGAGAAATATGCCGACCCCCGTTTTTCTAATTGCTGAATGGATTCAATATCTGACTGTTGTAGAAACTTGGCAAAAGGGGTAGGAACAGTAGATATCACCTTGTCCATTACCATAAGATCTTCTAATTTTTCATCGTTGTTACCCACTTTCGCCGCTCTAGTCCACTTTTTAAATGTGCTCCGCACGTTAGAGATGTAGTCAAAGAAGGTTTCAGTTGCTTTTGGCTTAATTTGGGAGAACTGAATTTGGTACCCAGTGGCGTCTAAAAGAAAGTGTTGCATGATCCTATCGTGAATGTACTGATAATTGTTCCTTAGCTCTGTAGGTATGGATTCTATTATTTTTAACGGCTCACCGTTGAGGTTTCTCATGTAAATCATTGCCCAGTCATCCAAAGGTATTTTCTGAGTCTTTAGTTGGAATTCTATGTTCTCAGTCCATGCGCTAATTGAATCCCCTACACTGTATGGTTTGATAAGGCCTTTATACTTACTAAATTTGTTCTGTTCTTCTTGGCTCTTTTGTTTGCTAGAGGCTATTTGTATGTTTGAATCTACCTCCATTTCCTTCATCTTTAATTTCGTTTCTGAGTCTACTTGTATCTGCTTTTGTTTGGTAGCCTCTTCGATTTCTTTCATTTCTTTTTGGTGTTGTCTTTCTAGTGCTCTTTCGTCTCTCTCCAGAGCAGCTTTTCTTTCTGTTTCTTCTTTGTATTTTTGATCTACCCATTTCTCTAGTTTTTCTCCAGTATGGCCCATTTCCTTGCCTGCCTGGATACAATCATTTAATGACGCCATTTTGTGGCTTTATGTTAGTTCAAAAATGATATCACAGTAATATTCACACAATGGTTTGTAATTATGTGTTAGTAAATATACATCTTTACTGAAAAAGAAGATGCATGATTAATTTAGAGCATACCAAAATATTCTGAAAATATACTCATCTAATTCTTTGGAAAATACGGTTCTTGGGATGTTCCACCGCTGTCTTTCACACTCACAAAATGATTGACTTGAGAACACAATGGATGCTTTTGTTTAGTAGAGCATCAAAAATTAGACACACGCATATGTTGTAAATACAAATTTATCTTTCATGCGGCTGATGAATGAAAAATGTGATAGATAATGATTAATGGTGTTAATGAATGAATGGTATGATAGTCTGAATGATTGTCATGATTCGTAAGATGATTCGTCGTATGACAGTCGATGTCGTCTTGTCTTCACTTTCTGACTAGTTTTGTATGACTTCGTTCTAGGCTTCCGTTCAGTAGCTAATCTATTTACTGAATATGAAGAATGGTGACATTGATGGCTGTATCACACAAAATGACATGTACACGATGGTCTGCTTGATAATATTTACTGATGATTGTATACATTTTCATTAATTTCCGTAGAATAACACACTGTCTAACTTAATTTTCGTAGAATCTTACAATTTGTAATTTAATTTTGCTTCCTTGTGGTTCAAACTCCACAAATCGTATGATCGTAATAATTCACAAGAGAAAATTATTTCTGCCATGTATGCAAACAAATTTACATTTCTTTCAAATATTTTAACACAGCAATGATGTTGAATCGTGCTTGTTGACGCTGGTTCAGAACTTTCTGATACCAATTGCTTGTTGACGTTGGTTCAGTGACTTCTGACACCAATTGTCTGTTGACGTTGGTTCAGTGGCTTCTGACACCAATTGTCTGTTGACGTTGATTCAGTAGCTTCTGACACCAATTGGGGTCCTGCCTGTCAGCAACTTGCTTGCGACAGGTCTTTTAGGACTCCCCTACTTTTGCACCGCACGAAATAACAACTCGTGTCATTTGCAAAAGGAATGCAATTTATTTAGAGCTGGCAATTTATAAGCTCTGCGAGCGGTATGCTTCATTGACATTAAACAACATGAATGTAATGAAGTGGTGAGAAATGATGCTAGTAATCACAATCTATATCTAAAGCCTAATATTTACTATTGCCTAGAAACTTATAGCATTTGTCAAGAACACGTCTACTCTCTATTCGTCTCCAGTCAGGTCTGTCCACACGCTACACATTGCGTGGTCAAGCACGGACGCTGTCCCCTCCGTGCAGTAACGAGTCTTGCGTGCATGGAGTCCCAAGCACGCTGGCTCGTGAACTTGAGTAACCGGGTACTCCACGGTTACTCGTAAGGCCAAGCTTCCCAATGGCTTGGGGAAGCCCTCGCTCAACTGTCCTTATACTTAATAGACTGGCTCGTGAACTTGAGTAACCGGGTACTCCACGGTTACTCGTAAGGCCAAGCTTCCCAATGGCTTGGGGAAGCCCTCGCTCAACTGTCCTTATTGCTCCCTTGGTTGACACAAATGTGTCCCCGTGTGAAGCTATTTATAGCACTGGTGTCTCTCCTGTCTGGTATCTCCCTACTAGACTTGTCTTAACTCTTATTAACTCTCTAAACCCTTATTGGAGATTCTGACAATGCTACAATTCCAATTATTAGATACAGAACCACACCTATTCCCACATAGCAGTAAAAGAACCTGTTCCTCTGTATGCCAAATCCAATTGCATTTATCACTTCACATGCAGGTGTCAGTCTATTTTACATCGACAGAACAGAGGCAGTTAAACAACAAGGTGGTCGAACACATACCCAGTTGGACTGACAGAATAATACACAAAGATTTGGAAACCTGGCCAAGCCAACACACCACAAAACTGTCATAGATTGGACGGCACATTTTGGAAAATCGGTCACGTGATTGATAGGGACAATGCGTTTTGTGTGGTGTTTAACACACAAAATAGTTGCTTGTTAAAGAAAGGTCACAGAAGCCATCATGATTAGTCTGCATAGGCCAGTTTTGTGCCAACAAAAAGGCATGATAGTCATTTTAAAATTACTGTGGTAGACAATTGAAATTACTGTGCGAATATTTGTATATTTCAGCTTGAAGATTGATCTGATCACTTTTTTATGTTGTGTGATTTCTGCAGTATGTACCTGATGAGATGCAGCGAAATATTCCAGGCAATAAATCGTGCAATCTATTGTTTGTGTCTTCATTATTCAAATTCACTGCGGGAAAACATTGTTTTGATTTCAATGTTAGTTTTGTTTTCCATATGACCACCTGCTAAATAATGTAACTGAATAACCACATTACTGCACATGCTTTCAATTTCAGAATCTTTCACAAAGTCCTTCTAAATTAGAATAACTATCATCTAAAATTGTTTACCTCTGAAGTTGGAGTGGGTTCGCCTGATGGTGAGGGACACTGTTAATAGGGAAAGCTAACCCACACGCAAAATTCAGTCCATCACTACTATAAATAGTGTGTATGGACTATGCTTGAGATTTCTGTTCAGTTTTGAGAGACTTGACTCTTCGTTTCTGATAATATGGAAAGAAAGATCTTCTTCCAGTGTAAATTTTCATTTACCAGGCACTAAAATTGCGGAAGTTAAGGGAAATGAAACAAATAACACACTGTCAACATTCAGTCGACTAATGATCCCACGGCTGTTTTGGGTAGTTCAGTTAAGATGATATACTGTACCACGGACAACTGTCTTTATAATGAACAATTATTCTTTTGTAGATTTCACATCCCTCTGACACATAAAACAAAATCGAATAATGCCTCTTTATTCTTCCATTGTGCAGAAAGTGGGGCAGTTTTGTAATCACTATTGTGCATATGCAAACTGTTTGATTGATCCTCACATGGGGTATTGTTTAAGAGCCAGTTTGTGTCCTGAAATAAGATTTTCTGTTGGCCATACTTTTCCATGAACTTATAATCAAATTCCCATAACTTAATATCTTTCCCTCAGGTTGTGTGATGGTGTGTTCCATGCTCAGTCTTCATAGACTTAGATGGATAGGACATGTTAGGAGGATGGATGATGGTAGAATACCAAAGGACATCTTTTTTGGTGAATTACAGATGGGTAGGAGATCTCAGGGTCGGCCCCTACTACGATACAAAGATGTGTGTAAGCAGGACATGATTGATATAGGCATTGATAATGCACATTGGGAGCAAGTCGCCGCTGAACGTGTTGCATGGAGGGCAACTATCAGAAATGGAATAAAGTCAAAGGAGAAAATGATTGCAGATAAAGCACACACACACAGCGTGAGAGACATAAGATGGTGCATGATGGTGGAAATGACCATGTTTTCACATGCATCCGCTGTGGACAAATATTTGCAGCGCAAATTGGCCTTATCAGCCACACTCGCCACCACCATGGATTGTAGTTATTAAGCCTTTTTGAAGCACAATATACCAAACTATCTGTCAAGACGGAAAGGTGCCAATGAATGGTGTGTGTGTGTGTACACACACCATTCATTGGCACCTTTCCATCTTGACAGACACACACACACACACGCACGCACAGAGAGAGAGAGACAGAGAGAGAGAGAGACAGACAGAGAGTCAAGATGTTTTGGACATGTTATGAGGAGAAATAGACTTAAAAATTTAGTGACATCTGGCAAGCTTAATGGGAAGAGAGCAAGAGGAAGACAAAGGGATAAATACCTTGATGGTTTGGCAGCATAGCATGGTCGGGACAAGAACACAGACCTGATTCGAGACTCTGGTGACTTTGTGACACGGCGAACCATGACTGCCCATGCCTTTCGTGATGGCACCTTGATGATTTTATATATATATATATATATATATATATATATATATATATATATATATATATATATATATATATATATATATATATATATATATATGTGTATATATATATCTCAACTCTGCCGATATTCCTCCATGCCGCCGTCTCAATCCATCCAGCATCATTTCTCTTGGTCTGCCTCTGCTTTTCCTTGATCTTTCCAGTTGTCACAGTGTTCTCCAATGCCAATGCCTCTCTTCTCATCACATGACCAAAGAAATTTGCTTGTCTCTTTCTTATTGTTGTATATAATGTTCTAGTTTCATTAGCCTATTTCAGGCAATTGTTGTTAGTTACTGTGTCAGTCCAAGGAATTCGCAACATTTGTTTCAGGAACCACATCTCTGTTGCTTCCAAGTTCTTCCTAACTTGTTCATTAACATTCCAAGATTCACTGCCATACAGCAAAACAGGTTCTATATGCATTTCACATTCTGTTTCTTATATTCGATGGTAGTGACCTATTTTATAAGATACTTTTCATTTTCTGAAATGCAGCGTTTGCTTGCCTTTTCTGTTCTTAATCTGTGTTTTTCATCTTCCATCTTATGTTATAAATGCCTCTAGGTATTTAAAATTATCCACATGGTTAAGAATTTTGCCTTCTATTTCCATTTCACATTTTGGTGTCACCTTTTTCTTTGATATCAGCATTGTTACTATTTTTTTTTTTTATATTCAAGGAGAGTCCTTTCTTTGCACTTCCTGTTACTACAATGTTCAACAATGGTTGTAGATCTTCTGCATTATCTGCCATCAATACTGTATCATCTGCATTGTGTATATTGTTTATATTATAACCTCCGATTAGTATTCCTGACTTCTCTTTGATATCTCTCATTATTACTTTGTTATAGAGGGAAAAAAGATCTGGTGACAAAACACATCCCTGTCTTCTCCTAGCTTTATTTGTTCATAACTGTTTTCTTTATTTCCCATTTTAATAGTGCCATTACCCTCTATGGACAACAATCACCTTCAAATTAATATCATATTTGTTTCTGACTTGGTCACAGGATTATTAATCTGAGTCAGGTATGAACTCTACTATAACTTCTTTTTGAGGTTGAATATGGTAGGGGTAATGGTATAATTAAATTGAACCATTTTAATTGCTGCTACTTGGTTCCAATAAATATTCTTTTTTATTCTAAGATCTTTCCCATCAATATCTTCCAACATTGTAATCAGTTCATCATGTTTTAATTTATCAAATGCTTTGGTATAATATATGAAGCACAAATATATGTCTTTCTGTGTCTGTATTGATCTTTCTATTGGTGGTCATAATGTATATATTGCATTGTATGTACCCTTTCCTGTCACAAATCCATACTGTTCTTCACCAATTTTCATTTTTATTTTCTTTCTTGTTCTTCTCTTTATAGTTCTGAGTAGAAACTTAGTTACATGGTTTATGAGGTTAACTGTACGAAAATCTTCGCATTCAAGTGCTCCTGGTCTCTTTGTTAGCTATAAATACAGATTTAAGCTTATCACTCGGTAAGTATCCACTGTTGTAAATATCTTTCAACATTTTGGTTAATATATCTATTGCAAATTCTTCCAACACTTCTAATTCTTTTATTGTGATTCTATCTGGCCCAGCTGTTTTTCCTTTCTTCATAAGTTTGACAGTGTCAGCCTTTTATTCTTTTAGAATAGGTGGACCTTCTAAGTTACTTTCTTCTGTTAATTCTTTCCTTTCTCCATCATATTTTGGCAGAGTCACCAACCATTATGGCCAACCGCCGCAGAGGGGTCCATGGCAGCCGGATTGTATAGCGTCTTGAAATACATTCTTAACTCAGCAAGCAAACTGGAGTTGAACGGTAGCAGTAATTTTCAAGGTGAAGGCAACAAAATTTCTTAAACCGTTGCAAACCAGGCTCCGTAGATTTTAGGTTTTGACATTCTTTATTGACTTCTGATACAAATAGGGCGGTTCTCAGATGGCATATCAAATAGCATAACAAACACGGCCATGTCACTTAGTTACTGTACAAAAAAAGGCAATTATTTCATTCTCGATGTTATCTCAAAAACAACATTTCTCTTGTGGTCCCTTTTGCCTTAGCCCTTTCCTCCCACATGTTAAGTGCTTAAGTAATTGACGGTTTAAATAATACTAGATGGAATCCAACACTTTCTCAAGGACCGAGCGTCTTACTCAATCGCTGGCTAGATGGTTTCTGTCTCATACGTTGATTGTTGTCAACACGTAATAGCCATCGCATATCATCAAGCGATGGTGCTTGACCATGCACTGCTTGCTAATTTTTAAATTTCACAGTAATTATTGACCATATCTGATTTCCAGACCTGAGCTATGCTTATTTTTGAACCCTGACCGTCAACCGTGCAATTGCTATAACAGACGCTCTCTTATAATATCATTCTCTTATATACTTATTTCACCTCTTCATTATAGAACCTCACTCCAATAATATCTTTTCTGTATTTTATTTCAACCACCCTGTATTTTCTCTTATTTTTCTTACTGTGAGCTCACTGATTTGTCTGCGCATATTTTTTATATCTATAGAATTTATCTAGAATTCTAGATATCTAGAATTTAATTAAATTTTCTTGCACTGCTTTTTTTTAACCAACTTTCTTTTGCCTTCACACATGTATCTCTTATTTTGTTATTTATCTTATCGTATTCTAGTTTGTCATTTTTACACTTTCTTTTATCCATCTACTTTAAGATTTATTCAATCATCCATTTTTTCTTAGCTTTTTAGCTTCTCTCTGGTAATATTTCTTTGCTTGTTTGATGAACGGAGTCTCTTAACATTTCCCATTATTGAAAACATGCAGACCATATATTTGATTGTTTGTGCTGACTATATGTTTGGTTTATCTAATGGTCACATTTTCGCTGTAATATCAATGTAAAAATAAACAAATACAAAAAGCATGCCTCAGAGAAGAACACTGCTATGGGTCTGTGAATCTTGTAGGCCTGAATGCACAGAAGAATAGGTAGCGAATGAAAGAAGAAGAAGTAGAATAGGTGGTCATTCTTACCCTCACTTAACGAGATGATGAATGTAGATGTTGAACCCGAACCCTTGTTTGACTGTGCTCATGGCATTATCAGCATTGCTCCCTACCAACTATGCTTATGCGCCCCTTAAAATGAAACAAATAGATACATGGAGAAATAGCAAGCACAAACACATGTAGGAACTAAAGCCAGGTGAAAAGAATTCACACTGGGAAAATGAATGGAAAAAGTGAATAATAATAATAATAAAATAATGTTATAGACATATTTCCTTAATGTTATTATTATTATTATTATTATTATTATTATTATTATTATTATTATTATTATTATTATTATTATTATTATTATTAATTTAAACAGAGAAGCCACAAAGAATAGGTTACACAGTTTGTTGCCTGGTACATTTCACTGCATCTTGTCAGGTGCATACTGCAGAGTTAAATATCATATGGTGTGAATATACAAATCATATTGTGGCCAAATACATAACATACATAGTCACTAATAATGATTGAATGTGTAGTATTTGTGATCCCCACAGTGCATGCTACGGAGGTGACTAAGCAGGGTTGGTCTTAGGGCTGGCTACCACATCCCATAGAAAACTTTAGTCTCAAAATCCAAACAACCACGGACAAGTCTAAAGATAAGGAAACATTTAACTCAGACAGTGAAATGGAGAAGACTGCATAGTTGGTATAAGAAAAGAAATATAAGGTTTGCATTTTGAAATCATATAAGAAATTTAAGAACATGGGGGGAAAAAAAAGTTAGAAACAGAGATATGGGGATGTCGAGGCGCATGCAACAACAGATGGTAAAAGATAGGGCAGTTTTGTGTGAGTTAGTTGAGGGCCAATTCTCCAATAGGAGATATAAGGCAGAAGTAGATAAGCCCTAGATCTGAAAAAGATTTTGTGTTGAAAACTGGGGCAGTCATTGAAGATACAGCTAATGTAATATGAGACAGTGTTTTCAACAATCTGCCATGCATGCAGACTCCTACAGTTATAAAAAAAAAAAGAGTGAAGGAAACCACTGTCAGTTTATTAATCTTGTTTGTTTAAAATTTTTCCTCAGCATTTCATTGCCTGTATATTGATTTTCTTTGGAACGTATTCCTGTTTCATGCATTGCTGGAAACATGGGGTAGGTATTCTTGTATTAAGGTTGTCATATACAGGTGTATCCACACATTTGTTTCCAAACCTGTTTGCCATTAGTGTCTTCAAGTTGTAAGAATTTGGTTGATGATTGTTCAGTCTTGGGTGAAAGGTAACAGAGAATGAGAGTGGAATTAATTAACCCAGTTTTTTTAAAAGTCAGTATTATTGATTATTATTGTACTATTGGACTATTATATATTATGATTGTAAGTATGTAAAACTAGCACATTGGCTGACTGGTTAGGAAGCCGCGCAGATGATGGCACGAGTATTATAGGAATGTGGTTCGTTCCCTGGGCTCGCCACTCGCTGTGGAAGGGAAAGATTGGCCACCCATTCCTCCGTGCACTAAGGCCTGGAAAATGTGATGTTGCTAACACTTCATATAACCACAGCAGTTTCTTGCTATGGGAATTATGCGTGTGTTAGAATGTATGTGATGCGTGGAGGAAAACTACATATACAGTAACATAAGTTTTATTCTGAGTCAATGAACTGAGCAAATTGTTCATGTTGTGTGCAAAATTATACAGCACCTGCAGTGGCGAAGTGGCTGTTGCATTATCCTGACGGCCAGTGGTCCTTTGTTTAAATGTTCCCCAGAGGAAGTTTTCTCTTGACAACACAGCCTCATAAAATAGATAACAGAAGATTTTCTGAGAGCTAAGCCATTCAGTGAGTTACTGACCACATCACTGTGTTACTGACCACACCAGTGTGTTACTGACCTCATCACTCACTGAATGTTGTTTGGTCAAGAAATATGACTTTAGTAACTTTAACTTGGTTAACGAAAACAGTAGCAGCATCAGCAGTAAGAGCAGCACAAAAACCAACAAGAAGAGCAACACAAACGCTAACAATAAACTAATAGCGATAGCTACATTAATAACAAGAATAACAATAGCAATAGTGAAATGACAACAGATATGGCTACATCAACAAATAGAAGAAGCTGCAACAGCAGGAGAAACAACAGCAAAGAAAGCAGCAATTGCTACAGTAAGAAGTTGCAGCACCATAATGTACTTTGTATTTCACATCATATAGGCATTTTCACTGGTTATATTAGTTGTACTGGCCCATTGCCTTTGAACTGCCTTATATCCAATTACAGGTTCACCCTTCAGTTAAGGTGGTATTGGTTCTATTATGTGTACCAGAGGACAAAGAGAGGAAGGGAACTGATCGCTCCACCTCATAATGCCATGATCTAGTTTATGTCATAGCCTATAATTTCACACTAGTATGTCCTTATCTGCCATTGGACTAACCTTAAAAAGGTCCAATTTCAGATACTGCTGTCAGTGTGTGAAGTTAATAGTAATATTAGTAAAGGACCATTCTACATGCCTTAAGGCATATTGGGCATATGTGCTAGATTAATATTTATATAACCCAATCAGGACTTGAGGAGTGGTGTGGTTAGTATCATGCTGGTCACCATCACATTCCGAGACAATCCTTGTCACTCATTTCAGACTGGAGCGTCATGGAAGCTCAAATGGTGTTTAAAAAAAAATCTCGTATCGCTGCAGATTCAAACTCAAGAATCCCCCAAGCACGCAGGCTAGCATCCAGTCACTATGCTACAGAAGCTCCGATTGCATCTTATAGACCATGGCGTAATGAGATGAGATTCCTGGTTTCCTTTGTTACTGCCTTCCTTTTGCAGAAATTCCCAGATACTCATTTTTAGAATCTAGCTCAACCCCAAGTCTATACTAGCTAGACTAACTATGCCTTTGATTAAATAGTCTCTGACTTTATCATTTGAAACTAGAATATTTGTTATATACACAAATATTGCATATTGTATTTTTTTTTCAGTTGTACTTCCAAATTGACACAATGGATGTTGATGTTTCTGAGCTGTGTTTTTGTTGTGAACAGTGCACAGGAATGTAAAGTAACATGTTTGTTTGTTTGTTTTGCGTATCCTTTTACAGGACTTAGCTGTCAACAGCAGCATCTTTCAGCTGTCTGTTGATCTCTTGGCAAGATTACGCTCAGTAGTTTGCCATTGCTTTCTGAGCGGCCGGCTCAGTATCCGCAAGTCACGAGCGGGGGTCGAACCACCTCAGTTCTCGCTCCGCTGCGAGACTCTGCGTGATAAACGGGATTACAGAGAGAAAGTGTTGTAACCCCACAGCCAGAGAGACCGGCAAAGTAACATGTACACAAGGAAAATACTGTTCAGTTAGCGAGTGTCTTCCTTGTCCACCAAGGTAAATAATTTCTCTGCTATAGTCATTCTCTTCTAATGATATTCATTTATTCATCAAATGGGCAGTGGTTCTCACACTACTGTTTCCCCGTTTGTTGTGTTCAGTAATGTCTGGGGCATCACAGTATAGAAGCTGGTATTATTTAGATAAATTAAACAATATTGTGGTCTGGAAAGGCTAATAATGAAGAGTGTTGTTCCTGGAAAAAATGGGACAAGTGATGCCCTAGAAATGGACTCAAAACATTACAGAGAGTATGTATGTGGCTGATAGATAGGAACATATTTCTCAGAACTGGATGCATTCAGATCACCTATACTTGAGATACAAGTATAGATAGATTGTCACATGATGATGAATGTCTGGCAAAACTTAGCAAAGAAAGAAAAACCAAAAGGAAAAGAGCTGGCTAAAGAAGAATGTTGTAACAGAATGTGTAGAGTTCACTACCACCCGTGTGTGACTGGGGCTCATAAGGGAAGCAAAGAATAGTAACACTGTAACCTACCATGCAGAAGTTGATATGGCTGAAAGGATAACAGCACTTGCTTGTAAACTTCTGGTGCACTGATGGTGGGTTGGTTAGGTGTTCAACCCCTATCGGCATTAAGTTGGACCTGAATATTGACTTCTCGTTCAGAAAGCAATGGCAAACTCCTGAACATACAATTGCCTAGAAAATCAACCAGGGGTTGATGGCAGAATCATGCAAAGAACATGCAACTATTTTAACCTACCATGTATGTTGTAAGAGGTGACTAAAGAGGGTTGGCGTAAGGCTGGCGTAAGAGGTGACTACAGAGTGTTGGCTTAAGAGGTGACTAAAAAGCGTTGGCATAAGAGGTGACTAAAGAGTGTTGGCATGAGGCTGGCTCTTGTATAAAACTTTAGCTTCAAAATGCAACCAATTGTGATCAAGTCTACAAAGGGCTAGAGCCAGCTAGAGAGGCAAGGTGTCAGTTATCAGTTAACAGTTGGGGTATAACTACCTACCCTGGGTGGGTACCGTCCAAACAGAGAAACCTGGACCAATGCAGCAGTTTTTGCCCATGATGTCTATGAAGGTTTCCACTCAGGCATTGAAACCTTTGCTGCAGCGATTGATCTTGAGGATGCGTACAACAGAGTACCATTGGATTTTTTAATGCTTCAGCTGCTTGAACTCAAAGTAAGTCCATTCCTCCTTAGTTGGATCACTGCAGCCCTCTTCCAATGGAAAGTAGATGTTAGATGTGGCAGTTGGACTTCGGAACCAACAACAATATATCCTGGCCTACCACAGGGATCACCATTATCTCCGGTACTGTTCAACGCCTACACTGTGAGAATCACCAGTGAGCAGAACACTGGACCTGGTAGGACTTTGTCATATGCCGATGATGTTTTAGTGTATCTTCAGGGTAAGGATAGAGATCAGGTTGCTGTGTAACTACAAACCGAATTCAATCGCATAAGTACTTGGTGTGATGAAGCTGGGGCAATGGTCAACCCAACAAAGGCAACAGTGACTTGGTTCTCGGTGAATAATCATATTGTCAACACTCCAACACCAACTGTAAAGCTGTGTTCAGAGACGGTGGAAAGAACGCAGGCAATCAATGACCTGGGGATACGGTTTGATCGAAACCTTGCTTATAATGAGCACATAGACCAGGTGATAACAAAGACCAAGCGGGGTTTGGCTGCGATGTGGGTGATGGCGGCAGCAAACTGTGAGCAGCGCCATCTATGTCTTCTGTATGAGGGGCTGGTCATGTCTGTTTTTGAGTATGCGATGGCAATCCTGACTCTCAGCCGTAAGCAGATAGAAAGGATGAAAAGGATACAGAATGAAGCTATGCGCATTATTCTTGGATGTACAAGAGATACAGCATGTAGGGCGATGCGCTACCTTCTTGATTTTCCAACCATTGAAGAGAGAATACAAGTTTGCAGGGCTCGCGCCTACCTCAGAGTTAACGCAAACACACAACATCCATTGCATAGTGAAATTATGAAGGTGAAGGGCAGCAGGTTAAAAAGAGGATGGTCGTGGATGGGTCAAGCCGAAGACATTCTTCAACAGGTGTGGTTACTTGAGGACTTAGAACCTGGCGAGGAGTGGGTACAAGTGCCAACAGATCTCTGCACATCCTTTTCAGTTTGCATCCAACTAGATAGAAAATGCAGACAAGAAAATCCGGCTGCTGTGGAGGCTGAAGTACAAGCGTTGATTTTCAAGAATTCGCTAGACGGTGATGCTGTCATCTACACAGATGGGTCGGTCGTCCGACATGTGAGAAGCTCATGGGCCTTTGAGGCTCGGGCCGGAGGGAGAATTTTGAAAGAGGACTCTGGTGCTTTCACTGAGACCACAAGTAGCCTGACTATGGAAGTCATGGCAGTAAGTAAAGCAATAACATGGCTCGAGACACAGGCATTCAATAGGGCATATTTCCTTAGCGACTCAATGAGCATGATCAAGAGGATAGAGGTGGGGTGGATCCGAAGAGAATGGTTGCTGTCTCTGGAGCGGCATCGGCTAGCAAAAATTAGTTTCATCTTCGTGCCAGGGCATGCGGGAGTACAAGGAAATGAGCGGGCTGACAAGCTCGCAGGTGAGGCTACTGTGGAGGACGGATGCGCTATGGACCAGGCTGATATTCTGAATGCTCTACGAAAAGTAAGACTTTTGCGTGAACTAAGTGATGACTGTGAATCTACAACCATGGTCAGACTGCGAGAACAGCAAATTAAAAGAGAGGTGGCCAAACAAGAACACTATGCAGGAAACCAAAGAAGATTGATAAAACCAACACAGAACTGGTGTCGTTAGCCGCTACATGCTGCGGGATTTGCTGAGGAGGGGATCCGAGCACTTATGGACTGAATTGTTTGATGTGCAATGAGGATGATCTGTCGACTAACTAACTAACTAACTAACTAACTAACTAACTAACTAACTAACTAACTAACTACAAAGGGCTTGGCATGAGTTGGTTGAGCACCTATGATCCATTGGGAGATGAGAAGCAGAAGAGGAAGAAAGAATTTGCTGCTACTCTAAAATCAGATCAACTGCTGTCATAACTGTAAGCTTAAGGAATTATGCATCATAGTAATAAAATACTGCACGTGTACACAAATAACGCAACAGACGCCTGAGTTTGGCACATGCACACACAATGACATGGATGCTCAAATATCATTAGTTTCCAGCTGCATTAATACCAGAGAAACAGTTTACCTATCTGAATTATGTCAGACAGTATGTCCTAATTCTTAAAATCTGTCAGTCAAAAGCGTGACACACATACGCACAATGACATGGATGCTGAAAATATTAGTTTCTAGATGCACTAATACCAAACTAACTTAGTTTACCTACCTGGATCATATCAGAAGCACACACAGGTTTTTGAAATCAATCAATCGATCAATCATGTGCCATGCTTGAAAGCGTGGGCGGTCTTGACTAGCCTTTTCCCTCGATCACCAGAGTCGTGGATCAGCTCAGTGTTCCTGTCTCGACCATGCCATGTGGCCAAGCCATCCAGGTATTTACTTCTCAGTCTTCCCCTTGGTCTGTTCCCTTCGATCTTGCCAGTTGTCACTAAGTTCTCCAATCCATTTCTTCTCATAACATGTCCAAAAATTTTTGACTGTCTGCGTCTAATTTCTTTAATCAATTTACGATTTTCATTTGTCTCCTGTAGTACTTGGTCATTGGTTTTTCTGTCTGTCCATGGTATTCTTTGCATTTTCCTCAGAAACCACATTTCTGCAGCCATCAGATGTTTTTCAGCTTGACTGCTCATTGTCCAAGTTTTGCATCCATACAAAAGAACAGGCTCGATGTAGCACCTCAACACTCTTTTTCTCATTGCAGTTGACATCTTTTTATTGGTCAGTATGTTTTTCATCTTGCTAAAGGCTACTTTCGCCATGGCAATTCTTGTTCTAATCTCTTCAAGGCATCTCCCATCAGATGTTATGACTGTTCCGAGATAATTGTACCTATTCACTTGTTGAAGAATATTCCCATTTACTTGTATATTACATTGTGGTATTTTGTTCTTCCTAGTGACGACCATAATCTGTGTCTTTTTACAATTTAATTCTAACCCCAGTTGTTCATTGTATGCAACAACTGCATCCACTAATTGTTGCAGATCCTGCTCATTGTCTGCAGTCAGTACTGTATCATCTGCATATCTAATGTTATTGATGTTTCGTCCTCCAGTGCTGATTCCATTTATATCTTCTATATTTAAGAAAATATTTTCACTGTATTAGGAAAAAAGATCTGGAGACATTACACATCCCTGCCTAACACCTCTCTTAATAGGCTTATATTGTCCCACTTCATTATCATTTCTTATGACAGCTTGTTGTTTCCAATATATGTTTTTTATAAGTCTAATGTCTTTCCCATCAATTTGTAGATCTGTAAGCATATCTACCATGTTGACATGTCTTACTCTATCGAAAGCCTTTGTGTAGTCAATAAAGCAAAGATGTATATCTTTGTTTACTTCTGTTGAAAACTGTCAGCCAAATTGTTGGAAGCAATACCTTTTATCTACTCTGTTGAATTTACATCTCAAGGTTATTTAGCAGTAGTGGACTGACTCAAGGGTTACAGCACTGACCTATGTCTCATGCAGAACTGGTTAATTTCATGGTCTGGACTGCGTGGATATTTTTAACCCTAAATAAAAATTACAAGGAGACAACTAGATACTTTTACAAAAAGACTAGTGCAATGAGAACCAGAGCAGAACCCTTTGACCCAACTGAAATAATTAACAGCGAAAAAGGAGAACCAACAAGTGAACAAACACAAATACTAAAAAGATGGAGGCAGTACTTCTCAGTATTCCATCAGATGCCACACGAATCCAACAAACTGACACAGATGCCATCGAAGAACTAGAACCTGACATACTGATAGAAATTAGAGAAGCCATAAGATTATCCCCCACTGAATAAATCACAGGGACAAGACAAAATATCAAGTGAACTAATTAAAGCAGCAAGAGAAGTGGGAACAGCATGGTTACATAGACTATTTAACCATGATTGGATAGAACAACAGAAACCACGAGACTGAGGAAGCATCATAGTTATCCCAATTTGGAAACAAAAAGGCAGTAAAAGAGACTGCACACAATACAGAGGCATTTCCCTTTTAAATCATACAGGAAAAATATTCTGCAAAATTCTAGAGAAAAGACTACGACCTTTAATAGAACCCCAGCTAAGCGAAACACAACTTGGATTTAGGAAAAACAAAGGATGCACAGATGCCATCTTTGCTCTTAGACAAATATTAGAATAATCAATCGATTTTTATGAAATACTCTACTTAGCCTTTGTTGACCAAGAAAAGGCATCTGATAGAGTAGATAGAAACAAGCTATGGGAAATCCTTAAAAGATATGGAGTGAGTACACTTGTAACACACTTATGTAGAAGCTTATACAACAACAGTGAATGCACAGAAGGAACAAATGAAGGATACTCAGATCCCTTCATCATAAGATCCTGAGTATGACAAGGTTGTGTCTTGTCCCACCCTCTTGTTCATAACCAATATAGACAAGCATATGTGAAGAAAGCAGCCAAAGAGAGATCGTAACAACATCGCATGAAGAACAGAACATAGAAGAAGAACCAACGGCAAATCACACTATTAAAGAACTCCTATTTGCGGACGATCAAGCATTAATAGCTAACTCAGAATCAAAATTAAAAGACCACATAAATAGTCTGAACAAAGTGTGTATGGAACATAACGTGAAAATACGCATAAGTAAAACAGAGGTAATGACTATAACCAAAGAAGAAAGAACAATAAACATTTATTAGAAGAACACCTCCTGAATCAAGTAAAGAGCTTCAAGTACCTTTTTTTTCCCCACATACTCTTTACACGACATCGCTGTCAACACCAGCATTTTACTGCTGTTGTTGATTTCTTAGCAAGATTACGTAGTTAGCCATTGCTTTCTGAATGGCCGGCTCACATATCCCACAAGTCACCAACGCGATGAGAACCGCTACCAATTCTCGCGTGCTGCGTTACCTTATGTGGATAAACGGGATTACGGAGAAAGTCGTTTAACTCCTAGGCCAGGGAGACCGGCTTCAAGTACCTAGGAAGTATAATATCATCACGTGGCAAATTAGTAAACGAGATCGAAAATAGATGCAATAAGGCAAACAAACTCACTGGACAAATGGCACCAATACTAAAAAACAAACATGTATCAATAGTTACTAAGAAAGCACTCTACAACACAATGTTCCTACCAACTCTATGCTACCAATGCCAAACCTGGACAATGACAGAAAAAGAGAAAAGAAAAATCACAACAACAGAAATGAGGTTCCTGAGAAGAATACTCAATGTATCAAGAAGAGATAAGATCAGAAATGAAGAAATCAGGACTAAAATGGGGGTTATAGCTGCACTAAATTTTATTAGAAGATAGCAAGTCAAATGATTTGGACATGCAAGTAGGTTACCAACTAACAGTATCCTGTGAGACATGGACACTTACTAAACAAGCTGAACAGCGTATAAACGCCTTTGAATATAAATGTTATAGACGAGTTCTAAGAATATCTTGGGTAAAGAAAAGAACAAATGCATCCATACTTCAAGAGTTGAATATTGAAGAAGGTTGGCTATTAAAGACGATAAAACAAAGAAAATTGAAATATTTTGGTCACTTGAAACGTCACAAAAGTTTGGAGAGAACAATAATGGAGGGGTATATGCCTGGGAAGAGAGGAAGAGGAAGGCCCAAGAGAAGATGGGTGCAGGATGTGGCGGATGATCTCCAGATGGGTGTATCAGACGCGGGACATCTTGCTTATGATCGAGAGGTTTTCCGGAAGGTTGTTATGGGAGCGAGGTTCTGTAAAGGATATGCTACTGAATGCTACTGAATGAGTGCTGTATATGCTGACATGATATTTATTGCTCACATGTGTTTGTTTGCTCTGGCACAGGACTTATCAGAAAGAACCAATTCATTTCTTTGTCTCCTGCATACCTTGGACAACTGAACCACCACGGTCCCACTACATTATTGTCAAGAACGGAACATCAACTTCAGATGTAGAATGGCGTTGTGAAGATGGTTATCAGGAGAGACAATACACGGTGGGAAGTTTTGAATGTAAACTCATACAAACCACACGACCTCCAGTCAGCAGCACTACGCAGCTTCCAACATCTGACAGGACTAACACAACTGAACATATTACTGTTCCATTACATGCTAAACAACACAGTGGAAATAACATCTTAGTATTGTTGATGGTGTTCTTGGTGGTCTTGTTATTATAGGTATTATAGTTATTATAATTATTATTGTATATTGGAAGCGAAGGCTGTGTTTTGCTAGACAGAGATTGTATCTGGTAAATGGAAATATGGCTCAGACTGTTGTTTTCACCAAAAGGAAAGACATGTTAGATGACACTGAAGGGAAGAACATGTCAGGTAACCATGAAATTGAGGACATGACAGATAATATTGAAAAGGATCTTGTGTCAAAAATCAATGAAATGAGGGTGCAGGCGCCATGTGAAACTAAAAGGAAGCGATGGCCAAGTAACGCTTAAAGACAGCCAGCTTTACTGACAAATCACTGAAATGAAACAAGTATGATATGACACGACACTGAAGACAAGTCAGTTCATAACATTGAAATAGATCATGTGTCACATAACACTGTTAGGAAGCAATGTTACATAGCACTAAAATGGATGATGTGTTACACAATACTGAAATAGTTCATGTGTCACATAACACTGAAAGGAAGAAAGTGTTACATAGCACTGAAATAGATGATGTGTTACATTACATAACCATAACAAGATTATGGATTACTTAGCACTGAAATAGATGGTTGGTTACATAACACTGAATGGAAAGCTGTTACATAGCATTGAAACAGATTGTCATGTGTCATGTAATACTGAAAGTAAGCAATTAATTTTGCATTGGTTATTTTTGTATTTTGCTATGAAGTCAAACTTACAAAACACCATATTTTCATTGAGCAGCTAAAACATTCACTTGTTCACATTCTAGTGATGGTATTTGGAACATTGTTCAATGTGAATCAGTAGACATATTTATCTAAATATACTTAAGAGTTGACCCAGCAGTGAGAACAGCAGTTGGGTCGGCTCCTGTGGTTATGTATGATGGGATGACAATCCATTGACTGGTGTTACTTTGAATGCCAGTGGTTATGTATGATGTCATGACAATCCATTGACTGGTGTTTGTTTGAATACCAGTGAAGTTGCAAACATGTCTGCCTTTCCTTTAGACAGATGACTGATTGTATGACTAGGACAGTAGTGCTTCAGTCACACTTGTTTCCATGTCCCAATCAGTCGCATGTGTTTACAGATAATCCTACAGGAGTGCAGTGGAAAGAATAATTTTGGTCAGGGAAACCACGGACATAAAAAAGCTTGAGAACATCTGACCTAGTCGCTTAAAAGTCGACAGGGTCGACTTCATTGCACCGGGTTTTATCCCATATGGCTCGGTCTCTTTCCGCAGCACGGAAAGCGTCGCACAAAGCACAAACTCCGTAGCTTTTTGACATATCTGACCTAGTATATATGAGCTGAACACTTCACACCCATTCAGTGGTACCTGATTTACTTTGGGTTTTAATGAAAGTTGCTAAAACTTGAGCAACTGTGTAACAATGTCTAGTTGATACTCTCTAATTCATGCCTTGAATACAGTGGTCGGTTTGGTAATGAGTTAGAAGCTACTGTTAAATCCATCCACCAGAGGTATAGGACCGGAACCACACAAGAGTATGGCAAATGTAGTTCAAGGGACTGAGTATCCAAGTAAACATGTGGATAACTGTAGCAGAGTGGAGCAGGACAGTCACTTGTCCTGGCAGCTAGAAATTGCTGTAGAAGGCTTAGCTCATAAACCACCCATGTGGATGTGGAGGGCAAGGGGAAACTACACATTATATTGTCAAGAATTACTTTAAGAGCTTGCCACAGATCTTCATTGGCTGAGTTCAGATCTTCATTTCATACCAGTCTTCTGACGACTGAAAAACCTGTTATGATATGATGTTTGATGTTCAGTGTGATAGTCGTTCAGCTGGATTTGATCATCTGTTGGTTGCTGTGGCGAAGTGGTCAAGCCATCTGCCTCATGCTCTGAGGATTGTGTGTTCATTTTCAAATCCAACCATTGTGTTCATAAGTGTAATTGTTTCTGAGACCCCTGGAGGTCATTGCTGGAGCTATGCTTGTACTTTGTGCAATGCTTTCAGCAGGTGACTAGCCTCTCTGTTGGGAGATACTGAGCTGTATGGGACAAAACCCAGTGCAATGAAATTGACCTTCTTGCCATTGTTATGATTGAACCATTTGTGGCCTTTCTTTCTTACACATTCCAGGAACACTATGTTATATATCATGTTCTTGACTCTTGATACTGCTTATTTATAACCTTTAAAAAAAAAAAAAAAAAACGTGTTTTTGCAGCAGTTTGAGCTCTGCTGGAATCAGTCTGGTAAGATTTTAAGGACTGAAATATACAGGTTACTTGCTCTTGCTGTCATAGCAAAGTGTGCAGACTTAGTTTGAGTTTTTCTTTCACATCGATGTTTACATCTGCAATATGAAAGGTTGCCATCCTGTGACTCTCTCATCCAGTCCTGCACTCATACATACATTTATGTTATTGACCTTACTCTGCATGCCAAAGAGTTAACTGATGACCAGTAATATCACTTGTTGGAGAAACCCCGAGGATATTCAAATAGCATGAGAAATAAATACATAGGTATTGATTGGTACTCATAGAAGAAGAGGAAAAAGCTAGAGATTTGAGAACAGATTGGACAATGTAAATTTATTGTTTATAGTCTAATATATCCTCTACTCTGTTTCTCTACTTCTGTGTATGCAAATCACTATCTGTTTTATTATTTCTCATAGACACCCATTGAAACATCTTGTTAACAGTATAACTAGAAATTTCTTTTGAACTCTACAATGCAAAAGAAATATAAGACAACATATAAACACACACACAAGAGAATTAGTGACAAAGATGAATAATATGGGACAGATGTGGAAGGAATTATTAGAGGTGACAAAGGGTGGAAGGACTTGGCCTGAGATAGTTAAAGGCCTAAGGTTTATAGGGAATTAAAGGCAGAAGAGGAAGTTTCTGTCTGTGAAATATCACCAGAAGAAATGTGTGTGGAAAGCAAACCTTATTGTCACACCTAGTTGGCAAATGTAGCTAAATTAATTTTGTTACAACAACATTAACAACAACATGTCATGCAAAAGGAGACTGCTGTGATTTTATAGGCCCAAATGCACCGAGGAATAAGTGACCAGACTTTCCCTCACTTAGCGAAAGGACGAACATGCCAAACTCTTGTTTGACCTTGCTCATGATGTTATCAGCATGCTGTTTAATCCAGTAATTAATGAGTTAAGATCAAAATATGTGTTCAGTAAGATATTTGTTTGTTGCATGTTGAAATTTGAGATATTAAATATATTTTGGTATATTTAATATTATTTTACTGAAACATCACTATGTGCTTTGTTTAGATCAGTACTCATACAGAAAATGTTCAGGAATCAGAATACAAAAACATTCCAAACATCAAGAATACAAAGTTTCTGAAACATTAGAAAAATATCCAAAGTTGAACAAAGAAATATTTTGAGCTAATGCAGACAAGGGAAGTTACTGTGATATCATGACTAATACAGACAAAGGAAGCTACTGTGTGATCGTGGTTAGTGACTTGCTAAGTAAGGCATGGGTCTGGGCTCAGTCCATAGTAAAAATAAAAGTAAAAGATCATTTTTACATGCCTTGAGGCATGTACGGTATATGGTGCTAGGCACATATTTGTATACACCAATCAGCACTAGAGTTACGATCTAGTCAGTATTATGCCAACCACTTTTACTTTGCAAGAAATTGTTGAAATGAAGAGTCAGTTTGATAAATGAAGTATTCTGTATTTGTTAATGAGTGCACAAACATAATTCACAAACAAAATTGACCTGGCCATCTTGCCTTTATTTATCCTTAAATTTGAATTTAAAAAGCTTTTTTAAAGAATCTCTAAAGTCAGAAAATCGGAGAATCCTCGAACATATTGATAAGTACATAATGTGTTAGTTGTGCCTTTTTCAATAAGAATGTAATGACAGTTGAAACTTTGGATAGATTACATTTAGATAGATAGAATGTTCACTTCTGTCATCTTCCTTAGACGTCAATGGAAGTGAGTAGATTCACAACATTGTTATACTGGCTATAATTGTATTCAATACTGCTATGAGCTTTCCTGCTGGTTAAATCTGTTAAAGTGTTGAGCTTGCATTTATGTGCCTTTTTATGTGACTAATGCTCTCTGATTGATGAGTTTGTTGAATGTATCCAATCCAATCCAATTTTTGGTACGAATACCCCCTTTCAGCCTTCGAGTTTTCGACTTGGCTATAATTGGGGTATTTATGGTGTAGCTTCTAGTTTGTCTTACGTACTTTGGGCTGCTTGATGTCAGCTTCCCGGCTTATGATGGGTTGATTGCGTTTGTTACTTTCTTGATGTGATTTTTCATGTCTGGACAGAGTTGCGCACTTGTTAAGGCCTGGAGTAATTGTGATCCCACCCTGCCATATGGTGCTGTTTCCTTCAGGGAGCTTTACCAGTTGTTGTCTCTTCTGGTGTTCCTCCTATTTCCCCGTCTTGGCTTGCCTTCGAATGTTCTCGGTGTTCACCAGTTCGATCTTGGTGTGGAGCGATACCGGTTTTTTTGGACCATTGTTCTTGGTTTGGGCAGCCGTTTTCATCCAGTTCTAGTTCTTCATCTGTTGCTTCTTCTTTTGTCTGGGTCTTTGCACTTTCTTGGTCTATCTTTGCGTCATATGTGTCTTCTCAGATGGTCTGCTACGAGGACAGATTGTCCATTGCGGATATATTCCTTCATCCCCGGCCACATTTCTTTGCCGCTGTTGCTGTGGAATTCTCTCTCCTCGTCTCTTCTTCTTCTGTCTGGGACTTTGCATCTTCTGCTTCTGGTTTTTCGGTCTTAGACTTGAGTAGTTCTATCTGTGCTCTTTCTTCTTGTATCTGTTTGAGAGTTTCTTCTGTCTTTTCTCTTTTTTTCTTGGATTTTTGATAGAGTTTTGTCTGTTTTAATAGCAACCATTTGAACGACATTGACTACATTATGAGAAGTTCAAGGCTGGGTGACCGGAGATATAGGTTTTCTAATTAACATTTAGTCTGGGCTTTGTGTGTGTTACATGGAACCAGTTTAACATGTGGCTAGGAATAACGAAGACACAAACAATAGATTGCACGATTTATTGCCTGGCATATTTTGCTGCAGCGAAATATGCCAGGCAATAAATCGTGCAATCTATTGCTTGTGTCTTCATTATTCAAATTCATCACGGGAAAACATTGTATATGGCTATGAATCATGTACACGTAAACTAGCAACAACAAAAAATCACTTCAGGTGCCAAAGATGTGGTTTTACGTAATAAAGCTGAAACATTTCTGTGACAACCAAAATGAGTATTATAAATACATTTAAAGAGGCTAGGACATAAGACAACTTATCACAAACATTAGATAAAGACAATCAACATGTTTAAGTCACATTATGTGAAGAGAACACATGAAATATGTTGTGGCATTTGGAAAAGATTTATACAGCGGAAGGGAGTGGGGAAACAGAGAGAAAGAGGGGTTTCGGGCAAGGGGGTGGGTTATTTCTTGACAGTCTTTTGTATGACTTAGAAAAAAAGGGTGGGTGGGTGGGTTGTTTCTTGAGTCTTTTGTATGACTTAGAATGATATCAGCATACAAACATACATTCTGATGGTGGTCTCTAGATGTGTAGAAACATGATTGCCTACACTCCTTGGCAAGGCTCTTAATGTTTTATATATATATAGTGGTGAAGGGGTTATGGAGGCAGTTCATAATCCAACATACCGCATTCGAAACACAGCTGCAGACAGTTTGGCAGTAGACTGCCTTGTGTTTGTTTTCATGCAATGGTATGAGTGCCTGTCATTCAGAAAACAATGGCAAACTACTGAACATAAACTTGCCAAGACATCACAAACAGCCAAATAAAAAAATAAGCTGGTGTCAACTGTGACATTCTGTAAATGATATGCAACTAATATATACATATATATATATATATATATATATATATATATATATATATATATATATATATATATATATATATATATATATATGAATTATTGAGATACATTGTTTGCTTGTATTTTTATATTTTTATATATTCTCATACACTGCACTGAATGATTTTTTCTTTTCTTATGTGTGATGGGAGATTGGAGTTGCTATACATTTATTTTGTGGCATATGTGGGAGAAGATTTTTATTGTTATGTGATATTTGTAGATTATTACATTTATTAATTACATGTATTACATTGTTATGTTTGTCCCATGTATATATTGTTTAATTAGCTTAATTTGTTACTGTTTATATGTAGACATTCCTTCATTGTTACTTTTTTGTTCAATTCAATCGAGCTGTGAACAAATGTCATTGTACTCCGGACAAGTCCATGGGAGCTTTTACATAATATAAGGGATGTTCATTTGAAACCCGTTCCAATGGTTTTATTACAAAAGCATGAAAGAAACATTAACAGGTGTGGTAGAATTGAACAAAGCATTATTTTGAATGAATGATGCACCATGGGTTGTCAGAAGAAGTCGCTGTAGGTATTCAGGCAAGCATCCCATTGCTTAGGTAGGCGGCGAAAGTCGTCCACAAAAAAGGATTGTGGTTGCTCACTGAATCAAGTGTTTACCGCGTTCATTACGTCTGCATCTGTGTGAAATAATTGCCCTTTGAGAGCTTATTTTAGAGGTCCGAACAAATGAAAATTACATGGTGACAAATCAGGACTATAGGCTGGATGTTGCAGAATATCCCACTTCTTCCTTGCTAATGCTTCCTGCACAATCTTTACAACATGCGGACGAGCATTATCGTGCAACAGAATCACACAGCGAGAAAGCATACCGGGTCGTTTATTCTTGATGGCTTTTTTAACTGCTTTTTCCAAGTAGTGGGTAAAGTTGATGTTGACACCAGGTTCTTTAAAGTCGGTCAACAATAGCCCTTCATGGTCAAAAAATGCGCTCAGCATAACCTTACCAGCGGAAACCTGTAACTTTAATTTTTTGGCTTTTGGTGATCCAGCATGCTTCCATTGCATGCTGTCTCTTTTACTGCTTGGCTCAAAGTGGTGACACCATGATTCATCGCCTGCCACTATGCAGAAGAGAAATGCATCACCCTCCACTCTCTAACGCAGCAAGTGGTTCAAACACCATCCCATGTGTTCCTCTTTTTGGTGGTCGATCAACATCCGTGATACCCACTGCGAGCACACCTTCCGATATTGCAGTTTCTTATGAACGACCTTTCAGATTGTCCCAATTGACACATCAAATTCTTTTGCTAGCGAACGTATGCTTCGACAACAGTTCATCTGTACTGTTGCATGAATTTTGGTGATGGTTTTTTCTGTTGCAACAATATGTGCTTGATCCGGCCGTTGAAGATCTGCCATGAACTGACGTCCTTTCCGAAACATTGTTGTCTTCGACACACATTTGTTACTGTACGCTGCCTGCATTCTTCGATGAATGTCCACTGGTCGGCATCCTTCAAATGAAAGAAACTGAATCACTGCTCTTTGAGCTTCTTTGGGCGGATTTTGGATCAACCCGGCTATTTTCTCAACAGCCAGAAACAGAACCTATGCATCATGGAATGATAAGCATGTGCTCTTTTATTCATTGGTCAGTACGTATCACATGACTATGACATGATCATGTTCAATGCACGCAATTATGCGCGGTGCAGCAAGAACGGATTTCAAATGAACGCCCCTTATAGATCTATAAATCTGTTGGCGCACAGTGTTTATTTAAAATGTATCTGTTAGTTTTCCCCAATGAATAACTACATTTCATGTCTTTATAGTTTACCATTTTTAAGTTAATGATTTTGTGTGGGATCCCATAGTGCCTCAACAGTTTCCAATTGGATTCATTTACTTGCAAATAAAATAAAACACATTTTCAGTGGCTACTTAAAAAATGTATGTATGTTTGTATTCTTGCTTGTATTATTTTGAGGAGTATCTTAGTTATATTCATCACACAATCAATTGTTCTACGGTCTTCACAATTTACAGCTTTTGACTTTTCGGACACTAATGAAAATTGATGTTTTCATGACTCTTGATTATAGCATGTGCAGTTGCTTATTTCTGTAACAGTATATATTTCTGGATTGGTTGCGTAGAAGGCAACGTGCAGCAAGTGTGGTCACTGTGGTATAGCGAAGCTTGGATATGGCAGCGGTGACAGGCCAAATAGCACAGGAAGAGAAGCTTTCTCCTGGCCAAATTTAAAGGTGCACCTGGTTATGTTTGGGCATTATAATGCCATTTTAAAATCTGTTCCTGACCAGTTTGATTTCGCTTTCTTTTTTCTTGTTTAATTGTTGATTGCAATCAACCTTATATTTCCAAAGTGGAATTATTTGTTTGTGTGACTGTTTGGTAACTACTGTTTAGTTTTCCTGCCCTGTAAATATTTTTCAGCCCTTACTGGAAGTACACAACATGCTCTCTCTCTTCCCCCCCCCCCCCCCCCCCCCCCCACACACACACACCTCATCCACCCCTTTTTCCTTCCATTTTAGTTTGTTGTGAATACACTGTTTACTAGATGGTGTTTATCTTGCCCCAGCAGGGCAGGTTTTACCATTAGGAAAACCCAGGGGCTTCAAGATAAGTGGGTGCCAGCCTTACTTGTAGGAAAATTAAAGATAAATCACTAAATTGTTTTGATTTTTTAATTCAAGAAAAATACTAATTAATTGAATATTAAATCAATATTATTTGAATATTATAAATAGATTTATTAGTATTTTAATTTAATTCACGTGCTCTCAGAAAATAGACTGAAAATAACTAAAATGTCAAAACCTTAAAAGGGTAACAGTTCTTGATTCTTAAAAAAGTGTTAACAAAATACCCTAAATGGGTTGTTCACATCCGGGAGCAATTTGCCTTTGTAAAGGAGGAGATTGAGTGCAAGGGATTTACGTACCTAGGTCTGTATGCCCCATAGTTCTCCAAACCAGCATTGACCCCAAACCGAAGCACTAATAACAAATGCACAATTGAGTAGAAAAATACAGGAGGTCAACTAAGCTTATAACGTTTGGTTGGTAGAAATAAATAAATTAGTCTATGAGTTAAATGTGAGGTGTGAATATTGACGAGTAGGCGAGGACTAGACTGGCTTATCGCCATTGCTGGTATTAACACAAGAGATAAAGTACTTGACCTAGATACTGAGCTTGCAAGATTTGCTCACCATTCAACATATTGTACAGGAGATTCTGTGACACATTAGAAGATTAGCTCACCATTCAACATATTGTACAGGAGTTTCTGTGACACAGAAGATTTGCTCACCATTAAACATATTGTACAGGAGTTTCTGTGACATAGAAGATTTGCTCACCATTCAACATACTGTACAGGAGATTCTGTGACACATTAGATTTGCTCACCATTCAACATATTGTACAGGAGTTTCTGTGACATATTAGAAGATTTGCTCACCATTCAACATATTGTACAGGAGTTTCTGTGACACATTAGATTTGCTCACCATTCAACATATTGTACAGGAGTTTCTGTGACATATTAGAAGATTTGCTCACCATTCAACATATTGTACAGGAGTTTCTGTGACATATTAGAAGATTTGCTCACCATTCAACATATTGTACAGGAGTTTCTGTGACATATTAGAAGATTTGCTCACCATTCAACATATTGTACAAGAGTTTCTGTGACATATTAGAAGATTTGCTCACCATTCAAAATATTGTACTGGAGTTTCTGTGACACAGATTAGGACCTATTTACCTGCCAATTAATCAATCAATGATGTGCCATGCCGGAAAGCGTGGACGGTCATGACTCGCCATTTCACTCGATCGCCAGAGTCCTGGATCAGCTCAGTGTTCCTGTCTCATCCATGCCATGTGGGCGAAACCATCCAGGTATTTTCCTCTTGGTCTGTTCCCTTCGATCTTGCCAGTTGTCACTAAGTTCTCCAATCCACTTCTCATAACCTGTCCAAAAAATTTTGACTATCTACGTCTAATTTCTCTAATCAATTTACGATTTTCATTTGTCTCCTGTAGTACTTGGTCATTGGTTTTTCTGTCTGTCCATGGTATTCTTTGCATTTTCCTCAGAAACCGCATTTCTGCAGCCATCAGATGTTTTTCAGCTTGACTGCTCATTGTCCAAGTTTCACACCTATACAAAAGAACAGGCTCTATGTAGCATCTCAACACTCTTTTTTTGCCATGGCGATACTTGTTCTAATCTCTACAAGGCATCTCCCATCAGATGTTATGACTTCCGAGATAATTTTACCGATTCACTTGTTGAAGAATATTTCCATTTATTTGTATATTACATTGTGGTATTTCGTTCTTCCTAGAGACGACCATAATCTGTCTTTTTACAATTTAATTCTAAACCCAGTTGCTCACTGTATGCAACAACCGCATCTACTATTTGTTGCAGATCCTGCCCATTGTCTGCAATCATACTGTATCATCTGCATATCTAATGTTATTGATGTTTCGTCCTCCAATGCTGATTCCATGTATATCTTCTACATCTCTGAAAATATTTTCACCTATAGGGAATAAAGATCTGGAGACATTACACATCCCTGCCTAACACCTCTCTTAATAGACTGATATTGTCCCACTTCATTATCAATTCTTATGGCAGCTTGTTGTTTCCAATATATATTTTTTATGTCTAATGTCTTTCCCATCAATTTGAAGATCTGCAAGCATATCCACCATGTTAACATGTCTAACTCTATCAAAAACCTTTGAGTAGTCAGTAAAACAAAGATGTATATCCTTGTTTACTTCTATAGCACGTTCAATAACTGTTCGCAGCATTTACTGTACCCTTTCCTTCTACAAACCCACATTGTTCTTCCTCTATTTCAGGTTGTATTTTCTTCTTCACTCTTTGCATGATAATTCGTAACAAAATCATCGTAATGTGACTCATACTAATTGTTCTATGTTATCACATTCCAAGGCACATTTACCTGCCATCGTGCCTTATATGAGATCAGGTAAAATTACATTGTTGGAAATCACCGTAGAGACTACGATACTTAACTTTCTAGACATAACATATGTGTTGAGTTCAGTTGAGATTTCAATGCTTTTTCAAGAACGAAAGTATGAAATAAATGCATGTTAGATTAACACAATAATCTAACTTGTTTGTTATAAATTATTATTATTATTATTGTTGATTGGCAGTTGAGAGCATGGTCTGAAATTGACCTCAACTGAGATTATATCTTAGAATTCTCAATGTCCATGTTCTGATAATAACTGATGGCTGATAACACAGATGTATTGAGTGACTGCAGTGGTACTGCCTCACTGTGTGTGAAAACAGAATTAATTGGAAGTATGAGTTGTTCTAAACCCAGCTCTGCCAGGGTTATAGGCCTAAGGGATTATATTTAGCCCAGACAAATATATAACATCTGGTGTCCGGACTTGGAATGCTGGGGTAGTTTCCATAAGTGTGAATGTGGAGAAATAAATTTTTGTTTCACAGCCAGTCACTGTTGTGTTATTTTTGTCTACCTGTTTCTGCAGGGCTTTCAGTCATCACGAGAACAAGAACCTTTAGGATCTAAAGATGAGCAAATATGCAGGCTTTAAGATCTGAAAAATTATAAAATATGGTCTAATACTAATATTTCCAAATCTAGCCTTAACAAATCTGTTACTACCTTCAAATCTCCGCCGCCCTGTTTACTGCCGACTGTAAGTCTTCAACCATTCTTTCCTTTTCTCTTCTCTGTCTGTATACCCAGTACCATGCGGTAGATTTTCTCAGTATGATGCAAGTCTTCGAAATGCCGCCCCTTGCATGTTTTTTTCTTTAAAAATTCCGCCCCCTTATGAAGCCCCCCTTACGGTGCCGCCTGATGCGGCCGCCTCTCTGTATCAAAGCACGGCACGGCCCTGTGTACACCAGCTTATCAATTGCAAATGTCAAGATTCTACCAATACCTGGTGTCTCAATAGCTGCGACTTTTCTGGTGTATACATTAAAGGGCACTGGGGGACATGGCAGCCCAGGTGTAATAGTACAGGGGTCAGAAGTCAATGAACTCACGGGAAGTGCAATTTTACGCTCATTAAGTAGAAGGGACAATGTAGCTGTGCAACCAATCCTGGGGTATTTCTGCAGTTTTCGTGCTAAGGTTGAAACAAAACCAAAAAAAAAAAAAAAAAAACCCATCTCCCCCACGTCACCATCATTCATGTTCTTTATATGGGTGTACCTAACCCCATTCTGACCTGGTGCTATGTCTTTAATTCTCTTCAGCACACATCTAATATCCTCAACCTGTATCATATCTTCATAGTAGATATTCCTAGTGAGCGTGTGTGGTTCTCAGCAGTCTGTGTTTTCCACTCAGGCACTGAAACCGTTGCTGCAGCGATTGATCTTGAGGACGCATACAACAGAGTACCACTGGATTTTTTAATGTTTCAGCTTCTTGAACTAAACGTAAGTCCATTCCTCCTTAGTTGGATCGCTGCAGCCCTCTTCCAACGGAAAGTAGTTTTTAGATGCGGCAGTTGGACTTCGGAACCAACAACAATATATCCTGGCCTACCACAGGAATCACCATTATCTCCGGTACTGTTCAACGCCTACACAGTGAGAATCACCAGTGAGCAGATCACTGGACCTGGCAGGACATTGTCATATGCCGATGATGTTTTAGTGTATCGTCAGGGTAAGGATAGAGAGGAGGTTGCTGGGGAACTACAAACCGAACTCAACCGCATAAGTACTTGGTGTGATGAAGCTGGGGCAATGGTCAACCCAACAAAGGCAACAGTGACTTGGTTCTCGTTGAATAATCATATTGTCAACAATCCAACACCAACTGTAATGCTGTGTTCAGAGACGGTGGAAAGAACGCAGGCAATGAATTACCTGGGGATACGGTTTGATCGAAGCCTTGCTTATAATGTGCACATAGACCAGGTGATAACAAAGGCCAAGCGGGGTTTGGCAGCGATGCGGGTGATGGCGGCAGCAAACTGTGAGCAGCGCCATCTATGTCTTCTGTACGAGGGGCTGGTCATGTCTGTTTTGGAGTATGCAATGGCAATCTTGACTCTCAGCCATAAGCAGATAGAAAGGATGGAAAGGATACAGAATGAAGCTATGCGCATTATTCTTGGATGTACAAGAGATACAGCATGCAGGGCGATGCGCTACCTTCTTGATTTTCCAACCATTGAAGAGAGAATACAAGTTTGCAGGGCACGCGCCTACCTCAGAATTAACGCAAACACACAACATCCACTGCATAGTGAAATTAGGAAGGTGAAGGGCAGCAGGTTAAAAAGAGGACGGTCGTGGATGGGTCAAGCCGAAGACATTCTTCAACAGGTGTGTTCACTTGAGGACTTAGAACCTGGCGAGGAGTGGGTGCAAGTGCCAACAGACTTCTGCACATCCTTTTCAGTTTGCATCCAACTAGATAGAAAATGCAGACAAGAAAATCCGGCTGCTGTTGAGGCTGAAGTACAAGCGTTGATTTTCGAGAATTCGCTAGACGGTGACGCGGTCATCTACACAGATGGGTCGGTCGTCCGACATGTGAGAAGCTCATGGGCCTTTACAGCTCGGGCCGGAGGGAGAATTGTGAAGGAGGACTCTGGTGCTTTCACTGAAACCACAAGTAGCCTGACCATGGAAGTCATGGCAGTAAGTAAAGCAATAACATGGCTCGAGACACAGACATTCACCAGGGCTTGTTTCCTTAGCGACTCAATGAACATGATCAAGAGGATAGAGGAGGGGTCGATCCGAAGAGAATGGTTGCTGCCTCTGAAGCTGTCTCGGCTGGCAAAGATTAGTTTCATCTTCGTGCCAGGGCATGCGGGAGTACAAGGAAATGAGCGGGCTGACAAGCTCGCAGGTGAGGCTACTGTGGAGGGCGGACGCGCCATGGACCAGGCTGACATTCTGAATGCTCTACGTGATGTGAGACTTTTGCGAGAACCAAGTGATGACTGTGAATCTACAACAATGGCCAGACTGCTAGAGCAGCAAATTAAAAGAGGGGTGGCCAAACAAGAACACTACGCAGGAAGCCAAAGAAGATTGATAAACCAACACAGAACTGGTGTCGTTAGCCGCTACACGCTGCGGGATTTGCTGAGGAGGGGATCCGAGCACTTATGGACTGAATGGTTCGATGTGCAACGAGGATGATCTGTCGACTAACTAACTAACTAACTAACTATTCCTAGTGACCTATGACCTCTGACCTTATCCCTACATGTAACTCACTCGCATCAATTTTCCCAACTTTAGGATGCCAGTTTGAGTTCTTCATCACTGTGATAATGATTTCCTTTGAGATGTTTTTCAAGATTTGGGAAAAGAACAATTATGAAGTATATGATCGTTGTTTAAGAATCTCATTATTGAATTCCTTGGCTGGCAGCTACACAAAGCGTGCTTTGTGAGGATAACACATCTTGAAACACAGTGAGGTTTTGAGTGCGTATTATCTCTGTTTCTGTTCAGTCTTATTTATTTTGGTAAGGGTACCCGAATATATCGTATGTTAACCGTGTTGTCATGAGGCAGGTAAGATTTTAACAGGAAATCTCAGGCGTCAGAAAAACAGAAAGCATCCAAATTCTTATTATTTCCCTTCTTCCTCCTCCTCCTCTTCTGCTTCTCTTTCTTCTTCATCAATATGAAACTAGCACTGTTTACCCAATATGCTTCAAGGTATGAAAAGTAATATATACTTACTGTTTGCAATTCTATTTATTGTAGTGCCACTTTTGTTTACTCTACATGATCTTATAAGTAAATGATGCTTACCTCATAGTTTTATAAAGCAATTGGCAACCAATGTGTGTGTTCAGTATCACACTGACCACCTTTATTTCCCAGGACATATCCTGATACCTATGTTGGTCTTTGTCAATATTAGTGCCCGGTTCAATAAAAAAAAATCTGCCTCACTGCGAATTCAAACCTACGATTTCCGTGCCACCAGGCAAGCGTGCTAGTCACTTTGCTAACAGCGGCTTCCGTCCATTAAACAATAAATTGTTGCGTATCCCTTACGGGACATTGCAGTCAACACCAGCATTTCCAGCTGCTGTTGATGTACTAGGCAATTGTTACGTTCAGTAGTTTGCCATTACTTTCTGAACGACCGGCTCCCATGCCAACACGTTACAACACAACGCGACACGGTCTGCTGCACAAATCGCTCGCAGCTGAGCTTCGAACGCCTGTTCCAACCGCGTTCGCAAGCCTTTAGCCACGGAGCCCGTGGCTCCGTCCATACATATTTAAAAAAATAGTAAAGGACCCCTCTTTCACACCTTTAGGGTTTTCGTAAGGTGGTGCTAGGCACACAGTGATGAGATCAGTGTAACGCGCTGCACGCCTTTAAATCGCAGGACATTTCCCGCTATCCATTTTAGTGTGAGTCCATCAGGAGTATTTTTTGTTGTTGTTGCATATCCTTTACAGGACAATGCTGTCAACATCAGCATCTTTCAGCTGTATGTTGATTTCTTGGCAAGATTACGCTCAGTAGTTTGCCATTGCTTTCTGAGCGGCCGGCTCACATACCCCGTAAGTTACCGATGCGATTCGAACCACTGCTGATTCTCACCGTCATCACGCTACCTTACTAGAGTATACGAGATTACGGAGAAAAGTCATAACCTTTAAGCCACGAAGCCGGCATCAGGAGTATAGGTCAATGTAATTTAAAAAAAAACTGGACCTAGATGTGGATTCAACCTTAAATCACCATGTGACAGGCAGCATGCTAGCTACTGCGCTACCTCGGTCCCCCTGCCATTCAATCTTTCTGTAATGTTGTATGTCTTTTGCAGGACGTCGCGATCAATCCCAGGTTGATTTTCTAGATAATTCTACGCATGTACCTTTACCTAAATGTCCTTACCATATGTTGCACCATAACTACTTCCTAAAAGTAGTAGTAGTAGTAGGCCTCTTTCAGTCCTGAAGGACTATAGAGTTGTGCCGCTTGGAAGGTGCCTGGCAGCACCGCTGGTGACTGTATAGTCCAATGCGAGAGTGACAATCCCTGTAACAGTTTCCGCATCTGTAAGATGAGGCAGTAAGTGACTGCGCTTTGAGCCTGTGTCGCCTATCCTCATTTTGTTGGATCAGATTGCGCTCAAAGAGCACCAGTCCGTTTCGTACATCTCTTCTCCAGGAGCATCTGTCTGTTGCAACTCTCTCCCACGTGTCTGGATCTATTCCAATGGTTTTCATATCTTGTTTACACACATCCCTATATCGCATCTGAGGTCTTCCGGTTGGCCTCTTTCCTGTGGCTAGTTCTCCGTAAAGGAGATCTTTGGGAATACGTTCATCCTCCATTCGAGATACGTGGCCCAGCCACCGGAGGCGTCTCTGCTTGAGGAGGGTGTGCACTGTGGTAATATCTGCTCGTTCAAGCACCTGTTTGTTTGTTATGTGGTCTTTCCATGTTATGCCTAGGATACGTCTCAGACATCTCATGTGGAAGGAATTCAACTTCCTTTCCTGTCTTGAGTACAAGGTCCAGGATTCAGACCCATAGAGTAGTGTGCTAACAACACAAGCTTTATGTACTTGAGCTTTTGTACGCTCTGTTAGTCTATTACTCTCCCAAACTCCTTTAGTTAGCCTGGAAAATGTTGTGGCTGCCTTTGAAATGCGTCTGTCGATTTCTGTCTCTAATGAAAGATTATCTGATATTGTCGACTCCAAATACACAAACTCGTGGACGACCTTCAATTCATAATTAGAAATTTTGATTGACGGGGGCGCACCAGCATCTTGTTCCATCACCTGTGTTTTATTTAGGCTAATGGTGAGCCCAAAGTCTTTGCAGGCGGCTGCAAAACGATCTATGAGCCTTTGGAGATCTTCTGCTGCATGAGTAGTCAGTGCTGCATCATCTGCAAAAAGTAGTTCTCTTACACATCTTGATCTTATTTTGGTCTTTGCCTTGAGTCTTGATGGGTTAAAAAGTTTGCCATCAGATCTTGTATGGAGGTATATGCCTTCAGTGGCAGTCCCAAATGCCTGCCTTAAGAGAACAGCGAAGAAAATACCAAAGAGTGTAGGAGCAAGCACGCAGCCCTGCTTTACTCCGCTGCTGATGCTGAATGACTGGGATGTTGAGCCGTCAAATAAAATGGTCCCCTGCATGTTTTTGTGAAATGATTTCACGAGACTAAGAAGGGTGGGTGGACATCCAACCTTTTCAAGGACCTTAAAAAGGCCGCTTCTGCTCACGAGGTCAAATGCCTTTGTGAGGTCGATGAAGGCAATATATAATGGCTTCCTCTGTTCTCTGCACTTCTCTTGGAGCTGCCGGAGTGAGAAAATCATATCGATGGTGGACCTGTTGGGTCTAAATCCGCACTGCGATTCGGGGTAGATTCTTTCAGCAAGAATGTGTAATCTTTTAAGGATTACTCTGGCAAAAATCTTGCCTGTAATGCTGAGTAGGGAAATGCCGCGATAATTGTTGCAGTCGCTTCTGTCCCCTTTGTTTTTATAAAGGGTAACGATGTTTGCGTCTTTCATATCTTGTGGTATTGATTTTTCTCTCCAGCAGAGCTGAAATATTGCATACAGTTCTGGGATGATTGTTTCTTTGCTACATTTTAAAATTTCAGGTGGAATACTATCTTTTCCAGGTGCCTTGCCGGATTTGAGAGAGTCTAGAGCTTCGCTGATTTCTGTGAGGCAAGGTTCGTTATCCAGGGCATGCATGGCAGACTGTTGATCGATGGCTTCCAGAGCTTCTTCGCTGACAGTGTTATCCACTGAGTATAGCTCTGAGTAGTGTTCTACCCAGCGATCCATTTGTTTCGCTCGATCTTTTATGATTACCCCCTCAGTTGATCGTAAAGGGGCCATCTTATTTTTCGATGGACCGACAGCTTGCTTGATGCCCTCGTACATTCCTCTTATATTTCCAGTGTCTGCACAAGTTTGAATTTGAGCAGAAAGCTGTAGCCAGTACCTGTTCGCACATCTTCTTGCCATCTGTTGTACTCTATTTCTGGCTATTCGCAATGCCTGCAGTGTTTTCTCTGAAGGTGATGTTTTATACATTGAGAATGCATGTCTCTTTATCTCCAGGACTGGGAGCATCTCTTCAGAGTGTGCTTCAAACCAGTCGGTTGACTTAGTTTGCTTCTTGCCAAATGTTGATAGTGCTGTATTGTAGATGGTGTCGCGAAAATGACTCCATCTCTCGGTGGAATTTCCATTTGTGGGGCCAGGCAGAGTATCCGCTAGAGCCTGCATGAATTTGTTGACCTTCTCTTTATTTTGGGTGCCGCTGGTGTCAATGCGTGGTCTTCCTTCTGTTCGGCTTCTGTAGATTCTCTTGGACTTTATCTTCACCTTGCTGGAGACGAGTGAATGGTCGGTGTCGCAGTCAGCACTATGATAGCTGCGAGTCAGCTGTACATTGCGGAGGTTGCTGTGTTTAGTGAGCACCAGGTCGAGTTGGTGCCAGTTCTTTGATCTGGGGTGCCTCCATGACACCTTGTGTTGAGGTTTCGTGTCAAAGAAGGTGTTGGTCACGCACAGATTATGGTGGCTGCAGAATTCCAATAGACGTTGTCCATTGTCATTGATCTTCCCAACGCCAAACTGTCCTAGACATGAAGGCCAAGATTTGTGGTCGGAGCCAACCCTGGCATTGAAATCCCCCAGGATAAAAAGATGTTGTTTCTCTGGTGTTTCACTGACTTCTTTGCTAAGGTCGTCATAGAACTTGTCTTTAGATTCTGATGCTGCAGTTAGTGTTGGGGCGTAAACGCTTATAATACTAACTGGGCCTGCTTCTGTGTGGAGTTGGAGCTTCAGTATTCTTTCAGTGCCATCACTTGGTGGTATGATGGAATTAAGCAGCTTGTTTCTGATAGCGAAGCCAACTCCATGCTCCCTGGTCTCTCCGCACGGCTTGCCATGCCAGTAGAAAGTGAAGTCACTCTCCTTGATGCTTCCAGATTCGTGGAGTCTTGTCTCTTGCAGGGCGACAATGTCTATCCCCAGTCTTAGTAGTTCGTTGTTTATCACTGCAGTTTTGCGGGCATCCACAATCTCATTTAGATCGTCTGAGATGCCAGGAGTCATGGTTCTTACGTTCCATGTTCCCAGCCTTAGGGCCGGTTGTTTTGTTTTTTTCTTGCTGCTAGGTGTATAGATTGCGGTCCATGTGTCAGGATTTTCCCCTAAGCTCCACACACCCTCAGGAGCAGATTAACCGTGGCGAGACAACACCTTATTGACTGGGGGATGCCCAGCTTAGGCGGGCGGTAGCTGTCTAGTGAGATACGATGATCTCTCCCACCGTCGGAAGTAGCCCCTGGCGCCTTGCTCTACGCCAATCGAGCATTAAGACTTATAACCGGCAAATGCTGCTTCCCGTGTTGTGTCACCGCTTTACACGGTGCTGAAGTGACCTCTTCAGGGCACAAGCCTGGGCAATTGAAATCGGAGAACCAGCTGTTGCCCAGTAGCAGGTTCCCCCTCTCCACGTCGCCGATGTTGACCAAGGGAAAGGCAGTAGCCAATGCAACTTGGCATCGGTGCCGTCGCAGGAGTTGCCAGAACTATGTTGTTTACAACATGGAACTGCCTTAGGGACTCCATCTCCGGATTTGTCCTCAGGGTTTACTCCCGAAGCCTTTCCCATATGGGTATACCCGCAAGGCAGCGGAGGTTTGAGATTTAGAGTTCCTTCTCTTAGAAGAGATACCAACCAAGGCTGACGAGCCTCCTCTGCCCGGGAATCAATAAGGAGGGAAGTCTACCATTCTTCCTTCCTGGCAGTGACCATACTGATCGGATGACCGTAGCCATTGTCTCTACTGAGAGATCCTCTGCCCACCGTCACCGACTTGAAACCATAACTAACAACTATCTGTCAGCTGCTCCCAAGTCCAATCCACCACCTGCTCCCATGGCTTCACGTTACCCTGTTGGGGAGGGGGGTGGGGCTAAACGGGTACTCCACCTTGCCCAAGGGTGTCCCGAAGGCTAGCGGAGGGAAGGAGGCACCTAAAAGTACAGCAAGTACATTCACTCTTCTAGACTTGTGTCAATGTTGCCATTATTTCGTTGTCTCCCTTTGACTAAAGCAGGAAGTAATGTAGGATCAGCTGTATCTATTTCTTCTTCTTGTCGTCTGTGTTCATTTGATTATGTTTGTATTAACTATTAACGACAGGGAGACAGGCAACCGGGCATATATATATATGAGTACTTAATCCTTCTTTGTGGAATAATTTCTACTTCTTCTTCTTTTGTCCTACTGCTATTTCCGTGAATTATCGCAGAGAGGAGGCAGATGTAACTTTCTGTGTTTCGCTTGCATTGTCGCTTGTGTAACGTCATATTTGATTTCTTCAATGTCTCTTTTACTCCATCTAACCAACTCATTCTGGGTCGTCCTCTCGTCCTGTACCCCGATGTTGTCACGAATAACGCTTTAGCTGCTGGTTGATCTTTTTCCATTCCAATTAAATGTCAAAACTATTAAATTCTTTGGTGTTTTACAAAGTCAGTAATAGACGTCATCCCTACACTTGTTCTTAGTATCTCACTTGTCTCTCTATCTCTTCTGGTTTTTGCAACTAAGTTTCTTATGCGTCTCATCTTACAGAATGTGATTTTACGCCTATATGTTTCTAGAGTCCTCTAAAAATACTGGAGAGTTTTGGCCACCATAGACCATAATTTTAGGAAGGGAAAATCCCAACTGCATCTCCCAGTGGTAGAGGATGGGAGACACACCACGATGTGGCTAATGCAGCCCTGGGGACCGAGTATCCACCGGAATAAGTTTACAAATCTGCAGCTGAGCAGAGCAGGGCACTCACTTGTCCTACCAGTCGTAAATGGCTGTCAAAGGCAGTGGTAAAAGACCACCATGTGGATGTGGTATACAAGGGGAAACCACCACATTATCCTCCCAAGACTTCATGGCAAAACACATTTCCGAGGTAGTGAACGACGTTAATGGCTGTCTTAGGACATCCTCGCCCAGTGTGACGAGGCCGCCAGAATCCCACATCGTTTTTATTATATTGGGATAGCCCTCGGTAACCCCTTAATGTATTTCTGTATTATTTTATATTGGTATCTATATATCCACATAATATGTACTATAGTCGCTGTTTGGTGCATGTACAGACAGACAGACAGGCAGACAGACAGACAGACAGATACGATTTATTAGAGTAGTTAGACGTAGATGCAGTGTAGGGTTTGTTTAAACGCCAAGAAACCAAGTTAGGCTGAGAATTTTACTCAGTTTGGCTTGAAATTAATTTGGCCACAGGAAGTCTCGAACGGAACTCTCCTTATCCGGAAGAGAACCCTTTAACTCCGCACCCGATAGCCCGATCAAAACCACGTTGCAGGAGTCTACACCTTGATCAACAGTAGCCGTAGTCAAGACCTTTGATTGAGCTAAATCGCGATTCACACTTATACCGAGAGAGTGGTGTCCATACCACTATCCAGACTGTCAGCACATTTCAGCTTACCAGTCAGGAGACCCAGAACTTAGTGTTAAGTGGCAGACACCCAATTTGCCACAACGCAGCTTGCCACCCATACTTGTCCTTTCTGGGCCAGTTACTCGTGTCGATGATTAGCATCTTCACTAGTTGTACTTTGCCATAGAAATTATCACATTATCTTTCGAAGACTTCATGGCGAAACGCATTTCAGAGGTAGTGAACGACGTTAATGGCTGTCTTAGAACATCCTCGTTCGGTAGGGACAGTCATGAGCCACAGGTGACACCAGACCGTCATCCAGCTATTGATGGCAAAATCTTAACTAAAATAAATAAATTTAGAGTAGGAACATGGGGTGTTAGGACATTAAATGAGCTGGGAAAGTTGACCAATGTTCTAAGAGAAATAGAAAACAAGAAAATTAATATACTAGGCATGGGTGAGATGACATGGAAGGGATCGGGCAAAATTATAACCCACAAACACACAATAATTTATTCTTCTTCTTCTTCGTTCATCCGGAGTTTTTTTTTTCGGATGTGATTGCGTTGTGCCTGTTTACAGCAGAGCTGCGTTCTTGCGCCGTTAGGCCGACACAACCGACTTCTGCGGGCATTTGTAGACCGGGTTAACCTTCCCGGGTCAATAATTTATTCTATTATAATAATAGAAATAATTTCTTAAAAAATTTCTACAAAAATAATTTGTTGTGCATAGTCACCCAAACTGCTGCTGTTGCTGACATGTTCAGCCCAGTGGTGCTAGGCGGGCTGTGCGGGTCAGCCGCAGGAGCGAAACTGCCTCCACCGGTGGGCTCCACCGTTGGGGGTCGACAGTGGTACGGGCTGATTACCCGTAACGCTGTATAAACCCTTATCACGAACAAACATGAAAGGAAAAACTAAAGATACATACCCCCAGAATCCTGCGAGAGCGGGGGCGCAAGATGGATTCATTGGCGACCACACGATAACGGATAGGACCGATCCACGGACTACGAGTATGGCTCAACGGACGTTGGGCTATGCATGCGTTTGTGGTAGGAGCTTTCCGACCTTCCATGGAATGAGAGTTCATGCTGGGAAGAAGAAGTGTGAGAGAGCGCCACAGGAGGCACGGCAGCGCAGTCCTGAAAGGGACGATGAGACGCAAGAGGATGTCAGACGGGAAAAACCCCACAGTGAAGAAGTCCAGTATTCTTCTGCTGACAATACTCAAGCCGCTGTCACCTGTGACACTCCCGAGGAACCTCCCGAAACCAGGGTGAAGATCAAGTTCCCTAGTGCCATCAGGAAGGATGAGTGGGCGCTATTAGAAGTTACGTTATCCCGTGCTTTAGATGAATAACTCAAGCACAAATCCATGGAGGAGCAGTTGACAAAATTCGAGAGATAATCTACCGCCACTCGCTGATTCAGTTTGGTTGCAGCAGCGAGGGGAAGGTAGCAGCTCTGCCGCCGACGACCAGGCGGCAGAGACTGATGGACTGATAAAGCAAATGTCACATCATGTCACTAAAACAATAATACTTGCACTCGGTCTCTATCTTGTATATCTGTATCTATATATATATATATATATATATATATATATATATATATATATATAGATATATCTATATCGAACAATCAGTAACGTCGACATTCGTCCACAGATTCACAAACGTTCCATCTGTACAAACGTGGCGGCCAGATGGACCTCTGCCATGTGCCATTCTCCGTCCGACCTCGAACTCGTTCCAGACGTGAATGATCTCTCACGGACCTGTAGTCCGTGCTTGACCTTCGCTCAGCTTACTTCCGGCAGAGTGGTTCACAATCCACTCGATCTTCACGTCTGTCACTGAAATGTGCAAGACTCTAGGTCACCTGCACTGAGTGGTACTTTGATCCACGCCAACTCCATGGCAATCATCTAAAATTGTTTAAAATGATAACCTGATTAAATTGACAAGATACTTAAATTGATTGATGCAGATACTGCTATTGATTTGGCACTTGTCTCCCAGTCATCAGTCCTTGATGTAAAGTGGACTGTTTTGAATGACCATGGGAGTGATCACATGCCATGCTCAGTCCTGATCTCTAAGTCCAAGAAAGTCAAGGCTGGGAGAGCGCGCAAGACCTTCCGGTATGAGTGGAGCGACAGCCTTCTTGGACGCCTCAGACATGGGGCATGCAACAGGACTGTTAAAACTCCCTTTTTGCAGCCCCCATGGTGGACCCCAGAAGTGGACAATGCGTGGAAAGCAAAGAGAGCTGCAGTGAAGCAGCTAAGGAAATCGCGACAGACACCCCTAAGTTCACGAGAGGAAGTGGACATAGCGGAAAATGACAAGAAAGACAAGGTGGAGGCTTTCAAGCGATGTGCTGCAGAGGCCAAGAAAGTAAAATGGGAATGTTTTATGAAGGAGGTTCGAGGTGATAAAACACTGCATAAATTCTGGAAACTGTACAGACAAATGCAAAGAAAAGATCGGCCTATGACAGTAGGAACCATTTATAAAGAGGATGTGGTACGCGTGACAACAGACAAGGAGAAAGGGGAGGCGTTTCTCCAGAGACTTTTAGAGCAGACCAATCACAGTGATGCGGATACCAGGGATGCAGTTAGAGTGGAATTATCTGGCACAATAGAGAATATGCCTTACGAAGACATCATATTGTTTGAAGATGTTAAACATATTTTGCAAAAGGCAAAAGACACGGCACCAGGGCCTGATGGTGTCAGGTATGGCCACATGAAGGCTTTGAGCGATGTGGACCTGAAAGAGATGGCCGGCTGCTTTAATCAGAGCATTAGGACAGCGTCAATACCGCAGGATTGGCTGCATAGCTATCTCATCCCTCTCCCAAAACCATACAAGGATCATTCAAAGCTTGGCGGCTTTAGGATCATCACCCTTCAAAATACATTTGGGAAGGTTTTAGAGAAGATAGTCGCTGTTAAGCTGCAGGATTTTTTGGAAAGGGGGAAGCTTCTTCCAAGAGGCCTGGGGAGCTACAGGCGAGGAAAAGATACCTGGTCGAATGCGGCCACCTTTGCCTTTGACGTTTATGAGGGGTTCCAGAGTAGACAGGAAACGATGGCGGTAGCGCTTGATCTCGAGGATGCGTACAATAGAGTTCGCTATGATATTTTGATGACCGCACTTATGGAGAAGGGGGTCAATCCCTGGTTAGTGAACTGGATAGCGGCCGTCCTGCATTCTCGTCAGGTTGCTCTCCGTCTGTGCGCATGGACCTCAGAGCCACATATTTTAACCCCGGGACTGCCACAGGGATCTGCAATCTCACCGGTGCTCTTTAATGTGTATACGAGCAAGATTGCATACCTAGAAGCACCAGGGGTTGGAAGGATTCTAACATTTGCAGATGATATTCTTGCATACAGGCAGGGGAGAAATAGGGATCAAACAGCCCAGGAGCTACAGGTGACAGTAGACAAAGTGATTGACTGGTGCACTGAAATGAGTGCTGTCATCAACCCGGAAAAGGCAGCTGTGTTGTGGTGCTCTCTGGACAACAGGATTGTGAGAGATGATGCCCCAAGCCTCACGATAGATGGTAGAAGCGTCAACAGAGGGAACAAACTGAAGTATCTGGGAATCACATTTGACAGGAGTCTGTCCTTCAAGGACCATGTGGAGACGGTTGTGACAAGATCTCAAAAGGGACTCAATGCACTTAAAATTATGGCTGCAATGGACACAGAGCAGAGAATGCTCTTCACACTATACCAGCACTTGATCCTCTCAGTGATTGATTATGGACTAGGACTGCTCACTGTCTCAAAGAGTCAGCTGGTGAAATTAGAGTGCATACAGAATGAAGCTATGCGGGTCATTCTGGGATGCACCAGAGACACTCCAGTAGTGTGTATGCGTTACATCCTTGGTCTGCCTACTGTTGCTGGTAGGCACAAGGTGATGCAAGCGAAGGCATACCTCAGAGTAGCTGCAGACACAGATCACCCATTGCATGAGGCGCTGGACGTAGTTAAGGGTCAGAGACTGATAAGAGGGAAATCATGGATGGCTCAGGCGGAGGATACGATCAGACAGGTGTGCCCCTTGGAGAACATTAGGCGAGGAGAGGAGTGGGTTAGAGTGCCAGCCGTGCAGTCAGACTTGTGCAGAGTTATAATCACATTGAGCCGGGAGTGCAGGGAGTGGCCAGCAGGGGCCACGGAAGTGGAAATTCAGCAATTAATTCACGAAAATTCTCGCCTGGGTGATGTGATTATCTACACGGATGGGTCGGTGTTGAGAGGTAGGAGAAGTACTTGGGGGTTCTTGGCAAAAACTAATGGTCGGCGTTTGGTGCCGGAGAGCCTGGCATATGATGACACTACATCTAGCTTAAGAATGGAGGTGGAGGCGGTCAGTGTAGCTCTCCGCTGGATAGAAAACACGATACATACACATATTGTGATTGTAACTGACTCAGAAAGCATGCTGAGAAGGGTGAGAACAGGCAAGCTTCGTGCAGAGTGGCTTGCTTCGCTTCGGAGGTCACGGGTAGCAAGCATCACCTGGATCTTTTCTCATGGGCATGCCGGTGTGCTGGGGAATGAACAGGTGGACAGATTGGCTGGCTCGGCAGAACTTGGTGGAGTATTGATGCATGACAAGGCAGATGTGGTTGCGGCCTTGTGGGAGCATGTGTACACCTCGGAGGAGCAAATGGATCACCATAGTCTGGTTAGAATGAGGCAGCGAGGAGTGACGAGGGGATCTGGCCGACGCTCGACGCTCAGAGGAAAGGCGAGACGGACATATAATCAGATTGCTACTGGAACTATTAGTGTTGGAACTCTTCGCTGGTTGCTGAGGATGGGGACGGAGCGCTTATGGGAATGTCCCGAATGCTGTGATGTCGGTTCCTAGATCAATCAATCAATCAATCAGTTGACAAGATCGAGAACTAGTGGGTGTTGCCATTTCTAAAGTAAGAAAATTAACCACATTTTAACAAAGATTTCCGATCAGTTTTGAGTTAGTTGACTCTTTGTTTCTGATAATATGGAAAGAAAGATCTTCCAGTGTAAATTTTCATTTACCAGGTACTAAAATTGCGGAAGATAAGGGAAATGAAACAAATAACACACTGTCAACATTCCCTGGTGGGGAGCATCTCATTTAATTCATATAAGTAGTCATATAAGCTCCCGTTCCCGACTATCTGTCTGTCTGTCTGTCTATCTATCTGGCCCGGCGTGGCTTCGCCCAGCTCCTGGCGGGGAGCGTCTCATTAAATTCACACAGTAACTTAAAAGAATGTCCTTCCACACACCATCCATTATTTTTAATGAAAACTGTTTTTAATCACCTACATGACTGTAGATAACTTCTTTAAGCATAAAAAGATGAGTTACAATGTTACGCATTATGCATTATTTTTATGAAAACTTTGAAAATGCCTTAAAGATTATATCATTATTTATTATAACTCATATGCCTGTAAATAACTATAGGCAAAGAGTTTATAAATCTTTGAAAACCATGCAACAATATGACTATAAAGTATATAGAAATGTTATTAAAAGTTATGCCCCTTGAAATAACTTTTCTAGAGTTAAGTCCCCTTGCTATATAGAAATTATAATGAAAAATGAAATATTAAATTTTATTAAGTAAGTAGCCAATTTTACACTAAGAAACTATTACAGTCGGTTGCACAGGAATGAAAGGAAGACGTGTAGAAAATTTCATCTCAATCGGATGGACCGGTCGCGAACGCAGCAAATACATACACAACCACACACATAGTCTCTATATATATATATATATATATATATATATATATATATATATATATATATATATATATATATATATATACACGCGCACACACACACATGGTCGGACGGAGGCAGGGAGGGAGAGAGAGAGAAAGAGAGAGAGTCAAGATATTTTGACTTAAAAATTTAGTGACATCTGGCAAGCTTGATGAGAAGAGAGCAAGAGGAAGACAAACGGATAAATATTTTGATGGTTTGGCAGCATGGCATGATCGGACAAGAACACAGACCTGATTCAAGACTCTGGTGACCGTGTGACATGGCGAACCATTACCGCCCACACGCCTTTCGTGATGGCACTTGATGATTATATATATATATATATATATATATATATATATATATATATAACTCTGCCGATATTCAGCCATGCCACCATCTCAATCCATCCAGCATCATTTCTCTATGTCTGCCTTCCTCTCTTCCCCTTGATCTTTCCAGTTGTCACAATGTTCTCCAATGCCTCTCTTCTCATCACATGACCAAAGAAATTTGCTTGTCTCTTTCTTATTGTTGTATATAATGTTCTAGTTTCATTAGCCTCTTTCAGGCAATTTTTAGTTATTCTGTCAGTCTAAGGAATTTGCAACATTTGTTTCAGGAACCACATCTCTGTTGCTGCCAAGTTCTTCCTAATTTGTTCACTAACATTCCAAGATTCACTGCCGTACAGCAAAACAGGTTCTATATAGCATCTCAGCATTCTGTTTCTTATATTCAATGATAGTAACCTATTGCACAAGATACTTTTCATTGTCTGAAATGCAGCGTTTGCTTGCCTTTTCTGTTCTTAATCTCTTTTGTGCATCTTCCATCTGATGTGATAAATGCCCCTAGGTATTTGAAATTATCCACATGGTTAAGAATTTTGCCTTCTATTTCCATTTCACATTTTGGTGTCACCTTTTTCTTTGATATCAGCATTGTTACTGTTTTTTTTTTAAATATTCAAGGAGAGTCCTTTCTTTGCACTTTCTGTTACTACAATGTTCAACAATGGTTGTAGATCTGCATTGTCTGCCATCTATACTGTATCATTTGCATTGTGTATATTGTTTATATTATGACCTTTGATTAGTATTCCTGGCTTCTCTTTGATATCTCTCATTATTACTTCTCTATAGAGGGAAAAGAGATCCGGTGACATAACACATCCCTGTCTTCTCCTACCCTTATTTGTTCAAATTGACTGTGCACTTAACGGTTGCTTTATAAACCAAGTTAAACAGCGGCCATATTGAATTTCTTAATGTACCTCTAAAATATTTATTTTTTAATGTACAGGCTAAATTCTTTGTTTTATGTGTAAATAAATAGACCCTTTACAAGTTTAGTAGACAATTTTAATATCTCTTTGCATATTTTTTTTTCATAATTTGAAAATTTTAACGACATTTTTCATGACATTTTTTTTTTTACTGCTGCACAAAAACTAAAACTTAATTTCCAAGATCGCTCTACTCACAATGTAAGTAATATATAGAAGTATATCTGTGCAAATTTTCATTAAAATCTAACGAATAGTTTAAAAAACAATTGTACTCATGTATAGAAAACTGGCGAAATGAGAAAACGGGGAAAAACAAATTATTTTTTAGTTTTTTTTAATACTATTAAAGTTATTTTCATGATTTAATGACTTTTTTTGTACAGAAAAACAGTTTACAACTGTGACATTTAGAATAGTCCCGCTGCATATGCAGGAGGACCTCCCTTCAGGGCATGCAGCTCACCTTGTCTCTTCAGTTTGGCCACTCATACAGTGTCGCATATTTTAGTTTGTTTGTCCTTCTTGTACTTCAGAATATTTCTTACTTGCTTCTGCATCCTAGATGTTCCTAGTCTCTGCATATGCAGGCCTGTAGAAATTCCATAAATCTGGGCAGTGTCTTGGGCAGCAGCAGCTCCAAAGTTGAACTCTCTTCCTGTAGTTACAACTGTAAACTGAACGTGCTTGCGTGAGGCAAAGTTGTATTTAGTACATCGACCCCATATCAAGCTGTGTAAACACTCATTTGAATTCTGAGTTTGTCCTGACACACATCTACTAAGTACTTTAGTGTCAGACAGCCTTTCATAAATTTGCAACATATATTTCTCAAGCTTGTCACGGTTGAGCCATGTGTGTAACATCTTGTCACGAGGACCCGGGACCTGATGCTTAGCCAGGGCGGTGCCACGCGATATCCAGGGGTTCAATATAACTTAAACATTTCAACTCAGAAATAACTACGGCTCAAACGCAATTGGCAGATTCAGAGCCAAAGAACTAAATAATGACGGAGTCCACACTGAAGAACGTTGTCCGTTATAACGCCGTTTATTATCACAGCGCAGGCCTACTGTAAACATAATGAGAATAATAATAATAATAAATTATCTACTGATACTGGTCCTGTTATAGCCAGGGGGCACAGTATCCCTAGTATATAATAATATAATTACTCATATGTTACTGGCCATCGAATATTGACTGTCATTACCCATCCTTCTTTCCATCTTCTACGTTCTTCCTGCCGTTTCAGACCTACCGTTTCTGTGTTCGCCTGTGCCTTTGTTAATACTTCTATGACCGTTGTCCTCCTTGATCATCTCTTCCATTTCCAGTCATACTTTAATCACTAACATGATATCCCGCCAATGTTAAGCCAGCCGAGTCACGTAAGTTGCCGCTTTTTAGAACTCCCAAGTTTTTGTCCCCATTGTTCACACTTTTTCATGACGTCTTTGTGTTCCGACGTAATACGTCTCGATACATTAGCGCTTCTGTTCTGGGATTCTTTGGTCCCATTTGCTTACGTCATTATGCAGCACCTGCTACTTGGCAGTATGCCCCCTCCCCTTTGAAAATGATGCTATTATTTTTAATCGCCGTTAATTCTTCGAACCTGACAAGTAGCAGTGCAGACATATTAATTCTAATACGACGGTATGGTCTCCTATCAATCACCCAGAAAATCTAATTTAAAAAAAATTCTAATAATACGACGGGCATGCACTCCTATCTACACCCCACGGTAGACGTCATGTAACACTGTCTATGGGAGGGCTGTGCTAACTACCTAAAACCCAGTAGTCCCTCATTTGTCAAAACTGACAAGCGTCCACACCCAAAGCTATAAAACCCGAGTGAGGGGACGTGTGTGATTAACAGGTACCAATCCGTCGATAATAGTTTTCTTGTAATTATATCCTCAATTTCCACCTGCTATGTCATTAGTCCTGTTAAGTAGATAGGTGAGGCTTTCTGCCGTAGTAGCTGTTGATGTTAAACTAAATCGTATCAGTTGCCTAAGTGACGGTCGTGTTGAATATCAAGTTAGCTCTGGCTATAAGAAATGGCATCTGTGACGTCATCAATGTCGTAATCAAGACTGCGAACTAGGCCAATATTAATCATCATAATCCTAATAACTATAAACATCAATGAACCAGTAATTACTTAATTATAACAACCTCAATTAAACCTGAAATAGATATGAAATGGCATAATATGCCATTCTATCATTGTCGTGCTAATCAACCCGATATATCTTAATGTATAGTCTGTACTGTTTTTCGTCTGAACTATATCGTGTACGTGTTCAGTCTATAAAATTAACTAACATTCTACCTATGAATATGTAACTTAACCGTATTTCTATTACATTAACCTTTTAACACTAATAAAGTAAAAATGCAAATTATATGATTTGACTCTATGAGTGAATTGGACGTAACGTATACATTTTCGAAATGACATAAAGTGAGTATGTGAGTAGAGATTAACTCGATGATGCGACGTGTGAATATACTTGAAGATGTGAAATGTGGATCTGATTGAAAATCGAGATGTGAAATAGAATTCTAATGTGACACACGCATCTGATTAATGACGTGGCATGTGAACGATGCAAAAAGTGACATTGAACCCAAAAAAATGTGGATCCGGCTGATGATGAAACATGCGAAATCAACCAATGTTAACTAACGTGATTTCGCTTAATGACGAAAATTGTGAATTAAACCAATGACCAAAAAAAAAAAAAAAAAAAAAAAAAAAAAAAAAAAAAAAAATGAATTCAACTAATGGCAATAATTACTGTGGATTCATGTCTGATATGGGAAATGGATGGGTAAACGTTTGTATGATTAAATTAACTATGGCTATAAGTTAAGTAACTAATAATTATAAATCTAGTGTCACCAAAATCCGCACTAATTTCCCGAAGAAATTTCAAAGTTCACGCATAGTGTTCACAAGTCTCTGAACAGTCCTCGTGTTGAGGAGACACAAGGGTACCGATATCATCATACGTCTGTGGATCATTATACGGCCTCAGCATGACGAATAATTTCTATATTCTCTAATCAAATCAATTACAAAATGTATATATCTGAAATTACACTTTCTATCTAACCTCTATTTGAATGTATGTTGTGTAAGTATTGAGATTCTATTTGGGTGTGCACTAATGAAATAATCGATTGGCCTGTGTACTACATGTATGCACGCAAACAAACAACATGACATGTGATAAGACATAGGAATTCTAGAGTCTACTAAGAAGATCCGCTAAGTTATCCTTGCCAGGAATATGACATATATCAAATTCGTAATCTTGTAACAGAAGTGACCATCTATGTATTCTGGAGTTCTTTGGATGGCCAGATTAAAGACCTGCAACGGTTTGTTATCAGATAGAACCAGAAATTTTCTCCCGAGAAGGTATCTAGAGAATTTATCGATGCTCTCAATTAAAGCTAATGCCTCAAGCTCAGTGATAGCATAATTTCTCTGAGTTTCAGAAAGTTTCTTACTGAAATAAAGAACAGGATGCAACTTGCCTTCATGCATTTGGAGTAGAACAGCTGAAATCGCGTGAAAACTCACATCTGTTTGCAATACGAAATCTTTTGAGATGTCAGGCAGTTTGAGAATAGGATAACTCCTGAAAAGAGTTTTAATCTGTTCTAATAATTTGTCGTGACCATTTGTCCAGATAATTTTAGTAGGTTGACCTTTCTTCAACAGTTCAGAAAACGTTGCTGTCATATCAGCAAAATTAGGAATGAATTTCTGATAATAGTTGATAAGACCTAGCAGACTTCTAAGTTCTTTTTTTTTTGTGGTAGGTGGTTTAATGTTTAAAATCTTGGTGACTACTTGTGGGTCTGTCTTGCGGAACCCATCTGAAATTCTATGACCAAGGAATTGTATTTCAGTGAACCCTATTTCGATCTTGCTTGGCTTTGCCTTAAGACCATGTTGTTGTATTCTTTGGAATACTTGTTTTAGTATTTTAACATGTGAGTCTATGTCAGTAGGATGGATACATATGTCGTCCATATAAGTAGCAACATTAGAAATCCCGTGTAGTAATTGCCTCATCATGCGCATAAAAGTGCTCGGCGCGTTCTGAAGACCAAATGGGAGATATGCCCACTTGTATAAACCCAGAGGAGTGGTGAAAGCAGTTATGTGCATGGAATCTTCATCCATGGGGATTTGCCAATATCCCTTTGTGAGGTCAATCTTTGAGAAGATTTTTGAATTTGCCATGCCGTCAATTAACTCATCAATATTTGTCATTGGCTCTGCGTCGCAAAGGGTTAAAGCGTTCACCTTTCTGTAATCAACGCAAAGATGTAGTGAGTTGTATTTCTTCTTCACTATCACTACAGGAGAACAGTAGTTAGAAGTAGACTTTTTGATAATACCGCTCTGATCTAATTCAGAGATTTCTGCTGTAACTTTCTCTACATAGTGTACAGGGATAGGGTATGGTTTAACTTTCACAGGAATATCTGAAAGTAATGTGATCTTGTGTTTGATAAGCGATGTCTGCCCCGGCTTATCAGAGAAAATGTCACTATATTGTTGTATTGCAGATATCAATTTATATTTATCTTGTGATGACAAATTTTGATTAACCTGACTAGCTTGCCAACCATTGTTACCATTGATTGTTGGTGTTGGTATCTGGTATGTAATTGCATCTTCTTGTTGCTCATTGATCACCCAGCATGCCCTGCTGTTCTGTGCGGTATTTTTTGGACTGTTTGTGTTGTGTTTGTGTCACGTTCTGTGTATGGCTTAACATATTTATGTGGAAAATTTTGTTTTTTCCTTTTACACTAATTAAGTAGTCTACATCGCTGACCTTTTTAATGACTCTGAATGGACCCTGCCAAGAAGTAACTAGACAATCACGAGGGTCGGGTAATAGGAGTAGGACTTCGTCTTCTTCTTTCACGACTATTGTCTTGGCCTTCCTATTGTCATATTGTCTGTATTTCTCCCCAGCTCTTTCGAGTGCTGATTTTGCAATCTGACAAGCTGTTATTATCTTGTCTCTCAGTTGAGTAACCATTTCATAGGCTTCTCTTTTCGGGTGGTCATATGTTTTGTTGGTAAGCAAATCATTGTATAGCATCAATGGGCCGCATGGATTGGCTCCGTACACGAGCTCAAATGGGGAAAATCCAGTACTTGCCTGTGGTACCTCTTGGTAAGCAAATAGTACTGCCAGCAATAAAATGTCCCAATCTTTGGGTCGCTCAGCCGCAACTTTAGCGAGTGTTCGCATGAGGACCCCGTTGTAATTTTCATTGACACCATTTGTCATTGGGTGCCAAGGTGAACTAAACATTTGAGGAATACCCAGTACCTTCATCGCTGCTTGTGTAGCTGCCGGTATAAATTGACTGCCTCTATCTGAAAGGATGTATAGAGGAAACCCTATTCTACTAAATATCAGTAGGAAAGAATCTAGAATAGATCTTGATGTAATGTATTTGAGTGGAATAGCCTCTGGCCAACGAGTACAGAGATCAATCATGGTTAATATAAAGCGATTTCCACGATCCGTAGTTGTGTTCAGTGGGCCAACTATATCTACTGCAATTTTCTGAAATGGACGTGATGCCAGATCAGTACGTTGCACATGTGCCCTGGGATGCTTCCCTTTCGGCGTTGTCTTTTGGCACAGTCCGCATGAACGGACGTGTTTGGTAACGTCCTTGGCATAACCAGGCCAATAAAATTGTGCCAAAAGTCTGTTAGTAGTTTTTGCAATTCCCATATGACCAGCAAATGGGGAATCATGCGCAAGCTTCAGTGCCTCAATACGATATTTATTAGGAAGCACCGTTTGTAACAAGAGTGTTATCCCTTTGCTGTAACGCCTGATTAGAATATTGTTATCTAAAATAAATTGCCAATTACCCTGCTTTGACTGTTTGGCAGGTTTATGCATATTCTTAAAACAAATTCTTAACGTAGGATCTTGTCTCTGTTCTGAGGCTATTTCCGTCGTCAGTGCGATAGTGTTCTTAGTATTGTCACTATCAGTCTGAGAAGATGAAGAGTGTTTATTATTTTCTTCTTCTTGTCGACGCACTTGAGCTTTCGTGAGAGCATTTGTTGGATTGTGGACGATTTCCCAGTCAATGGCTTCTTCGTGAGTGCAGTCTTTCACGTTGGGTATATTTCCAATGAGTACACTGGCACAAGGGTTAGGTAACACTGCCGCATTCACTGTGCCTTCAAAGTAAGGAGACTGTATGCAGACTGAAGCAATTTTGTATCTTTCTAATGTGCCGCCAAATGTTCTACAGGCAACAGTTTTTCCAGTGTAATCTTGTGCCCTCACAAGCTTTTGGTCAACCCCAATAATTGAGGTGCCTGTGTCTCTCACGCACATGGTTGGTGTACCGTTCACCAATGCTTGGTGGACTTTTAATGTGCCATTCTGGATATTGACTGCATTGGCCTCTTGAATGGTCACATGACACTCATCATCAGGAGAATCTTTATCTGTCTTACCTAGTCCATCATCGGTGCATGTCTCTATGATAGCCGCATGTGTGTCCTCTAAGTCTTCTGAGTCACTACTCGTGTACATGTATGTAGAGTTCGCCTCCTTCCACGTCTTTCTCATCGTACAAAAACGTGAGGTGTGCCCGTATGCCCAACACGCGTAACATTTGATACTCTTTTTATACGCATCGTACTGACTTATCTTTTTAAAAGTGACGTTTTTCAGATAAGCTTCATATCCAGGGTTTTGGTCACACATTTCTAAGGAACCGTGGGTAAGTTTGCAATGTGGGCACTGTGTAAAATGACCCTTTTTCTGCCCGTCTGAATCTCTGTATGTATTATGATATGGCCCTCTGTTCCTATGCTGTGAGAATCTGTTACCTCTCCCGTGATTTCTTTGATTCTGAACTCTTGCACTAGCACCTATCACGAGTTCTAGTTGCGCACCATCAGCAAATATGTCGCGATGGGCGTTATAAAACGCCTCTCCTTTAGCTTCCATCTCTGGTATGGACTTACATATGTTCTCTACCAGGAATGTAGACATTGAATCTGGCACTGATGATAGCAGTTTGTCTCGCAACATGAGGTCACTCAGTTTATCATAATCATGAGATACGTTTTCTGCCTTCAACCACTTGTCATAAAGTGATGAAGTTTCAGATACGTAGTCTAAGAATGTCTGATTTGCTTTCGGTGTTTGGGTCTTAAACTTTGTTCTCAACCCAGCAGCGTCAAGACTGAAATGCGATAATACTCTATCATGAATGTATGTGTAGTTGGTCTGTAAGTTCTCTGGAATCAATTCTACTACCTTTAAAGGCTCCAACACCAAGTGATGGTGAAACAAGATGGGCCAGTCCTGTTCTGGAACCTTGTAGAACTTGACGAGAACTTCAAAATTAGTAATCCAAGCGGATACCGAATCGCCTTGTGTGAAGTTCTTGATTAAACCTTGGTAACGTTTAATAGGATCCCCAGCCTTAGCTTGAATTCTCTCTCGTTCAATCTCGGCTTCTCGATCCATCTCTAAAGTCTTAACTTTCAAATTGCCTTCAATTTCCTTGTCTTTTAAGATAGCTTCGGCTGCTAGTTTTTCCTTTTGAAATGCAAGCTCTCTTTCCTTGGTTTCTCTCTCAAATGCAATTCGTTCTTTTTCCAATGCTAATTCCTTTTCTTTTAATTCTTTCTCAGCTGCTAATCTTTCTTGTCTTTCTTGTCTGTCACGTGCTGCTTACAGTTCTTTCGCTTCTTTCTCTGCCGCTAACTTTTCTGCTTTCTCCTCCCTCTGATGGACCTGAAACTCCTTCAATTCCTGCTTCGCCCACGCTCTGAGCTCTGAGCCGGTCAAACCAGACTTCTCACCCATATCCATAAAGTCTTGCATTGTCGACATGTTGACTTAATCTGCTGCTGTAACTTGTATAGCTAAAATATAAATATACACACACACGCAAAGCACAATCGACAGAATGCAAATGCGTAGGGAAAACAGCAATAAATGTATCAAAATTATCAAACGTTTAACAAAATGTCAACCGAAAATCAACAATGTTGTAAAGCAGAATCAACGAGCAAACAATAAGCCTGGCGAGAGATAAACAACGTTCTAACTTGTTACAATATGTTAACTCCAGAAATAGGTAGAAAAATATATTTAGTTGGTACAAAGAATAACATGCCACAAGAGAAGTACACAGTTACACGATAGATAAACGACTAGTAACGCAGACATACATATCTATTCACCTATAAAAGAGGAAACAATAATGACTGATAAATACTAAACGTATACAACTGTAATCACACGACACACGTGCTAATGAAACGCGTCCGCATAATCATACTGAAGACAAATCGGCGATGGATACGATATTAAATTTTGTAACGGAAACACCCAACTAGAACTCAATAATTACAACAATCAAACAATATACTGGCCTTTTGTGAAGTAATACAGTGGTGGTATGGCTGTCTACAATAATTTATGATGTAGGCATCGACTTATGAATGATGCCTGCGGTTTACTGATGTCGTTCTTCGTTGTAATTTCTATAGCGAAATGTAAAATTCGTGAGATGAGAATGCTGCTGTCCGTAGTAAACAGTCCGTTGTAAAATCCAGAAGTTAAATGTTAAATGTCCTGGCAACAGTTCTGCGTCCTAATGTCTTGAATAAATCGTAGAGATGAATCATCCAACTAATAACAATATGTCCAGGTCGACATCCCGATGTGCAAAGTCTAAATGTCAGAGCATTCCAGTGGAGTGAAGCGTAGCTGCCTGAGGTAAAGTCCGTAATGCATCGTGTAAATATGTACGTATAAATCAGTAAATAATGTTCCGATGTGTCGATGATGAATGCAAGTGGTGAGAGCTCCTGATATACATATGTCCTGCTAAAAGTTCCGTAGAGAAAAATTACGATCCTGACAACATTCAGTATAGTCCCGCACCGCTGTCTGATTTAACGTCCGATGTGCAGTGTATACTTGTACGTAAAATTCGTAAATAAAGTTCAGACGTATTCCTTGCGCCGCTAAAACAGAAATGAATGAGCGTCGGCCAGTAGACACTGATGAAGACCCCACGTCCTGCCACGCGATATCCAGGGTTTCAATATAACTTAAACATTTCAACTCAGAAATAACTACGGCTCAAACGCAATTGGCAGATTCAGAGTCAACGAACTAAATAATGACGGAGTCCACACTGAAGAACGTTGTCCGTTATAACGCCGTTTATTATCACAGCGCAGGCCTACTGTGAACATAATGAGAATAATAATAATAATAAATAATTATCTACTGATACTGGTCCTGTTATAGCCAGGGGGCACTGTATCCCTAGTATATAATAATATAATTACTCATATGTTACTGGCCATCAAATATTGACTGTCATTACCCGTCCTTCTTTCCATATTCTACGTTCTTCCTGCCGTTTCAGACCTACCGTTTCTGTGTTCACCTGTGCCTTTGTTAATACTTCTATGACCGTTGTCCTCCTTGATCATCTCTTCCATTTCCAGTCATACTTTAATCACTAACATGAAATCCCGCCAATGTTAAGCCATCCGAGTCACATAAGTTGCCGCTTTTTAGAACTCCCAAGTTTTTGTCCCCATTGTTCACACTTTTTCATGACGTCTTTGTGTTCCGACGTAATACGCCCCGATACATTAGCGCTTCTGCTCTGGGATTCTTTGGTCCCTTTTGCTTACATCATTATGCAGCACCTGCTACTTGGCAGGCGGATTAAAAAAAAAACACACCAAGATTGCTTTCCACTTAGGCAAATTTCATGACGTGGACTTTTGTCTGTTGAAAAACAGTGATGCAGTGAAGCCATAAAACTTTTCCTCATGGACTCTACACTTGTGTTGTTTTTTATGGCTCTATTGTAATAAATTGTCAGCCTACGGATGTCATTTTGTGTAAGCTGACCTTTACCGCATCCTCCTAGGGTCACGCCTTGCTTTCGGCAGTCAGCAACAACATTGCGGAGTGCTGTTCCAAGGCATTTACTGACATGGTTGATACACTCCTCTTTGTCTGTCTGAATGTCATCCCCATATGGTTTGATCTTGGTAAGCTCCGCAGATGTTTCGGTGTCACAATCAGAAAGTATAGACAAGTAGTGAAGTTTATGACGGGCCACAGACCGTAGCCACAGCACCCTTGCAGCCTCCACCTCCATCATTCCAGCAGATCCTGTGAAATTGTTATCACAGTTTAGAAGATGTTCTGCCTTCCATGCTTCAAATTCATCTGGTTTGTCCCTGGAAAGTGTCTTACCAGTGGTTTCACACACCTGGCAATATGTGGACATAATATGGGCATCTATGCAAAGTCCTGTAAGAACATGCAATGCACAGCCAACTCCAATGTGGGATGTGTGGCCTCTAGTCAGCCAAGTGCCATCAAAGCTGATACTAATATCCAGCACATCATTGTCATGTAGAGTTATGCCTGAATGTTGTGCATGAGCCTGTCGAACATACTTTACGGTTTGAGAGAAAACAGTGGCCTCCAGATCTTCTATCTTTGAATATAGTTTATTCACTTTGCTGTGAAATGTTTTGTGATGAAGACCTTGCAGGTTCATGTTTTAATAATAGTAATAATATAGGGTAATAAAAGAATCACTTCCACAACTTTGAGAAGAACACGATAGCACTGATTAATTCAGATTCACTGTCAAAACACTTGGATTTGGAAGAAGTGGCATGTGCACTTTAGTTGGGTCGCTTTCGGTAGTTTCAGAATTGTCTGTACCGTTTTCAACGTTCTGATAGGTTTTTCGCTGCTTACGAGCATTTGCGAGGTGTAGTCTGAGAGATTTCTTACGTTGAGTAGATGACTGGATGTTAAATTTCTTAGAATGAGGCATATTTCAATGCATGTCAATCTGTCGTCAACAATAAACGTTTGGCACGTCGCGAAGTGTAAACAACACAAAGCTGCCATTTTGGAAACCCACGTGATCAGTTTCAGCCATCGGCGAACGCGGATTACTTAACGTGTTCCATATATGGAAGTTTCCGGAAGATTATAAATACGAAACAAACAGTTGTACACAGAAAAGTTTCCGATTAGACGAACTCGGAGTTTCTCGAACAGTTACGGAAGATCGTGATGTTTCCAATGATATCTGACACGTGCGTGTAGCGTGTTCCCGAGATATTGTTACTAGTGTTCGAAAACCATCCATTTCGCAACAATTTTCAATAAGTAGACAATTTGACACCTAGGGTGGGTTCAGTAAAATATGAATATTGCATTAAAATCACAGTTTTTAAACAAAAACAAGTGCCGAATTGGATAGAAGACATGGCAAGGTGTCTAAAAATGAACTATTCCAAAAATAGCCAAATTGACCAAAAATCGATGTTTTTACTGCCGCACATCGCCTTAAATTGAACCCAGCAAAATCTCCATTATCACTTGAAGAATCGTCAAAATCCATTTTTAAAAACAAAGCATAAAAACCTCAAAAACTATTTTAAAAATCCAATCAAATTTAAAGAAAAGAGTTGAAAATGTCGCCCACATTATCAAGTTATTGACAGCACCGGACGTAAACAATGGGAAGTCTCGCAAAGTCTCGTGATCATGTGTTTTCAACGCTTAGTTGTCACGGACACTTTCGGCCGTTTTGCCCGTTCCGTAGTAAAGGCGTTTTCGGCTGCTGTGCTCTGTAAAGGGTTAAGATTTCTTCAGCAATCCATTTTTTCTTAGCTTTTTGGCTTATCTCCGGTAATATTTCTTTGCTTCTTTGATGAACGGAGTCCCTTAACATTTCCCATTGTTCAAAACATGCAGACCATATATTTGATTGTTTGTGCAGACTATATGCTTGGTTTGTACATAATGGTCACATTTTCGCTGTAATATCAATGTAAAGTGAAACAAATACAAAAAGCATGCCTAAAAAAAGAACACTGCTACGAGTCTGTGAATTTTGTAGGCCTGAATGCACAGAAGAATAGGTAGCGAACGAAAGAAGAAGAAGAAGAATAGGTGACCATTCTTACCCTCACTTAGCGAGATGATGAATGTAGACGTCGAACCCGAACCCTTGTCCAACTGTGATCTTGGCATTATCAGCATTGCTTCCTACCAACTATGCTAATTAAATTTAAAAAAAATTAAGTTGCATGTCCTTCACAGGACATAGCAGTCAACCCCAGAATTTTCGCTGTTCGTGATTCCTTGGCAAATTTTACGTTCAGTAGTTTGCCATTGCTGTCTGAACGACCGGCTCCTATACCTTTTTCGAAAAAACCAGCACCGCGTTCGCAAGCCCTTAGCCACAGAGACCGGAATGCTAATGCTCCCCTTAAAATGAAACAAATAGGTACGTGGAGAAATGACAAGCACAGATACATGTACATACCTTAGGAACTAAGGCCAGGTGAATAGAAATAACACTGGGAAAATGAATGGCAAAAGTGAATAATAATAATAATAATAATAATAAAATAATGTTATAGAAATATTTCCTTAATGTTATTATTATTATTATTATTATTATTATTATTATTATTATTATTATTATTATTATTATTATTATTAATTTAAACAGAGAAGCCACAAAGAATAGGTTGCACAATTTGTTGCCTGGCGCATCTCATCAGGTGCATACTGCAGAGTTAAATATCATATGAAGTGAATAGATGAATCATATTTTAGCCAAAATATAAAGCACACAGTCACTAATAATGATTGAATGTTGAGCATTTGTGATCCCCACAGTGCATGCTATGGAGGTGACTAAGCAGGGTTGGTCTTAGGGATGGCTACCACATCCCATAGAAAACTTTAGTCTCATAATCCAAACAACCACTGACAAGTCTAAGGATAAAGACAAATCTAACTCATACATTGAAATGGGGAAGACTGCATAGTTGGTATAAGAAAAGAAATATAAGGTTTGCATTTTGAAATCATACAAGAAATTGAAGAACATGAAAAAAAAGAAGAAGTTAGAAACAGAGATATGGGGATGTCGTGGCGCAGACAACAGATGGCAAAGGGTAGGACTGTTTGGTGTGAGTTGGTTGAAGGCCTTATGCTCCAGTAAGGGATAGAAGGCAGAAGTAGATAAGCACTAGATCTGAAAGATATATGTTGAAAACTGGGGCAGTCATTGAAGATAAAGCTAACGTAATATGAGACTGTTTCCAACAATCTGCCATGCATGCAGACTCCTACAGTTATAAAAAAAGAGTGAAGGAAACCACTGTCAGTTTATTAATCTTGTTTGTTTACAATTTTTCCTCAGCATTTCATTGCTTGTATATTGATTTTCTTTGGAACGTATTCCTGTTTCTTGTATTGCTGGTAACATGGGGTAGGTATTCTTGTATTAAGGTTGTTATATCCAGGTGTATCCACACATTTGTTTCCAAACCTGTTTGTCATTAGTGTCTTCGAGTTGTAAGAATTTGGTTGATGATTGTTCAGTCTTGGGTGAAAGGTAACAGAGATTGAGAGTGGAATTAATTAATCCAGTTTTTTTAGTCAGTATTATTGACTATTATTGTACTATTGGACTATTATATATATGATTGTAAGTATGTAAAGCTAGCACATTGGCTGACTGGTTAGGAAGCCACGCTGATGATGGCATGAGTATTATAGGAATATGGTTCGTTCCCTGGGCTTGCCACTCGCTATGGGAGGGAAAGGTTGGCCACCCATTCCTCTGTGCACTAAGGCCTGAAAAATGTGATGGTGCTAACACTTCATATAACCACAGCAGTTTCTTGCTATGGGAATTATGCGTGTGTTAGAATGTATGTGATGCGCGGAGGAAAACTACATATACAGTAACATAAGTTTTATTCTGAGTCAGTGAACTGAGCAAATTGTTCTTGTTGTGTGCAAAATTATACAGCACCTGCAGTGGCGAAGTGGCTATTGCATTATCCTGACGGCCAGTGGTCCTTTGTTTAAATATTCCCCAAAGGAAGTTTTCTCCTGACCATATGGCTCCAAAGACAACACAGCCCATAAAAAAGATAACAGAAGATCTTCTGAGAGCTAAGCCATTCAGTGTGTTACTGACCACATCACTGTGTTACTGACCACACCAGTGTGTTACTGACCACACCAGTGTGTTACTGACCTCATCACTCACTGAATGTTGTTTGGTCAAGAAATATGACTTTAGTAACTTTAACTTGGTTAATGAAAACATTAGCAGCAGCATCAGCAGTAAGAGCAGCACAAAAACCAACAAGAAGAGCAACACAAACGCTAACAATAAACTAATAGCAATAGCTACATTCATAACTAGAACAACAATAGCAATAGTGAAATGACAACAGCTATGACTACATCAACAAATAGAAGAAGCTGCAACAGCAGGAGAAACAACAGCAAAGAAAGCAGCAACTGCTACAATAAGAAGTTGCAGCACCATAATGTACTTTGTATTTCACGTCCTAAAGGCATTTTCACTGGTTATATTGATTGTACTGGCCCATTGCCTTTGAACTTTGAACTGCCTTATATCCACTTACAGGTTAACCCTTCAGTTAAGGTGGTATTGGTTCTATTATGTGTACCAGAGGACAAAGATAGGAAGGGAACTGATCGCTCCACCTCATAATGCCATAATCTAGTTTATGTGATAGCCTATAATTTCACACTAGTATGTCCTTATCTGCCATTGGATTAACCTTAAAAAGGTCCAATTTCAGATACTGCTGTCAGTGTGTGAAGTTAATAGTAATATTAGTAAAGGACCATTCTACATGCCTTAAGGCATATTGGGCATATGTGCTAGACTCCATATTTATATAACCCAATCAGGACGTGAGGAGTGATGTGGTTAGTATCACGCTGGTCACCATCACTTTCCGAGACATTCCTTGTCACTCATTTCAGACTGGATAGTCATGGAAGCTGGTCACCATCACTTTCCGAGACATTCCTTGTCACTCATTTCAGACTGGATCGTCATGGATGCTCAGGTGGTGTTTAAAAAAATCTTGTATCGCTGCAGATTCAAACTCATGAATCCCCCAAGCAGGCAGGCTAGCATCTAGTCACTGCACTACAGAAGCTCCCATTGCATCATATAGGCCATGGCATAATGAGATGAGATGGCTGGTTTCCTTTGTTGCTGCCTATCCTTTGCAGAAATTCCCAGATATTCATTTTTAGAATCTAACTCAACCCCAAGTCTATACTAGCTAGACTAACTTTGCCTTTGATTAAATACTCTCTGACTTATATCTTTTGAAACTAGAATGTTTGTTATATACACAAATATTGCATATTGTATTTTTTCAGTTATACCTCCACATCAGCACGATGGATTTTGATGTTTCTGAACTGTGTTTTTGTTGTGAACGGTGCACAGAATTGTAGTGCAGTATGTAAGGAAGGTGAATACTGTTCAGGCAGCGAGTGTCTTCCTTGTCCACCAAGGTAAATAATTTCTCTGCTATAGTCATTCACTTCTAATGATATTCATTTATTCATCAAATGGGCAGTGGTTCTCATACTACTGTTTCCACATTTGTTGTGTTGTCAATAATGTCTGGGGCATCACAGTACAGAAGCTGGTATTATTTGGATAAATTAAACAATATTGGGGTTCAACCAGGGGTTCATCGCAGTATCATGCAAAGAACGTGCAACTATTCTAACCTATATGAATTGCAAACAATTAGGTATATTTAGCTCCTGCGAAAAGAAGAGACATACTAAACACAGACACAATGTACATAACTTACAGAGAACTCCATCATACAGAGGTGGAAACAAAGTATGGCTTATCCCAAATCAGAAACAATCAATAAATATATAAAATGAAATAATAAAATAAAAAAAATAAGTACTATAGGACACAAAGGACGGCCGACGTTTCGATTCTAAGAATTTTTGTCAAGGACAGGACAACACAAATAGATAAACGGAAAAAAGAAAACACAAAGTAAAATTAACATAACTACTTGGTTCCCATGTGGGAGCAGTAATGGTGGTTTGAACCAGTTTACAAAGGCGCTCTTTTTGCTACTACATTGGCACCTTTCTGTCTTGACAGATGATAGTTTGGTACATTGTGCTTCAAAAAGGCTTAATAACTACGACCCATGGCGGTGGCGAGTGTGACTGGTAAGGCCAATTCTTGCTGCAAATGTTTGCCCACAGTAGATGCATGAGAAACCATGGTCATTTCTACCACTTTGCACCATCTTATGTCTTTCATGCTCTGTGTGTGCTTTATTTGCAATCATTTTCTCCTTTGTCTTTATTCCAGTTCTGATAGTTGCCCTCCATGCAACACGTTCAGCGGCGACTTGCTCCCAGTGTGCATTATCAATGCCTGTATCAATCATGTCCCGCTTACACACATCTTTGTATCGTAGTAGAGGCCGACCCTGAGATCTCCTACCCGTCTGTAATTCACCAAAAAAGATGTCCTTTGGTATTCTACCATCATCCATCCTCCTAAGATGTCCTATCCATCTAAGTCTACGAAGACTGAGCATGGAATAAACCGTCACACAACCTGATCTTTCCAATACTTCAGTATTTGTGATTTTGTCTAGCCACTTAATACCAAGTATTCTTCGCAGACACCGCATATGAAAGCTGTTTAAACTTTTCTCTTGGCGTGAGTAAGTTGTCCAGGTTTCACTGCCATAAAGAAGAGTACTAAGGACACAGGCTTGGTAGACGAGGACTTTTGTTTTGGCAGTAAGCTTCCTGTTCTCCCAGACTCTTTTTGCTAACATGTTCATTGTTGTTGCTGCCTTGCCAATCCTGATGTTGATTTCCTGATCGAGGGATAATTTGCTATTTACCTCTGTTCCTAGATATGTAAAATGGTCTACTATCTCCAGTTCGGCGTCGTCAATAAAGATTGATGGTACACCATGTGCACCTTGTGACATAATCTGTGTCTTCTTTTTGTTAATTGTTAAACCAAATTAAGAACAAGCATTGGAGAATGCAGATAGTAGATGTTGTAATTCTTCCTAAGAGTGGGTCGTAATCGCAGCATCATCTGCAAAAAGCAAATCCCTGATTAGTACCCTGCTAATTTTGGTCTTGGCCTTCAATCTCTGAGCATTATAGAGGTCACCATCTGAGCGTGAGTGAATGTATATACCGTCATCCTGATCACGAAAGGCATATTTCAGTAGAAGTGAAAAGTATATCCCAAAGAGCGTGGGGGATAGTAGTACACAACCTTGCTTAACTCCACTCTTGATTTCAAACTCTTCTGAAGTTGAGCCATCAAACTTGATTATATCCTTCATGCCTGTGTGGAACGATTCCACAATGGACAGAAGAGTTGGTGGGCAGCCAATCTTCTTTAGTGCTTTGAACAGACCCTCACGACTGACCAAATCCAATGCCTTTGTGAGGTCGATGAAGGCAATAAACAGTGGCTGATTTTGTTCCCGGCATTTTTCTTGCATCTGTCGCAATGAGAATATCATATCAATGGTAGACCGGTTCTGACAGAAGCCGCACTGTGATTCGGGGTAGACTTGATCTCCCAGGACTTGAAGTCTGCGCAGAACAATTCTAGCAAATACTTTCCCAACAATACACAGAAGTGAGATACCCCTATAGTTGTTACAGTCGCTCCGATCGCCTTTGTTCTTGTTCAGCGTTATGATGTTTGAATCTTTGAAATCCTGTGGGACTTGTCCTTCTCGCCATAGCTCTATTAGCTGGTGGATCTGTAGAGCGAGTGTGTCTTACCCACTCCTGATTACCTCTATTGGAATCCCATCCTTACCTGGAGCCTTGCCAGACGCAAGTTCATTTATAGCACACTAAACTTCTGTTATGGTGGGAAGTGTGTCCAGGTGGTCAAGAGTTGGCAGGGCCTCTATGGCGTTGAGGGCATCATCCGCTAGCTTGGTCTCACTTGAGTAAAGCTCTAAATAGTGCTCGACCCATCTATCCATCTGCTGTTTCTTATCAGTGATGATTTCTCCTGTCAAGGTTTTCAGCGGTGCACTTCTTTTGATCATTGGACCACAGGCTTTCTTTATCCCTTCATACATGCTTCTGATGTTTCCCTTATCACTTGCAATCTGGATGGACTCACATAACTTGATCCAATAGTCATTCGCACACTGCCTGGCAGCCTTTTGCACATCCTTCCTTGCTTGCTTCAGCTCACTCAGAGTGTTACGCGTTGGTCTTTCCTTGTTTCTTAAGAGAGCTATCTTCTTTTTATCAATCAAGGTCTGCAGTATCTGGCTGTTTGCCGCAAACCAGTCCTGCCTCTTATGATCCACAGTGCCGTAAACCCCTACCAATGTTTTATAAATAGTTTCCTTAAGTTTACTCCATTTATCATTTACTATACAATTTTCTGATGTATCAGTGAAAGCATCTTCAAGTTGCTGTTGAAATTCAAAGCACTTTCCAGGATCGTGTGTGTTGATAATATTAATCCTGGGGCTAGATTTGTGTTTAACTGTGTAGATTCTCTTTGGTCTCAGTCTAACCCTTGCAACAACCAAAGAATGATCTGTATCACAGTCAGCACTGTGGTAACTTCGAGTTAATGATATATGGTTCAGATGTTGTCTCTGTGTGATAATGAAGTCCAGCTGATGCCAATGGCCGGATCTTGGATGTTTCCATGTGACCTTATGCAATTCTTTTGTTTTAAAAAAGGAGTTTGTAATACATAGGTCATTTCTAGTGCAATGCTCCAGCAGCCTTTGCCCATTATCATTCATGTGACCGATGTTGTATTTTCCAAGGCACACTGGCCGTGAACTCGAGTCCTTGCCCACACGAGCATTGAAATCACCGAGCATATAAATGTAGTCGGATTTTGGAACTGCTTTGATCACTGAGTCTAGCTGCTCATAGAACGTATCCTTCACATCATCAGAGGAAACAAGTGTCGGTGCATATGCAGTGATAATGGTGGCAAATCCACAAGAGGTTGCTAAGAGCAGGGATAATAATCTTTCATTACCTCCAGCTGGGATATCAATCATTCCCAGTAGCGAATTCTTCACTGCATAGCCCTCACCATGTTGCCTTGTTTCTGCCTGCCCTCTACCCTTCCAAAAAAAGGTGTAATTGTTTTCCCTGAGTGACCCTTCCTCAGCGAGGCGAGTCTCCTGCAGGCCAGCAATATCAATGTTAAGACGATTGAGTTCAGCTTCAATCACAGCCGTTTTTCTCACATCGTCAATATTTGTCAAGTCAGTGGAAAATCCTGGACACATGGTTCTTACGTTCCAGGTTGCAAGCCGTAGCTTGAGGTTTCTATTATTCTTTTTATTAGTACCTGGTGCATTGGTTTTACAGCCTGCGATTCAGATTTTGTCCTAGCCCCAAGCACCCATTGAAGCAGGCAGGCTGTGGCGAATCAGCACCCAATTGGCCGGGGGCTGCCCAGCTTGAGGCGGGCGGTAGCTGATCAGTGACACCTGTAGGTGTCTCCCACCGTCAGAGGCGCCCCATGTCTACGCCAACTGACAAGGACTTATAACCCGTAACAGCTGCCTCTCGCTTTGATTCCGAGACCGGTTAAGACCAGGGATAAGCCGTTGGCACAATGTGGGGTGTCCCGTTTGGTAAGCGCCGCCCAACATTCGGCGCTGACAGAAAGCAGGTAGTACCGTCTACTGTCATACGGTAGCTCAGTCATATCTGACTAAGACCTGACATACGCTAACAGAAAGCAGGTAGTACCGTCTACTGTCTTATGGTAGCTCAGTCATATCTGACTAAGACCTGACAAAGCTTTTTGCTACAAAGTTTATGTATAGTTAGGATGTGTGTTGCGAAAGATGTGTGAACAGTCTGATATGAATATAATATATATATATAATATAAATAATATAAAAATATAATATATAATAATATATAAATATAATACCAGAGGTGTGTAGACAGGTATGAATATATAGAGGGAGGACAGCTTAGTTATAAACAGACAGTGTAAACAGTTCGATATGAATATGTAGAGGGAAGATGGCATAGTTATACAGTAGCGTCCACAACAGTATTGATACCTGCTGGATGGAAGCATCCCAGAGAGTTTAATAATTGGCTTTCAGGTTTGAACCTAATGGAGCTGTTGGAGAAGCAAGGTTTCAATGCAGTGACATATACATCGTCGACTCCATGTGGTTAGAAGAATTAAAATGGTTTGGGACAGGTTTGTTAGCGTCCTGATCAATATCTCTGAGGTGTTCCCGAAAGCGGTCGGCAAGGCGTCTGCCAGTTTGACCAGTGTATTTCATGTCACATCGTTTGCAGATGATAACATATATAATAGATTGCGGGATATGCAAGTAAAAGAATCTTTCAAGGATAAGGTGCCTAGGAGGAATGTAATTGCCGGTGTCTGAAAAACTTGTGGGCACGTCAGACAATTCTTACAGTGGCATTTAAATGTGCCCACAGATGAAGTATCTGTGGGGAGGTGACAATGCACAAGGTGGTCCCTGAGGCTCTTGTTTCAGCGGAAAATTACCATAGGCCCATTAGAGAACACCACACGAGTGGTTAGATCGGATTCCAAGATAGACCAGTGTCGGAGAAAAATATGCTTGATGGCATGGGCATGTGGATGAAAGGTGAGGATAAGCTTAGGTTCATTGTTAGGAGGTCGCGTTTTCTAACCTACCATGCATGTTGTAAGGGGTGACTAAAGAGGGGTGGTGTAAGAGGTGACTAAAGAGGATTGGCATAAGAGGTGACTAAAGAGGGTTTGGCATAAGAGGTGACTAAAGAGGGTTGGCATAAGAGGTGACTAAAGAGGGTTGGTGTGAGGCTGGCTTTTGTATACAACTTTAGCTTCAAATGCAACCAATTATGGTCAAGTCTACAAAGGGCTTGGCATGAGTTGGTTGAAGACCTATAATCCATTGAGAGATGACAGGCAGAAGAAGAAGAAAGAGTTTTCTGCTACTTTACAATAAGATCAACTGCAGTCACAACTGTAAGCTTAAGGAATCATGCATCACAGTCATAAAATACTGCGCGTATACACAAATGATGCAACAGAAGCCTGAGCTTGGCACACGCATACACAATGACATGGATGCTCAAATTTCCAGCTGCACTAATACCAGAGAAACACTTTACCTACCTGAATCATGTCAGACAGCATGTCCTAGTTCTTAAAAACTGTCAGCCAAAAGCGTGGCACATATACACACAATGACATGGATGCTGAAAATATCATTAGTTTCCAGCTGCACTAATACCAAACTAACTTAGTTTACCTATCTGGATAATATCAGACAGCACAGGCACATTTTTGAAAACTCAGCCAAAATGTTGGAAGCAGTACCTTTGATTTACTCTGTGGAATTACATCTCAAGGTTATATAGCTGGAGTGGACTGACTCAGGGGTTACAACATTGACCTCTGGCTCATGCAGACCTGGTTCGTTTCATGGTCTGGAGCTTGTGGATTTTTTTTATAGAATACAAAAAGGTGGTATATACACCCATCTGATCCTGGGCTTGTGGATTATACATCTAGCCTTCTCAGATATGGGTGAAAAAAATGAGTAACTTAAAAATCCCTCGGCAGTTGTAAATAAAAGCAGCAGGCTGTGTCCTCAATTTTTTGCAGAGTGGATGTACCATGCTGAGATTCTGCCTGTGTGATCATCAGTGGCAACTTATGCACTTATAGAGATATCATCTATGTGCAGTATAGAGATATCATCTACGTGCAGTAAAGGTGATCCTTAACAAACCAAACCTTGTCATGTGTGATTGGCTTTGTGTTTTCTAAACTGTTGCAACTTACTTTCATTATTATTTTATTATGTGTTTGAATTTGCTGCTAAAGTATATTTAAAAATATCCATTCACATTTTATTAATTCATTGTTTTGTTTAGTTCTTAGATTCAGTTTGTCTTTGGAATAAATTGTTTTTTCTCTGCTGTTAGTTTAAAACAATTTTACCTGATCTACAGACATTAATTAGGCTTACTCTTTGCCGTTTGCAACTGCCACTGGTTCTTTATCATCCCTAGTCCATCGTGTGATGTTAGCTTTTCATTTATATGTTACTGTTTTGTGATTTTCCTAGGAATAAATTGTATCTTGTACTGTAAATGTTGACATGTTATTTATTGCTCGCATGTGTTTGTTTGCTCTGGCACAGGACTTATCAGAAAGACCCATTTCATTACTCTAGCCTCTGCAAACCTTGGACAACCAAACCACCACAGTCCCACTACATTATTGTCAAGAACGGAACATCAAAGTCAGATGTAGAATGGTGTTGTAAAGATGGTTATATGGAGAGGCAATACACGGTGGGAGGTTTTGAATGTATTCCCATACAAGCCACAACCTCTCCAGTCAGCAGCAATATGCAGCTTCCAACATCTGAGAGTACTGACATAACCGAACCTATTACCATTTCATTACAAGCTAAACAACACAGTGGAAATGATAACATAGATGCTATTGTTGGTGGTGTTGTTGGTAGTGTTGTTGCTATTATAGTTATAGTTGTAGTTATTTTATATTGCAAGCAAATGCTGTGTTTTGCTAAATGGAGATTGCCTGTGGCAAATGGAAATACTGCTCACACTGTTGTTTTCACTAAAAGGAATGAAATCTTAGATGAAACTGAAAAGAAGGTCATGTTAGGTGACACTGAAAGGAAGAACATGCCAGATAACAGTAAAGTGGAGGACATGACAGAAAGCATGAATTGAAAAGGATCCTGTGTCAAAAAACAATGAAAAGAGGGTGCATGTGGTACGTAAAACTAAAAGGAAGTGATGGCAAGTAACGCTTAAAGACAGCCAGCTTTACTGTCAAATCACTTAAATGAAACAAGTATGATATGACACTGAAGACAAGTCAACGTTTCATAACATTGAAATGGATCATGTGTCAGGTAACACTGAAAGGAAAACTGTTACATAGCAATGAAATAGATAGTCGTGTGTCATGTAATACTGAAAGTAAGCAATTATTTTTTCATTGATTTTTGTATTTTGCTATGAAGTCAAACTGACAAAACACCATATTTTCATTGAGCAGCTAAGACATTCACTTGTTCAAATTTAAGTGATGGTGTTTAGAGCATTGTTGGATCAGTAGACCATATCTATCTGAATATACTTAAGAGTTGGCCGGCAGTGAGAACAGCAGTTTGGTCGGCTCCTGTGATTATGTATAGCGTGATGACAACCCATCGACCAGCGTTACTTTGAATGCCAGTGGTTATGTATGATGTGATGACAACCCATCAACCGGCGTTTCTTTGAATGCCCATGAAGTTGCAAACACGTCTTTCCTTTAGACAAATGATAGATTGCGTGACTGGGACAGGAGTGCTCCAGGCACACTTATTTCCACTCCCCAATCAGTCCCCATGGGTTTAAAGACAATCCATCAGGAGTGCTATGGAAAGAATATATTTGGTCAGGGAAACCATGGACATAAAAAAAAAAGCTTGAGAACCACTGACCTAGTATATTTAAGAGATTAACAGTTCTCACCCATACAGCAGTACCTGATTTACTTTGATTTCTATGGAAAGTTGCTAAAACTTGAGCAGCTATGTAACAATACTCTCTAATTTGTGCCTTGAATACAGTGATTGGTTTGTAATGAAAAGTTGTTTGGCAGGAGATAGTTTTATAGAAGCGACTGTTACATCCATCTGCTAGAGGTATAGGACCGGCAGCACACAAGAGTGTGGCAAACACAGTTCAAGGGGCTGAGTATCCATGGAAATATGTGGACAACAGCAACATGTCATGCAATAGGAACCTGCTGTACTGTGATAGGGTCACTACATTTTATAGACCCAAATGCACAGAGGAATAAGTGATCAGTCTTTCCCTCACTTAGTGAAATGACACACACGTCAAACCCTCATTCGATCAGGCTCATGATGTTATCAGCCACGGCATTGTTTAATCCAGTAGTTAATTAGTTCAGATTAAAATATTTGGTTAGTAAGATATTTGTTTTCTGCATATTGAAATTTGAGATATTATAATCAGGTTTGTAGGTTTTGTAATGTATTTTGTTATATTTATTTTAATGTTATTTTACTGAAACAGCACTATGTGCTTTGTCTAAATCAGTACTGGTAAAAAAAATTTCCATGAATCAGAATACCAAAAATTCAAGCCATCAAGAAAGAATACAAAGTCCTTGAACCATAAGAAAAATATCCAAAGTTGAACTAAGGTCACCATCAAGAAAGAATACAAAGTCCTTGAACCATAAGAAAAATATCAAGAGTTGAACTAAGACGTATTTTGAGCTATTGCAGACAAGGGAAGTCACTGTGACATCATGGCTAATGCAGACAAAGGAAGCTAGCGTTGACATCGTGGTTAGTGCACTTACTAATTAAGGCATGAATCTGGATTCAGTCCGTAGTAAAAGTAAAATTAAAAGTATATTTTTATATGCCTTGAGGCTTATAGGGTATATGTTACTAGGCAAATATTTTTATAGACCAATCAGCACTGGTGTTGTGATGTGGGCAATGTGTTATGCCAACCACCTTTATTTTGCAAGAAACTGTTGAAACGAAGTATTCTGTATTTGTTTATGAGTGCACAAACATAATTCTCAAACAAAATTGACCTGTTTGTCTTGTCTTTATTTATCCTTAAATTTGAATTTTAAAGGCCTTTTTTTAAGAATCTCTAAAGTCAGACAATCCTCAAACAGTTTGATATGTACATATAATTTGTTAGTTAGATGTTTTCAATAAGAATGTGATGGAAGTTGACAGATAGATTACTTCTAGATAGATAGAATGTTTACATCTGTCGTCTTCCTCAGATGACAGTGGAATTGGGTAGATTCACAGCATTGCTATACTGGCTATAATTGTCTTCCAATACTGCTATGAACTTTCCTGCTGGTAAAATATTTTAATGTGTTGAGCTTGTATTTATGTGCCTTTTTATGTTACTAATGCTCTCTGATTGATGAGTTTGGTTAATTTAATATTGCATTGGCACCTTGCCGTCTTGACAGACGATAGTTTGTGCTTTAAAAAGGCATAATAACTTTTAACTATGGCGGTAGCGAGTGTGACTGATAAGGCCAATTTGCGCTGTAAATGTCCGTTCACAGTGGGTGCATGTGAACACGTGGTCATTTCCACCATCATGCACCATCTTACGTCTCAAACGCTTGGTGTGTGACTTTTCTGCAATAATTTTCTCCTTTGACTTTATTCCATTTCTGATATTTGCCCTCCATGCAACACGTTCAGCGGCGACTTGCTCCCAATGTGCATTATCAATGCCTGTATCAATCATGTCCCGCTTACACACATCTTTGTATCGTAGTAGAGGCCGACCCTGAGATCTCTTACCCATCTGTAATTCACCAAAAAAGATATCCTTTGGTATTCTACCATCATCCATCCGCCTAAGATGTCCTATCCATCTAAGTCTACGAAGACTGAGCATGGAATAAACTGTCACACAACCTGATCTTTCCAATACTTCAGTATTTGTGATTTTGTCTTGCCACTTAATACCAAGAATTCTTCGCAGACACCGCATATGAAAGCTGTTTAAATTGTTCTCTTGGTGTGAGTAAGTTGTCCAGGTTTCACTGCCATAGAGAAGAGTACTAAGGACACAGGCTTGATAGACAAGGACTTTTGTTTTGGCAGTAAGCTTCCTGTTCTCCCAGACTCTTTTTCTTAACCTGTTCATTGTTGTTGCTGCCTTTCCAATCCGGATGTTGATTTCCTGATCTAGGGATAATTTGCTATTTACCACCGATCCCAGATATGTAAAATGGTCTACTATCTCTAGTTCGGCGTCGTCAATAAAGATTGATGGTACCCCATGTGCACCTTGTGACATAATCTGTGTCTTCTTTTTGCTAATTGTTAAACCAAATTCAGAACAAGCATTGGAGAATGCAGATAGTAGACATTGCAATTCTTCCTCAGAGTGGGTCGTAACTGCAGCATCATCTGCAAAAAGCAACTCTCTGATCAGTACCCTCCTAATTTTGGTCTTAGCCTTCAATCTCTGAGCATTGTAGAGGCCGCCATCTGAGCGTGAGTGAATGTATATACCACCATCCTGATCACGAAATGCATATTTCAGTAGAAGTGAAAAGTATATTCCAAAGAGGGTGGGAGCTAGTACACAACCTTGCTTAACTCCACTCTTGATTTCAAATTCTTCAGAAGTTGCACCATCAAACTTGATTATACCCTTCATGCCTGTGTGGAACGATTCCACAATGGACAGAAGAGTTGGTGGGCAGCCAATCTTCTTTAGTGCCTTGAACAGACCCTCACGACTGACCAAATCAAATGCCTTTGTGAGGTCGATGAAGGCAATAAACAGTGGTTGATTCTGTTCACGGCATTTTTCTTGCATTTGTCGCAATGAGAATATCATATCAGTGGTAGACCGGTTCTGTCGAAAGCCACACTGTGATTCGGGGTAGACTTGATCTCCTAGGACTTGAAGTCTGCGCAGAACAATTCTGGCAAATACTTTTCCAACAATACACAGAAGTGAGATACCCCTATAGTTGTTGCAGTCGCTCCGATCACCCTTATTCTTGTACAGTGTTATGATGCTTGAATCTTTGAAATCCTGTGGGACTTGTCCTTCACGCCAGCATAGCTCTATTAGCTGGTGGATCTGTATAGTGAGTGTGTCTTGCCCACTCCTGATAACCTCTATTGGAATCCCATCCTTACCTGGAGCCTTGCCAGATGCAAGTTCATTTATAGCACACTTAACTTCTGTTATGGTGGGAAGTGTGTCCAGGTGGTCAAGAGTTGGTAGAGCCTCTATGGCGTTGAGGGCATTATCCGCTAGTTTGGTCTCACTTGAGTAAAGCTCCAAATAGTGCTCTACCCATCTGTCCATCTGCTGTTTCTTATCAGTGATGACTTCTCCAGTCAAGGTTTTCAATGGTGCACTTCTTTTGATCACTGGACCACAGGCTTTCTTTATTCCTTCATACATACTTCTTATGTCTCCCTTATCACTTGCGATTTGAATGGACTCACATAACTTGATCCAATAATCATTTGCACACTGCCTGGCAGCCTTTTGCACATCCTTCCTAGCTTGCCTTAGCTCACTCAGAGTGTTACGCGTTGGTCTTTCCTTGTTTCTTAAGAGAGCTTTCTTCTTCTTATCAATCAAGGGCTGCAGAGTCTCGCTGTTGGCCGCAAACCAGTCCTGCCTCTTATGATCCACAGTGCCGTAAACCTTTACGGCTGTTTTACAAAGAGTTTCCTTAAGTTTATTCCATTTATCATTTACTGTACAATTTTCTGGTGTATCAGTGAAAGCGTCTTCAAGTTGCTGTTGAAACTGAAAGCACTTTTCAGGATCATGAGTGTTAATAATATTAATCCTGGGGCTAGATTTGTGTTTAGCTGTGTAGATTCTCTTTGGTCTCAGTCTAACCCTTGCAACAACCAAAGAATGATCCGTATCACAGTCAGCACTGTGGTAACTACGAGTCAATGATATATGGTTCAGATGTTGTCTCCGTGTGATGATGAAGTCCAGCTGGTGCCAATGGCCGGATCTTGGATGTTTCCATGTGACCTTATGCATCTCTTTTGTTTAAAAAAAAGAGTTTGTAATACATAGGTCATTACTGGTGCAATGCTCCAGCAGCCTTTGCCCATTTTCATTCATGCGACCGATGTTGTATTTTCCAAGGCACACTGGCCATGAACTCGAGTCCTTGCCCACACGAGTATTGAAATCACCGAGCATATAAATGTAGTCGGATTTTGGAACTGCCTTGATCACAGAGTCTAACTCCTCATAGAACAAATCCTTCACATCATCAGAGGAATCGAGTGTCGGTGCATATGCAGTAATAATGGTGGCAAACCCACAAGAGGTTGCCAAGCGCAGGGATAATAGTCTTTCATTTCCTCCTGCTGGAATTTCAATCATTCCCAGTAGCGAATTCTTCACTGCAAAGCCCACACCGTGTTGCCTTTTTTCTGCCTGCCCTTTACCCTTCCAGAAAAAGGTGTAGTTGTTTTCCCTGAGTGACCCTTCCTCAGCGAGGCGAGTCTCCTGCAGGCCAGCAATATCAATGTTAAGACGATTGAGTTCGGCATCAATCACAGCCGTTTTTCTCACATCGTCAATATTGGTCAAGTCAGTGGAAAATCCTGGACACATGGTTCTCACGTTCCAGGTTGCAAGCCGTAGCTTGAGGTTTCTATTTATATTTTTGTTTGTACCTGGTGCATTGGTTTTACAGCCTGCGATTCAGATTTTGTCCTAGCCCCAAGCACCCATTGAAGCAGGCAGGCTGTGGCGGATCAGCACCCAATTGGCTGGGGGCTGCCCAGCTTGAGGCGGGCGGTAGCTGATCAGTGACACCTATAGGTGTCTCCCACCGTCAGAGGCAACGCGTGGCGCCCCATGTCTACGCCAACTGACAAGGACTTATAACCCGTAACAGTTGCCTCTCGCTTTGATTCCGAGACCAGTTAAGACCAGGGATGGAGTTATTGCCTCTCCATAGCACAAAGCCTGGGCTAAAATATAGAGATCATGTGTTGCCCATGCAGCATGATCCCTCTCTCGGCCTGCCTAGTTCACTCCAGAGGAAAGGTAACACCCCTACATCTGGAACAAGACAAGCTGCAGAAGCTGCCGGATCAGCAAAGCAATGCTCTAACTGTCCGCCTGTCGGAGCTTCGATCCTAGACCAGTCGCCAACCAAGGCTTAGGGCCTGGTCTGCCCTGCCATGACAATTTTGTCTTTAGCTTGCATTTCCTCGCACCAGGGTAAGGCTTGTACCCTCCCAATTGCGCTCTTCCGCCCGAAGCCGTTGGCACAATGTGGGGTGTCGGGTTTGGTAAGCGCCGCCCAACGTTCGGCGCTAACAGAAACCAGGTAGTACCGTCTACTGTTATACGGTAGCTCAGTCATATCTGACTAAGACCTGACTGGTTTAAAAATTAATTTTTAATTAATTTGGTTTAATTTAATAATATACTGACATTTTAAAGGATATATGGGTTAGAATATCTGCCTCATATAGGTGAATTTAATCATATACTGACATTTCAGCAAAGCGTGTGGGTTAGAATTTCCACCATACACATGGCACATGTGTCATATTCCTCAGTAAGGCAGAAGGGATTTTGTTTAGTGAAGGTAGAATAAAAGCCTTAACATTGGTGACTGCTCAGGCAGGTAGGTGGCTTTTATCCCTCTTTCTGACCAAAAAAAAAAAAAAATCGGGTAGGCATTAGCAATGGGGCAAATGCTGTAATCTGTTTTGTTTTTCTCTCTCAACATAAATTGATCAAGACTACTGTCTTGTTACACTTCTTTAGAAATAATTGTGAAATAGGGGCAGCCAGCACTATGTGTATACTTTATAGTAATAGTGTGTATATGTATATTATGTATGTTATGCGTTGTTGGACTATCTTTGCATGTGTGCATTGTTTTTATATTTTATAGTATTTGAGCTGTTCATACAAAACATGAATGAAATTATGTGCATCTGTTGGTTTGATTGATGTTGTTGCCAACTCACACATCAATCTTCCTATATTTATAAAAGCTCAAGATTATTCATATATTCATAGTGTTTTTTCTGATGCAAGTCAAGACCAAGAGTGCTTTCTCTGTTCATATGCATGTCTAGGTATCTGCTATGCTGAGAATGGTGTTTTGTAACAGCACACAAAAAATAAAACACATTCACAAAGTCATAAAGTAAATTATATTGTACTGTTTTGTCAAGCCTCTGATCTGATATCAACAGACATTTCTGTCTTATATACTTTCCTTGACCTTTGATATGCCCCAGTCAAGGCAACAGATTTGTGCAGCTCTTAGTCCCATCCCAATTCCTCAACCTGTCTGACCCTGCCTGTGACTATTCTTCACTGTGTTAGCTCATGGACTTGGGGATGCTTGAAAGCTAAAGCTCTGCCACCACAAGGTGGAGACATGGGACAGGAGGAACACATTTATAAGCAGCTATCCATAAGTGCCTCAACTGATATCATGCATATTTCACAATTATATAATATCGAAGTCTTCCTGTCAGAATAATTACATCGAAAAAGAAGAGGGTTGGCTGTTGCCAACTGCACTCCAAATAAAACACAAACAAGCTATGATAATTCTGGAGTCCGAATAAAAAACAAACAACATATGATAATTCTGGAGTCTGAATAAAAACACAAAAAAATACTTATCTGATCAACACAAACATTGAAAACAAAAAAAACCCTAAAAACAGAAAAAAACTGATTTTCCGTATTTCTCATGTCCAGCTAAGTATTCTAAGAACACTTATTCTTTTGTTTTATGTTTGTTTTGTTTTTGTTTGTTTGTTGATAAAGACTTTGGTCAAAACATTTGCCTGTGTGTGTTTCTATTCTTCAAGCTTTTTAAGCCATATTGTGTGTCTTTATTCAGACTGCAGAATTATTGTGAAGAAAAAATCTGACGCTGGGTGGACCATACATTGAGAAAACCTGAGAATAGTATAACTAGAGAGCTTCAGTCTGGAACCCACAGGGCAAAAGAAGTAGAGAAAGACATAAAAACTCACTGAGAGGAGAAGTGAAACAAATGAGCAATATGGGAGGACATGGACAGAACTACAGGGGATAGCTAAAGACAGGAGGGCATGGGGTGAGTTGGTTGAAGGACTAGGCCCCAATGGAGGGATAGAGAGGATAGTTGCTTGTTTGTTTTATTCAGAGTGCAGAATTCTTGGAACTTGGTTGTGTTGTGGTCACATCTATATTATGTGTGATGTGGCCAGATTCTGTTCCATTGCTGATTTAGTGGCCTGTAATGTATTCATTGTCTGAACATGTCATTCTGTGATCTTCCTGGGGCAGCTAGTAATGTCGTTACCATGGAGTGGGTGTCAGTGATAATGAGGAGGGAGTGTGCAATGTCAGTGAAACAGATGGCTCTGTGACCAGCAGCTCTGATTGCTTCTTGTTTCTAGCTCATGGAGTTCAGATGAAAACAGAGGGCATTGGCCAACGTCTGCAGACTTTGACTACATTATGATAAGTTCAAGGCTGGGTGACAGGAAATTATAGGTGTTCCAGTTGTTAATGTTTAGTCTGGGCCATGTGTGTGTTACATCAAATCAGTTTTAACATATGGCTGTGTATCCAATACAAGTTGTAAACTTGCCAAAAAAAAATAAAAATCCTTTGAGGATCATAATAATGCCGAAACATTTATAGAACAGCCAAAAATGAGTATTATAAATACTATTAAAGAGGTAAGGACATAAAGACAAACATGAGATAGAGGCAATCAACATGTTTCAGTTACATTATTTGAAGAGAACAACTGAAACGTGACATTTGGAAAAGATTTATGGACAGGGGGGGGGGAGACAATCTTTTGTATGACTTAGAAAGATATCAGCATACAAACTGATACATACATGCTGATGGTGGTCTCAACATGTGTAGAAACATGATTGCCTTAGCTACTTCACACTTGATGTTTTATATATATATATATATATATATATATATATATATATATATATATATATATATATATATATATATATATATAGAAAATATGAAGAAATTCACAGAAAAGTCAGAATATTATGTAAGGAGGCAAAAGAAGATTGGCTTGGGAAAAATTGCTTAGAAATTGAAAAACAACACAACAGTCAAAATACCAAATTAGTGCACAAAACAATTCAGGAACTTACTAATAAAAGAACAAGTACATCAGCAGGCTGTCTTAAAAACTAAAGGTGGCAAAATCATAACAGAAAAAGATCAGATTCTACAGGTATGGTCAGATTATGTGAAAAACCTTTATGATGATAATAGAGATGAACAGTATAATATTCGATTTAATAATGAAGGAGCACCAATTTTGAAGATGGATGTTCGAAATGTTCTTAAACATATGAAAGCCGGCAAGGCCCCCGGTGCAGATAACATCACAACAGAAATTATTAAAGCTTTAGAAGAATATGGAATAGATCAAGTCACTAGACTGCTGAACACATTATATGATACCTTCTGAATTATATAATTCTGTATTTATTGCAATCCCAAAGAAATCAGGAGCCTTGGAATGCGATCAACATAGAACAATTAGTATAATGAGTCAAATCACGAAGATTTTGCTACGAATTATCATGCAAAGAGTGAGGAAGAAAATACAACCTGAAATAGGGGAAGAACAATGTGGGTTTGTGGAAGGAAAGGGTACAGTAAATACTGTGTATATGCTGCGATCAGTTATTGAACGTGCTATAGAAGTAAACAAAGATATACATCTTTGCTTTACTGACTACACAAAGGCGTTCGATAGAGTAAGACATGTCAACATGGTAGATATGCTTGCAGATCTACAAATTGATGGGAAAGACATTCTTCTTCTTCTTCTTCAGCTTTCTGAGCCATTGAGGTTCTTTGCTGCAAATACAATCCGTCTCCATTCGTCTATCTGGTGGGCCTTCTCTTGCCAGTCGTTGATTCCAAGTGCTTGTAGGTCTGTATATGTATTATCTCTCCACCGTCTTCTTGGTCTACCTCGGGGTCTACGGTCATTTATTTCCTGAGTGTAAGCGAGTTTTGTTTCCCTATTATCTTCCATTCTTTCTATATGCCCCAGCCATTGTAGTCTATTAGCCTTCATGATACCAGTGATTAGCGGGGACTTAAACATTAGACTCATAAAAAACATATATTGGAAACAACAAGCTGACATAAGGATTGATAATGAAGTGGGACAATATCAGCCCATTAAGAGAGGTGTGAGGCAGGGATGTGTAATGTCTCCAGATATTTTTTCCCTATACAGTGAAAATATTTTCAGAAATGTAGAAGATATAAATGGAATCAGCATTGGAGGACGAAACATCAATAACATTAGATATGCAGATGATACAGTATTGATTGCAGACAATGAGCAGGATCTGCAACAATTAGTAGATGCGGTCGTTGCACACAGTGAACAACTGGGGTTAGAATTAAATTGTAAAAAGACACAGATTATGGTCGTCACTAGGAAGAATAAAATACCACAATGTAATATACAAGTAAATGGGAATATTCTTCAGCAAGTGAATTGGTACAATTATCTCAGAATAGTCATAACATCTGATGGGAGATGCCTTGAAGAGATTAGAACAAGAATTACCTTGGCGAAAGTAGCCTTTAGCTAGATGAAAAACATACTGACCAATAAAAAGATGTCAAATGAAATGAGAAAAAGAGTGTTGAGGTGCTACATAGAGTCTGTTCTTTTGTATGGATGTGAAACTTGGACAATGAACAGTCAAGCTGAACAACATCTAATGGCTGCAGAAATGTGGTTTCTGAGGAGAATGCAAAGAATGCCATGGACAGATAGAAAAATGAATGACCAAGTACTACAAGAGACAAATGAAAATAAAATCGTAAATTGATTAGAGAAATTAGATGTAGACAGTCAAAATTTTGGAAAATTATGAGAAGAAACAAATTGGAGAACTTGGTGACTACTGGCAAGATCGAGGGGAACAGACCAAGGGAAAGACCGAGAAGTAAAAACCTGGATGGCTTGGCCACATGGCATGGTCGAGACAGGAACAATGAGCTGATCCACGATTCTGGTGATAGAGTGAAATGGCGAGTCATGACCGCCCACGCTTTCCGGCATGGCACATGATATATTTAGTTAGTTAGTCGTAGTTCCAATCTCATAGCAACGGGTTGTCCCCATTATGTTCCGTTCCTGTGCCAGTGAATATCGCACAATTATATATATATATATATAAAATAGAATGTATGTCTGTATCTATGTATGTATGTTATTTATGAACGGTCCATCCGATTGAGATGAAATTTTCTACACGTGTTCTTATCATTTCCATGCAGCCAACTGTCATAGTTTGTTAGTTTACAAACAGCTATTTGCGTAATAAAATTTAATTGTGTAATTTACATTATAATTTATATAGTGAGGGGACTTAACTTAAGAAAAGTTATATCAAGGGACATAACATTTAGTAGCATTGCTATATATTTTATATATAATTGTTGCATTGTTATCAAAGCTTTATAAAATATTTGTCTACAGTTATTTACAGGCATATGCGTTATAATATATAATGATAAAATCTTTAAGGCATTTTTAAAGTTTTCATAAAAATAATGCATCTATTTTAAATACGTGAAAATTTTCTAACTCATCTTTTTTATTTTTTTTTCGACATCTATACAGTTATCCCAGCATTTATTGGGTTTTCGTGATATCTTGGTAAGTTTACGTTCAGTAGTTTCAGATTGCCCTATTTAGTTATTGGGATGAAGATTGTTCTCTTCCAATCTGTTCACCATATTTCCGGGAACGGGAGCTTATATGACTACTAATATGAATTAAATGAGACGTTCCCCACCAGGGACTGGGCGAAGCCGGGCCGGGTCGTCTTTTTTGAGAACAGGAACAGGGGCCGAATATGAATTAAATTAGACGCTCCCCGCCAGGGGCTGGGCGAAGCCGGGGCGGATCGTCTTTTTTGGGAACGGGAACGAGAGAAGGGGCCGAATATGAATTAAATGAGACGCTCCCCGCCAGGGGCTGGGCGAAGCCGGGGCAGGTCATCTTTTTTGGGAACAGGAGCAGGGGCCGAATATTAATGAAATGAGATGCTCCCCGCCAGGGGCTGGGCGAAGCCAGGCCGGGTCAGCTAATATATATATATATATATATATATATATATATATATATATATATATATATATATATATATATATATATATATATATATATATGAATTATTGAGATGCACTCATCATCATCATCATCATCATCATCATCATCATCATCTTCCACTTCTGCCGTCAAGCGTCGTGGGGAGGAATAATTTGCGTTCCAGCGCCCGGTGGACGGCACTGGATAGTGTCATTCCGTGAGGTTGTACAATGACTCTGATGTCGTCAATCCATTTTCTTCTTGGACGTCCTCGTGGTCTCGTCGCAGATGATCTTTGATGTAAGGCCAGTGATGGTAGTTGCTGATGTTGCATTCTAATGACATGGCCAAACCACTTGATCTTCTGTCTGTCAATAAATGTGGCACAAGGAGTTGATCCCACAGTCTGTCTGATAGTAGCATTTCTTACTCGGTCTCGGATTGTTAAGTTGGCAGCTCTCCTCAGGCATCTCATTTCGCAGGTGTTGATTTTTACTCATATTGTATCTGTTGCAGGTTGAACTCAAGATTAGTAATATGATTTTGTAGTCTGCCCTCATCGCTGTAAAACAGGCACTGATCATCTGCAAATAGAAGTTCATTTATTCCCTGTGGGTCAGTTGTTTCATCTGGAGTAAAGAGTTCTAAATTTTCTGAATCTGGTCTGTCGAGACTTGCTTCTTTGGAAATTCTGTCCATGTAGATATTGAATAGCAGGGGAGAGAGCACACATCCCTGCCTCACTCCTGTATTGACTGTGAACATATCTGATATACCTTCCCGTGTTCTCACTGCACTTTGGCTCGAGTGGTACATGGCTATGATGTTTTCTAGCAGTTGCCCTTCTATCCCATAGTCTTCAAGGATGGTCCATAATTTGTATCTGTCTACTCTATCAAAAGCCTTTTCCTGATCTACAAACGCAATATTCTGCTGGTCACTATATTCAATAGTTTTTTCACAAATTTGTCTAAGTGTAAATAATGCATCAGTGCAACTTTTACCTTTCCGAAAACCGAATTGTACTTTGCTTAACTGTTGTTCAACTATTGGTCTAGCTCTTTGTTCCAAAAGTTTTGCATACATTTTCCCTATATGGCTTAGGAGTGATATACCTCTGTATGTTTCGCACTCTCTCATATTGCCTTTCTTTTTCCATATTGGTACTATTATTGCCTGTTGCCAATCATCTGGGACTTTTCTTTCTTCCCATGCTATATTAAAAAGTCTTGTTAGCCATTTAACTCCTGTTTCCCCACAGGCCTGAATAGCTTCTGTGGTTATTCCATCTGGACCTGGTGATTTGTTCTTAGGACTTTTCTGTATAACTGCTTTGACTTCTGCAGGTATGAAATTTGGTTCTTGCTGTCCCTGGCGTTTAGGCACAAAAGTGAGGTTTCCTATGTTATGTGTGGGGTTAAGTAGTTCTTGAAAGTATTCTGCCCATCTTGCTAGTCTTTGTTGTGGATTAAATATTGGTATACCTCTTTTGCTGTTTATGATGGTGGTTGGGTTGTAACATGCATCTCTGTTTCTCATTGTGGTGACACGTTTATAAAATTCTCTTGGGCAGTCTTTGCTAAGGGTCGCCATCTGTTCACCGTATATTCTCCAGGATTCATCTTTAGATGCATTGTTTCCATGTATTTTTATGTATTTTCATACATTGAACGATTTCTTCTTGACATTATGCGTGACCCATGTATATAGTGTTTAATTTGTTTCTGTGTTAATTTGTTACTATTTATATGTAAACATTTTTTCATGTAATAATCACATTGAAGGAATGTTATTGTTCCCTGGATACGTCCACAGGAGTTTTTAATATATCTATATTTATATCAGCACAGTGTTTATTTAAAATGTATCTGTTAGTCTTGCCCCATTAATAACATTTCATGTCTTTATATTTTATAATTTTTAAGTTAATGATTTTGTGTGGGTCCCATAGTGCCTCAAATTTTTCCAGTTGGATTCCTTTACTTGAAAAGAAAAAAAACTACATTTTTAATGGCTACTTAAAAAATATATGTTAGTTTGAATTCTTGCTTTTATTATTTTGAGGAGTATCTTAGTTATAATCCTCACACAGTTAATAATTCTATAGTCTGCCCTCATCGCTGTAAAACAGGCACTGATCGTCTGCAAATAGAAGTTAATTTATTTCCCGTTTGTCAGTTGTTTCATCTGGAGTAAAGAGAGTAAATTTTCTGAATCTGTTCTGTCAACTTACCTCTTTGGATATTCTGTCCATGTAGATATTAAATAGCAAAGGAGAGAGCACACATCCCTGTCTCACTCCTGTATTGACTATGAACGTATCTGATATACCTTCTTGTGTTCTTACTGCACTTTGGCTCGAGTGATACATGGCTATAATGTTTTCTAGCAATTGCCCTTGTATCCCATAGTCATATTATGTTTGGTCAGTAGAAATAAATAAATGAGTCTATGAGTTAAATGTGAGGTGTGAATATTGATGAGTAGGCAGGACTAGACTGGCTTATCGCCATCACTGGTATTGACACAAGAGATACTGAGCTTGCAAAATTTGCTCACCATTCAACAGATTGTACAGGAGTTTCTGTGACACAGATTTGGACATGTTTACCTACCATTGTGCCTTATATGAGATCAGGTGACATTTAGTGATTACATTGTTGGAAATCGGTTTAGAGATAAAAGGGTATTCGATACTTAGCTTTCTAGACATGTGTGTGAATTCAGCTGAGATTTCATATGGAATAGAAAGAAAAAGCAGCGGCTGCAGCAGGATATAACAATATGAATTGGAAACAAATAGGTATATTAAGCTCCTGCGAGAAGAAATGTACTAAACATCAACACATACTTTACAAGGAGATCCATCGTGTCACGAAATACAGGTGAAAATCCGAAATCAGAAGCACTCAATAAATATATAAAATGAATAATAAAATAAAATAAAATACATACAAACGCGTACAATACGATACACAGGACGGCCGACGTTTCGATTCTCAGAATCTTTGTCAAGGACAGGACAACACGGATAGATAGGACAATGAAATATAAAAAAGCACAAAACAAAAAAGTACAACCACTACGTATCCATGTGGTAGCAGAAAACGCGGATTTGCCAGATGGGAAGGCGCTCTTTGGCTGCAGAGTTTAAGTATAGTGGGTTGTCAGATAGGACTCTGCATCTACTGACGTTCAACAACCAGCTTGCTTTCCATTTGATCACCTTCATCATTCAACATTATAATAGAGAGCTATAGAAATGGCTATCCGCACGCAAGAAAGACAAAATTAGCCATCTACGTCCCCATGTCCCTTCCCCCACTTCGACACCCATCAGCCACACCAAAGTGGTATGCATACCGCCTGACCTACCACTGTCTCCTGAAGAACATGCTATTTTAGGGAAAGGTCATAGTTTTGTCCCTCTACACCCCCGTATTGACAGTCGCACTATTCTGGAAGACGTTTCCAACTTCCACATACGACTCCGCCTCAAGTCCCACCACAGAGACAAGCCTGTCCACAGTCCCACCCCACAACCTCCTGACATTTTCCCATCTTCAACCAAATCCCGTTCCACATGGACCCCACCTTCCGGAGTTTCCAACGCGCTTGATCTCTACATAGCTAACACACTCCATGAGATTAAGCAACTTTCTTTCCCTCGCTTGAAACGCTCCAACCTATCCCCTCCCGAATGGCCTGCCCTATTCCAACTACAGCGCAGACAGGACATAGTCATCAAACTGGCGGATAAAGGTGGTGTGGTGGTTGTTTGGCGGAAAGATCTATATGTCGAGGAAGTCATGTCCCAACTTAATAAACCTAATAATTATTCCCCCTACGCCGAAGACCCCACTCTTTCCTATAACCGGAAGATTCAAAATACCATCAAACAGCTCATACGTGAGGATGCCTTACCACCCAGTGCCACTTCACTTCACATCCATGACTCTGACTTGGGCAAACCCACCCTCTTCATGCTGCCCAAAATACATAAACTCAAAAATCCTGGACTCCGATAGTTTACGCATGCTCATGCCCGACTGAACTGATCTCAGCATTTCTAGTTGTGAATCTCCCGTCATACATCAAGGATACAACGCATGCGTTACTTTCATTCAACTCCCTCCAACTGACTCCTGGGAACACATACAGACTATTCTTATGGATGTATGTTCCCTCTATACCTCCATTCCTCACGCGGATGGCCTCAGGGCGCTACAGTTCTTTCTGGATCAACGCACAGATCAAGCCATCCCTACTCGCACACTTGTGAGACTCGCTGAATTAGTCCTCACCAATAATTCCTTTGAGTTCAATGGCCACTACTTTGAACAAATCAGCAGTGTCGCCATGGGCACAAAAATGGGACCCAGCTACGCATGTTTATTTATGGGACATCTGGAACACCAGATTGAACTCAGCTATGATGGTCTTCTCCCTTCTTTTTAGCGACGCTACATCGATGACGGCATAGGTCTCACTGACATGACAGAGGCGGAACTGAACCGCTTCATTAATTATATCAATGACTTCCATCCATCGATCAAATTCACCACAGAAATTTCCACCACCTCCGTCAATTTCCTTGACACCACTATTAAATAAACCCTACAGGCCTCACGACCTCCGTGTACTACAAACCTACTGACGCTCACAGTTTCCTCCTGTACAGCTCATCCAACCCCAAAAGCTGCAAAGATTCCATCCCATATTCCCAGCTACTCCGCCTTCGACGTATCTGTCAGGATGAGAATGACTTCATCGAGAGAGCCCATGAAATGCTTGACTTTTTCCGCAGACGGTCCTACCCAGAGGACGTCTTGTCCACAGCTTTCTGTCGCATAACCCAAGTCTCGCGTGAAATGTCCCTCGTCAAACAAAAGCGACCTCCTAACAATGAACCTAAGCTCATCCTCACCTTCCACCCACATGCCTATGCCATCAAGCACATTTTCCTGCGACACTGGTCTATCTTGGAATCCGATCCAACCATTCGTAAGGTATTCTCCAATGGCCCTAGGGTAATTTTCTGCCGTAACCAGAGCCTCAGAGACCACCTTGTGCGTAGTCGCCTCCCCACGGTTACTTCATCTGTGGGCACATTCGAATGCCATCGTAAGAACTGTTTGACATGCCCATACGTTGTTCAGACACCGGAGATTGCATTCCCCCTAGGCACCCTCTCCTTGAAAGATTCTTTCACTTGTACATCCCGCAATCTGATATATGTCATCATCTGCAAACAATGTGACATGAAATACATTGGTCAAACCGGCAGGCGTCTTGCTGACCGTTTTAGAGAACACCTCAGAGACATCAATCAGGGCGCTGACAAACCTGTCCCCAACCATTTCAATTCCTCCAACCACAATGGAGTCGACGATGTATGTGTCACCGCATTGAAACCCTGCTACTCCAACAGCTCCGTTAGGCTCAAAATTGAATGCCAGCTAATCAACAATCTGGGATGCGTCCATCCAGCAGGTATCAATACTGTTGTGGACGCTACTGTATAACTGTGCCATCTTCTCCAACTGTTTACTATCTGTCTATTACTATACTGTCCTCCCCCCCCCCCCCAATATTCATACCTAACTGTCTCCACACCCCTATATTTTCATATCAGACTGTTAGCATATTTTTGGCGACGTAAATCCTATCTGGCAACCCACTATACTTAAACTCTGCAGCCAAAGAGCGCCTTCCCATCTGGCACATCCGCCTTTTCTGCTACCACATGGATACGTAGTGGTTGTACTTTTTTGTTTTGTGCTTTTTTATATTTCGTTGTCCTATCTATCCGTGTTGTCCTGTCCTTGACAAAGATTCTGAGAATCGAAACGTCGGCCGCCCTGTGTGTCGTATTGTACGCGTTTGTGTGTATTTTATTTTATTTTATTATTCATTTTATATATTTATTGAGTGCTTCTGATTTCGGATTTTCACCTGTATTTCGTGACACAATGGATCTCCTTATAAGGTATGTGTTGATGTTTAGTACGTTTCTTCTCGCAGGAGCTTAATATACCTATTTGTTTCCAATTCATGAGATTTCATAGTTTTTTTTTAAGAACAAAGGTATGTACGCAATGAATGCATTTTAGATTCACAAAATCATCTATAACTTGTTTGTTATAAATAACTATTATTATTGTTGATTGACAATTGAGAGCATGATCTGAAATAGACCTCAACTGAGATTATACCTTAGAATTCTCAATGTTCCGGTTCTGATAATAACTGATTGCTCACAAGACTGATGTATTAAACTATTGCCGTGTTGCCACCACCCCACTGTGTGTGATAGCAGAATTTATTGGAAGCATGAGTTGTACTAGACCCAGCTCTGCCAGGGCTTATAAGGGGATATACTTTTTTTCCCCTTTCCGCATACCCTTTACAGGACATCGCTGTCAACACCATCATTTTACCGCTGTCATTGATTTCTTGGCAAGATTACGCTCAGTAGTTTGCCATTGCTTTCTGAGCGGCCGGCTCACTTATCCCATTAGTTACCAATGCGGTGAGAACCGCTTCCAATTCTCGCGCGCTGCGTTACACTACGTGGATAAGCGGGATTTGTAACAGTGAGGGAATTAGGTTAGGAGTAAAGAGTTAAGGAATGCTGCGCATTCCTTGACTAGGGGGAAAACCATAGTGAACGTGTGTGCACGAATGAAGAAGGGTATCTAGGAAAACACACACGTCACTTGGGGGCCAGCGAGAAGACATGTCAACACCAGCCAGAGAGTCTACCATCATGTGTGCTGTAGTATAACGATTCGGCCAATAAAGTATGTCTATAACAACGCGGAGACTTGGGTCCTATATGATCACGTGCTTAACCTGTCTTGACCACACTATGACAGCAGGTTGATTTGGTGCCGTGAAAGTCTGAAACATGGGAGGTCGCGGAGAGAGTACCGCTATGGAAAATTGTTGTGTCTGGGCGTCTGGAGAAAGAAGTTTGTAAATATTGAGAAACGCAACAGATGAAAGCCGCCTGTTGATAGTTGTTGTATACCTGTTTAACAAGGAGATCCATTTTCAAGAACAGCGCTCAAAAAGGTTTGATTGATAAACTTATTTTTTTGAAAGACTGATGTTGTTACATATTTAATCCTATAAATTAACTGGAGAATTGACCAACGCTAATTGATCAAGTAATGCCGTTCTGCATCAAAAATCAGTACAAATTATGAAGTTTAACCCGTGGGACTGTTGAAGGTGAAGTCAAGGTTATGGTGCAAATTTCATAATTATGAAATCAAGATCTGCAATACTTTCTACAGTCACTTCACATTTAGAAGGCATTGATGAAATTTGTCTCAACTTATAAGATAAAGCACTTTAAACTGACCATGGCGAGAATTCCACATGAAAATAAGAGATTGGATAGCGTCAGCTTTAAATCAAATTGTTGTTGACTGGATTACGTTTGCGCTGAAATATATATATGAAAAACCCAGATTGCTGTTGGAAGCTGAGTTTTTTTTTTCCTGAAGTCGTGAGCAGTTGTCGTTTGCGTGAAGGTGACCTTACTTGAAGGGAGTCTACAGTTAATCGAGCAAGTAAACATGCAGTCTTGTTGCGAGCCTGGTATCGAGCATAATTTTCGTCAGGAATTAATTGGAAAGAACTGACTTCGACTTCGATTAAATTATTATGGAAAGAAATCCGGAGGCTCTTCTTTGTTCTGCTCATTTCAACGAGGTTGATTAGAGTCCTTTGTTAATGTGGTGTAGGTAATTCTGAATCAGTAGCTCATTTAAATTCTTTTATCAAAATTCAGGATTGAAACAGGAATATTCTTCGTCAGGATCTTCGATTAGAGGCTTTAGTTAAGTTAATTAGATAATATTAGAGTAATTAACAGATTATGTATTGTTGCTGAATTTGAAATTAACATTGTTTGAAATATTTGTATATTGCTTGATAATTATAGATTTTAGGATGGAATCCCAAGATTTTTCACAGGTACTGACTGGAGTTGGCGGGGCAATATCAAGGTTGGATGCAGTATTAAGACAACAAAATGTAAACAGTGATGTTGAAAGATTTAGTGGTCAAGCAAATCAGTTTAAGAAATGGATCATTTCTATTGAGAAACATGCATATTTAATAAACGCTACAGATGGGGAGAAAAAGAATTTGGCATACAGAACAAGTACAAGTCCAGTTTCTGACCATATAAGAAGAAAATTAGAAGCAGCAGGAGGTGAAACCTGGGAAGAATTTAAAGATGATCTCGCAAGAAAATATGCTGAAATTACTGATCCACAACACGCATTCTCAGTATTGCGACAGACTAGACAAAGCAGCACAGAAAGTGTCCAGTTATACAGTGACAGGTTAATCAATTTAGCTGAAGAGTCATTTTTAGGACAGAATGTACGAGCTGAAGAAGTGGAACGGATGTTAGTAGGGATTTTTGTTGATGGGATTAGGTCAGATGGATTGAAATTTAAATTATTAAGAGAGAATCCTGCAAGATTGTCACAAGCGGTAGATATCGCTATACAAGAGGAAAGCTTGAGGAGGAGGTTTAGGTTAAAAGTAGGACGAGAGTTAGGTAGTAGTTCAGAAGATAGAATTGAAGAACCTATGGAAATAGGACAGTATAGACATGGATGGAGAGGAAGACGAGGAGAAATACAGATGGTACAAAGAAACGAGAACGTATATAATCAAGATAGAAGAGGACAAGTGAGAAATACTGTAAGAAACATGGAAGGAAACACAAATAACTCGAATGTGGTTTGTTGGGGGTGTCATAAACGGGGGCACATTTTTCGCTTTTGTGGTAACAGAAGTGGCTCATCGAATACGCAAAATAGTAGAGGTGTTCAGTCGAGTATACAGAATAGAATTGCAAATGGCAGACCAGTAAATTGGAATTCTGGAGAAATACAGAGAAATTTTAGAAGGTCAGGAAATCAGGAAAATGGGCATCCCGCTTACTGAATAGGGTCGGCAGTAGGAGGGAAGATAGTAAGATCCAAAAAGGGCATCAATATATTAAAAACCCAAAGGATGAGTATAATAGAACATTTAGAAATAAAAAACAAGACGAGGTAAAACAATTGTCATTAAATATGGTAGATCCTAGCTCATGTATAGTACAGATAGGAAAATATAAAGTTAGAACATTAGTGGATTCGGGAGCACAAGTTAGCGTGATTAAAGAAGCATTTTTATATCGAATGTTAAAAAATTGTAAAATATTTAGAATTCAGGAGAATCTTCATTCGGTAACGGGACAAAAGTTAGAAGTGCTAGGACAAACGATGATAAATTTGAAATTAGGAGGGATAAATGTCAGGCATATGTTTCATGTGGTTAAAGAATTAAATAGAAATATGATATTGGGACGAGATTTTTTATTGAAAAATGGGGTGAGACTTTTATTTGATTTGCATAAATTAAAATTCCAAGATGTTTACGTAGATCTAGAAGAAGATATGCATGTGTCGACACTAGTTAGAGTCAAAACGACCATGAATTTAAAACCACAGTCAGTTAATTTGATACAAGCAAGACTGAAGAGAAACCCGTATTATGTAGCAGGAAACATAGTCAGAATCACGGAATTGCAAAATGAAATAATTGATGAGCCAGGTTTAGAAGTTCCGGATGGAATAATAGAATTAGATAAAAGTTTAACATTTCCAGTAATGGTTATAAATAACACAGGTAGAGAAATTAAATTATACAGAGGATGTGTAATAGCCAAGCTAGAACATAACGTTAGTGACATATTGGCAACAGATAGAGTAAATATGGCAGGTATAAGTTATTCAGAAACCTCTAGTGAAAGAATTAATAATAGACGCGGATGCAGAAGAAAAGGGAACGTAAGAATGGATGAATTGATCCATCCATATAGAAGAAATACAGCACAAATACATTCACTAGACAAAGTAACAAGAGAAAAAGAATTGTTAGCACAATTAAAAACTTCGCCAGAAAATAAGGAAGTGTTAGAAAAACTTATAAAGCAAAATCAAGATGTGTTTGCGATAAATGATTTAGAATTGGGTAAGACACAAACAGTTACGATGGAAATAGACACGGGAGATCATCCACCAATTAGTTTAAAACCATACAGAACTCCATTAAGAAATAGAGAAGTCGTAGAAAAGGCAATAGAAGATATGTTGAAAGCAGGCATAATAACAAGGTCAAAATCAGAATGGTCATCTCCGGTCGTCATTGTGGCCAAATCTGATGGTTCGAACAGGTTCTGCTGCGACTATAGGGCGTTAAATAAAATTACTAAGAATGTAGCGTACCCATTGCCGGTGATTGATGATATTTTGGGGTTACTTAATGGCTCTACATATTTCACAACGCTGGATGCAAGGGCAGGATTTTGGTGTATTCCGATGTCGAAGGACGCGCAAAAGAAAAGTGCCTTTTGTACTCATATGGGCTCTTACGAATTCTTACGTATGCCATTCGGTCTCAAAAATGCACCATCTCACTATATGTTCTTAATAAATGAAGTACTAGACGGTATGCAAAGTTTTGCCCTGGCATATATTGATGACGTATTGATTTTTACGAAAGGAGATGTAGAGAATCATTTGAAACATGTTAGATTAGTATTTGACAGATTAAGAAAGCATGAAGTTAAATTAAAGCTTAGTAAGTGCCAGTTTTTAAAGACAGAAACAAAATATTTAGGTTATATAATAAATAGGGAAGGTATTAAACCAGACCAGGAAAAGATAAAGGTTATTAAAGAGTTACCTCCTCCCACTAACGTTAAGGAAGTGCGTGCTTTTATAGGAACGTGTGCGTATTATAGACGGTTTGTACCAGCCTTTTCAAGGATAGCAATACCTATTACGAATTTAACGGGAAAATACGCTAGGTTTAAGTGGGATGATGAGTGTCAAAAAGCGTTCGAACTTTTAAAAGATAGCTTAACAGTGGTACCATTATTGACACATCCAGACTTGAATAAACAGCTAATATTATACACAGATGCTTCAGACAACGCAATAGGAGCATGTTTAGTTCAACCATATGAAGGAGAAGAATCTGGAATACCAGGGGTTAAAAATGAAAGACCAATCTATTTCTTGTCTCATAAACTCAGCAAGACTCAAAAGAAATGGCCAATTATTGAGAAAGAAGCATATGCTATACACTACGCTCTTCAAAAATTAAATTACTATTTACATAACGCCAATTTCATTATTAGAACTGACCACATGCCATTAAAGTCGATATTAGAAGCACCAATACAAAATAGGAAAATACAAAACTGGGCATTGAATTTACAAGGGTACAATGCTAGGGTTGAATATGTGTCAGGGAAACATAATACGTGCGCCGATCTTTTGTCTAGAATCCCGTACCCACAGTCATCAGGAAACACGGAAGATGAAATTGAACCAGACATAGACGATCGAAACTGGCAAGTAAATATATTAGATTCTGCCATAATAAATAGGGAAGAATTGGAGAGTTTACCATCGGATCAAGAGTCTGAACCTAGAACAGAAGACCCACATTTAGAACAGTTTGATATGAAAACAGAACAAGAATTAGATCCAAAAATAGTACAGATAAAAAGAAAACTGAAAGAAACAGGGGAAAATAGTTTTAAAAGAAAGTTTGTAGAGTTACAAGAAGACAATCAATTATATTATATCACTGAAAAAGGTGAAGGAGTAAGAAAATATATTCCGAAACATTTAGAACAAGAAGTCTTAAAGGCATATCACGATAATAATGGTCATTTTGGACGAGATAAGTTAGTGAAGGCTATTAGCAGTAAATATTACTGGCCGAATTTATTCAAAAGTGTATATGAATATGTTGAAGCGTGTGAAAAGTGTAGGTTAAGAAACATGAAGATAATCAAATGTCCTTTACAAGATACCGATATTCCCCAATTTCCAATGCAGAAAGTAAGTTTGGATATTTCAGGTCCTCATCCAAAAACATTATCGGGAAATGTATACCTACTACATATAGTTGATTCATATAGTCTCTGGCCAGAAGTTTATCCAATTCCAGACAAGAGTGCTGATTCAGTTATAAATATGCTTTTACAAGAATTTATACCAAGGTTTGGGTGTCCACAAATAATACTTACAGATAATGGGAAAGAATTTGTAAATAAAAAGTTTGAGAAATTGCTAAAAGATTGGAATATAAAACACATTAGGACTTCATATTACAGACCAACTTCTAATGCTAAAAATGAGAGACAACACAGAACACTATACAATATTCTAGCGAAAAATGTAGAAGAACACGATATGGATTGGGATCTTTATTTGGGGATAGCATTAGCGGCGATACGTACACACGAAAATGAAGGAACAGGTTTCTCACCATTTTACTTAGTACATGGAAGAGAACCAATATTGCCAATTGATAATTTATTAAAGCCTAGGAGAAAATATCTGGGGGAAGATTTTCAAGAAACAAGGTTGCAAGAGATGCATAAAGCACATGTACGTTTAAGAAATAATATAATTAAGGCTAGAGAAAGACAGAAGAAATACGCAAATAAAAATGCACACTTACAAGAGTTTAACGTAGGTGATAGAGTATATTATAAAAAACATAGAAAAAACTCTAAGTTTGATGCTCATTGGGTCCCGGGATACTATATTCTAGAAAAAAAAGGTCCAGTGTCATATACTATTAAGAATCAAATTTCAGGGCATGTTGCACGGTCACATGTAGAACACTTAAGGCGGGATAATGAAGAAAGGAATGCAGAGAATAATAATAATAATTATTGTTCCGAAGAAATATTGTCAGGTGGACAATTTGTCAGACAAACGGTATATCCAATACCTATAGAGAATGGAAAACAAGTAACAACAGCTGAACAAGAAGAAACGGTACCAAAAACAGTCATGACAGAGGAAAATAACATGTATGACGATTATATTAGTGAAGAGTCGGTCGGGGAAAATATCGAACCTCCATTTATGAATACAAGACAGGCAGTAAAAAGAAAGTTGGATAGACAGAAAGAAAAAGAAATTAAGAGGCAAAGGAAACTTAGAGTGAGTTCTTCAAGTGGTGAAGATATGCCAGTATTTGAAAATTTGTTGAGACGGCAAGACAGGAAAATTAGATTGGATTTAGAAAGGAAGAAATTAGCGGTTGCTAGTAATGGATATACAGACGGGGAAGAAGAAATGGATGAAAAGTCAGAAACTGATGAAGAAGCTGATATGAAAGAAGATAGCTCTCCTCGGGAGGATAGCGACATTGAGGTAGATATTGCAATTATAGAAAAAAATTTGAGGTTATTAAGAAAATGGAGAAGAGATAGATAAATAGCTTGGTAGAATATTCTGCAGATGGCAGATAGAAGAAGAAGTTAGACACGATATTTTTGTGTTTACAAAGAAGGTACTTGGTGGAGTTTTTTCTAAAACGGAAAATTATTATTGGGTACTCATAATATGGTCTTGAAATTCATAATGTATGTGTAAATTGATTAATGTGTGGGGATAAATATGATGAGGGGATTAATATGGTTTGCTCAATTGTTGGGACTACAATTGTGTTTTATGAAATGTGAAAAATAAGTTAACTTAGATGGTTATTTTTACAATGTTTTGGTTTTATTGAGTCTGTTTAAAATGATTATTACTTTGAAGTTCAGTTAGAAGATGAATTAAAGTGGTGGTTAGTGAAGTGACTCAATATGTAGTAATGGAGGGGTATGTTGTTATTACATGTGGGGTATGCAATGTATATACAAGGTTTATAATAGGAGCTGGGTTGAACAGCGTTTAATGGGAGAATATGGGGGGAAATGCCAGGTTGAGTTTTGGCATTTAAATAACTGGATATTGGAAGAAGAAGACTGTACTTAACAGTATAATAATAGTTAGGAGGTTTTTTTGGTTGAAGGAATGGTAAACGGGAAATTGATGACCTGAATAATACAAAGGCTGGCAGTTTTGGATTAACATATTTTTTTTTTGATAATAACAATTATTATTGACGGAAACTGAAGATAAATTTGGAAACTTTATTTTTTGATAAAGTTTTGAGAATGTATGGGAAGAGAAAGGTAATTACTTCTTACTTTTTCCTTACTTTTTCTTTCTTATTTTTTTTTGGTGCGCACCAACCCAAATCTAATCTAACTATGTTTTTTTCTGTCTATCCTAGAATACTGAGAGTGTGAGAATGTGAATAAGGGGGAAATAAAGGTTAAGGGAATATCTTCAGTTTTGTCAATCATAATTTGGATGGACATTTTAAGTAAAAGCGGTTCGCTTATGGAGACTTTTGTATTGTGGGGAATTTTATGGAGAGTTTTGTAGAAAGTTTTCTAGAGAACTTTATAACGAGTTTTGTAGAGAGTTTCGATATTATGGTCTCTAGTTAGCAATTGGCTATGAGGAGATAGGAGAATTGAGTTAGGAAATATATGGAATTGTTGTTATTGTAGAATAGAGATGTAAAGTTAACTAATTAAAAGTTGGGGTTGAGATTTTTTCAAGGAAAAATTCTCTTTGAAGAAGGGGAGGCATTGTAACAGTGAGGGAATTAGGTTAGGAGTAAAGAGTTAAGGAATGCTGCGCATTCCTTGACTAGGGGGAAAACCATAGTGAACGTGTGTGCACGAATGAAGAAGGGTATCTAGGAAAACACACACGTCACTTGGGGGCCAGCGAGAAGACATGTCAACACCAGCCAGAGAGTCTACCATCATGTGTGCTGTAGTATAACGATTCGGCCAATAAAGTATGTCTATAACAACGCGGAGACTTGGGTCCTATATGATCACGTGCTTAACCTGTCTTGACCACACTATGACAGATTATGGAGAAAGTCGTTTAACCTCTAGGCCAGGGAGACTGGCTGGGATATACTTAACCCAGACAAATATATAACATCTGATGTCTGGCAGTATGAATGTGGATAAATACATTTTTATTTCAGTGCCAAGCATTGTTATGTTGTTTGTCTACGTGTTTGTGTGGAGTTTTCCCAGTCATTATGACCTAAAGATGAGCAACTATGCAGGCTTTTAACATCTGAAAAATCACAAAATATGGTCTAAAATATCAAAATCTAGCCTTAAAAATTTCTGTTATTACCTTAGAATCTCCAACAACAACAACAGCAGCAGCAGCAGCAACAACAACAACAGCATCAACAAAACTATATAATTTTATTTATTGTAAAATCTCACAACTTAGTTCTCAGATATCAAGAAATAAACTGGGCCTCATTACATATTTTACTTTAGTTTAAAGCTAAATTGTACAGACTACTTAATACGACGAAGTTGCAAAACATGTATTTCATGTGCCAAAGAACACCTACTTCTGTATGGATGTGAAGTGTGGACAATAAGCAGACATGCAGAAACACATCTGATGGCTGTGGAAATGAGGTTTCTGAAGGAAATGCAAAGAATACCATGGACGGATAGAAAAACCAATGACCAAGTCCTACAAGAAACAAATGAAAACCGTAAAATGATTAGATAAATTAGATATAGGCAGTCACAATTCTTTGGATACTTTATGAGAAGACATAAATGGGAGAACTTGGTGACAACTTGCAAGATTGAGGGGAAAAGAACAAGAGGAAGGCAGAGCAATAAATAACTGAAAGGCTTGGTCATGTGGTATGGTCGAGACAAGAACACGAGCTGATCCACGACTCTGGTGATAGTGTGAGGTGGCGAAATATGACCGCCCACACGTATCGGCATGGAGCATGTTTGATGATGGTGATTTAATTCAGAAATTTATCAACACGTTATTTCAAATTAATACAACTCTACCTTTATTTACTCACCACATAATTGCCTTCATGCTGATTAATTCAAGGAAAACAAAATATACGTCATCGAACATAGTGTGATATATGGAGTGGGAGGGGGGTTGAGTGGTCTCGAGGTATGGTGTCCGCCTCGAGTGCTGGAGGTCTCGGGCCCAGGCCCCGGTGAGGACCAGGATTTATTTAAAACATCCACCTGGACTTCCAGTAATAAAATTTACCCTGGTCTCTGGGTAGTGAGATCGGACGCCCGTGTGTATTGTTGCGCACGTAAAAAATCCCTTGGCCGTTGGAAATCGAAAAAGAGTAGCCTAACGGCGCTGCCCGGGCAAAATTTCGAGTTAAAAATCTACCCAAAGTATTTCAGGATCCTCGCCGATGCAAGGGAGTTCGTGCATTGAGCTGAGTTTCTCCAGACTCAGGTTTGAGTTAGGAGGAAAACGGAGCACTTATGGGTTAAACCATGTGCCGTCATGTTGATCCAACGACTAAACTAAACTAAACTAAGTGATATACGGAGTCATCACGCTCATTCTGAGAAATACAGTAAACATTTACATTCATTTTCAAGTTTTTAACAAATATAATCTCCTTTTGTCACTCAGCATGGTTTTATAGCATGAAGAATCATACTGCTAATCATTCCAACTGCCATCTGATTGAAAGTTCTCCTGGTCTTCCCTCAGTTTTGAGATTCGCTGAGAACGCTCCCTCATATCATTGTCTCCACATACGGGTTCTCAGTCTGTCTCCCGCTTTCACCACCTGGTCCCACAGGTGCGCGATCACCTCTCCATTGTCCATAGGTAATCTACCACAGAGAGGTGCATTCCCTGCCAGCCTATCAGCCTATTCATTTCCCCACACTCCCACATGACCAGGGCAGAAAATCCATACAATTCTCACAATCTGTGAAGCGAGGCAAGCCATTCTACACAAACCATTCCGTTCTCCTCCTTACTAAGCATACTCCGTGAGTCTGTAATAAATACAGTATTGTGTTGCAGCGGTCTCTTTCAACCATCGGAAGGCTGCTGTTACTGCTTCCACCTCCATTCTCATGCTGGAGGTCATAGTCTCATATGCCATACTCTCCTTTTTCAAGTAAAGTCTATTAGCCTTCGCAATGAAACTCCAGACACTACGTCTGTGTCTCACCACTGACCCATCGGTGTAGATGACTATGTCACCTTGATGTGTGTTGCCCTGGATCAGTTATTGAACCTCACACTATGTGCGACCTGCTGCCCATATATACACTCACGACCCAGTGTTACTATTACTTTGTGCCAGTCTGACATGTCTTCCGGCACTTTTACCCACTCTTTTTCACGATTGTTGTTGTCTATTTCACATACCTGGCTTATAGATATGTTTGCCTGTGCCATCCAAGACCTACCTTTTCACGGTCTGTGACCCTTGACCATATCCATAGCTTCATGCAGGGGGTGATTCCTGTCTGCAGTGACTCTCAGGTACCATTTGGCTTCAAGGACACTGTGCCTGTCCGCAATTGTTGGTAGTGCGAGGACATGCATATAATTGGTGATCTTTGTACACCACAGGATCAGTCGCATGGCCGCATTCTGTATGCGCTCCAACCTTTCAAGCTGGCTCTTTGATATTGTCAGCAGCCCCGAACCATACTCAATGACTGAAATTATTAACTTCTGAAAGAGCCTGTAAAGCATCCTCTGCTCTACCCTGGTTGCTGTCACCACCCTCTAAGCATTAAGTCCTTTTCCAGCCTTCACCCCCAAATCCTCCACATGATCCTTAAAAGACATAATCTGTCAAAGGTTATTCCCAAATACTTCAATTTACTATCTTTGCTGAGAAGACGTCCATGTAATATAATACATGGGCCATCTGTCTTTACGATTCGGTTATCCAGGGAATACCACACATCCGATTTCTTGTCTGGATGTATTAAGGCCCCTGAGTCCACGCACCACTCAGCCGCCAGTTGTTTACTGGCGACTTAACTCTTATATTCTTTCCGTTTCTCTTCCCTGTATATATGACATAAGCCTGGGTCATTGACATTGAGGTGAGTGACCGGGCATGAGGAAGAATGGAGACGAGAGTGGGAGACAGGAAAGTGACTGACCTGGCTATGAGAAAACAGCCAGTCCTGAGAAATAAAATAGTGAGGGTAGAGGGAAAAAACCCCTAAGGCGGATGGGGCGAAAGACAGTTGTGTGTTGTGTGAAGTCAGGAGACTGGAAGGGCAGTGAGAGAAGAGACTGACTGCGGGGCAGGTCGTTTCAGGGAGTTGAGTTTGAGATACCGAAGGAGTCGGTAGTCCACATACAACGGGGTTGTGTTGTTCTCCGAGTTGTGAAGACAGGCCTGAACCAGAGTGGGTTCTATAGGGATTGAGGGCCTAAACCCAGAGTGGGTTGCATAGTTGAGCAGTGGCTCCAACCCTATGTGTGGGTTGTATTGTGGGAGATCCAGCCGTGGATAGTAGCTGGATTACCTGTCTTGTGAATGTGATGAGAAGCAGGCCGTGAGACGGCATTGATGTGTGCTGGTTAAATTGTGAGGAGGATATTTATATTCTATGGATTACATTGTTTCTGGATGTATAATCATGTTCCGTGTGTCCGTTTTATTTCGGTAATAAAGGATTATGTGCGCCAACTGAATCTTGTTTCATGACTGGTGAATATGCACTGCGGGGGTGAGTTACATTGCAAGACAGATATCTCCCTTGACACACCATGAGTATCGTTACCTAGACAACGACCATCACACAATAATATCATGAGCAGATCATCGTAAGAACTTCGTGATATTATCATCAAGAACGACGTGTGACATCTGGGCGCTCGTCGCTTAGTAAGGAGTATCTGGAAGGCTACGTACGGTCAAGAGCATTATAGACATTGTTGTCATTCTGAGATATCTGTGGGCTCTTCGCTGAAAGAGAGGAGTTGTTGTCTGTGACTTCGTTCCATCAAGCTAGCAAACCCGTGACAATTTAGATTGTGTGGCTTCAAGAGGGTAATGTGAACTCTTTGTGTGTGCGCCAGATAATTCACACAGACAGACGGGATTAAAAACTCAAGTTAGCAGACAGTTCAAGTGAAGCTCACGACAGGTAAATTAACTGCGGTCAGCACACGGAAACAGACGAGGCGGGACGCCAGAAGTATTAACGCAGCACAAATCGACCGGGAAAGTCGATTGCAGTAGCAGGGGTGTTTGGTCACGGACAGCACAGAGGAAATGTCGCAGGGACATAACGGTGTTTGCAACAAGAGCGGTCAGTCCTAGTGTGTGTGTGTTTGACAGGATTGAACCAAAGATTGAAGACAGCGAGCAATTTCGTCTCGACATCCTGTGTGTGGTGGGATATTTGGTGTGTGTGTGCTGGAGGCAAGCGCACTGTTTTGTTGCAAGTTGACTGGTCAAGATTATTCGACGCAGTAAATAGGACGGGTGGGTACACCAGCGTCCAGGTACTGGGGAAGTACATGTTTGGAAAACAGAGAAAAATTGGCAGTCGCTGATTTGACAGACAGTTGACTGAAGGGGATAGTAACGGTACCCCTACCGCAGCCGGGTGGGGCTGTCAAGTTTGTGTGAAAACTGTTTTACGGAGGAATTTTTCACTGAGAGTGATAAAGAGAAATTGAGGTGACATTGTGAGTTGGGGGTGGAAGGAGGAAAGATACTCGGGAATTTCCACGACCTATGGTGGTCAAGCTGACTCATTGTGAATGAACAAAACAAGGCGTTTTGTTTTAAACCAGACTTGATTGTTCGTCTTTGTTAAAAGCCCGTTGTGTTCATTACTTTATAATCAGCAAACATTTTGTCAACGATTGATGACGTGGCATCTCCGCGAACATAGTTGCATACAGTTGCCAAAAAGAACTGACTGTACAGAGTGAAAGCGTTGAACATTTATTGCCATTATTTTGGTCTTTTCTTTTGGTGGATCTTGTCGGGTAACGGCAATCCAAAACATTTTGGGACAATTACCATCATCTTCAATTCGTACGACAATCGAAAGAACTCTTTGGATTATTACTGTGGTGCCACCACGTACAGAGAAAGTACAATAACGTTACGGACTGTGTCGAGACAGAACAGTTTGGATGTCACTATCATCTTCAACTTTTGTCGACGGTTTGACTTGTGATTACCACGTAAATTTTAAGTCACCACGCAACAAATGTGGAATATCGTAGACATTTCGGAACATTTACCAATATACATTCCCAACATATTGTGAAAAATTCTTTAAAAAACCGAACTTGCGGCGACGGATTTATGGGCACATATTTGTCGGCCAACGAGTTGGACATTCTGTTTGCTGCTCATTGTCTTATAAATATTGTTTTCGGTTGTTAAGCTGTTACTTGTATGTCGTCCAGTGTTTGTCAAGAGTAGGGGATTTTTTGGGGTGTTTCTCGAGAGTCGGGATACAGCACAAAAAAAAATTTTTTTTTTCTTTCTGGTGCTTACGATATTTTTGTAAGGAAAACGTTAATGAGTTAACGTGTCATGCAGTGGCATTGAAATAGTCTTAACCAATATCTAGAGCCGAGTGGTCTGACGTCAAATTTGTGTATATGTTGATACTATAAATCGGTTTTGTTTCTCTTTCTTTTCATAATATTTGCATATGATATTTGCGGTGTTCGGATATATGTTATTATTGTGCACTTTTGTCGTGTCTACTATCTAGTGGTATCTGAGTCAGTTTATATGTTACGCGCACTGTGGGTGTCCCTACACAAGCTTGTGGTTGTTACTGTGGTTTATTTCTTTGTGATCACCGTCTCCGTGTACTTGGCTTGTGAGTCTAACGTTTTTATAGACAACATTTAGTGTTATCATTCATTCGTATTGTATATGTATTTATATGTATGTTTAACAATATTTCCAGAAATGTTATACAACTATTGGTCATAGATATATAGATATAAGGGAGTATAGGTGATACTTTCCCCCTCACTACCTAGTGCTTATAGAGTGACTGGGTGAGTACAGAGTGATATTTTAGCACTACAAATTTACGTACACAGGAAGTGCTGGTGTACTTGGGGAAGTGACCTGAGACTGACAGCAGAGTCTTAACATTTATAGTTGGCTGACAGACAGGAACGTGTCCGCAAGTACAAGATGCCTACTTTAATGGACTATATTGAAGCAGGTGAACGAATAGGCCTGAAGGGTAAAGAGTTACAAGAGTATGCCGAAGCAAAAGAACAACAACAGATTGAAAGAGACCAGAGACAAGCCGAAAGAGAACAGAGACAGGCAGAACTCGAGGCAAAACGCCTGCAGGAAGTAAAGTTAGCTGAAATGGAACACAAGCGTCTACAGGAAGAGAAAGAGACACAAGTAAAACTAGCTGAAATGGAAAACAAGCGTCTACAGGAAGAGACACAAATGGAACTTGAAAAGTTAAAACACACAAATGCGGTGGAAATTGAGAAAGAGAAGATTAAGATGGAAACTGAAATTGAGTTAAAAAAACTAGAACTATCTTCGAAAGGTCAAAGTGAGGAAAGCAGAAAACCGTCGCAGTCGTCACAGAGATTAAAACTGCCATATTTTACGGACCGGGATTGCCTTGAATCCTATCTTGGGAGATTCGAATCGTCTGTAAAAACATTAGGCATTCCAGAGGCACAGTATGCGATGCGACTTGGCGAATTTCTTACGGGCAAGGCACTAGACACCATGTTCAATTTACCTGTAGAAGAAAGGAACAACTACACTATCTTACGTCAACGTTTGCTGACAAAGTTCCAACTCACTGAGCATGGATATAGAACAAAGTTTAGACAGTTAGAGCCAGAGACAAATCAAGATTTCACAGACTTTGTTAACACAGTAAAGAATACATTTAACAAATGGATGGAGCTTGCAGAAGTAGGGAAAGATTTTAATAAATTAGTAGATCTAATGTTAAGAGACAAGGTAGTATCTGCATGCAATTCTAATTTAGTGGCGTTCTTTGAGGAACGGAAGCCAAAGGACATAGACACAATGTCTCAGTTAGGGCAAAACTATATGACTGCACATCCTAACAGTTCTATTGGGAAACTAATGAGTGAAGAAATAGTCTGTGCAGCGTACACTAAACAGGACCAGAATCCAGTCATCAGACCAAAGGCGAAAAGTGTGGATTCAGCACATAAAGGTGAGCAGCAAGAACTTCAAGATAATGGTTTCCGAGGAAACAATGTTGGTAGAGTAGGACGGTACCCATATAGAAAAGGGAACTTCCAGAGACGTCCAAATTATGCCGGATGTTGGAATTGTGGGAGCTGGAGACACAAGGCAGCAGAGTGTGATACACAACCATCAGATGGACCAACGAACAACAGTAAAAGGGAGATTACTTGTTTCAAATGTGGAAGGAAGGGGCATAGCCATCAATGTAGGATGAGAGAATCAGAGCACTCAAATGCAGCGCAAGTAATTGAGACGCTAAACAATGAAGATTGCAGTGGGTGCAATCCTCTTTTTGAAAAAGACAGTCAGCCAGTCCTAATATGTGGTCATACAGTGAAAGCAGGATCAGCAGTGCATGAAGGAGGAAGTCTGAAGCTGCATCAGGGATTTGTCAATGATAGACCAGCGTTAACAATTAGGGATTCCGGATGTACATCTATCGGAGTGAGGAGAAGTTTAATAGATCCCTCGGATTATACAGGGAAAAAGATTAGATGCATAACATTCAACGGCACAGTAGAGTTCTACCCAGTAGCCATAATAACAGTAAAAACACCATATATCACTGGAAGAGTGACAGCGTGTGTTTTGGACTCACCAGTGGCTGATTTGATCATAGGAAATGTTATAGGAGTTAAAGATTGTACAGAAGAGGAAGTAGTTTATTGGGACCGAAAATATAGTGTAAACAGTAATGAGGTAGTTACCACAAGAGAACCTAAATTAGAGAGTATAGCTGAGGTAGAAGAGGCACTTGAAGTAGACACAGGAACTCAGGACGAAGATAGTACAGCTGAGCAGATGAGAATGGATCCCAAATATAGTGCTAGTGACTCCCAGAGACAAGATACTACTCTGAACAAATGTTCCCAAGGGTGTAGGAGAGTAGAACATAGGCAGTCAAAGAAAGGTAGATGGTGCTTCGAGAGGAAGAACAATGTTCTCACTCGCAGGTTTTCAGATAGCAGAACTGCACATGGGCAAGGAGCAGTACCTTTAGCACATAGAGACCGACATACTAGAACAGCTCAGGATAGTGCATGTGCAGGGCACATAGGCATAAGGCGTATGCAGCAGAAAGCAAGGTGCCAGATATATGGGCCAAGATTGAATAAAGAGTTCAGACTAAACAGAGACTCAAGTGTAACGGTGCAATATGCAGATAGGAAAGTTGAGTTAGTTCAAAAGAGTGTTCGCGACATTACTGACCCAGGGCTAGGGATAGCAAACAGATGTTGTAATTGTAGAGGTACCATGAGTCATGGGTACATGAAAGGTAGACACAGCATCGACAGGAATCAGAGGAGGGTTAATGCAAGAACAGAACCACCTGATATAGGGTCGGTACACAAATAGTATTGTGTGGTCGTAAAGTAGTAAGAGACCTGTGGGTACATGAGTATAATGCTTTCCTATGATGTATTATTATTATGTGATGTATTAGTTCATGCATTGGTACACAAGATAGAAAGTTGTTTGTATTTATGTGTGGGGAATATGGGAGTGTACTATGAGCATTTGGTGTATTATTTAGGGTGGTAGCTAGAGTAAGGTGCAGCCATACTTAGGGCTACCCAGGCTATATGTCTGGATCACATGTTTAGTAAGTTTTAGTCTCCCAATATTTGAAAACGAAGTTTTCTTTTAAGAGGGGGGTGATGACATAAGCCTGGGTCATTGACATTGAGGTGAGTGACCGGGCATGAGGAAGAATGGAGACGAGAGTGGGAGACAGGAAAGTGACTGACCTGGCTATGAGAAAACAGCCAGTCCTGAGAAATAAAATAGTGAGGGTAGAGGGAAAAAACCCCTAAGGCGGATGGGGCGAAAGACAGTTGTGTGTTGTGTGAAGTCAGGAGACTGGAAGGGCAGTGAGAGAAGAGACTGACTGCGGGGCAGGTCGTTTCAGGGAGTTGAGTTTGAGATACCGAAGGAGTCGGTAGTCCACGTACAACGGGGTTGTGTTGTTCTCCGAGTTGTGAAGACAGGCCTGAACCAGAGTGGGTTCTATAGGGATTGAGGGCCTAAACCCAGAGTGGGTTGCATAGTTGAGCAGTGACTCCAACCCTATGTGTGGGTTGTATTGCTGGTTAAATTGTGAGGAGGATATTTATATTCTATGGATTACATTGTTTCTGGATGTATAATCATGTTCCGTGTGTCCGTTTTATTTCGGTAATAAAGGATTATGTGCGCCAACTGAATCTTGTTTCATGACTGGTGAATATGCACTGCGGGGGTGAGTTACATTGCAAGACAGATATCTCCCTTGACACACCATGAGTATCGTTACCTAGACAACGACCATCACACAATAATATCATGAGCAGATCATCGTAAGAACTTCGTGATATTATCATCAAGAACGACGTGTACCGGCACTTTTACCCACTCTTTTTCACGATTGATGTTGTCTATTTCACATACCTGGCTTATAGATATGTTTGCCTGTGCCATCCAAGACCTACCTTTTCACGGTCTGTGACCCTTGACCATATCCATAGCTTCATGCAGGGGGTGATTCCTGTCTGCAGTGACTCTCAGGTACCATTTGGCTTCAAGGACACTGTGCCTGTCCGCAATTGTTGGTAGTGCAAGGACATGCATATAATTGGTGGTCTTTGTACACCACAGGATCAGTCGCATGGCCGCATTCTGTATGCGCTCCAACCTTTCAAGCTGGCTCTTTGATATTGTCAGCAGCCCCGAACCATACTCAACGACTGAAATTATTAACTGCTGAAAGAGCATGTAAAGCATCCTCTGCTCTACCCTGGTTGCTGTCACCACCCTCTAAGCATTAAGTCCTTTTCCAGCCTTCACCCCCAAATCCTCCACATGATCCTTAAAAGACATAATCTGTCAAAGGTTATTCCCAAATACTTCAATTTACTATCTTTGCTGAGAAGACGTCCATGTAATATAATACATGGGCCATCTGCCTTTACGATTCGGTTATCCAGGGAATACCACACATCCGATTTCTTGTCTGGATGTATTAAGGCCCCTGAGTCCACGCACCACTCAGCCGCCAGTTGTTTACTGGCGACTTAACTCTTATATTCTTTCCGTTTCTCTTCCCTGTATATACACCAGCTCCTCAATTGCGAATATCAAGATTCTACCAACACCTGGTGTCTCAATAGCAGCGACTTTGCTGGTGTAGACATTAAAGAGCACTGAGAACATGGCAGATTCCCGTGGTAGCCCAGGGATAATAGTTCAGGGGTCAGAAGCCCATGAACCCATGTGAAGTGCAATTTTTTACGCTCATTAAGTACTACCGCAATCCATTTGACAATCCAAGGGCAGAACTTCTTATCATTTGGGGAGCAGTTTACAACTTTCCAAGTGGTACTGTAGTTTACATGCGATCCTTGTCTGGCTTTGGGAGGGAGTGGGACTAGGTAGCTGTGCAACGAATCCTTGGGTATTTCTGCAATTTTCATGCTAAGGTTGAAACAAAAAAAACATCATCAACTCCAAGTCACCATCGTTCATGTTCTTCATATGGATGTACCTAACCCCATTCTGACCTGGTGCTGTGTCTTTAGTTCTCTTCAGCACACATCTAATACCATCAACTGTACCAAACCAAGACCCTCGTGGCTAGACAGGTATTGGTACACTTGGACCTTCCAACTCTGCACTGACCCCCACATCAGTTTCAGTCTACGACACCCCTACCAGATTGAGGACTCCACCTGTCCTTCCCTCCCTACCTATGGACCCTTCCTGATAGAGAGCTCACCCTGGACGACACACACAGACTCAAGCAAAGACATGGTAACAGAAATGTAGGCTTTGATATACAATAGAGTCGAGATGTGAAGGACAAAGAGTCGGTTAGAGAATAGGGCTATGTACAATTCTGACATCAGAAAGTGGAAGCGTCAAAGATGATTCCTGTGTCATCATCAAGCACTATAGACTCAGTGGAATATTTGTGTGGTCGGTCCCGTTGATTCACCGGGTTCCTTCCTCGTAGAATTGACTTGAAAATTGAGGACCCTTCCTGCTTCATCCAAGTCCCCAATGAATACTAATTCGGAATGGCCATTCAGAATCCTAAGACTGACCATCCCTAACGCAATGTTCAATAACAGAGTGTCAACCTGTGACGTAACCAATACACTGGAGTCGCGCTGAGAAGTCTGTCTGGGGCGACCCTAAGGCGTAGGTGTCCCCCCTCTGAAGCACTTAAGCGAATCACACACGCAGTAGAGCTTGATAGCTCTGCTACAGTCAGAATAGTCTGATAGACCCTGGCTGGGACGCAGAAGTTCTAAAATCCCCCATCGTCATTAGCTGGAACACGTCTTTGAAAAAGGCTAATTGTATCATCATGACTGCTCTGACCCCAACTGGGTCTGGTCTGGTCAAATAGATATGAGATAGTGATGGTTTATATAACAATCAAGTCAATAAGACGATCTGTTTCGTAGACCACTCCTGGATCTTTCAAAGCAACAATCGTCGAACTGCATCACTTTACCTGCATCTCAAGATTGTTTCTCATAATGTACTTGCAGGCAGGTTTCTATGACTTTCAGGTTAGCTTTCAGTAAGAAATACTGGCTTGGCGTGCTCTCAGTATAGATACCTTTCATGAACCATAGTCGGTCTCACTGGAATGAGCATATCCCAATTCTTCCATCTCAAATAATCAGTTTGATCATAACTGCAATGCAACCTGGAATGCAACCTGAAACACAACCTGGTACGTAACTTGAAGCCCCACCTAGAACGCCACCTAGGAGACAGGCCCTGCAAGGAGAGGAGTAGGGTGAGAGCACTCGGCTACGACTCTGACAAACAATGCACACATAAAGTATAATGCTTTCAGTATATATCAAATAACCTTTCAAGTCTGGTTACATGATCTTCTTCCACAGAGAGAAATACCAGCATGCGTATGCACCCGTTGTCAAGTAGCACCTTGAACTGCTCGTCTGGGAGGCATGGTTCCAAGAAATACCGGTATGGTCATTCCGTCCCCTGTCACCGCATCTCATTTCCTCCAGCTAACCCTCTCTCGCTAGTATTTTCCCCAAGTACCACAGTACTAGTATGCACTACTGTAAAGGTTTCTCTCTTACCATGAAGTGTCCGTCCGGACAAATCTCCTTCCTCTACCTTATCACCATAATCAACATAACATCAAAATATCTCATAATTAATCAATCAATTAAATTAACAATTAATTAATTAATAAATCAACTAATAACTCTTCTGGGATTCCTATCCCAGATCCGAGAAAAGTCCTCTTTGTTACACCTTCCCTAGTGGCAGGCAAAGAGCAATTATATGTGTACATGGTATACCACATGTAGATGATATATATCCATCCCCGTTCCTTTACTCCGTTGTTTAGGCGAAGACTAAAGTATGAACGGTCCCACTGGCCGGTTAGGATCAGACATCCTCTATACCAATTTTACACGCCTCCTACCCCGCCCCCTTCTTTCTATGTGCTCACTGAACCGTAACACCCAGCACTGTATATAACTACACCCGAGATTTTCGTAGTCATTTACAGATCCGTAGGTGAGGTGAGTATGCAGTTTTTTTTTTCTCTATTAACAGTTTTTTTTCTCTATTAACAGTTTTTCTATTAAACATTTTCTTCAACTAACATTCTTTTCAATTAACATTTTTTTTCAATTCTCATTTTCTCTTCATTGCTTCTATTTTTCCATGCATTTGTTCCTCTCGTCCGGTCATCACCTTCTAATGTAGTCACAGGAGTTCTCCTTGACTGTATGTTGTGTTTGTGAATGTGTTTGTTTGCTGATGAAGGCTAACCGCCGCAACGTTCTGTATGTGTCGTAACTCTGTTATGTAAAGCTGCACTACTTTGTGTCATTTTAAATTGTTTTCTATTTACTTAGAATGTTTCCTGCTTTCCATCCCATAATTCCCTTCGTCTCTCGAGGTATCATATACATCACCGCCTCTCAGCACCCTACCCCTAGTATATGCGTCCCCACAACACTAGGATCTAGCTGAGATGTTTTCCCCGACTGTGATGATAGAGTAGAGTAAAGTGTCGTACACAAGATCGAATGGTCACTGCAAAATCACGACGCAAAGCGCACGCCGCAACACCAGGACTCGCACGGTACTATCACACGCCGTTCCTTCATGAATCGCGAGCATGATATACACATCACGATCCCACACATAATATCACCACACAATGTCACTGAACTAATCATTAACACATTCCTCGGAAATATATCACAGCACCACCTTCCTGTTGAAATAAGCATCACCACAATAACTTTGTGACACAGTTACGCCACACTCCATTGAAATCACAACACCACAGCAGCTTTGCAATAAATCAGCACTACAGAATCCTAACTGATTAAGCTACAATCATTAGAACACATTAACTGCTCTACTGAAGCGTGCCCTGCCCACTAAAATGACTCTCGGTACTAGCAGTAATGAAATCACAGCATTTATAAAGTTTTCACAAAATAATGCCAGTACTATCAGCAAATAGATAACGTAACGCTTTCACCATGCAGCCTGTAGGAAAGTACTTCGATAATTATCTATTTCCATTCTGTATACATAGAACGTTTTTTTTTTTTTTTTAATAATTCGCATATCCTTTACAGGACATCGCTGTCAACATCAGTATCTTTCAGCTAATTGTTGATTTCTTGGCAAGATTACGCTCAGTAGTTTGCCATTGCCTTCTGAGCGGCCGACTCAATTATCCCGCAAGTCACCAACGCGCGTAGAACCGCTTCCAATTCTCGCGCGCTGCGTTATCCTGCGTGGATAAACGGAATTACGGAGAAAGTCGTGTAACCTCTCGGCCAGAGAAACCGGCATACATAGAACTAGGGCCCACGTCCTATGTTTACATTCCGCATTGATCGATTGCCTAATTACATATTCATGTGCTGGCAAGCGAACTGGCAACCAACCAACCAACCAACCAACCAAAAACCAACTAACTAACTATCATTGGCACCTTGCCAGTAGTAAGGGATGTTGTAATGACTTATCATTTGTGGTTGGCAACCACAATTTTTTACTATATAAAAAGTCTACAACCGCAAGCAAAACGTCATATTTTACGACCTCATTTTAAAGGGATGCAACCCATGAATAAATAATCGAACGTATTTTTGCACTGTTACTTCCCTTTTATGCGAATTTTATATTTGTAAATTTAATAATTGATGATAGTATTAGTTGTAGTGAGGGAGACTATCTTCCAACGATTGATGGCGGTAAGGTTACAGTGCTCTTCCTCCTCGGTTTCTTTTTTCTCTCTCTTTTTTTCCGTCTTCTTTCTTTATCTGGGTCGGGCATAAAAGTATCATCATTCTATTGGTGCTGTGTAAGGCTTAGGGTTACAGTGCATTTCCTCGGCGTGGTCTAGGGGCGGGCGGGCGTGGGGATGGAGGCGCAGGGGTGGGGCGCGGGTGTCGGCGTGTGGGGTAGGGCTTAGGTTGTTTGAACCTCGAACCGCGGTGGGTGTCATATGAAAAAAACTTATAAGTAAAAAATGTAAATATGACAGGTATATGCTGTGTAGAGGGTCGTGGTAGTGTAAACACTACCATCATACGGGTTACAAATGAAAACCTTAAAAAATAAAAATGGCCGATATTATTGAATGTAGCTGGTATAGCTTAGTGAAATTCGTTGGTAAGGGGTGGGTAGCGGGTATTAGTGATCTATACAGTGTCACGGTGGCCTGTTTACTACCATCATAAAGTTACAAATGAAAACTTTAAAAAAGTAAAAATGGTCGATATTATTGATTTTAGTGGGTATATCTTAGTGAAATTCGTTGGTAAGGGGTGGGTAGCGGCTATTAGTGATCTGTAGAGTGTCGTAGTAGCATAAACACTATCATCATAGGGTTACAAATGAAAACCTTAAAAAATAAAGATGGCCGATATTATTGATTGTAGCCGGTTCAACGTAGTGAAATTTGTTGGTAAGGGGTGGATAGCGGCTAGTAGTGGTCCGTAGAGTGTCATAGTGGTGTAAACACTATCATCATACAGGTGACAAATGAAAAACTTAAAAAGTAAAAATGGCCGATAATATTGATTGTAGCGGATATAGCTTAGTGAAATTCGTTGGTAAGGGTTGATTAGCAGTTATTAGTGGTATGTAGAGTGTCGTAGTGGCCTAAACACTATCATCACACAGGTTACAAATGAAACCCTTAAAAAGTAAAACTGACCGATATTATTGATGTTAGCGGATATAGCTTAGTGAAATTCGTTGGTAGTGGGTGGGTAGTAGATATTAGTGATCTGTAGAGTGTCGCAGTGGCCTATACACTAGCATCTCACAGGCTACAAATGAAAACCTTAAAAAGTAAAGATGGCTGGCATTATCGATTATAGCGGGTATGGCGTAGTGAAATTCGCTTATAAGGGGTTTGTGAGTGGAGGAAAGTCTATATTGGTCCTTCTGACCATTGATAAGGGGTGGTCGAGTGGTGGGGTGGTAGATAAATACATCCGTTCGTTGATAATAGCCGGCGGTTAAGTCTCATATTAGAGTCTAAAGGTAGCTGATCTGAGGGTGGCCTCCTGGGTGACTCATCACGGGGCTATGTCGGTGGGGGTGAACGTACGTGAACATGTTCAGACATATCTTTGGGGAAAACCGAACGATGACTCAGAGCTTGCTGACCGCGGTAAACCTGCTTGAACGTGTTCAGACATGTCTTTGGGGGAAACCGGAGGATGACTCAGAGCATGCTGACCGCGGTAAACCTGCTTGAACATGTTTAGACATGTTTTCTATGTTGCATCAGCGAACAGTCTGTATAAAAAGGACCCCAAAGGCGGGCTAAAGACACTACGTTTGCGACAAGACCTAGCGAAAACACCTCACCGAAGAGACCGCAGTGGTAAGTAGCACTGTGTGTATGCTATATTGTCTCGTCACACGGCGTCAGGTCGGTATAGTGCTGTCACTAGTGTATATCTCAGAAGCTACATGAGGCAACTAACAAGAATACGCCGCTAGGTATAGCCTCCCGGTATAGGAATACTAATACAGATACTAATGACGGTTGTATATATATATATATAAAATCATCATAAATCATCATCATCATTAGCTTCACTTTCGTCGTCAAGTGCCGTTGGGAGAAATGACGCCCCACTGCTCGATGGGTGGCACTGAATAGCGTCATGCCGGGTGAGTGTCTGTATTCTCAGGTGCCCTCTGCTGTAATCTGATAGGGTAGCGGATGTGGTGCATTCCAATTGTGTACATATGAAACATGTTTTTCATTAAAGCATGCTTTCTCTGTTCACTAAAAAAGTATTATGCTTTTGTCCATCTACAGATTTAAACCAAGACGATCAGTCCCTCATTGACACATGGACCACATTGATTCTGAAATGCACAAACGTATGTGAATATATCATGTCTCCACTAAGTGTAGTGCAATATATATCCGTCTACGACTATGTCCTCTTTCTGTGTAGTGTATGGAAACAGGTTGTATTCAACCATTCAGTATTGACCATTATCCCGCTCACTCCCCAGAGTGAAAAAATAATGTGCTGACACAGGAGAATCTAGAGTCATGCTCTGTTGTCACTAATGTATTAAATGAATGTATATCACTAATGTACACGTTCTCAAAATACTCTGTCTCCTCAAAATGTGTCAAAGCTACATAAAAGTCAATTACGCGGTGTCAAATTCAGTATGTGAAATTTTTACTGTCCCTTGTCTTTTCTCAAGACTGAAAATTTGCAGACACAGAAAAAAAAACTCGCGACTATTGAGTGGCTTACAAGAAGTGAAATCTCGAGGCTATTGCTTACAAGAAATGAAAGCTCGAACTTATTGAGCTGTGTATAAGAAAGGAAGACAACGAACGGTCTACCACAAAATATTGGTATGTATGCTTTCATCATTTCTCACTAACAGATGGTCATCACTAAATATTTTCAGCCCTAAGGGTGGGCACCCCTAAATGTAGTCAACATTACTCACTAATATACTACAACTCTGCGTCATACAATGTAAAGTAGCACAAAGAACGGAATTACGAACCAGGCCGTTGCTAACCATCACCACAAAAAATATAGTCACTGAGAAGACCCTCTGTAAGGATAAAAAGAAAATGAAATAATATACTATATGTGACATCATAAGCCTCAACGCCTTTTTAAAAAAAAAATATATTTCCTAACAATTGATATGAAATATTTTCGGCAGATATGCTATCATCATGATTGTCACATGTTTTGAAGTACAAAATGTAAAATTGTCCGACTATAACGAGGTTGTTTTTCTTCACAGCTGTTAGACGATCAGTACTTACAACGATTGTGAAAGTTTGGAACTAGTGGAAGACTACACAATTTTATAGTGGTCACTATACCTTAGCCATTGGAGCTACACACATGAGTCATTATCTAATACCCGAGACTACAAGCGTGTTTGAATTATTACTGAGCTATCACCAAGCCATTATCTAACACCAGAAGCTACTTATTGTCTTTTCACCACTACATTTTTTCCATCATTATGACCACTAGTCAGAAAAATATCTATCTCTGCTCTATCTGTGGTAAAGTATTTACTGAAATCCACAGTCTTACACGTAACATTAACACCGTACGCAACACTCAAACTCACACATGCCACATCTGCGGCAATCTATACAAAAGGAAAGACATCCTACAACGACACATAAAATGTGATCACCAGACATCAGCTACAACAACACCTGTTACCACTACACCATAAACATCAGGCACTACATCAAGAAAAAGAAAAGGTCCAGCAGACACACAAGCAGCTAAAAAACCTAAACTTGACCAAGTGGAAACAGAGGAAGCCATCGCAGAGACTGACGCAGAAGTAGATGAGGAACTAAAGACTGTAGACACCATCCGCGACGAGGAAGTACAGCAGAAATATAGAGACGTCTGGCCCTACCTTAGGACACATCAGAACATCCACAAATATGTATCGACCTACAATTTTTTTTCATCGAACAGACTCAACACAACCAATTGACTGGATCGAGGCTTTAAGACCAATATTTACTAGTCAGACATGTCGGTTTAAGGTTAATTATTCTCATCACATGATCTTACGTCATAAGGAGACAAGAGAACTTAGATTTTACCATTCATCGTCGAACAATGCATGCCAACTCGACATCCCCCACCTAGTTAACCATGAAAACGACTTTGACGATTTTATAGAAATAGTTCAGGACAGTGGCATGTTTAACTACGCCCTACACAACAGACCTGACACTAAGTACATGGTAGAGACAATCCCCGTGACTAGCTTTTATATATACCACATAACTGAACACCCGCTAGGTTGATTGTTGTCTGTAATATGCTCTATTAAACATGTAAAGTGGTCATATGTGTAATATCCTTGTATGTGTGGTACAGTAAACTGTCTATATCATTGAAAATAAAAGACTGTTTGTCACTTTATGTCACTGATGTGTAAAGTCACATGTTTTCATTGAGTGGTATTGAAAATATTGAATATTATGGAAACGAAAAGTTTAAGAAAAATAAAAGTTATGAAACGAAAAATATTTGTTTTGTTGGTTTATTCAGTGGTATGCTTGACATGTTTTCCTTGGTTTTTCTTGTTTTCGTCTTTCATGTTGTCGTCTTTCTGGTTGTCGTGTTATCTCTTTCATACTGCGTGAGGTTGTTTCTTCATGTTGAATGTGGTGCAAAGCTGTGGAACAATTGACACACACAAAATGGACCAATGAGACAAGACCAAAGTCACACAAGAACAAAGACACACTGGAACAGAGAGACACGTACACTTTCACACAAGAATAAAGACACAAAAGATCGGTAAAATGGAAAATTTGTTAACCAAATGTGAAAAAATTGCCAAATTTCAACAAAACATATAAAAAGTAGGAACATTTATTAACCAAAAGAGAATACTTTAGCCAAATTACAACCAAACTTATAAATAGCTCAGCCAAGCTTATGAAAAGTAAGAAAATTTGTTAACCAAATGTGAAATTTTTGGTCAAGTAAAGAAATACTTCAACCAAACATATGAAAAGTAGGAAAATTTTGTAACCAAATGTGAAAAGTTGGGACGAATTTCAAACCAAACTTATAAAAATCTCAGTCAAACATATGAAAAGTAGGAAAATTTGTTAACCAAAAGTGAAAAGTTTGACCAACTATCACCCACACTTATGAAAAGTGGGAAATTTTGTTGTCCAGAGGTGAAAAGTTTGACCAAATTTCACCCAAACTTATGAAAAGTAGGAGCATTTGTTAACCAAATGTGAAAAGGTTAGCCAAATTTCAAACCAAACTTATAAAAAGCTCAGTCAAAAATATGAAAAGTAGGAAAACATTTGTTAACCAAACGTGAAAAGTTTGGCCAAATTTCACCCGAACTTATGAAAAGTAGGAAATTTTGTTGTCCAGATGTGAAAAGTTTGACCAAATTTCATCCAAACTTATGAAAAGTAGGAAACTATGTTAACCAAAAGGCAAAAATCTTGGTCAAGTAATAAAATTTGTTAGCCAAAGGGGAAAAAGTGTGGATACATTTTCATCCAGACTTATAAAAAGCTCACCCAAGCTTAGGATTGGTAGGAAAATTTGTTAACCAAAAGTGAAAAGGTTAACCGAATTTCAAACCAAACTTATAAAAATCTAAGTCAAACATATGAAAAGTAGGAAAATTTTTTAACCAAACGTGAAAAGTTTGGCCAACTTTCACCCAAACTTATGAAAAGTGGGAAATTTTGTTGTTCAGATGTGAAAAGTTGACCACATTTCACTCGAACTTATGAAAAGTAGGAAACTTTGTTAACCAAATCGCAAAAAAATCTTGGCCAAGTAAGAAAATGTGTTAAACAAATGTGAAAAGGTTAGCCAAATTTCAAACCAAACTTATAAAAGAATTTTAGTCAAACATATGAAAAGTAGGAACATTTGTTAACCAAACGTGAAAAGTTTGGCCAACTGTCACCCAAACTTATGAAAAGTGGGAAATTTTGTTGTCCAGAAGTGAAAAGTGTGACCATATTTCACCCAAACTTATGAAAAGTAGGAAACTCTGTTAACCAAATGGTAAAAAGATTGGCCAAATAAGAAAATGTGTTAACCAAATGTGAAAATTTTTGGACAAGTTTTGCCAAATTTCAAACAAAACTCATAAAGAAGTAGGAAACTTTGTTAACTAAATGGGAAAAGTTTGACCAAAGTTCATCGAACCTTATAAAAAGTAGGAAACTTTGTTAACCAAATGTGAAAATGTTTTGGACAGGTGAAGAATTATTTCATGCAAAACTTATGAAAAGTAGAAAATATCGTTAACAAAATAAGAAAAAAAAAAAAATTTTACGCCAAATTTCAGCCAACCTTATAAAAAGTAGGAAAATTCCTTAACCAAAGGGGAAACAATATCTCACGGTGTCATTTTACATCCCAACCTAATAGAGATATTCACCTGCCCCCTATGCAAACAACAGCTGTATTTCAGAAAATTAAATGTATCGTGTATTAATAAGTCACTATAATTAAAGGAAAAAAAGAATTTCAACAATAAAATTGTACAAAAAATTAACAATTAAATTTCTCTTTATGTTTCCAAATTGAATGCTTCATGTACAAATTTAATGTTAACCAAATGGCAAAAAGCTTGGTCAAGTAATAAAATTTGTTAGCCTGAGGGTGAGCTTTTTATAAGTCTGGTTGAAATGTAGCCAAAATTTTCACCCTCTGGCTAACAAATTTTATTACTTGACCAAGCTTTTTGCCATTTGGTTAACATTAAATTTGTACATGAAACATTCAATTTGGAAACATAAAGAGAAATTTAATTGTTAATTTTTTGTACAATTTTATTGTTGAAATTCTTTTTTTCCTTTAATTATAGTGACTTATTACATACAATACATTTAATTTTCTGAAATACAGCTGTTGTTTGCATAGGGGACAGGTGAATATCTCTATTAGGTTGGGATGTAAAATGACACCGTGAGATATATTTTCCCCTTTGGTTAAGGAATTTTCCTACTTTTTATAAGGTTGGCTGAAATTTGGCTTAAATTTTTTTTTTCTTATTTTGTTAACGATATTTTCTACTTTTCATAAGTTTTGCATGAAATAATTCTTCACTTGTCCAAAAATTTTCACATTTGGTTAACAAAGTTTCCTACTTTTTATAAGGTTCGATGAACTTTGGTCAAACTTTTCCCATTTAGTTAACAAAGTTTCCTACTTCTTTATGAGTTTTGTTTGAAATTTGGCCAAACTTGTTCAAAAATTTTCACATTTGGTTAATACATTTTCTTATTTGGCCAATCTTTTTACCATTTGGTTAACAAAGTTTCCTACTTTTCATAAGTTTGGGTGAAATATGGTCACACTTTTCACATCTGGACAACAAAATTTCCCACTTTTCATAAGTTTGGGTGACAGTTGGCCAAACTTTTCACGTTTGGTTAACAAATGTTCCTACTTTTCATATGTTTGACTGAGATTCTTTTATAAGTTTGGTTTGAAATTTAGCTAATCTTTTCACATTTGTTTAACACATTTTCTTACTTGGCCAAGATTTTTTTTGCGATTTGGTTAACAAAGTTTCCTACTTTTCATAAGTTCGAGTGAAATGTGGTCAACTTTTCACATCTGAACAACAAAATTTCCCACTTTTCATAAGTTTGGGTGAAAGTTGGCCAAACTTTTCACGTTTGGTTAACAAATTTTCCTACTTTTCATATGTTTGACTTAGATTTTTATAAGTTTGGTTTGAAATTCGGTTAACCTTTTCACTTTTGGTTAACAAATTTTCCTACCAATCCTAAGCTTGGGTGAGCTTTTTATAAGTCTGGATGAAAATGTATCCACACTTTTTCCCCTTTGGCTAACAATTTTTATTACTTGACCAAGATTTTTGCCCTTTGGTTAACAAAGTTTCCTACTTTTCATAAGTTTGGATGAAATTTGGTCAAACTTTTCACATCTGGACAACAAAATTTCCTACTTTTCATAAGTTCGGGTGAAATTTGGCCAAACTTTTCACGTTTGGTTAACAAATATTTTCCTACTTTTCATATTTTTGACTGAGCTTTTTATAAGTTTGGTTTGAAATTTGGCTAACCTTTTCACATTTGGTTAACAAATGCTCCTACTTTTCATAAGTTTGGGTGAAATTTGGTCAAACTTTTCACCTCTGGACAACAAAATTTCCCACTTTTCATAAGTGTGGGTGATAGTTGGTCAAACTTTTCACTTTTGGTTAACAAATTTTCCTACTTTTCATATGTTTGACTGAGATTTTTTATAAGTTTGGTTTGAAATTCGTCCCAACTTTTCACATTTGGTTACAAAATTTTCCTACTTTTCATATGTTTGGTTGAAGTATTTCTTTACTTGACCAAAAATTTCACATTTAGTTAACAAATTTTCTTACTTTTCATAAGCTTGGCTGAGCTATTTATAAGTTTGGTTGTAATTTGGCTAAAGTATTCTCTTTTGGTTAATAAATGTTCCTACTTTTTATATGTTTTGTTGAAATTTGGCAATTTTTTCACATTTGGTTAACAAATTTTCCATTTTACCGATCTTTTGTGTCTTTATTCTTGTGTGAAAGTGTACGTGTCTCTCTGTTCCAGTGTGTCTTTGTTCTAGTGTGACTTTGGTCTTGTCTCATTGGTCCATTTTGTGTGTGTCAATTGTTCCACAGCTTTGCACCACATTCAACATGAAGAAACAACCTCACGCAGTATGAAAGAGATAACACGACAACCAGAAAGACGACAACATGAAAGACGAAAACAAGAAAAACCAAGGAAAACATGTCAAGCATACCACTGAATAAACCAACAAAACAAATATTTTTCGTTTTATAACTTTTATTTTTTCTTAAACTTTTCGTTTCCATAATATTCAATATTTTCAATACCACTCAATGAAAACATGTGACTTTACACATCAGTGACAAACAGTCTTTTATTTTCAATGATATAGACAGTTTACTGTACCACATATACAATGATATCACACATATGGCCACTTTACCTGTTTAATAGAGCATATTACAGACAACAATCAACCTAGCGGGTGTTCAGTTATGTGGTATATATAAAAGCTAGTCGCGGGGATTGTCTCTACCATGTACTTAGTGTCAGGTCTGTTGTGTAGGGCGTAGTTAAACATGTCACTGTCCTGAACTATTTCTATAAAATCGTCAAAGTCGTTTTCATGGTTAACTAGGTGGGGGATGTCGAGTTGGCATGCATTGTTCGACGATGAATGGTAAAATCTAAGTTCTCCTGTCTCCCTATGACGTAAGATCATGTGATGAGAATAATTAACCTTAAACCGACATGTCTGACTAGTAAATATTGGTCTTAAAGTCTCGGTCAAGTCAATTGGTTGTGTTGAGTCTGGTCGATGGAAAAAATTGTAGGTCGATACATATTTGTGGATGTTCTGATGTGTCCTAAGGTAGGGCCAGACGTCTCTATATTTCTGCTGTACTTCCTCGTCGCGGGTGGTGTCTACAGTCTTTAGTTCCTCATCTATTTTTTCGTTAGTCTCTGCGATGGCTTCCTCTGTTTCCACTTGGTCAAGTTTAGGTTTTTTAGCTGCTTGTGTGTCTGCTGGTCCTTTTCTTTTTCTTGATGTAGTGCCTGATGTTGATGGTGTAGTGGTAACAGGTGTTGTTGTAGCTGATGTCTGGTGATCAAATTTTATGTGTCGTTGTAGGATGTCTTTCCTTTTGTATAGATTGCCGCAGATGTGGCATGTGTGAGATTGAGTGATGTGTACGGTGTTAATGTAACGTGTAAGACTGTGGATTTCAGTAAATACTTTACCACAGATAGAGCAGAGATAGATATTTTTCTGACTAGTGGTCATAATGATAGAAAAAATGTAGTGGTGAAAAGACAATAAGTAGCTTCTGGTGTTAGATAATGGCTTGGTGATAGCTCAGTAATATTTCCAACACGCTTGTAGCCTCGGGTATTAGATAATGACTCGTGTGTGTAGCTCCAATGGCTAAGGTATAGTGACCACTATAAAATTGTGTAGTCTTCCACTAGTTCCAAACTTTCACAATCGTTGTAAGTACTGATCGTCAAACAGCTGTGAAGAAAAACAACCTCGTTATAGTCGGACATTTTTACATTTTGTACTTCAAAACATGTGACAATCATGATGATAGCATATCTACAGAAAATATTTCATATCAATTGTTAGGAAATATATAAAATAAAAAAGGCGTTGAGGCTTATGATGTCACATATAGTATATTATTTCATTTTCTTTTTATCCTTACAGAGGGTCTTCTCGGTGACTATATTTTTTGTGGTGATGGTTAGCAACGGCCTGGTTCGTAATTCTGTTCTTTGTGCTACTTTACATTGTATGACGCAGAGTTGTAGTATATTAGTGAGTAATGTTGACTACATTTAAGGGTGCCCACGCTTAGGGCTGAAAATATTTAGTGATGACCATTTGTTAGTGAGAAATGATGAAAGCATACATACCAATATTTTGTGGTAGACCGTTCGTTGTCTTCCTTTCTTATACACAGCTCAATAAGTTCGAGCTTTCATTTCTTGTAAGCAATAGCCTCGAGATTTCACTTCTTGTAAACCACTGAATAGTCGCGAGTTTTTTTTTTTTCTGTGTCTGTAAATTTTTAGTCTGGAGAAAAGACAAGGGACAGTAAAAATTTCACATACTGAATTTGACACCGCGTAATTGACTTTTATGTAGCTTTGACACATTTTGAGGAGACAGAGTATTTTGAGAACGTGTACATTAGTGATATACATTCATTTAATACATTAGTGACAACAGAGCATACCTCTAGATTCTCCTGTGTCAGCACATTATTTTTTCACTCTGGGGAGTGAGCGGGATAATGGTCAATACTGAATAGTTGAATACAACCTGTTTCCATACACTACACAGAAAGAGGACATAGTCGTAGACGGATATATATTGCACTACACTTAGTAGAGACATGATATATTCACATACGTTTGTGCATTTCAGAATCGATGCGGTCCATGTGTCAATGAGGGACTGGTCGTCTTAGTTTAAATCTTTAGATGGACAAAAGCATAATACTTTTTAGTGAACAGAGAAAGCATGCTTTAATGGAAAACATGTTTCATACGTACACAATTGGAATACACCACATCCGCTACCCTATCGGATTACAGCAGAGGACACCTGAGAATACAGACACTCACCCGGCATGACGCTATTCAATGCCACCCATCGAGCAGTGGGGCGTCATTTCTCCCAACGGCACTTGACGACGAAAGTGAAGGTAATGATGATGATGATTTATGATGATTTTTTTAATATATATATATACAACCGTCATTAGTATCCGTATTATTATTCCTATACCGGGAGGCTATACCTAGCGGCGTATTCTTGTTAGTTGCTTCATGTAGCTTCTGAGATATACACTAGTGACAGCACTATACCGACCTGAAGCCGTGTGACGAGACAATGTAGCATACACACAGTGCTACTTACCACTGCGGTCTCTTCGGTGAGATGTTTTCGCTAGGTCTTATCGCAAACGTAGTGTCTTTAGCCCGCCTTTGGGGTCCATTTTATACAGACTGTTCGCTGATGCAACATAGAAAACATGTTTCCCCAAAGACATGTCTGAACACGTTCAAGCAGGTTTACCGCGGTCAGCACGCTCTGAGTCATCCTCCGGTTTTCCCCAAAGATATGTCTGAACATGTTCATGTACGTTCACCCCCTCCGAAATAGCCCCGTGATGAGTCACCCAGGAGGCCACTCTCAGATCAGCTATCTGTAGACTCTAATATGAGACTTAACCTCCGGCTATTATCAACGAACGGATGTATTTATCTACCACCCCACCACTCGACCACCCCTTATCAATGGTCAGAAGGACCAATGGGACGCAGAGGTGTTTCCAAGGCACCAGGGCCGGGTTATATACTGGCCAAGACCTATTGACGCGTCCTCGTCGAGCGTCCTGGGCAAAAGGTCCCTTCGGGGTCCTGGCTAAAGTCAGTAGGATCGCCGATTCCACCGAAGTCGGAGAGTGTCTGCCTGTACGGCGAGGAACCACCAGTCTGCACACCAATAAGCCAGACATGGGACAACGGATACTCACGCAAACCTCAGGTCCTGTATGACATCACACTGATGTTGGACAACAGGATGCCTTAATCCGACATACAGGACTTCGCGTTGGAGCTCAAGCCAACGAACACAAGCAATCAAGCAAGCAGAAGGACCAATATAGCCTTTCCTCCACTCACAAACCCCTTATAAGCGAATTTCACTACGCCATACCCGCTATAATCGATAATGCCAGCCATCTTTACTTTTTAAGGTATTCATTTGTAGCCTGTGAGATGCTAGTGTATAGGCCACTGCGACACTCTACAGATCACTAATATCTACTACCCATCCATTACCAACGAATTTCACTAAGCTATATCCGCTAACATCAATAATATCGGTCAGGTTTACTTTTTAAGGGTTTCATTTGTAACCTGTGTGATGACAGTGTTTAGGCCACTACGACACTCTACACACCACTAATAACTGCTAACCACCCCTTACAAACGAATTTCACTAAGCTATATCCGCTACAATCAATATTATCGGCCATTTTTACTTTTTAAGTTTTTCATTTGTCACCTGTATGATGATAGTGTTTACACCACTATGACACTCTACGGACCACTACTAGCCGCTATCCACCCTTTACCAACAAATTTCACTACGTTGAACCGGCTACAATCAATAATATCGGCCATCTTTATTTTTTAAGGTTTTCATTTGTAACCCTATGATGATAGTGTTTATGCTACTACGACACTCTACAGATCACTAATAGCCGCTACCCACCCCTTACCAACGAATTTCACTAAGATATACTCACTAAAATCAATAATATCGACCATTTTTACTTTTTTAAGGTTTTCATTTGTAACCTTATGATGGTAGTAAACAGGCCACCGTGACACCGTGACACTAATACCCGCTATTCACCCCTTACCAACGAAATTCACTAAGCTATACCAGCTACATTCAATAATATTGGCCATTTTTATTTTTTAAGGTTTTCATTTGTAACCCATATGATGGTAGTGTTTACACTACCACGACCCTCTACAGATCATATACCTGTCATATTTACATTTTTTACTTATAAGTTTTTTCATATGACACCCACCGCGGTTCGTGGTTCAAACCACCTAAGCCCTACCCCACACGCCGACACCCACGCCCCACCCCTGCACCTCCATCCCCACGCCCGCCCGCCCCTAGACCACCCCGAGGAAATGCACTGTAACCCTAAGCCTTACACAGCACCAATAGAATGATGATAGTTTTATGCCCGACCCAGATAAAGAAAGAAGACGGAAAAAAAGAAACCGAGGAGGAAGAGCACTGTAACCTTACCACCATCAATCGTTGGATGATAGTCTCACTCACTACAACTAATACTATCATCAATTATTAAATTTACAAATATAAAATTCGCAAAAAAAGGGAAGTAACAGTGCAAAAATACGTTCGATTTTTTTTATTCATGGGTTGCATCCCTTTAAAATGAGGTCGTAAAATATGACGTTTTGCTTGCGGTTGTAGACTTTTTATATAGTAAAATATTGTGATTGCCAACCACAAATGATAAGTCATCACAACATCCCTTACTACTTCATGTGATGAGAATAATTAACCTTAAACCGACATGTCTGACTAGTAAATATTGGTCTTAAAGTCTCGGTTTAGTCAATTGGTTGTGTTGAGTCTGGTCGATGAAAAAAATTGTAGGTCGATACATATTTGTGGATGTTCTGATGTGTCCTAAGGTAGGGCCAGACGTCTCTATATTTCTGCTGTACTTCCTCGTCCCCGATGGTGTCTACAGTCTTTAGTTCCTCATCTACTTCTTCGTCAGTCTCTGCGATGGCTTCCTCTGTTTCCACTTGGTCAAGTTTAGGTTTTTTAGCTGCTTGTGTGTCTGCTGGTCCTTTTCTTTTTCTTGATGTAGTGCCTGATGTTGATGGTGTAGTGGTAACAGGTGTTGTTGTAGCTGATGTCTGGTGATCAAATTTTGTGTCGTTGTAGGATGTCTTTCCTTTTGTATAGATTGCCGCAGATGTGGCATGTGTGAGTTTGAGTGTTGTGTACGGTGTTAATGTGACGTGTAAGACTGTAGATTTCAGTAAATACTTTACCACAGATAGAGCAGAGAAAGATATTTTTCTGACTAGTGGTCATAATCATAGAAAAAATGTAGTGGTGAAAAGACAATAAGTAGCTTCTGGTGTTAGATAATGGCTTGGTGATAGCTCAGTAATATTTCCAACACGCTTGTAGCCTCGGGTATTAGATAATGACTCGTGTGTGTAGCTCCAATGGCTAAGGTATAGTGACCACTATAAAATTGTGTAGTCTTCCACTAGTTCCAAACTTTCACAATCGTTGTAAGTACTGATCGTCAAACAGCTGTGAAGAAAAACAACCTCGTTATAGTCCGACATTTTTACATTTTGTACTTCAAAACATGTGACAATCATGATGATAACATATCTACAGAAAATATTTCATATCATTTGTTAGGAAATATATAAAAGAAAAAAGACGTTGAGGCTTATGATGTCACATATAGTATATTATTTCATTTTCTTTTTATCCTTACAGAGGGTCTTCTCAGTGACTATATTTTTTTGTGGTGATGGTTAGCAACGGCCTGGTTCGTAATTCTGTTCTTTGTGCTACTTTACATTGTATGACGCAGAGTTGTAGTATATTAGTGAGTAATGTTGACTACATTTAGGGGTGCCCACCCTTAGGGCTGAAAATATTTAGTGATGACCATCTGTTAGTGAGAAATGATGAAAGCATACATACCAATATTTTGTGGTAGACCGTTCGTTGTCTTCCTTTCTTATACACAGCTCAATAAGTTCGAGCTTTCATTTCTTGTAAGCAATAGCCTCGAGATTTCACTTCTTGTAAACCACTGAATAGTCGCGATTTTTTTTTTTTTCTGTGTCTGTAAATTTTTAGTCTGGAGAAAAGACAAGGGGTAGTAAAAATTTCACATACTGAATTTGACACCGCGTAATTGACCGGCTACAATCAATAATATCGGCCATCTTTATTTTTTAAGGTTTTCATTTGTAACCCTATGATGATAGTGTTTATGCTACTACGACACTCTACAGATCACTAATAGCCGCTACCCACCCCTTACCAACGAATTTCACTAAGATATACTCACTAAAATCAATAATATCGACCATTTTTACTTTTTTAAGGTTTTCATTTGTAACCTTATGATGGTAGTAAACAGTCCACCGTGACACCGTGACACTAATACCCGCTATCCACCCCTTACCAACGAATTTCACTAAGCTATACCAGCTACATTCAATAATATCGGCCATTTTTATTTTTTAAGGTTTTCATTTGTAACCCGTATGATGGTAGTGTTTACACTACCACGACCCTCTACAGATCATATACCTGTCATATTTACATTTTTTACTTATAAGTTTTTTCATATGACACCCACCGCGGTTCGTGGTTCAAACCACCTAAGCCCTACCCCACACCCCGACACCCACGCCCCACCCCTGCGCCTCCATCCCCACGCCCGCCTGCCCCTAGACCACCCCGAGGAAATGCACTGTAACCCTAAGCCTTACACAGCACCAATAGAATGATGATAGTTTTATGCCCGACCCAGATAAAGAAAGAAGACAGAAAAAAAGAAGAAAAAAAGAAACCGAGGAGGAAGAGCACTGTAACCTTACCACCATCAATCGTTGGATGATAGTCTCACTCACTACAACTAATACTATCATAAATAATTAAATTTACAAATATAAAATTCGCAAAAAAGGGAAGTAACAGTGCAAAAATACGTTCGATTATTTATTCATGGGTTGCATGATAAATGATAAGTCATTACAACATCCCTTACTACTCTTGCCGTCTTGACAGACGATAGTTTGTGCTTCAAAAAGGCACAATAACTATTACCCATGGCTGTAGCGAATGTGACTGATAAGGCCAATTCGCGCTGTAAATGTTCGTCCACAGTGGGTGCATGTGAACACGTGGTCATTTCCACCATCATGCACCATCTTACGTCTCACGAGCTCGGTGTGTGCCCTATCTGCAATAATTTTCTCCTTTGTCTTTATTCCATTTCTGATGTTTGCCCTCCATGCAACAAGTTCAGCGGCGACTTGCTCCCAATGTGCATTATCAATGCCCGTATCAATCATGTCCCCTTACACTCATCTTTGTATCGTAGTAGAGGCCGACCCTGAGATCTCTTACCCATCTGTAATTCACCAAAAAAGATGTCCTTTGGTATTCTACCATCATCCATCCTCCTAAGATGTCCTATCCATCTAAGTCTACGAAGACTGAGCATGGAATAAACCGTCACACAACCTGATCTTTCCAATACTTCAGTATTTGTGATTTTGTCTTGCCACTTAATACCAAGAATTCTTCGCAGACACCGCATATGAAAGCTGTTTAAGCGTTTCTCTTGGTGTGAATAAGTTGTCCAGATTTCACTGCCATAAAGAAGAGTACCAAGGGCACAGGCTTGATAGACAAGGAATTTTATTTTGGCAGTAATCTTCCTGTTCTCCCAGACTCTTTTTCTTAACCTGTTCATTGTTGTTGCTACCTTACCAATCCTGATGTTGATTTCCTGATCTAGGGATAATTTGCAATTTACCACGGATCCTAGATATGTAAAATAGTCTACCATCTCTAGTTCAGTGTCGAGAATAAGGATTGATGGGACCCCATGTGCGCCTTGTGACATAATCTGTGTTTTTGCTAATTGTTAAACCAAATTCAGAGCAAGCATTGGAGAATGCAGATAGTAGATGTTTTAATTCTTCCTCAGAGTGGGTCGTAACTGCAGCATCATCTGCAAAAAGCAACTCTCTGATCGTTACCCTCCTAATTTTGGTATTGGCCTTCAGTCTCTGAGCATTGTAGAGGCCGCCATCTGAGCGTGAGTGAATGTATATACCACTATCCTGATCACGAAAGGCATATTTCAGTAGAAGTGAAAAGTATATTCCAAAGAGGGTGGGAGCTAGTACACAACCTTGCTGAACTCCACTCTTGATTTCAAACTCTTCAGAAGTTGCACCATCAAACTTGATTATACCCTTCATGCCTGTGTGGAACGATTCCACAATGGACAGAAGAGTTGGTGGGCAGCCAATCTTCTTTAGTGCCTTGAACAGACCCTCACGACTGACCAAATCAAATGCCGTTGTGAGGTCGATGAAGGCAATAAACAGTGGTTAATTCTGTTCACGGCATTTTTCTTGTATTTGTCGCAATGAGAATATATCAATGGTAGACTTGATCTCCTAGGACTTGAACAATTCTGGCAAATACTTTTCCAACAATACACATAAGTGAGATACCCCTATAGTTGATGCAGTCGCTCCGATCGCCCTTGTTCTTGTACAGTGTTTCGATGCTTGAATCTTTGAAATCCTGTGGGACTTGTCCTAGAGTGAGTGTGTCTTGCCCACGCCTGATAACCTCTATTGGAATCCCATCCTTACCTGGAGCCTTGCCAAATGCAAGTTCATTTATAGTACACTTAACTTCTGTTATGGTGGAAAGTGTGTCCAGGTGGTCAAGAATTGGTAGGGCCTCTATGGCGTTGAGGGCATCATCCGCTAGTTTAGTCTGACTTGAGTAAAGCTCCAAATAGTGCTCTACCCATCTATCCATCTGCTGTTTCTTGTCAGTGATGATTTCTCAAGTTTTCAATGATGTACTTCTTTTGATCATTGGACCACAGGCTTTCTTTATCCCTTCATACATGCTTCTGATATTTCCCTTATTACTTGCATTTTGAATGGACTCACATAACTTGATCCAATAGTCATTTGCACACTGCCTGGCAGCCTTTTGCACATCCTTCCTAGCTTGCTACAGCTCACTCAGAGTGTTACGAGTTGGTCTTTCCTTGTTTCTTAAGAGAGCTATCTTCTTCTTATCAATCAAGGGCTGCAGAGTCTGGCTGTTTGCCGCAAACAAGTCCTGCCTCTTATGATCCACAGTGCCGTAAATCCCTACCCCACTTTTCACTTACTGTACAATTTTCTGGTGTATCAGTGAAAGCGTCTTCAAGTTGCTGTTGAATCTGAAAGCACTTTTCAGTATCGTGAGTGTTAATAATATTAATCCTGGGGCTAGATTTGTGGTTAGCTGTGTAGATTCTCTTTGGTCTCAGTCTAACCCTTGCAACAACCAAAGAATGATCCGTATCACAATCAGCACTGTGGTAACTTCAAGTCAATGATGTATGGTTCAGATGTTGTCTCCTTGTGATGATGAAGTCCAGTTGGTGCCAATGGCCGGATCTGGGATGTTGCCATGTGACCGTATACAGATATTTTGTTTAAAAAAAAAAAGGAGTTTGTAATACATAGGTCATTTCTGGCGCAATGCTCCAGCAGCCTTTGTCCATTTTCATTCATGCGACCGATGCTATATTTTCCAAGGCATACTGGCCATGAACTCGAGTCCTTGCCCACATGTACTTCTTTTGATCATTGGACCACAGGCTTTCTTTATCCCTTCATACATGCTTCTGATATTTCCCTTATTACTTGCATTTTGAATGGACTCACATAACTTGATCCAATAGTCATTTGCACACTGCCTGGCAGCCTTTTGCACATCCTTCCTAGCTTGCTACAGCTCACTCAGAGTGTTACGAGTTGGTCTTTCCTTGTTTCTTAAGAGAGCTATCTTCTTCTTATCAATCAAGGGCTGCAGAGTCTGGCTGTTTGCCGCAAACAAGTCCTGCCTCTTATGATCCACAGTGCCGTAAATCCCTACCCCACTTTTCACTTACTGTACAATTTTCTGGTGTATCAGTGAAAGCGTCTTCAAGTTGCTGTTGAATCTGAAAGCACTTTTCAGTATCGTGAGTGTTAATAATATTAATCCTGGGGCTAGATTTGTGGTTAGCTGTGTAGATTCTCTTTGGTCTCAGTCTAACCCTTGCAACAACCAAAGAATGATCCGTATCACAATCAGCACTGTGGTAACTTCAAGTCAATGATGTATGGTTCAGATGTTGTCTCCTTGTGATGATGAAGTCCAGTTGGTGCCAATGGCCGGATCTGGGATGTTGCCATGTGACCGTATACAGATATTTTGTTTAAAAAAAAAAAGGAGTTTGTAATACATAGGTCATTTCTGGCGCAATGCTCCAGCAGCCTTTGTCCATTTTCATTCATGCGACCGATGCTATATTTTCCAAGGCATACTGGCCATGAACTCGAGTCCTTGCCCACACTAGCATTGAAATCACCGAGCATATAAATGTAGTCGGATTTTGGAACTGCCTTGATCACGGAGTCTAACTCCTCATAGAACGAATCCTTCACGTCATCAGAGGAATCGAGTGTCGGTGCATGCCAAGTAGCAGGACAGAGAATATGATGCAAAAGTAAATTCGCGACGAAATCGCGAAACCAATGTCTAGGAGTATCGAATGGGCTGACGTAGAACGGAGAACACGTCAGGAGAATTTTCAACAACAACAAAGATTCGGATCACAGAGCTCCACCAGAGAAGCAGCACATTGAAGTTGTCTAGAACTTAGAAATATATTAACTGGCAGGACAACCGTACTTATGGCCAACATATATTAGAAAGGAGAACCAGAATAGTATGACATCTTATATGGCAAACGAAATATATTTGACAGATGCAGAATATTAGAATGAAACTTAGAATGCCACAGCAGAAGGACACTTTGGCAACCTTGCAAAGGGCAGAAGGACTGCGATACGGACTTGATAGTTCTTAGTGGCTAGTCTGGTCAACCGTTGACAATTTATAATTAATGTTATTATGATCGTCCCGTCTGGAAATAACAGACACGATCGAAACCAATTATGATTTAATAAATTCTCTGATTGATCATACAGCACGAGAATGTGGGCAAATGAACTTGGCCTCATCAATTAGATTACCGGCCTTCGAGTCCTTTCATTGATGTTCAGTTGATGCTTCGTTGACATTTGCTGGATTGTTTCGGCAAACCCTGGACCTTTTATATTTGAGCTTATTCTGTTGAAGCTATGCAGGACAGATCTCAGCAGTGCATATGCAGTAATAATGGTGGCAAAACCACAAGAGGTTGCCAAGCGCAGGGATAATAGTCTTTCATTACCTCCTGCTGGAATTTCAATCATTCCCAGTAGCGAATTCTTCACTGCAAAGCCCACACCGTGTTGCCTTTTTTTCTGCCTGCCCTCTACCCTTCCAAAAAAAAGTGTAATTGTTTTCCCTGAGTGACCCTTCCTCAGCGAGGCGAGTCTCCTGCAGGCCAGCAATATCAATGTTAAGACGATTGAGTTTGGCATCAATCACAGCCGTTTTTCTCACATCGTCAATATTGGTCAAATCAGTGGAAAATCCTGGACACATGGTCCTGACGTTCCAGGTTGCAAGCCGTAGCTTGAGGTTTCTATTTTTCTTTGTATTAGTACCTGGTGCATTGGTTTGACAGCCTGCGATTCAGATTTTGTTCTAGCCCCAAGCACCCATTGAGCAGGCAGGCTGTGGCGGATCAGCACCCAATTTGCCGGGGGCTGCCCAGCTTGAGGCGGGCGGTAGTTGATTAGTGACACCTGTGGGTGTCTCCCACCGTCAGAGGCAACGCGTGGCGCCCCGTGTCTACGCCAATTGACAGGGACTTATAACCCGTAACAGTTGCCTCTCGCTTTGATTCCGAGACCGGTTAAGACCAGGGATGGAGTTATTGCCTCTCCATAGCACAAAGCCTGGGCTAAAATAGAAAGACCATGTGTTGCCCATGCAGTATGTGTCATAGTGTAGAAAGAAGTAATAAAGTCGAAGGTTGAATAAAAGTTTGTTTATTTGCGTAAGATGACAAGCCGTGTCTGCCTTGCTGGACTATCGGATGTTGACTACCCTTCACAACAACAATACGTCACGACTGAGCATCTCTCTCCGCTTTCACTCATAATGCTCAATCGTGCTGTATCTCTAATTCCCCACTAGATCCTAATTATAACCCAAACTACACATACTGTTACACCTCCCCATGTTTATTAAAGAATTTTCCTTATAAAGGAAAAATCTTTACTCCTAATCCCCTTACTCTATTCCCTCTTTTTCCTTACTTCTCCCAGTTCCTCTAATCTTCCCCAAACTAACTAACTTAAATGAATATTCAATTTCTTTACTTTTTGCTATATAGTCAACCCCCTTCTTCTTCGTTACCAACCATAACATATTTACATATCTTTAATAACATTTCAATTTCAACTATGTACAATAACATCATAACACGTCTTCTTAAATACTCCTTCCTCATAAGCAATCTGCTTTCAAACTCAACTCTAACACCAACTCCTTATTGTTATCACCAACGCTACTAATCTCCCACTTTCAACCAACCTGAAATTACTTTCACACGATAGGAAGACAAAGAATCGGTGGCCACCGGTATTTAAAAGAAGCAGTAGACTCTTCCACACAAAGACCACACTCAGCTAAAAAATCACACACCCCCTTTACCAAACCATCCTCCTTTACCCTCCTATGTCATTTGAGACTTTATGTAATAAAGTCTAAAACCACACTCACCTAAATCACACACCCCCTTTACCACTCATTATGGTAAACGTTTATGCTGCTATCTACAGCATCAAAAACATTATTCACATCCAATAATATTCTTCACTTCTAAGTGTCTATATAACAGACACTACCTTACCTCAACCTCACATAGTAATGTAAATTACAAAACACATCCCGAAGACACAATTAAAAAATCTATTATCCCCTAAGAACACCTCACATAACCTCATCCTCGTATAACTAATCTTCTCCAATATCTCAGGTTCTCTCTTAATGTCCATTTCTTATGGGCATATCTACTAAAATGCTCTACTTATGCCGTCATCAACAGCAACCTAGTAACCTTGAAATCTCCCCTTAAATATTAACCATCAAACACAACATTGTAATCTGACCCACTTATAAACATTTACATCCTGCCCAGGCCATGTAACCCAATGTCTCTCTAAAATCTTCCACCTCTCAACTCACAATTCATGCCGTAATCTACAGCAACCTTAAATGTCTATTTATTACAGACACCCGTAACTTCACAACATCGTAATCTGACCACTATATAGACTACTCTAGCAACCCACTTATTATTCTATCTCTGAAACTTAATACACCCAAAGGGATAACCATTTACCTCCCGTCTTTAACGGACTCTCAAGAACCCATGTCATTATGTCTCCACTATGTTCATCAACCTACACTCCCTTACTATTGTACTGTTATCCACAGTGTCTAGTTAAACATGGATCCAATTCATGTTTACTTTCTGGGGTAATTTTCTTATTCTTCTATAACCCAGCATTCTGTGTACATCATGGTTCTTCTGACCCCATGTAACCCATGTTTAAAACTTTCTCCTCATTTACCCCACTGCTATATTAATCTTTTCTTCCCCCATATGGCTTCTAATCCATATATTTCCAATCAATGCTGACTTTAGTGTAACTCTAAACTTCCCCATCACCATCCATATATTTCCACTACTTCATAACCATCTCAACCTCACTATGCTGATTATCACAGCAACAAAATACCCATGAACTTATTCTTCATAAAGAGAATGTGTCTCTTTATTAGCTCTCAGTAGTTTTATTAACTCTTTTCTGAACGAAGGATCCCAAATAAATGCCTCTCTTCTAGTCCCCAGTAGTTTATTACTATTTTCTGAACGAAGGATCCCAAATAAATGTCTCTCTTCTAGTCCCCAGTAGTTTATTACTATTTTCTGAACGAAGGATCCCAAATAAATGTCTCTCTTCTAGTCCCCAGTAGTTTATTACTATTTTCTGAACGAAGGACTAAAATAAAGCCCATGTATTTTCTTTATTCTAGACAAAACCCTGTACTTAAACATAACTTAACTAACTACCATTTAACATACAAAACAGCGAAATAAAATCACAACAGAACATCATACCCCCCCAAATTTTTGTAACAATCATTTATGTTTCCCCGCAACTCAACTAAAGGTATGATGATGATGGTGATGATGATGGTGATGATGATACAACATACATCCTATTCTATTTTTACCTAATACTACTGGTCTCTTTTACGGACCAGTAGTTCACACATAAAGGTCTACGAACACAATAATCCTATTCTAAAATAATAACAGGACCAAATCAAGCAAAAAATTTTACATATGAGGCATTGAAAGCTCAATTTCAATAAACACAACTGAAGGTTTTTAAAAAAAAATATATAATTCACTTAGAATTAACCACTTAAAGTGACCCAGCAACATTAGCCTCCTTTTCTAACCAATGTAACACCTATCTATTTAGCCAAGTCATGTATAACAAAACAACTCCCTTCAAATTACTACACACAGTGGCCCATCAATCTTGGCCTCCCATAACCGAGAAAACAAAACACCTCACTGCTACGTATATATATATCTGTTAACCACAGACTAACTTTTTAATCTTAGAACAATATTTGTTCTCCTCAACCACAATCACCACTCCACCATTGACCGTTCCATTTTCTGGAAGTCAAACTAACTCCTTACACATCATATTATTTGTAATTCCATCACTGTAAACTACAGGTCAACTCCTTTCATCCATTCCTAATGTGGCGACTATTCCAATGTCAACCCAATGTACCAGCCATCATCCACTTATTAATAACCTGTGGCTCGGCACAGCTATTGTTTCCCTTGGCTTTATACAAAACATCACTACCACTTCTTAATCATTACTGTTAACTACAGTATCTTCACCATGCTACTCCCACCAAAAGAACTTGTCTATTTATTATAGACCTCCCACCAAAACCACCAATTCCACTACCAACTTTCTCGTCTACCTGACGCAATTAACATTTCCTCTTCCTGCTTCAATACTTTCAACGTCTCACTAGCACTACTATAACTATCCTCAGGTCTCTCCTGGCACTCTTACATCGTGACGACAATCAAACCGGTCACCTTCCTCGGAACACGTTCTCCAACACTCATTTAACTAACCATGTTTACCTCCGCATCTTTCATTCTTCTTGTTACTTCTCGGAACTCTTTCAGAACTGCAACCTACGCCACTTATAACCAACAGCAGACCTCTCTTTCCTCGTTTCTCAGTCTTAGGCACTCTTGCTTCGCCATTTTCCTGTCAAGAATACTAAACATTCATAATGTTAATTCAGCATATAACTTCCATAATTTCCTTCCAAGTTCAGATATCCTACGAAAAGACATTACAACTTTCTTTCTATTTCTATCTCTCGATTTTCGCATGTTCTATGTTCCACCACGATTTATCAACGTCACTTATCAACCGCTCTTCTCATATTCACACGGACAATGACACACAAGCTCGCTCTCATCTCACGCCTATTCTCGCATCGCGACAACCTAACGTCTCCATACTATTACTACAACAAAATACTTTAGACGCCACCTCAACATTCCAGCAATCATTCACCACATATCTACACGTACTGATCTCCTCTACACACATTGACACAAGACATATTAATGCCACTCTTACATTCTATCTACGTATTTCACTTAGGCGACTTCATCACACCTCTCTCCTACTTCCTTCATTACGCCGAACACCTGTCTGACTACAGTTATATTCACGTATGAACAACGCATAACCAGAGGACTTTCTCAATTCACTGTTTTCTTATATCTCTACTCCTATACGAAGGTCAGACCCTATACATGACATCTCGCAACTTATATTGCTTTCACAGCACTATAACTATCTCTTCAAAACAAACTTCATTCCAACATGTCACAAATCTCGTAACTATTATTCTATACTTCTCCAGACACAACAACTTTTTCTTTCTCCACAAACACTACGTAACTCGTATTTTTCAAGCATCCACTTCTACAGTCTTTTACTCTTAATATTCTCGTGTTCAACTGGCTACTTTACACACAGGACGCTCAGTACCACCTCGATCCATATCTCTTCACCAGACACTCTCGGTTCACCTGTTAACAATACTATTCTTTCTTCTCCAACCAACAAGCAAAACTATCTCGGACATCACGTCATAGCTCTGAGTCAAACCACTTCTAATACGAACATTCATACTTAATTTATCTCTCACCCTCTACTAATTCTCTCTACTAAGTGCTGAATCCACCCTATTTTATTTAATGTACTCTCCCTACATTTTAACCAAACAGAAGATATGATATCCTGTATTACGTAATCCACGTGGAATATCATTTGCCGTACTTCCTTATCCTCAGCACCACTATCACCTATCTTGTACCATTCTACCCCAAAAATTTCATCTGTCTATTTTAGAGTTCTTCTCCTAAGCCAAAACTATTTCATTTTCCTTCTTCACCCAAGGAATTTTAAGCGTTATATAGTGTGTCCAAATTAAACATTTCACTGTCTTTCAATACATTCACCCGTCTTTCGCTTATTATGTCTTCATCACTATCTGTTGTCAACCTGTTAAAGTATTCAGGTCTTAAGGTCATAAGGTCTTCTATTTTTCTTAAGTCGCTTTCCGTCGTTGCGTAAATTCCCGCTATCTGTCTACCACTATTCTTTTTCTTAAACGAGTTATTTCTGTCGTCGGTCCGCTCACTGTTCCCTGTCAACCTTACGTAACGTTTACACTTCCCCATCTCGTCCTCAGATGACACACTAATAATAGTTCCTTCATCAGACTCATTATAGTTTACTGCAAACACGTCGGCCCTATTTCCATAGTCATCTTTAAAACGTCTGGCTTTCTTTCTCTTTCTCGGTCTTCGTCCCTTAGCCTTCCCAATATAGTCACTAACTACAACTCTGTCCGTCTGTCCACCAGCAACTACTCCATATGAGGGAACATCACGCCTCGATTTAGGATCTGCTCTTAGTGCAGCACTCTCATTCTCCGAATCCTCAGTAATAATATCCGTTTCAGCATCACTATAATATTTGGCTGTAGGAATATCTTCTCCATAACTTGAACTCTGGCAGCTAATATTCCTACACCATTTGGGAATTAGTTTCCTGTCTATAGCTGAAGAACTAGACATGGCACTACCTCTATTTACAACCATACTGTTTCTTTCTTCAATACTTCTTCTCTTTATCTTTCTTTCGTTCTTGTTCCTCGTCTGTCCATCTTTCCCAACTTCAACCTTGTCTCTCTTAGTCAATTGAGTTGGTTTTGACTGATTCTCTATGAAGTCAGTTTGAGTTCCCTTTGTTATCTTGCTGACTGGTTGTACCTGAGTCTGCGTACTACTTTCTACTGTATTATTTATCTGCGTCTGTGTCTCTCGGTTTATTTTCCTTACTAACACCGTCGTCTTCTTTTCCTGTTTAACAGTCATATTTGCAATCACCTTGGGAATAGTTGAATTTTCACTTACGTTTTCTACTTTGTTCTTTGACCCTGACTTCAAATACTGTCTCTGTCTCTTTTCAAACCAGTCGTTACGTCTTTTTCTGGCGGTTTCACTATGAGAGGGCCAGTCCCACGATTTCTTTGCAAGATTTCTGTCACGCCCACTACTATACCAGTTTGACCTTTCACTATTATGTCTGTTCTTCTTACTGTCTCTTACCCTATAAGCATTTGGACTTGGTTCGTCATAACCAGCCGCACACATAGACCCATATCGTCTTCTGTCTTCATTAAGCACTGGCTGTCTCTTGTTATTCCCTCCTACTCTGTTGTTCCCTTTTATCTCATTACCTCTTACATTGCTCTGTAACCAGCGTACAAAACATTCTACCTCGCTGACTGCCACCTTTAATTCTCCTAACCATGCAGTCACGTGTCCTAAGTCTCTGTTCAAGTACATTTTTACTCTTTATGCTATCTCAGCCGAAATAATTCTCACTTGTGTCGTGATGAATCTGCTCTGCTAAAATATTCCTAAACAGAACTAAACCTGTGCTGAAAATACTGAAAGAAAGCAAGCAAAGAACCAAGAAGCACACAATTTCAAATTATTTGTTTCTAAAAACTGGTTAATTAATTACCCTATTTATGAATCACATAAATTTACTAATTTACAACACACAATTCCCACAGTCCATAAAACTGTTCAATTAGTTATTTAGTTCCAAAATCGCAAAAATTTCACTTTGTTAATCCCTAAAGAGCACCAGTTGTAATATTAATTACACGAATCACCATCAATATCCTGTCAGCGTAGAGGAAGGAAGAACCCTGTCTTCAATAACTCATATTGAAACCAAAAAGTTCACTATAAATCCTCATACCTGTTTCTTAGAGTACAATAATGTTTTAGACTCTGCTCTAACTAAGAAATTACGGCACATCACCGGAGATCCAGGAAATACAAATTGTCTCTTTAACTAAACAGTTACCTTCTTTTGCTCGCTGACGGATCCAGTTCACTTACACGAGCCCGCATCAACTGACAATTAGTTCCAGAGTTCCGGTGGCGGAGTTCAGATATCCCCTCTCGTCCTCAGATAATTTCGTCCTTCTCGTGGGCTGCTGGACACTCTTCCTGCTTGGGTCCCGTCTCATGGGATGCCTGGATTATTTTCGACCCCTGGTTGGGTCCCTTCCTTGATTCTCGAGTGGGTATTTCATCGTCATTTGGGATGGGTCATACATTTGGGTCGTAGGATTGACAAGGCCCAAAAAATTGTCAAGGTCAACCGAAGCCCAATGACAATTAGTTTCAAGAAGCCCGATCACGAATTTACGAGGCTTTTTCCATGATTAGTTGAGCCCGACAAATGTTCAACTTGAATTTCTGATTTTCTCAAGGTCCCAGGACAGGATGGCTCTTCTTGAAAAACGATAGGATTCATGCAACGGCCATGGGAGGCCCCTTGAATTTGATAACGTTCATTGGCTGGCGCTTGGAAATAGTAAGCCTTTTCTTTTGAAACTCCAGAGTTCAGATCGCGGCCCTGGAAAGCGTTGAAGGCTGAGATTCAGTTAACGGCCATTATCAGTGTCCTGATGACCTTACAATTCAGCCACGGCTCTAGAAAAGCCTCTTGATACTTTTATCTTCTGAGTTATATAGTACTTCGCGTGGTAGCCGGACGGCTCAATTCAGAATCCTGGACATACGGCTCCATATTTACTTCTGTCATAGTGTAGAAAGAAGTAATAAAGTCGAAGGTTGAATAAAAGTTTGTTTATTTGCGTAAGATGACAAGCCGTGTCTGCCTTGCTGGACTATCGGATGTTGACTACCCTTCACAACAACAATACGTCACGACTGAGCATCTCTCTCCGCTTTCACTCATAATGCTCAATCGTGCTGTATCTCTAATTCCCCACTAGATCCTAATTATAACCCAAACTACACATACTGTTACATATGATCCCTCTCTCGGCCTGCCTAGTTCACTCCAGAGGAAAGGTAACACCTCTACATCTGGAACAAGACAAGCTGCAGAAGCTGCCGGATCAGCAAAGCAATGCTCTAACTGTCCGCATGTCGGAGCTTCGATCCCAGACCAGCTGCCAACCAAGGCTGAGGGCCTGGTCTGCCCTGCCATGACATTTTGTCTTCAGGTTGCATTTCTCGCACCAGGATAAGGCTTGTACCCTCCCAAGTGCGCTCTTCCGCCCGAAGCCGTATGGCACAATGTGGGGTGTCGGATTTGGTAAGCGCCGCCCATGTTCGGCGCTAACAGAAAACAGGTAATACCGTCTACTGTCATACGGTAGCTCAGTCATATCTGACTAAGAGCTGACACTAACCAACCAACCAAACCAAACTAAACCAAACCAAGCCAAACCACACCACACTACACCACACCACACCAAAACAAACCCAAACCAAACCACATCAAACGTAACATATGTTGCACAATAACTACTTCCTAAAAGTACAGCAAGTACGTTCACTCTTCTAGACTTGTATCCATGTTGCCATCATTTCGTTGTCTCCCTTTGACTAAAGTAGGAAGTAATGTAGGATCATCTGCATCTATTTACTTGCCGTCTGTGTTCAAATGATTATGTTTGTATTAACTATTAACGACAGGGAGACAAGCATCTGGGGCTTATATATGAGTATCAATCCTTCTTTGTGGAATAATTTCTTCTTCTTCTTCTTCTTCTTCTTCTTCTTCTTCTTCTTCTTCTTCTTCTTCTTCTTCTTCTTGCTTCTTCTTCTTCTTCTTCTTCTTCTTCTTCTTCTTCTTCTTCTTCTTCTTCTTCTTCTTCTTCTTCTTCTTCTTCTTCTTCTTCTTCTTCTTCTTCTTCTTCTTCTTCTTCTTCTTCTTCTTCTTCTTCTTCTTCTTCTTCTTCTTCTTCTTCTTCTTCTTCTTCTTCTTCTTCTTCTTCTTCTTCTTCTTCTTCTTCGTCTTCTTCTTCTTCTTCTTCTACTGCTTTTGCTGTGAATTATCGCAGAGAGGAGTCAGATGTAACTTTTCGTGTTTCGCTTGCATTGATGCTTGTACTGTCATATTTGATTTCTTAAATGTCTCTTTTACTCTATCTAGCCAACTCTTTCTGTGTCATCCTGTCGCCTTGTATCCTGATATTGTCACGAATCAAAACTATTAAATTTTTTGGCGGTTTATAGTCAGTAATACGGTTTTTCTTAGTTTCTCATTTATTTCCCTATCTCTTCTTGCTTTTCCAGTTGCATTTCTTATGCATATCATCTCACATGATGTGAATTTACGTCTGTGTGTTTCTAGGACTGTCCATTTTTGATACTGGTAACACAGTGTTGGGACGAATAAAGCATCTATCAGCTGCTATTTTGTATACATATGTATATTTTGATGGTTTAGAATAGGTACTATTTGATAGTTGACATTGTTTGTTTTCTGTATGCTCGTTTCTATTTCTCTCTTTAGTCTCCCATCCCCTGTGAACACACTGTCTAGATACTTGTACTCTCTAAGTTCCTTTAATGATTTTCCATTTATATTTATGGTATATTACAATGGTGTTGGTCGAATTGTAAAAAAAAAAAAAATTCTTTTCGATGTTAATCTTCACATCAAAATTCTAACAGCATTTATTTAATATTTGATGTTGTCACAAATCAAGTTAGATTTTCACACGTCTATCTGGTCATAAAATGTTTAACCTTTTAGTAGCCGGAAAATTATGACTCCGAAGTAGTTCACTGTCTAGAATAAAGGACCAATACCCACGCCTTGAGGCTATTTGGATATATGGTGCTAGTGCCATTTTTGTGAAGACCAATGGGCACTCGAGGGGTGATGTCGTTAATACTTGCAGTGTTGATCGGTTTAAACTCTCCGGGACTAGCACCGCTTGCCAAATGCACCTCATTGAGAACATTGTTTCTTCTCTTGTTTCACTTTCATTAGTTAAGCTGGTAATGGAAAACATGTGGCTAATTTAGTGACGCTTTCTCTTTCTGTCTCTATCTCTGGCGCTTTCGTCTCTACCTCCTACTCTCTTTCACTCTTTTCAGTCTCTCTCTCTTTCTCTTTCATACTTTATCTCTCTTTCTCTCGTTCTTTCTCTCTTCTTCTCGCACTCTCTAATTTTTCCTTTTTCTCTCCTAATTACTTTCTGTCTCTTCCTTTTCCTCTGCGTTGTTCTCTGCTCTCCCTAATTCTTTGTTTCTTTGTTTGTTTGTTTGTCTCTTGCTCTTCCCCGCTCTCGTTCTCCCTTTCCCCATCCTCCCCCTCCTTTCACTTTCTCTCTCTCATAGACTTTCTCTCTCTCTCATTTAAAGTTAACCCCCCCCCCCCTCCCGCATGTTCATGCCATATCACATATGAACAATTTTTCATAGCTTGATATAAACATTCACCTCGTTCAAGTTTTCATGGCCATCTACAGGTTGAGATATAAATGCAAACATATACTTGTCTATAAACACCCGCAAACACGCACGCAAACACACGCAAGCACGCACACACGCGCGCGCACACACACATACACACACACCACATACCCACTCTCAAGTGGAACCAAAGATAGACTGCCACCGTGAAAACAGAGACGTGGGTATTTGAAAGCTAACGACATCTGATTTGATCATACAAGAAGTTAAATGTGCTGACTGTAAGAACAATTACTGTCCGAGCGACCGTTCTCAAACACAAAATACAATCACAACAACAAATAATCAAAGTGCGTAGACATTCTAACAGTCATTCCCAGAGTTGGGGTAATGATCACGTTGATCAGAGAGGAGAGAGACTGGAGGACTGGCAGGATGAGAATAGTCTTATCTTGATTAACAGACCACCCGGCCCAGGGACCTTCCACTCGAGACCTTGGCATACCAGTACTAACCTGGCTTTTCGACAGGAACACAAACAGCTGACCACTTTGCAGACTCATTGGATAAAGACACCAACATTGAGATCACTCCCCAGAAACAACAAGAGACTGGAGAGAAACGATAACGTTCAGGGCAGAATGAAATGACATCTAAGGATAAGGCGCTGAGGCCACTATCGCTCGCGGTGAACTGGATTCAGCAATATCAATCCTGAATATAAGAAAGCCGTTAGGAATCGATGGGATATCCAATACTTTGAACAAGGACCTAGAAATAACAGCCAAATTAATACTGCTGTAGAGCTTCAAACGTTGCCGGACCTTAGAGTTTCACATACCTGGAGAGAAGCAATCAATACGATCATTATGTGCCATGCTGATAAGCGTCGGCGATCATGTTTCGCCATCTCACACGATCACCAGAGTCGTGGATCAGCCCCGTGTTCTTGTCTCGACCATACCACTTGGACAAAATGTGGCAATCAAGATATCTATCCTAAAACCGGAGAGAACATAGACTACTCAAATAATACAAGAGATGCGGTTAGAGTGCCACGATGGAAATTCAAGATAGCAACAGATAAATTACTAAATACAAACCATGGTACACAGCCTGTGGTGTTATTGACAGACGCAAACTCAATATTCGAGGCGCTCCTGTCTAAAAAATTGCCAGTACTAGTGTCATGAAAATCACCGTGGATTAACCAGTTGAGGATAATACAGGCAATCTGATTAACGGCATGTTTGCAGGGCCCCAATTGTTTTTTTAACAATACAGTAAAAATAGGTCGGATCCAAGCAGAAGTGCCCGGCTCGGGAGATAAAATAGTCCCGTTTGTCATTTAGAATTTCCCGACATCAAACGAAATGGCGGCTGTGCTTGTCACCACATGACAGAAAGTGTGGGCTTGTTATTGGGAACATTGGGACACCTGCAGGACATCAACAACGTCACGTGAACAATTCAAGGCTGTTTGCAAAAAAAACATGATTGGGGAGACAGTGTAACTCAAACAGTTGATTTAGGCGGACGTGCTTTGGCACTGCAGTTATGGATTGGAATAATGTCTACCGTGTGCGAATTAAGTGAATTTAATTTTACACGTGCCTGTCATGGCAAATGTAGATGTGATTTGATATAACTGCGGTGTTGCCTAAGGTAGTTCATATTGTATAATTAGTCCTAATTAATTTAGGCAGTAGCATGGTTGAAACTAGTTAGAGTAGTGAAGTGATTGTTGGCTCTGCTAGGATGAATAGGATAGCGGGGTGATATTTGGAGAGATTTAAGATGGGTTGGGAGATGGGGAAGGTGTCCAATGGGGGGGGGGGGATCTTTCAGTGGTTTGCCCACTGAAGTTTTGCACTCTGTTTATGGGTCTTTCCTTGTCATAGCTTGATTCGGACGTAGGTGAGGAGCTAATATGCTCTATGACAGAGTTTAGTTAGCTGAAACATAACAGAGCAAGGCAATAGGCTTACACTCAGCCGGTAGGATCAGTGACTCGTGCTATCACCAGATGTGTTGTTTCTCTAACAGGTTCCCTGCCAGTTACGAGGAAGCTCAACACTGGTTTTGAAAAAAAGTTCAACTCCAATTAGAAAGAACACCAGTTGGACACTCAAATGTTTCTTACGGAAAATGAATAACGTCCGAGAAGAAAGATGGTATTATGTTTACGCTGGACTCATAATCAGGAGGGTTCACCATAACATGGCTCAGAAGAGCCAACCAATATAACGATTCCCGTGTGTTAAGGTTCACCTAGGATGGGTGATGATTGTTGATATGTCACACATCATACAAACATTGTTAAAGGAACGAGAACATTAAAATGTAAGTCACACGGTGTGATAGATTCCAGTGAAATATTACAAAAGACATTATACTTGAGACTTTATAAACACTAGTTAGGATCAAGTATATTAACAATAACAGTGATACCTAAGTACACACAACAAAGGATTCGTATATTTTTTAGGAACGATAGGAACTTATAATGTGTAGTGTGCAACCGGTCCATGATCAGCTGTAAATTACAAACAGTATCTATTTCGGATGATCAGGAAGATGGATTACCAGGTAGCTACAGATGGCAGTCGGTGTCCGGCAGGAGAGATACAGCACTGGGTGAGATGGACTTGTTCTGACTTAACGTGCTGTGGTGTGTCCTTGCAAGGATGAACTGACTATGCTATTATCTGAGGGTCCGATCCTACACACATTATAGAACACATCACACATTTTCTTCGCATAAACGTCTCACGTACATTACACTTTTCTTTTAATAAATTAATCTTTATTAATTTTTAGAAGCAAGAGTTGTTGAATATGTTGCGTGGGGAAGAATGAGAGGGGGCATAGTACGACAGTGATAGAGAGAGGAAAAGGTGTCCATGAACTGAAGGAGTGTGTTGGACGGAAGCTGGTGGATTCTCCAGGATATTGATAGGGAAAAAAAAAATTATAATGTGGGTGTTGACTCCCCTCACCCCAGGGACGACACTTTAAAGTAAGACACGACATTATTGGGGGCTCGTAAACGGGATCTTTGGACAGCGGGATCTCTCGTAAACGTGATCTTTGGACAGCGGGATCTCTCGTAAACGGGATCTTTGGACAGCGGTATCTCTGGCAAGCGGAATCCTTTGACAGTGGGATCCTCTGACAACGGGGTCTTTTGACACGGGATCCTTAGTTATAGGACGGAGATATCATATTAGAGAATCCAGCTAGAGTTAATGTGGATAGGGGTTAAGACACATATCTTATTTGTTCACACTTCACACGTCTGCATAGATCTGTGGTCCTGATTCTACTCTCGTCACTGAGTGAATGTGCTGTGCGTGGTAAATATATAGATTTATAGTACTTGTTCATATATCTGTATATTAGTTTGCAGTTAAATTGTACTCAACCTGCTAGCTTACCACTCTGTAAAATGGCCACTCCTAAACTAACCACTGCAGAACTAAGGGCAAAGGGGGAAGAAATGGGATTGTCGGGTTCTGCACTAACAGATTACATACAGGAAGTGGAGAGAGAGTATCATCAAGCAGAAAGAGAAGATCGAAAGGCTGAGTTGGAATTGAGAAGGATGGAGTTGGAACAAGAAGCTAGGAAATTGGAAGCAGAACAAGCTGCGAGGAAATGTGAAGCTGAGCAAGCAGCTAAGAAATTTGAAGCTGAACAAGCAGCTAAGAAACTGGAATCTGAACAAGAAGCTCAGAAAAGGGAGCACGAGTACCGGATGAGGGAACTCGAGTTGAAGAGTCAATCTAATGGGGAAACTGAGGGAGCAGTTGGAGGTTCTTCCATCCCAGACTCAACCCCAGCAGGTGGACATGGTTACCATGCTATGAAGTTTCCTCTAGCGGTCTACGAGGAGGACAAAGAGAAGATTTACCAATACCCTCAACGCTTCGAGGCCATGTCTGTTGCTATGGGTCTGGACCGTGACAAATGGTGTCTTAAGCTATCCCAGGGATTACGCGGGACCGGCTACGAGGTTTATTCGCGCCTGCCACCAGGACATGAGAACAATTATGACGAATTGAAGACGGCTCTGCTGAAACGATTTTAGGTTACGTCACATACCTACCGGAAAAAAATTCGAGCAGCGAAACGAGAACCGGGGGAGTTGTTTGCCGCCTACAGTTTGCGTCTAAAATCCTATCTCCATAAGTGGATGGATTTGGCTGGGTTCTCACTTGACTATGAGAGTCTGGAAGAGCTCATGGTGGTCGACCAGCTGAAGAAGCAAATGTCGAAACCTCTCAGGACGTTCCTGGGAGAACAAGGAGCGGAACATACTGACCTCGTGACAAAATTAGCAGTCGAGGTACATGGGGAGGCAGGGGAAAACCTTTCCACCAACACCAAAAGTCAGGAGAAACATGACAAGAAGAAAGCCAAAAACTCAGGAACCAAAAATGGGGAACCTTATGTGCAAAAATCAGAGGATAGTTCAGAGAAGACGAAGGAGGGAAGCAAGAGCACTTCAAGCTCTACACCAAAACGACCGTGGTCGGAGAAATGGTGTTTAATTTGTAAGTCACCCTCTCACAATACGAGGGACTGCAAATCGAAAGCTAAGAGCCCTCACTCCGCAGCATGTCAAGTGACTTCCAAGGAGGTTGTCACGGAAAATGCCAAGGTCAACAAGGAAGCTCGCCACCAGGAGAGCTCACTCAAGTCCGGCACTAGAAAATCTAGGACAGGGAATTGGTGCAACCAATGCAAGTCAAACACGCACAATGCTATTGACTGCAGGGGAAGTCAGGAGACTCTCAATTCGTCGTGTGCCCCGGGAAACCTAAGGTGGAACCCACTGAACAGGTCGAGGCCGAGGAACAGACTCCAGACCAGGAAAAACCACCTGTAGCGGAATTGGTAGAGGTTAACGGTCGTCAAGTGGAGTGTTTGTACGACACAGGACTGGATGGGGAGGCCGTGATTTCTGCGGATCTGGTACATCCAGAACAATTCACAGGTGAGACCATGGAGATACAGCCTGCACTGAAGAGTGCTGTGGCCATGAAGTTGCCCATTGCTAATGTGGAGATTCGGTCAAGGTATGTCACCGGCACAATCAAGGCCGCTGTATTGACCGATCCCATTTTTCCCGTCATCCCCGGTTGCCGGTATGTCTTTCTGGGAATGCCCAGGGAGCCAATCCATATGGGAGCAATACAGACTCGCTCTCAGACGAGAACGGAAGTTGCAGAAGCAATTGTGACTAACCCACTGCCGGGGGAGCTACGAACTGCCCAGAGTGAGGATGCTACTTTACGTCCTTGCTACAAAAAGCTGCAGAGAAGTGCTGATCCACCAGGACGGGGGCAGTACTACATGAAGAATAGGATACTCTACAGGAGAGCAGGAAGGGGAGACAACCTATACGGTCAGTTGGTCGTCCCGAAAGCTCACCGGTCCCAGATTCTTCATATGGGGCATACCATCTCCTTTAGTGGGCACATGGGTATTGCCGCCACCATGCAGCGAATTTCCTGCCATTACTATTGGCCGGGAATGACAGATGATGTGCGTCGGTATGTGAAGTCATGCCCTGAGTGCCAGAGGGTGGCACCAAAACACTGGACAGCACTGGTGGTATTGGGTGAGATGCCCATCATGCACTCTCCTTTCGAGGGGGTAGCCATCGATATCGTGGGTCCACTTCCCAGGACTAGGAAGAGGAACATGTATATACTCACAATGGTGGATTGCTGTACAATGTGGGGGAAGCCATACCGTTGACCACGATTGACTCGAAACGAGTGGCGGACGCACTGATGGAGGCCTTTACCAGATTAGGCTTCCCTGATCAAATTCTGACGGACAATGGGTCCCAGTTTTGTGGAAAACTCATGGAGGAGGTATTTAGGGTGTTCCATTCTAACCACATACATACCAGCCCTTACCACCCTCAAGCCAATGGAAAAGTAGAGCGTTTCAACGGCACGTTGATGATAATGCTCAGGAAACTGGCACAGGAAAAACCTGATAGGTGGGATGAATATATCCCAGCAGCACTCTTTGCCTATCGGGAGGTTCCTCATGGCTCAACAGGACTACCACCCGCCACGTTGCTGTTTGGTCGTCCAATCAAAGGACCGTTGGAAGCCATGTTGAGGAGTTGGACTGAAGAGGGGACGTCAGAAGAAGTGATCTCCTCCTATAAATACGTGGGGGAACTGAAAGAAAAACTCCACAAGGGATGGACTCGGGCGAATCAAAACTTGAAAAAGGCCAGAAAAGGACATGCGGCTTACTACAACCGTAGATCTAAAGAAAGATCTCTAGAGGTGGGAGACAAAGTCTTGTTGCTACTCCCAACAGGAAACAACAAACTGAATGGCAGTTGCAGTGGAGACGGAAGTGGGAACCAACGAGGGCAGGGAATATCCCTTGGTACACCAGGAAACCTATAGGAATGTGCAAGTGAACCCTGATCTGACCTCCCAGGAGAGGGAAAAGATAGCCCCAGCTCTCAAGTCTCATAAGGAGATACTGACTGATAAACCTGGACGAACGAGGTTGGTGGAGTTCGAGATGACTTTGACCACGCAGGAACCTGTTCATCAAAAGGTTTACCCAGTGCCATTCTCTAAAGAAAAGGCCCTGGAGGAGGAAATACAGAAACTGTTGGAGGGTGACGTGTTTGCGCCATCCACATCCCCATACAACGCGGGGGTAGTTTTGTTACGCAAACCAAGTGGAGAACACCGGTTGTGTATAGATTACCGACTTCTGAACAGTCATACACAGTTTCAGGTGGAACCTTGGCCGAATCCAACGCAGTTATTCGCTAGGCTCCATAAGGCTCGGTACTTTTCAAAGGTAGATCTGAGTCGGGGGTATTATCAGATACCAGTCAAACCGGAGATTCGACCACTGTTGGCTTTCAGTACACCCAGTGGACACTACGAATTCAAGGTCATGCCCTTTGGACTCAGCAATGCACCCAGTGTGTTTACACACATGATGAGGACTTTACTAGATCCTTTACAGGATCCGGCCATCATCTCATTCATGGATGATATTCTGATTTCCAGTGACAGCTTGGATGACCACTTGCAATCCTTGGAGAGAGTGTTTAATAGACTCAAGGAAGCAGGGCTTACCGCTCGTCCAACCAAGTGCGTGATTGGTTACCAGACTCTGGAATTTCTAGGTCACACCATCACTCAAGGACACATTGTCCCAGAAGAGAATAACCTGGAGAAAATCAGAAATGAACCAAGGCCAAAAACGAAGAAGGATGTGCGATCTTTTCTCTCGTTGTATTTGGAATCTACCACAAATTTATCCCACATTTCACTGAACTGGGAGCTCCATTGACGGAAACCTTGAAAAAGGGATTCCCAGACCAAATCATTTGGACACCAGAATGTGAGACTGCCTATAGCCAGTTAAAGGAGGCCTTGGTCAGCAAACCTGTATTACAGCTCCCTGACCTTTCCAAACCATTTGTGTTGAGAACGGATGCGAGTGCGATTGGGATTGGGGCAGCCTTGTTACAGGAAGGAAAAGACGATGCTTCGGTTTTGAAACCTGTGGCATACGCAAGTAAGAAACTTTTCCAGGCTGAGAGGAATTATTCAACCGTCGAGAGAGAGTGCTTGTCTCTCGTATGGGCAGTGCAAAAATTCCAGCCCTATTTGTATGGAGTTAAGTTTCGAGTCCAGTCGGATCATCAGCCCCTGATGTTCCTGGCTACTTCTCAGAAGCTCAACGCCCGTTTGATGCGGTGGTCGTTGTTACTTCAACCTTACAATTTCACAGTGGAGTATATTTCTGGGAAGGAAAATGTTGGAGCGGACTTCTTGTCAAGACACCCAGCTCCTGAAGAAGAGGAATGAATCATCTGGATTAAACTCACGGTGGAGAAGAGTGAGATGGACCACTCTCTTAAGAGTCATGAAAATCACCGTGGATTAACCAGTTGAGGATAATACAGGCAATCTGATTAACGGCATGGTTTTTTTTTAACAATACAGTAAAAATAGGTCGGATCCAAGCAGAAGTGCCCGGCTCGGGAGATAAAACAGTCCCGTCTGTCATTTAGAATTTCAAGACATCAAACGAAATGGCGGCTGTGCTTGTCACCACATGACAGAAAGTGTGGGCTTGTTATTGGGAACATTGGGACACCTGCAGGACATCAACAACGTCACGTAAACAATTCAAGGCTGTTTGCAAAAAAACATGATTGGGGGAGACAGTGTAACTCAAACAGTTGATTTAGGCGGACGTGCTTTGGCACTGCAGTTATGGATTGGAATAATGTCTACCGTGTGCGAATTAAGTGAATTTAATTTTGCTCGTGCCTGTCATGGCAAATGTAGATGTGATTTGATAGAACTGCGGTGTTGCCTAAGGTAGTTCATATTGTATAATTAGTCCTAATTAATTTAGGCAGTAGCATGGTTGAAACTAGTTAGAGTAGTGAAGTGATTGTTGGCTCTGCTAGGATGAATAGGATAGCGGGGTGATATTTGGAGAGATTTAAGATGGGTTGGGAGATGGGGAAGGTGTCCAATGGGGGGGGGGGGGGATCTTTCAGTGGTTTGCCCACTGAAGTTTTGCACTCTGTTTATGGGTCTTTCCTTGTCATAGCTTGATTCGGACGTAGGTGAGGAGCTAATATGCTCTATGACAGAGTTTAGTTAGCTGAAAAATAACAGAGCAAGGCAATAGGCTTACACTCAGCCGGTAGGATCAATGACTCGTGCTATCACCAGATGTGTTGTTTCTCTAACAGGTTCCCTGCCAGTTACGAGGAAGCTCAACACTGGTTTTGAAAAAAAGTTCAACTCCAATTAGAAAGAACACCAGTTGGACACTCAAATGTTTCTTACGGAAAATGAATAACGTCCGAGAAGAAAGATGGTATTATGTTTACGCTGGACTCATAATCAGGAGGGTTCACCATAACATGGCTCAGAAGAGCCAACCAATATAACGATTCCTGTGTGTTAAGGTTCACCTAGGATGGGTGATGATTGTTGATATGTCACACATCATACAAACATTGTTAAAGGAAGGAGGACATTAAAATGTAAGTCACATGGTGTGATAGATTCCAGTGAAATATTACAAAAGACATTATACTTGAGACTTTATAGACACTAGTTAGGATCAAGTATATTAACAATAACAGTGATACCTAAGTTCACACAACAAAGGATTCGTACATTTTTTAGGAACGATAGGAACTTATAATGTGTAGTGGGCAACCGGTCCATGATCAGCTGTAAATTACAAACAGTATCTATTTCGGATGACCAGGAAGATGGATTACCAGGTAGCTACAGATGACAGTCGGTGTCCGGCAGGAGAGATATAGCACTGGGTGAGATGGACTTGTTCTGACTTAACGTGCTGTGGTGTGTCCTTGCAAGGATGAACTGACTATGCTATTATCTGAGGGTCCGATCCTACACACATTATAAAACACATCACACATTTTCTTCGCAAACACGTCTCAGGTACATTACACTTTTCTTTTAATAAATTAATCTTTATTAATTTTTAGAAGCAAGAGTTGTTGAATATGTTGCGTGGGGAAGAATGAGAGGGGGCATAGTACGACAGTGATAGAGAGAGGAAAAGGTGTCCATGAACTGAAGGAGTGTGTTGGACGGAAGCTGGTGGATTCTCCAGGATATTGATAGGGGAAAAAAATTATAATATGGGTGTTGACTCCCCTCACCCCAGGGACGACACTTTAAAGTAAGACACGACAACTAGGGACACTACGTTTGGCAGTCAGTGTAAGGTCACCATACAGTGGATACCGTGTGACTGTGGACTACCCGGAAACGAGAGAGCTGATCGATTAGCTAAGGAATGAGCAATAGAAGAACAACTTGATGTACACTTTATATACCACCAAAAGAAAAGTATGATCGAATCAGCCAGAAAGCGACCAAATACTGCTCACGACGACTACCACCTTAGGGACAGAAAGGACAAATTATTATGCTGATTTATTTGGTTGTTTCGGGATTTGAGATATCAGTATTGAGCACAACCCACTACTGGCAACGCTGATCGCATTCTGGTATGAACCTAAGACCTATCCACGTCAATACGGAAGCACTAGACTCAAGTTTCGCTCTCGTTTGAGCTCGTCAGTAGTGCATATCCTTGACCGACCCGGAAACACACCCCGGATCACTGGCATGTGAAGCGGTTGTGTAAACACTAGACCACGCGGCACACGCTGGACACAGCCAAATTATCACAACAGAATATTACAATGTCACCCTTCGTAGGTTGTAGCTCAAGATTTGCCCGAACGCCGCTACAGACATTCGTCAGTCGATGTGGACCCGAACGATAAGGTCTTCTCACTGGCAAGGCACACCAGGCCGCCTAAATTCCAGCGAGCAATAATCAAATTGATTTATTTGGTTGTTTCGGGATTTGAGATTTAAATATTGAGCACAACCCACTACTGGCAACGCTGATCGCATTCTGGTATGAACCTAAGGCCTATCCACGTCAATACGCAAGCACAAGACTCGAGTTTCGCTCTCGTTTGAGCTCGTCAGTAGTGCATATCCCTGACCGGACGCGGAAAAAACCCCGGATCACTGGCGTGTGAAGCGGGTGTGTAAACACTAGACCACGCGGCACACGCTGGACACAGTCAAATTATCGCAACAGAATATTACAACGTCATCCAATTTAGGTTCTAGCTCAAGATTTGCCCGTGGTCTAGTGTTTTGCCAGTAGTGGGTTGTGCTCAATATTTAAATTATTATGCGCCTCAGAACAGGACACAATAGATTACGCAACCACATGTATACAAAATTTTGGATTGGCAAACCAGCCTCGCGCACATGTGGATTGGAGCCTGAGACTGCAGATCTCATACTCCAAGATTGTAAAAAACACGACATACATGTTTCTAGACAAACCTTCTGACCCTGAGAAAACAACAGTGGATAAACTCTATGGACCACAGAGTGAACTAAAAAAGACAGTTAAATTCACACAAGAGACAATATAGCAGTTATAGAAACATTCCAACCCAACGAAAGGAGAAGAAGAAGAAGAAGCAGAGATGATGAAATTCTTTCTCGTATTCTTTCTTCTGTTGAGGAGAGCACGTGACACCAAGTTATGCACCTCTGAGGTCAAGCGTGTCCAACTTCGACAGGCATGTGCGTAATTTTTAAAGTTCTCAACTTGCGGTCCGTACCTCTTGTTTTTCGCCTTTATCCCAGAAGCCTTGGTTTCCAATTTCACTGCCCAAGAGATAAGGGGATCTTGTGATTAGATACCAGTGATTCTTGGAATAATTCCCAGCCCTATATTGAGATCGTTCCTCTTATTTTTTCGGCCTTATCCAAGAAGGTCTGGTTTCCAATTTCACCGCCAAAGAGATAAGGGGGTCTTGTGATTAGATACCAATGATTCTTGGAATAATTCCTAGCTCTATCTTGAGATCTTGCCAAGTGCCTCCTGAGTCAGAAGCACCACAACCTTTGCAGCCACTGCTCCCCCAAGTTGAAGCTGACTAGAACAATATCATTATCACAATTGTCCGTGAAACACGGTCATATAATCAGCATAGTATAAAACTCATAAACACCCATTATCTGATATAACAATTGACGCCTCATATCCCGGGAGTGGTGGTCACGCAGCGGCTAGCGCGCTTTCTGCTGGCTCGGTAGTCATATTTTCGAAAGCCATTAAGTAAAAAGAAAAACAGGACAAGGATCCTTTCACACGCCTTAAGGCGCATTGGACATACACTGATAGGCTCATATTTGTATTGGGCCGTTAGATGAGTGTCTAACCACTAAACTACCACAGCTCCTCTTTATAACTCAATAGACACATATATTTAAGGAGTCGTAAATCGAAGGATTTATCTGTTTTCTTTAGTTTATGTAGTGCGATTTCTGCAGTATGAACCTGAAAAGATGAAACGAAGAATGTCGGGCAATATATCATACAATCTATTGCTTATATCTTTATTGTACAAATTTATACGTATTTAAGCAAACGCTTCCCTGATGATTGATATTTTGTTACAGGATTCCGTGGACAAGTGGTCAAGCCGATGGCCTTGCACTACGAAGGTCGTGGGTTCACGTCCAGACTCTGTCATTCGGTTCACTAGTACAATCTTCTCGGCGACCCCTGGGGGTCGTTGCTGGAGCTTCAAAGTTCGTGCTCTTTGCAACCCTTTCGCCAGACCTCTGGGAGGATATAGATTAAGCCATATGGGATACAACCCGGTGCTACGAAGTCGACCATTAAACCCATTTAAACTCTTTGTATTTTTTAACCCATCCCCCACTGGGCGTGGGGTCAGATATCTCCAACGTACAGTTTTAGACCACTTGAAACTAAATATCTTGATAACCGCTGCAGGCGTGCTCTCCCCTCATTTTCAAGACTGCCAGAAAACAATCTTGAGGGGAAATAAAGGCCAAATTCAGATGTTTATTGTCCAAGCTCGCTACGATAAAAGCCTCTTCAACTGTCACTCAAAAACGAATGTTTTGCATAGCCAAAAATACAACATCCAATCGCCGGCTTTCGTTTAGCAACAAAAAGGGTAGGGGAGTCGACATGAACAAGGGAAATGGTTTATGTCGAGGGAAGAATGTAGAGATTTTTATCAGTGACCGACAAGGCCGCTTGAACCTTACATCTAAAATAGACCAGATGTCAGATGTATATGGGCAAGAAATGAAACTTAAGATAATATAACTTTGTCGTTGAAAATGCGATAAATCCAGGCCTGGCTTCGGGAAAAATTACTTGCTTTTAGAAAGACACACACAGTTATATCCTTTGATAGAAGATTTAATGGATTGGAAGCATCTTTGTTGAGATGTTTAGAGAAAGATTTACTTCCCGTGGCGAATCCGTGTGTGGGGTCCATCTTAGTGGAGGACCTGGTGTGTTAAACCTGAATGGGGTTGGAGCCTGTCTGGTCAGTGTACTCAACGTTCAGAGCTACAGTCTACTGCAATAGGTTACATACACTTGCATTGGCCGACGACACATTCATAAAGTTCTCCAGTCACCTCCTATGGATAACAACAGGAGTTTCGCAAGTTGTTATTGTTGATAATGGTGATGATGTTGATGATGATGATGGTGTTGATGATGATAATGTTGACGATTTTGATGATGATGTTGATGGTGATGACGATGATGACAATGATGTTGATGATAATGATTTTGTTAATGATGATGATGATGCTATTGATGATGATTCTTGAAATCATGTTGCTTGAAATATGTCTATAACTGCAATATTGTCTCTTGTTTGAATTTAACTGTCTTTTTTAGTTGACTCAGCGCTCCATAGAGTTTATCTTCCACTGTCGTCTCTCTAGGCCAGAAGGTTTGCCTAGACATGTTGTAAATTGGGCAGTCTTGGAGTATGTGCTCTGCTGTCTGCGATGCCAATCCACATGTGCACATGGCTGATTCATCAATTTTGAATTTTGTATACATGTGGTTGCGTAATCTATTTGTCCTGTTCTGAGACTCAGAATAATTACTTGTTCTGGTATGTCCATAACGCGGTAGTCATCTTGAGCAGGTTTTGGTGGCTTTCTGACTGATTTGATCATTCTTTTGTTTTGGTGGTATGTAACGGGCACATCAGACTGTTCTTCATTTAATTCCCCCCTCCCCCTTAGCCAATCTATCAGGTCTGTCGTTTCCGGGTTGTCCACAGTGGGAGGTATCCACTGTATGGTGACCTTATGCTGTCTGCTAAGTTAAGAATGTAGGTGTCCTTAGTACTGGCAATTTCCCAGACAGGAGCGCCTCGAGTACTGATTTTGCATCTGTCTATAGCACCACAGGTTGTGTACCATGGATGGTATTTAGTAACTTCTCTGTTGCTATCTTGATTGCCTCAATTTCAGCATCATAGTTATGGCAGTACTTTCCTGTTGGTACTCTGGCCGTGTCCCTAGTATTATTAGGGTATTATATGTACACCTCGCTCCTCTATTTTGAACTGCATTTCGTGTTGACCCATCTGTGTAGACTCGGACCCAGAGGTCCTGTGGGTATTCTTCATCAATTACGCTGAAAGTGGCTGTTCTGCACTGTACACTGTTCTGTTCTTCCTTGTCAAATATTCTTCTCACGTTTGTGTGGATTTGAAGTGATAGTCTATGCTCATATTTCCATGGAGTTCGCTCTGGAATAGTTTTCAGGGGATACCAACTGTGGTCAGATCGGTGGTTTCTCTGCAGAGTTGTTTGGCCTGGTGGATAAAACTGCTTCTTTTCAACCGCCCCATAGCTAAGTTTTCAAATCTGTTCTTCAAAGGTTGACCTGGCAAGCTGAGGAACTTTTCTGCTTGTATTAGCGTTTTCGTATCTCTGCGCTCTCTCAGTGCTTGTGTCCTCCCCATCTTCTCCATCTCCATTATAAGGGTTGATCTCATCCCTCCTGTGGTGACTCTAAGTGTTTGATTTTGCACCTTGTCCAGCTCTTGTAGTGTGGGTTTTGATGCTGAACACCACGCAGTTGACCCGTATTCCAGGCGTGGTCGTATGCTCTGTTGATAAACTTTGCTAAGTATTTTCCCACTGGCTCCCCATGTGGTTCCACTTAGCTTTCTCAGGATGGCTATTTTCCTTTTGGCTTTTGCTACTGCTTTGTGATTTGCTTTCTCCATGTCAGCCTTCCATCAAATGTCCGGATGATTAGGATTGATGATGATGATAATGTTGATGATTTTGATGATGATTTGATGATGTCGATGATGATGATGTTGATGTTGATGATAATGGTGATGTTGATGTTGATGTTGATGATGATGTATATGATGATGGTGATGTTGATGATGATGATGACAATGGTGTTGATGACGATTATGGCAATGATTATGTTGATTAGGATGACGACGATGATGATGTTGATGCTGATGTTGATGTTGATGATGATGCTGTTGATGGTGATAATGTGTTGGTGCTGCTGATGACGATGATGATCCCAAACTCCGTTGAAACCCCTAGGAACGAAAAAAATCATAACAAGGGTATACCACAATCGCACGTGGGCTCTTTGTTTTGGAGGGATAGGACAGAGAAAGGGGTTTTTCAATTTTATAACTTGTCCTGGGTGGGTTAGAATGCCCCACTGGGCAGGATACACGTTATAAAGATTCATGGGAAGATGCAATTACTGGGTGCACTAACAGTTAGAAAATACACGGAAAGCTGTCCATTACAGAATCTTTACAACTTTATAACGTGTAAATGTCTGATACAGATATGGAACGCAAGCGGAAACTACAACACTAATTTCCTGAGGATAAATTTATAAGCAGTCTTAAAATTAGATTAATTGTGAAGTCCCATGTTGAAAACACTTCACACAAGGCTGTAAAAAATAACCGGACGCGGTATGATTGTGTCTAATATTATGTTTACTACAAATTGTATTCAGCGGTGATATTTGGTTATGTAATGATGCATGCATGGGGATGGAGAAAGGAAAACAGGGGAAAAGGAAGAGAAATAAAGTAAATAGGAGTGAAAAAGGAAAAAAATGAGAGAGAGAGAGTGGGGGGGGGGGAGAGAGAACGAGACAAAAATAGGGAGGAATAACTAGAAAGAGAGAGAGAGAGAGAGAGAGAGAGAGAGAGAGAGAGAGAGAGAGAGATAAAGCATGAGATAGACGGAAGAGAGAAGAGAAAGAGAGTAGGAGATGGAGACGAAAGAGCGAGAGATATTGAAAGAAAGAAAGAGCGTCACTTAATTAGCCACATGTTTTCCATTACTAACATAAAATATTAAAGTAAACTAAGAAAAGGAACAATTTTCACAATGAGATGCATTGAGTTTGTGGTGTAATTTATCCGTGCCAATCAATGTAAGAAAAAGAGATCTTAAGAGCCATATTGAGTCAATCCTGATGTACGGAAACCAATCATGGACAGTTTGATGACAAGTGAAGAATCATTTAGAAGCTTCGAAAATGTGGCTTTCTGGAAGATGAGAACACCGTGGACAAATAGAAAGAACAATGACGATATCTTGAAAGAAGTTAACTCACACAGAGAACTCGTAACTCGCATCAGAAAAGGACAGTTCACATTCTTTGGGCTTGTCATGAGAAGGGGAAAGCTGGGGTATACCGTCACAACGGGAAGGATGAAGGGGAGGAGAAGCAGTGGGAGACCAAGAGAGACAATGCTGGACAGTTTGACATCATGGATGACATTGAGAAACATCATATCATAAATGAGACAGAAGGCTGTGGATAGACATGACCAACAACGCATCCCGATATGAACTCCTTCTTCTTCTGCGTTCATCCGGAGTGTTGTTTTCAGACGTAATTGCATTGTGCAAATTTTATTTGCACCCTTAGGACAGCACATCCTACTTCTGCGGGCGTTTTTTTTAAACCGGGTTTGTCTTCCCCAGGATCTCTCACTGTTGTGGTGCCGTCCACACCCCAGCTGGCCAAGTTAGAACGGTCGAAGACTTCACGGTCAGCTCTCAAGGGAAGTCGGGGGCAGTCCATGGGCATTATCCGCCATTCAAGGAGGCTTCCATAATTTCAGAGCCGACACATAGCGCTCTAGTACTGGGCTCACCCAAGGAATCGCCACATCCTGCAAATGGATGCTTCACTTCCTCACTTCCGTGTATTGGGAATTTCGTTCGCCACGGGCCACTCCCCGCGCAAACCAGGAACGGTCAGTTTGCAGACGACATCCACTCAGCGAGCTTTCGCTTCGGACTTCCACGTAATGGATTCGCTAGCCTAGCGTTCCATCTCGTGTTTATGAGACGTTTTTCCATCTTTGATTACACTCACTCAATGAGTTACTCTTACATAGTAACCATTGCGTGCGACTGGGGCGCTTTTTCCACCTTTGGTAACGCTCTCGAGATAGGCTGCATGTTCTGCCCGCCTCAGCATCTTATCTCCATGTAGCAGAGAGTGAGTAACGCCCAGGCCCTCACATCCGGGGGATATTGGCTTAGAGGCGTTCAGCCATATTCCCCAGCTAAGGGCCGTAGAACATGTGTCTGGACCAAGTATGAAGTGGCAACGTGCGAATTCGACAGTATCTGATCGTCTTCGCGCCTCTGACTTTCCAATAGATCCTCGTTAAAGGGTTTAAAGTGTACTCATTCCAATTGCGGGGCCTCGATAGAGTCCCGTATTGTTATTTTTCAATTACTACCTCCCAGTGTCTGGAGTGGGTAAGTTGCGTGCCTGCTACCTTCCTTGGGTGTGGTAGCCGTTTCGCATGCTCCCTCTCCGGAATCTAACCCTGATTCCCCGTTACCCGTTACAAACATGGTAGGCATGTCACGTACCATCGACATGTGATAGGGCAGACATTTGAAAGATGCGTCGCCGGCACGTAAAGCCATACGATCAGCACAAAGTTATCCAGAGTCACCAGTGGGAACGCCGCGCCCCACAAAGGGCAACGACGATTGGTTTTGAACTAATAAAAGCGCTCTTTCCGTGAGGGTCGGAGCATGGTAAGCATGTATTAGCTCTAGAATTGCCACAGTTATCCAAGTAGGATCATGTCATCTAAGGAATCTCGACTGATTTAATGAGCCATTTGCGGTTTCACCGCGAAACTGTGTTAACTTAGACATGCATGCTTAATCTGGCAAGATCAACCAGATATCTATCGCACAGACTGACTATCCACGCACACGTAGGCCAAGAGTGGCAATCGCTAAGCGCACTCCCTCGGTACCCGGTGATACACGCAAAACCACTGGACGCCTACCGACGAGCTTCCAAGCTACACCGGCAGGGCTGACCGAAAAGCTATGCCAGCTTACTGACTGCAGGCCCACTACTCACCGAAAGAGAGAGAGAGAGAGAGAGAGAGAGAGAGAGAGAGAAAGAGAGAGAGAGCGAGAGAGAGAGAGAGAGAGAGAGAGAGAGAGAGAGAGAGAGAGAGAGAGGGAGGGGTGGGGGGTGGGGGATTATCGAGATTTTGTCGAACGGTCGTAAAGATTTGCTCTTTCGCCCGCTCAAACCACGACTCTGGCTTCACGCTGCTGTTACATTCTCGAAACGCCTGCGTCACTAACTTTCGTCGGCTGGGGAAATCCTAATTGGGTACACCTCACCCAGCCATCCGAGACAACGAACGCCAAAGGCGGGCGATTTGAACAACAAGAAAAAGAGTGTAAAGACAGGCACTGAAAAATACCTTGACGATGTGAAAACCAGCGGTACAAGAAGCAGAGGCAGACTAAGAGAAATGACGTTTGATGGTCTAAGACAGTGGCAGTGAAGAATGTCACCAATGGGGTAGATCCAGAACACCAAGCACCGAGATCTGTGTAGAGACATGAACGCCTGCACCACTTTTGCAGGGCACATGATAATGACGGTGCACGGACAAAGCAGACGCATCAGCAGTTTTGATAACGTTTGGTATCATCAGAATCCCTAGAATGTAGACCTGTTTAGTATTAAAGATGCAATATACGAGATTCTGGCATTCAGTCAGTTTGATAATTAGAGCCTAATTCTAGTAATTATTAATGAAAGGTTGGATGTGCATTGCGTCCCTTCGACGTGCAAACTTATGCATTTATCAGTTTGCCTTTCGGTGTAAAATAACCAATAATTTATTGTCTTGAAGTAGTTTCCTGCTATTGGTCTGTGATGTGATAATGTCATTACAATTTTTAGGCCGAGAGGCAAAGAGGAATAGGTGGCCAATCTTTGGCTCATTTTGACAAGCGACACGACCAGGCTTCGAACCCGTGACCGACCATGCTGATGACATTGCCAGCGCCCGATCAACTTCGTTAGCTCACCCTATCCCTACCTCTTTAAAACATTATGTTATGTTACTTCCTTAGCAATCGTCATTGAAGGTGCACTACGTAGAGTAGTTTGTAATAATTGTTTCTCTTCACAGACTCAACTCACCATGTCTGTTGTATTTCCAACAATCAACCAACATCCTAACCCCGACAAATTCTCTGACCTTTAATGCCGGGGCGCCTCCCACCCCCTTCCGCACACACTGAAAGGTATCCCAATTACCCAGGGCCCGTTTGACGCGTCAACCTCCGCCTTGACACAAACTGTCAAGGTTTGACACAGTTCCCCAGAAACTGGGTTTATTGCTGTCAATGTTGACATTCGTGTTGGAGTAGATATCTGACTTCCGGTAATTTGTACAGATCTATATAAATCTAGATTTTGTAACCCTTAAAAGATTATTGGAGAGACCAGTGTTTGGAGGGCTGTGGCTGGAAAAAAAGGGGGGGGGGGAAGGGTGCATTATTTGAAAGACTTCGTATTGGGAGGCCAATGTTTATGGGGCTTATATTTCTAAATCTTTATTATGGTAGGTCAGTGTTTGTAGGGAGGGCTTATAGTTCCAAGACTTTATGATGGTAGGCCAGTGTTTGTAGGGAGGGCTTATAGTTCAAAGTCTTCATGATGGTAGGTCAGTGCCAATCCAATCAAACTTTCCTACGAATATCCCCTTTAAGCCTTCGATTTTTCTACTTGGCTATAATTGGGGCCTTTATGGTGTAGTTTGTATTTTGTCTTTCATAGATTGGGCTGCTTGTTGTCAGCTTCCCGGCTTCTGATGGGTTGACTGTGTCCGTTACTTTCTTGTTGAGGTTTTACACGTCTGAACAGAGTCGCGCATTTATTGAGGCCTGGAGTAATTGTGTATCCACCCCGTCACATGGTGCTGTTTCCTTCAGGGAGCTTTACCAGTTGTTGTTTCTCCTGGTGTTCCACCTCTTTCCCCGCCTTGGATCGTCTTCGAATCTTCTCGGTCTTCTTTTATTTCGTGTATCGTGGGCGGCTCGATAGTTCGATCCTGGCGGAGAGCGATACAGATTCACAACCTTCCTAGACTCTTGTTCATGGATTTTGATAGCATTTCTTCTGTCTCAGACTTTATAGCAGCCATTCGAGCGACATCCTGCTCAATCTTCTGCTGGACTTGCTTCGTTTCGTCCAGGATGGGATGAACGGCTGTTATCAGTGTCTCTTGCGTAATATCGTTTTCTTCCTCCATGCTATTGAATTTTAATCGCAGGTCCTTCAGTTGGCCTTCCAGGTGCGCTTTGTCGCTTTTTGTGAGTCTATTAGTAGCCTCGTACTGCCTCCTAGCTTCTTTATATGGTAGGTTGGATCTGATAGCGATATTCATGGCTTCCTTGCTGTCTTGGTGGCAGGGGCAGCCGAGGTACCTGGCGCCGTGGTTGCCGAGGCAGTTGGCGCACTTTCTGTTTGGGTTAGGCCTCCTGAAGTTCTTGTCGGTCTTTGTTTGCTGGCACTGGCTGTATGGATGGGTTCCAGAGCAGTATCTACATACTCCACATCACTCTTGCAGGTGGCACGAGTGTGCTCAAATTTCTGGCACTTAGAGCACTGTAGCACTTTCTGTATGTAATTTCTGGAACTTGGTCTCTCTTGTCCCATCTGATGAATTGAGGGATCACTCGGTCCTCTGATGTTACGATGACGACTGTGGACGGGATGTTATTCTTGCCGACGATTCTCTCAGCACTGGTGATCTTGAGTTTCTTGTTCTCCCTCGTCAGTGTCTCCCTGACCTGGTCGTTGGTGAGATGGGTCTGGACTCGTTTAATAACCCATCGTTTGCTTGTGTGGTGCCGGGTGACTTCCAATAAGATGCCGTGGTGAAGCTTGATGTCGGTCTTTCTTCTTGTGCAATCTTCTGCATAAGTGCTGAGATCTTTGGCTTTTTGTTGATGGAGACCATTACTCCATCAGGTGTCTTGCATAGCTGGTAGATGCTGTTGGGCTTATATTTCAATTTTATTTTCATACAATGGTATGAGTGCGGCTTTTCCGAAAGCAATGGGAAACTATTGAACGTAAACTGGCCAAGAAATCACAAACTGCCAAAAACTGCTGGGTTGACGTCCAGTAAAGTATATGCAGCTAACTAACTTTAACATGATGACTGGCCAGTGTTTGTGGGCAAGGCCTGTATTTCCAAGCTCTTGTGATGGAAGAGCAGTGCTTGAAGGGTTTATATTTTCAAATCTCCGTAATGAGACGCCAGTGTTTGTCAGATCTGATATTTCCAAGGCTGTGTGATGGGAGTCCAGTCTTTGGGGATGGGCATTATATTTGTTAACATTTCTAATGGTAGACCAAAAACGGCGGCCGGCTTGACCACATCAACTATTAAGCACTGATTGAACTGTAAAGATAAGAGTCTATTACCATACACATAATGCGTCTTAAGGAGTATAAAAGGCTCCTGTACTTTTTACTTGCTAGATAAGAGAGTTGCTTTAGCACAGTTGCTAGCCTGCTCGCCTGCCGGCCAGATGGTCAAGCGTTCGAATTTCCAATGAGACCGATGTTTACAAATTGACTTGGGCTCTCAGGTTGATCCAGTCTTAGATGGATTCGAAAACATGCCCTGTGGTGTAAATGTTGCTGGTGTCACATTGACCACATCATCCTTTGTGTGTCCATTCATCATCATCAAGTGCCATGCCAGCTGGCGTAGGCGTTCATGTCTCTCCGCATATATCGGTCTTTGGTGTTCTGGATCAACTCTGTTGATGATATTCCTCCATGCTACTGTCTCAGTCCATCCAACATCATTTCTCTTGGTCGGACCCTGCCTCTCTTCCCCTCGATCTTTCCAGTTCACATTATGTTCTGCAATGCCCTTCTTCTTATCACGTGACTTAAAAAAAGCTGTTTGTCTCTTTCTTATCGTTGTATATAATGTTCTAGTTTCATTAGCCTCGTTCAGGTAATCGTTATTAGTTACTTTGGCAGTCCAAGGAATTCGCAACACTCGTCTTAGAAACCACATCTATGTTGCTTCCAGGTTCTTCCTAATTTTTCGTTTCCATTCCAAGATTCATTTCCATACAGCAAAATAAGTTATATATAGCATTTCAGCACTCCCTTTCTTACATTCAATGCTAGTGACTTATTGCGTAAGATACTTTTCTTTTTCTGAAATGCAACTTTTGCTTGCTCTATTCTGTTCTTAATCTCTGTTATGCACCTTCCTTCTGATCGTATAGACGCCCATGGGTGTTTAAATTTATCCACCTGGTTAAGAATGTTCCCTTCTATTTCCGTGTCACATTTTAGTATCATCTTTTTCTTTGATATCAGAAATATGTATGTAGCACCATTGAGCCAACCCTCCCCCCTCCCCCAGGTGTGTAAGGGAGTCCTTTACTGTTACTGTTTACATGAAGACTTCTGTAGGCTTCGCTTGTCGGTCGTAATTCGCTATGTGCCCCTTAGTGCACGCAATAATGTGTACAGTGTGCCTGTCACATAACACACACACACACACAACCCCCCCCCCCCACACACACACACACACACACACTTACACACGCACATGTAGTAAACATAATGTTCTTTTTCTTATAGTCTTTTTTCTTATGGTGTTGGTGATCATGTCCGTCCACAGTCTTCTGTCTCCTGAGCTGCTAATCATTTCTGAAATCGATTTTCCTCATGCCATTGATGTCAAACTGTCCAGTATCTTATCTCTTGGTCTTCTCCTGCTTCTCCACACCTCCAGCTTTCCCGTTGTTCTTCTGTTTCATGTAACCAGTTCTCTTTGTGAGTTAACTTCTTTCAGGATATCTTTATTGCTCTTTCTGTCCGTCCACTGTGTTCTCGTCATCCTTACTGTTACATGTGTATAAAATATCACTTCAAGGCACCACGTTTCCTGACAAATATATTAACACTGTTCAAAAGTGATGGCAGACGAGTTACTTACGTTTACATAACCTTATACACGAACATAATTGTTGTGCAACGCTTCAAGCCATTGCAATAGCACAAGAGGACACATATCAAGTATTGACCTGCACGCATAGTGAGTATTAGTGAGGAACGGAACTGAACGAAGCATACATCAGAGGATATTTGACTGGGAACCAATTATGATAATAATAATACATTAGATAATAATGATGTCTGTTACTATTACAACAACTACTACTTCTACAGCAACAGCAGCAGCAGCAGCAGCAGCAGCAGCAGCAACAACAACAACAACAACAACAACAACAACAACAACTTCTACTACTACTACTACTACTACTACTACTACTACTACTACTACTACTACTACTACTACTACTACTACTACTACTACTACTACTACTACTACTACTACTACTACTACTACTACTGCTGCTGCTGCTGCTGCTACTACTACTACTACAACTACTAGAACGGAGATGGTGATTATTATTGTGATGATTATGCCAATGAGGAATATGATTAACATGGTAAATGAACAGCAGAAGAAGAAGAAGAAGAAGAAGAAGAAGAAGAAGAAGAAGAAGAAGAAGAAGAAGAAGAAGAAGAAGAAGAAGAAGAAGAAGAAGAAGAAGAAGAAGACGAAGAAGAAGAAGAAGAAGAAGAAGAAGAACAAGAAGAAGAAGAAGAAGAAGAAGAAAGAAAGAAAGAAAGAAAGAAAGAAAGAAAAAGATGTAAGAGAAGGACTAGAAGAAGGAGAAGAAGACACATTTAATAATGTCCTTAGAAAGCTTATCTTCCACGTGAAAAGTTAAACTTTTCTAATAAGTTTGAAACTAAAAACACTAATACTCGTGGGAATCGTGGGAATCTGTAACACAATAGACACGGGATAAGAAAACACTTCATGAGCAGTGGATTTATAGGTACAAAAAACAAGACATGCCGACAGGCTGTTGAATAAATACACGTGGTAGGGCCTGGGAATAGATACGCCAGCGCAACAAACAAATGTTCACTGTCTGCCTGGGCATAATAAATAAGACACATGGCAGATTGTTGAGCTCATAAATGTTACGCCAATTGAGGAAACAGCGACAAAACACTTGACGTATGGTGGCCGACAAGGACAAGATAATAAATCTATGATTGTGTGGCCGCACGTGTGCGCGCACGAGTGATTGTGTACATGCACATCAACCGCCCACACGTGAACTCAAAGTGCCCTTGCTTCTGGCCAATGCGTTCTATTTTTATTAAATCGAATTCACAACTAACTCCCGCAAATAAAATGATCCTTGAATTCGCATTGCACGCCATGTGATATGGATTTTATCACAAATTTATGCATAAGATATCTTATGCCATCTCCCCCTTTCCAACCTTTCTGTCGTTCTCACACCTTCTCTTTGCCCTTTCATATTGATAACCTTGTACCGAGTTTTAAAATTGTAATTTAATGTGTAGAAACATCCGCCAGATTTCGGTGAATAATCCCAGCCGAGAAAGACAAGCAAGAGCACCCGAGGTGTAGATTTTGATTACCTAATCTTCTGGATGTACGACAGCTGTGTCCAATCTCTCGCTATCATGTTTATGAACGAAATTCGGCCTCTGTCGCTATATCACAATCTCGGCTCACGACAGAAGAAACCGCACATACTAAATATCGCCAGATTTATGCATGAGAACGTCACATACATTAAAGTGACGCTGTTTTTTCACTGGTTGTTTATACGTCTCCATAATTATGTAATCTTGATTGCCGAGTAATTAAATACAAATAGAGGAACATCCTATAAGATACGTACTGGTGAATCCATGATAAATATTTTCGTACGAGTGTGGAGTGATGGGACGTTACATATGCTGAGGTGACTACCTCCGTTCCTCGTAAGCCTATCTATCTTTCCCAGACAGATCTCCTGGAACTAGTTTATGAAGTTGCGTCAATCCCAGATATGAATAGATTCAGGGCAATGTCCGATTTACATCTAAAAATGCCCTAACCTGTTTAAACGTAATATCAGTTGTTGAGGAATCATTGGGGGTCACAGAAATAGCATGGCAAATAAATACGCCGGTATTGATTAACACTCATACAAGTAGAGACGTGGACACCTACCTGCCAAGTTGGCTATTATTAATACTGCTATTAGAGCTCAGTCGATGTACGCTTATTTTGTTATCTCTTCATCTGGAGAAGACAGGTTTTAATCTCGGTTGGTGATTATTGCTTCAAATTTTATGTTGTTTAGTGTATCCTTTAATCTGTACTTTTCCCCTATACTTCAGTGTGTACCAGTCAATACCTGCAGTTTTATTTCTCATATCGAGCGATTGAAAGCCTGGAGATCGGTGCTTTATTTATCTCTTAACTATTTCACTTCAATAAGATTTCGCGGCAGGTGGTAGCCCGGCAGCACACAACAACCACTGTAAAAACAAGCATGAGTGTGTTATTTTCAACGAGACAATCTTGCATACAAAATACAATGTGCTGCATTTATCCATATTTTTATTTAGCATTCAAATAACAAAAGTAAAATAGGCAATAATATACCTAGCGTTTTTTAATACACAGGGACAATAGCTGACCATACAAGATGCGTTGTTTGGGACACAAAAACGCAAACACAAGCACATACACAGAATGCTGACAAAATAAATAATAATGACAACTTCAATTAATTTAAGTGACATTGTGCTTGTTTCTTGTTATTTTTATCTGTTTTCATTTCAATGAAATGGAGGTTTACTACGTTTCTGTAACATTTAAATTCAAATGTGAATATATACTTTTTAGAATATTTGTTACAGATCCGAAGTTTCTCCCATATGTTGTCACGTGAAAAATACGCTTTCTTAGTATTTTGACTTCTGGGGTTCATCTGCTCCAATATATAAAGCTCTTTATTTTTTGCGTAGTATATGTAGAGTCATGTTTGTACTTCTTAAACTTCCGTAATAATTTTTCCAATTGCCCCTATATTGAAAATATTATGATAAATTTAATGAAAATGAGAGGACACGCCATCGGAGGACATAGTATCAATAATATAAAATATGAAGCTGGCACAGTATTGATTGCAGACAATGATCAGGATCTGCAATATTTAGTAGATGCGGTATTTGAATAAAGTGCACAACTAGGATTATAATTAAATTCTAAGAAAATATAGATTATGGTAGACTCCAAGTTGACAGAAGTTTACAAAAAAAAAAAAAAAGAAGTACCACAATGTAATATCCAAGTAAGGGGAACATTCTTAATCAAGTGAATGAGTGCAGCTATCTCTGAAGTCATAAGATCTGATAGAAGGTGCCTTGTAGAAATTAGAACATGGATCGCTATGGCAAAGGTAGCTGTTTAAAAGATGGAAAACCTTCTGACCAACAAGAAGGTGCAAATGCGGTGAGAAAAAATTCTGAATTGCTGTATACAACCTGCACTTTTATATGCACCTGAAACATGAATAATGGCCAGACAGCTTGAGAAACATGTATTGGCAGTGAAAATTTGCTTTCTGGACAAAATACAAAGAATATCATTGATGGACAGAAAATACAAATGAACATGTCCTACGGGAAACAAATGAAAACCACAATTTGATAAAGGAAATTAGAAGTAAACAGTCATGTTTATTTTTGCACATTATTAAGAGAAATACATTGGATAAATGTAGTGACAACTAGCAAGATTGATGGGAAAGAGCAAGATGGATACAGAGAGAGAATGATCTAGATGGCTTGACCAAATGGTATAATCCAGACAAGACCACGGAGCTGATCCACGACTCTGGTGATCGCGTGAAATGGTGTACCAAGACCGCCCACGTTTATCGGCATGGCACATGATGATGAATCATATCTCCATCGTCCATCAGCAAGGAATCTATGTATTCAAGATAACCAGTACTCACTGTATGTGATTTCACTCCCTATGTATTCAAGATAACCAGTACTCACTGTATGTGATTTCACTCCCTATGTATTCAAGATAACTAGTACTCACTGTATGTGATTTCACTCCCTATGTATTCAAGATAACCAGTACTCACTGTATGTGATTTCACTCCCTATGTATTCAAGATAACCAGTACTCACTGTATGTGATTTCACTCCCTATGTATTCAAGATAACTAGTACTCCCTATATGTGATTTCACTCCCTATGTATTCAAATCAAATCAAATCAAATCAACTTTATTAGGGTCACACATTGGGCGCGCAGGCACGTCTTACATTCGGCCCTTCCAATCACTCGTCTTTCGTTCATCAAGAGCATTATACATTTACATAGGAAGAAAAATAAACATTGTGAAATGAATGTTGTAAACATAAACAAGGCAAATTACCATGTTATGAGGCTCATCTCCCACTTACCCATACATCACCCCACCCACACACACACCCCCACCTACCCACACACACACCAAGGGACACATACATACCCCACCAACCTACCCATCCCCCACCAACACACACTGCCCTCACCTGTTCCCCCCACCAAAACACACTCGCCACCCACAAACATTCCCCGACCAACCCACATATCCCACGCCCACCCACATACACATCCTAACCCACACATCTTCTCCCCACCCACACCACAAACCACCCATCCCCCAGCCTCATCTCCATCGACCACATATTCACCCACGCACACAATCCCCCACCAACCAACACATCGCACATCCACTCACACATCCCCAAACCATACACACATATCTCCACCAACTGACATTTCCCTACCCACCCCACCCCCCCCCACACACACACATCTCCCTAACCACCCATACATCCCCAATCCACTCACACACACCCCACCACCCAAACATAAATCCTCCACCCACCCACACATGCCTTAACCCAATCCCCCACAGATAACCAGTACTCCCTATATGTGATGTCACTCCCTATGTATTCAAGATAACCAGTACTCACTATATGTGATTTCACTCCCTATGTAATCAAGATAACCAGTACTCACTGTATGTGATTTCACTCCCTATGTATTCAAGATAACCTGTACTCACTGTATGTGATTTCACTCCCTATGTATTCAAGATAACCAGTAATCACTGTATGTGATTTCACTCCCTATGTATTCAAGATAACCAGTACTCACTGCATGTGATTTCACTCCCTATGTATTCAAGATAACCTGTACTCACTGTATGTGATTTCACTCCCTATGTATTCAAGATAACCAGTACTCACTGTATGTGATTTCACTCCCTATGTATTCAAGATAACCAGTACTCACTGCATGTGATTTCTCTCCCTATGTATTCAAGATAACCAGTACTCACTGCATGTGATTTCACTCCCTATGTATTCAAGATAACCAGTACTCACTGCATATGATTTCACTCCCTATGTATTCAAGATACCAGTACTCACTGTATGTGATTTCACTCCCTATGTATTCAAGATAACCAGTACTCACTGTATGTGATTCCACTCCCTATGTATTCAAGATAACCAGTACTCACTGTATGTGATTTCACTCCCTATGTATTCAAGATAACCAGTACTCACTGCATGTGATTCCACTCCCTATGTATTCAAGATAACCAGTACTCACTGTATGTGATTTCACTCCCTATGTATTCAAGATAACCAGTACTAACTGCATGTGATACCACTCCCTATGTATTCAAGATAACCAGTACTCACTGTATTTGATTTCACTCCCTATGTATTCAAGATAACCAGTACTCACTGTATGTGATTCCACTCCCTATGTATTCAAGATAACCAGTACTCACTGTATGTGATTTCACTCCCTATGTATTCAAGATAACCAGTATTAACTGCATGTGATACCACTCCCTATGTATTCAAGATAACCAGTACTCACTGTATGTGATTTCACTCCCTATGTATTCAAGATAACCAGTACTCACTGTATGTGATTTCACTCCCTATGTATTCAAGATAACCAGTACTCACTGTATGTGATTCCACTCCCTATGTATTCAAGATAACCAGTACTCACTATATGTGATTTCACTCCCTATGTATTCAAGATAACCAGTACTCACTGCATGTGATTCCACTCCCTATGTATTCAATATAACCAGTACTCACTGTATGTGATTTCACTCCCTATGTATTTAAGATAACCAGTACTAACTGCATGTGATACCACTCCCTATGTATTCAAGACAACCAGTACTCACTGTATGTGATTTCACTCCCTATGTATTCAAGATAACCAGTACTCACTGTATGTGATTCCACTCCCTGTGTATTCAAGATAACCAGTACTCACTGTATGTGATTTCACTCCCTATGTATTCAAGATAACCAGTACTCACTGTATGTGATTCCACTCCCTATGTATTCAAGATAACCAGTACTCACTGTATGTGATTTCACTTCCTATGTATTCAAGATAACCAGTACTCACTGCATGTGATTCCACTCCCTATGTATTCAAGATAACCAGTACTCACTGCATGTGATTTCACTCCCTATGTATTCAAGATAACCAGTACTAACTGCATGTGATACCACTCCCTATGTATTCAAGACAACCAGTACTCACTGTATGTGATTTCACTCCCTATGTATTCAAGATAACCAGTACTAACTGCATGTGATACCACTCCCTATGTATTCAAGATAACCAGTACTCACTGTATGTGATTTCACTCCCTATGTATTCATGATAACCAGTACTAACTGCATGTGATACCACTCCCTATGTATTCAAGATAACCAGTACTAACTGCATGTGATACCACTCCCTATGTATTCATGACAACCAGTACTCACTGTATGTGATTTCACTCCCTATGTATTCAAGATAACCAGTACTAACTGCATGTGATACCACTCCCTATGTATTCAAGATAACCAGTACTCACTGTATGTGATTTCACTCCCTATGTATTCAAGATAACCAGTACTAACTGCATGTGATACCACTCCCTATGTATTCAAGATAACCAGTACTAACTGCATGTGATACCACTCCCTATGTATTCAAGATAACCAGTACTCACTGTATGTGATTTCACTCCCTATATATTCAAGATAACCAGTACTAACTGCATGTGATACCACTCCCTATGTATTCAAGATAACCATTACTAACTGCATGTGATAATACTCCCTATGTATTCAAGATAACCAGTACTCACTGTATGTGATACCACTCCCTATGTATTCAAGATAACCAGTACTCACTGTATGTGATTTCACTCCCTATGTATTCAAGATAACGAGTACTAACTGTATGTGATACCACTCCCTATGTATTCAAGATAACCAGTACTAACTGCATGTGATACCACTCCCTATGTATTCAAGATAACCAGTACTCACTGTATGTGATTTCTCTCCCTATGTATTCAAGATAACCAGTACTGACTGTATGTGATTTCACTCCCCTGGTACATATATTCTAAACCACATTGTTTGTTTTATTTTTGTGCTTGCTGGCTTTGAGCTCAAGCATAGTCCATTCAGGCTAATTCTAGTAGCACTGGATAGAATGTTGCGTGTTTGATAGATTGTTTATGTTTGTTATCTTCAGCGGCCACCATTTACTATAGATCTATTTCTCTTTACGGTTCACGAAGATGACGATTAGCTTGGGGTCAACAGATGTGTAACACTGGCATCTGTTACCACCGGCCACCCGCCCCTTAACCAGCACCTACAATAGATAGGTCTTGTAAAAAACTTTCAGTACAAAGAAGAATTTCCAAGCCTCTTATAAAAGATGTTACGATTCCTACGAAATACATTCCATTGTTTTCATTTTGTCTTGTCACTATCTGGTTGTTTAGAGTTTTTTGTTGGAGATATAAAAAATGGAAATAAACACACACACAAAACTTTTGTATATGACAGTTTACACCCACGCATCATAAAATAAAATTTGTTTATCAAGAGATGTTGACTTTCACAAACATAGACAGAGACAGCTGCGATAAACACCACGAGTGTGTATATGTTTAAAAAAGAAAGAATAGTTATTTCTTATTTCTTTATTTTCACATTGGATTTAACACGAGAACATAGAATAAAAGCAGGCACGCACGCACGCTTGCACGCACGCACGCAAGCAAGCACACAATACACACTCACTCACGCACTCACACACAAACACACTGGTTTTTTAACATTGGTCTTTTAACTTCAATGTGCCATGTGAAGTCTTTCTGACCAATTTGGCCTTGGTAATTTGTGAGCAAATTAAATTAGTAAAGAAAAAAGTAAAGTAGTAAAAAAATAATGTAGTAAAAGATAGTAAAAGTGCTTTTTACACGCCTCAAACTGCATTGGACTTATGGTGCTAGACCCATATTTGATAGACTATAAGACCTCGGCGGGTGATGTGCTCAGTGTCACGGCTACCGCCTTTACTTCTCAAGATATTTTCTGGTACTTACTCTAAAGCAGGAATCCCAGGTCAAACTATAAAATTCAAACCGCCCCGAAGTGAACCAAACTAGTGATCCTCGGGCCTTTAAGCACTAGGTCAACACGCAACTGTGCCTTTATCTCTCTGTGTCCTTATGGAGTTACCATCCTGGAAGCTAGGGGTACCCCTGTTAGTTTCCGACTCATTCATAGCTCT